>OZ022265.1:128759701-129370206 GCA_963978885.1 Nemotelus pantherinus
CCAAATTATTTTTTTCTAATGGTATGTTGAGCTTAGAAAAAAGATGTACTAAATGCATTAGCTTGATAGGAGACTATGTTGAAAAATAAATATTTTTTTAGCCTAATCACCTTGGTATATATTGATTTTCATTACTTGTTGATCAACCCTCGTAAATGACGATTTTGTTTCCGCGTTTTCAGCTAACACTTAAAACTTTCACAAGTATGTTAGGTTAGGTTCCGTGGCACACTTGGGAATACAAACGCTCATTGTGATACTGTTTTGCGTACTGCCCAACTCTTATTAAGTAGAGAGCCATCTTGAGTCCTTGGCCACCTTGAACTTGGTGATCCCCTTCACGTCCACCGAAACCACTTTGGTTAGGCAAAAAAAGTATGAGCCAAAAGATATCATCATTCTTTCAACAAGGGCAGAGTATTCAAACAGTACGCTAAAAACCTTTTTTTTACAAGTATGTCGAAAATAATTATATTCCCATGTTGTTTTTCGAAACTAGGTTGTATGTCTATAACTTTCAGTTCAGTTAATATGCTTACATATATTTCGATCTTTTTTTCTCGTTGTTCATTTTCTCATAGATTAAATTGAAAAGCTTGTAAGCACTCTGCTTTAAATATCTTTTAAAAAAATAAAGGGTGGAGGCTGTGTAAAGTATTTAAATCATATTAAATAAAATAGATCAGCTTAACGTGAATTCAGTTGGAAAAAGTAAAGGAGCACTTATTTTTGTAGATGAAGGAGTACTTAAAAGAAATTCGTTTTCGCCAGCTTTTCACAAACTTGAGCCGGTCATCGTACATATCTACACTTTACATATTTTCAGTTCATAAGATCTTATCGACTTTGAAGCTAATACGCCACTCTCGTAATTTTCACAGAATTTTCTTTCATTACAGTAAATTGCATCGTTCGTATAATATTTCCCATATGCAGTTCAAAGCGTATTCTAAAGTAATAATCTGTTATTACCCGTTAGCTTCCTTTTTGGTTGCATCAAATCTTCCGAATTTCATCGCTTCTGAAACCACTTTCCGCTTTCAATATTCCGTCGTTACGTACGTGCTGTTATGCAAAGGAAAAATTACACGCCATCGGGGTTAGAAGCAAATATAACTGAATTGCATAGAATAAGGGTTGATGAGAAAATTATATTGATCGAGATGTATTTTTTCGATAGCGGAAATATTTTTCAAATACTAATAAAGTATTCTGAATAAATATACTGCTACTACTGTAACGAAAACAGCTTAAAAAGTCAATAGACTTATAGCATTCGAATTTAAGGGATTCGTTAGGTACGTTAGTAGATGAAAGTTGTACTTTGAATAAAGATTAACACTTTACCTAGCTCACTTCAGCTAAAAAGTCAATAAAATGTATATTTTGGTAAAATATGCTTAACAAAACAATTTTATGACGGGATACAAAATATCGCAAAATATTTTCAAAAAGTCATCGCACCCCTAACCATTGTCTATGCATATTCCTCAGATTTGTTGTGCTTTCGCGTCGAAATAGATATGATAAGAAAAATCCATAAGCATAGACCACAAAATCGCGTGATTATGTGTCGATTTTCTGCAGCACTACATTTTGTTGACTTTCAATTTTGCATCGTAACGGTTTGAGCAAATCCAGGCCAGAAAACTATATACTCCGTGGGTTTATGAAAAGTTGGAATACGATAGCGATGTCATACGTAGAAGTGCAATTTATGGCAGGTTTCAAGCACACCGAAATTCATTGGCGAATTCATGCAACACCATTGTGATGACATAAAATTAAGGAAATGTTGTCAATGCAGAGTTTCGTGCGTTGCGTGCGTTGCGTGCTGCATATAGAAACACGATAGTTTTTATTTACCGTTTTTAGAGCTAAATTGAAATTTTATTTGAATTCGATCAATAGTTGTGGTCATATGGTGGTTGGAGCTGTGAAAATTACAGTGATATGTTGCATGCAAGGACGCATAAAAGCTTATTTACAGACGGCAAATATTGATAGGAGGCATAATTTGTTTCTTAGAAGACCTAGTTTTGTGGTTTAGCTTCGATGATTTTAACAAGACATGCAAAGGCGTTCCATAATGCGTCAAACTTGAAGAAACTCATTTTGAAATAATTTACTATTAAATTATCTCTTTCACTGACTAGGACGTAGACCAAAATCAAACACTGATGATAGCATGTTAAAAATGTACCGGTGAAAACTAAATGGTTTTTGATCATGACAGTATGTTAAAAGTTACAGCATTGCGCGTTATGTAACCTGGAATCCAATAATAAGTTTATAAAGTTTTTTCCACTGCAAGAGCTAAAAGTTGCAAGCAAAAAAGAAGGAGAACGAAAGAATATGAATTCCATAAATAAAGAGCTTTAGAAAAAATGCATTTAAACATTTGTTTATTTCTGCTTATTAAATTTGCCTTGCAAACATTCAGAGAGAATTTTCAACATTAAGCGCAGACTTTACTTATTTTATAATTTCATTGTTTCAGCTAACCGGTCTATGCCTATTTTATGGAAAGTCAAATCGGAGGACTACATTACGGATAGGGATAAAAAAAACATATGAAAAATTGCTTAATCTGCAATGGCGAAAATTTCCCAAACCCAGGATGGAAGATTTAAAAAGGAATTTCTCAAAAGAATTTGGAAAACTAGAGGTTCGAGTGCATAGTGTTATACAGGTTTCTTGAACTTTTTTTTAAATTTTATTTGTTGCAGCAATGTAAGACGAAAACTTCAAATCAGCGAATTTGTTGTCTGTTGCTAGATATCACAGAGCACCTACCGGCAATATAGCCTATCATCACTGTATGTTGCAACCAATGAAACTAGCTGCTGAAAAAATTGTCCACGCATTAGCCAAAAAATGCGGATGCCTTCTGGCTGTTCAGTAAGTTCTCTGAGTAGATTCGCGTGTCCATGAATACAATGATTTTCCAACCAACTCTTCACCCACACTTTTTTGTACTTTTTTTTTGTTTTTCTTGAGTGTTACAGGCAATTCAAGTAATATTAGGCAATAAAAAATAATAAAATAATAAATAATATTAACATGAACAAAAATTACTATGAAATCAGCAGCTTGAGTGAAAGCAGCAACCTACCTCGTCTGGTTCGTTTTTTATTGTGATCTGATCCTGATCTGATTTTTATCTCACCCTGATCTGAGCCTGATCAGAACCTGAGCTAGATCTGATCCTGATCCGTCTGATCTGATCATGATCTGGTTCTGACCCTCATCGGATAAGATCCTCATCTGAAGTGTAAAAAAACGCAACGATTATATCACATCCATACATACCTGCCCTAAAACATACCGTCCAAAGTAATATCGTTAAAAGTAATATCGTTAAAAGTAATATCGCGACTAACATTATATTGTTCAGTATTATTGAACCGCGTGAGAGGTATCCATTTTGTTCCATATATTGCTACAATAATAAATGGGTTTTTTTCAATTCATATCACATCAGAGTTAACCCATTCGCAACAAAAAACCAATGAGCAACAAGTATATTATGACCTATAACATTGATTCAGCTGGTAGTTGTCAAACGTTGTGATGTAAATGATTTAAAATTTATGTTTAAATTTCGCCAAACTGTCAGTTTTTGAAAGTTCTTTGGCGAATGAAAAATCTACAGATATTGGTCGCACCAATTGTTATAAGCAATTTCCCTCAATTTCCAGCAAATGCCCACTCTATTGTGAGCCCATGGAGGTTTTACTCAAACGGTTTTGTTTTCAATGTTACTTTCTTAACCAGGACTATATAAAGAAGAAAAAAACGCGACTATTTGTGTAATCGCGAAAAACGCGACCATTTGTGTACATATTTCCATTCAATCACCAATTCAAGAAAAATCTCAACGAATAATTTTTTGTTCGACAGAAAATCAGATTAAATGTTTTGTCTAAAACAACTATAAATATTTGAGTGAGATGAGCACTTTCGTGAATTCACTCCAAAAGTATAACCTAAACTGACGGAAAAGATGAAACTGAATATGAGAGAAATCGGTTACTTAAATTCATATTAAAATATTTACGCCGTTTAAGCTTTGAATAAAATTCCTCGACGGAATTCAATCCTTACTAATAGAACTCACAGAATTGGTTACAGCAACAATTAATTACGTAAATCATTTGATATTTTCAATTTTCTTGCCACTAGATACTTTCATAATATTGTTGCTAAAAAAAACTACAGCGGAAATAAACTAATAGAAAGATTAATTCCAGGTTAAAAATGCAGGTTGAAAACTGATCATGAAAGTAAAGAGCTCATTTACAATTTGGAATCGAAAATTTCCAGAAACACTAAACCTTTTGGAAATTATTTAAACAAATTCAGATTTCAGGCCAGGGGCATCTCGGTGCTAAAGTCAAGAAACAAATATAGACCTTTCTGCATTTTTTGAACATACGAAAGGTATTTGAATATCTAGCTACTGTCTATTGATTAGGTTCATAATAATAAACAATCAAAGGAAGGTCTGCTGCAACTAATTTACTCACGTGCGATAATTGTATTTTGCAATTTACGCAATTTATCGTTTCAATTTTTCAGCATCGACACCGATTTTCCTTAATTTACCAAATTAAATTACCCTAAATATGTTTCTTAAAATACTCGGTAAAATCGGCGTTTATGATAAACTGTAGGTAAAACTCGACTACGACTACTCCCCCATAGCCGTTCAACAGTTTGATTGATTGTTTTTTTTTTGTGTTTTTGTGATAGTATGCTAGTTTTTGGGGCAGTTTTTGTTTGTTTGTTTGTTTGTTTATTTTCAGTGTGCTGTCTTTTCGTCTAATTTTTGTATGTTTTTATCAGTTATTTTTCAATTTTTGATCCCTGCTCCACCTCTAATGGTAGGAGGGGCAAAAACTTGTCGTTCAGCAGGAATCGTCTTTGGGACCCCTACTTTTCATAACTTTTATTTAAATGATATAGCATATATGGTTTCTAGTGACGTTCAAAATATCTTGCTTGCAGGCGACTTTAAAATATTCAAATCAATTGCTTCTTTTACCGATATATGGGTTTTTCAGATAAATTTCTTCCTTTACTGCACTTTAAATAGTTCAAATCCGAACATGGAAATATGTTATAATTGATGATTTTTGATGATTTTTGATCATTTAAAGCAGAGTTTTACCTGTACGTACACTTTAATTATAAAACATTACAACACGTTGATTTTGTTAAAGACTTAAACCTGAATTAGAATGAAAGCAACAAAACATTGACCATCATCACTAGCCATATTAACGATATTGTTGTTTGATATGGACCCTTTACAATTTCGAAAAAGGGATATCAGTGAGTATTTTAGCCCCTAAATGCTACAGGGCATATCGCAAAGGAAATATGGAACGAAAAAAAAACACAAACTTTGTTTGTCATTTGTTTTTGACATAACCTATAATTCAGAAACTGAATTGCAATGGGAAAGCTCAAAAATAAATTTCGGCGATATCTGTCGATATCTGTCAAAAAATTATAATATGTCTAGCTTCTAAAGGAAAAAAAATTGCTCGTTTAATTAAAATATTAAGGAAAATGAGCCATTGTTGTTCTATAGTGACGTTCAATAAACGTACGTAATATAAAAATTTGATGTTGCTGCCAGTAACGCAACCAAGCTTGCATTATGTTGACCTTAACTTACTCTGCGGATTTCATGACTGCACCGGAAGTTGTATAACGGAGTGAATTTGAGTGAATAAGGGAGTGAATTTTTATTGCCCACAAAAATATCGAAACTGAAATATTTGTTGCTTATCGTTAATAAAAGATAATTATCATATGTACATTTAATGGTAGAATCTTTTCGTGCAAAAAAGATAAAATTATCGTAGCTGGCAACTCTATACTAACATCGGAACCAAAAAATCAATAATAATACGTGGCTAACATTACGATCAAATTACGATGTTAGCTTTGTTCTCAACTGATGACCATCTTTTCAGCTTCAACATCTATCAGATTTGCTCCTACCCAAAATCAATACATCTTGTGAATTTTATTATATTGATCCAATAATCTAGTTGTGAGCTCTTGCGTACAGAAACTTCGAGTACGCAAAAAAGGTAATTAGATGAAAGGTTACGAATTTAAAAAACAAACATTTTTTGCATTTAAATTCAAATCTCATAAACTATAGGTATATGAACTGTGTTGAAATATTTGATTCTCTACTGCTTCTATTCAACGCGGTTTTTGCAGCGATGGCAGAAAAGTACTACCCATTTTTTTACTATTAGAATTTATGATGTATAGCAATTTATTCAGCATTGACATCAGATTCACTTTAATAATAGAAGAATCATTTGTCATCACTGATATCATTAGCACTTTTTATTATTACGATTTCGAACAAATATTTAAAAAAAATATTGCATTTGCACAGTTGATTGCAAAAAATGAGCTTAAGAGTGAGTTTCTTTTCTTGATCTTGGATAGACAAATATATTGTCATTCAACATACATAACTGTGACGAAAAAGCACAAATTGATAATTTCGGTAGAAAAAATCATTAATATCTTTTAGCTTTGCACTGGGTAAACTATATAAAAGACGTACGCCTCTATCAACTATCGATTAGTAATAAATTCGTAGAAATAGAAAAATGGCTAGATTACACGGTTTGATGCTTTTAAGTTTGTTATATCTATCTGTGTACGCAGAATTAACAATGGTTGTTCCGGAAAGCTTACGAATATTGGAATCTTCAGGCGAAATGAATGATGATCCAGGCCTAGTAAGTGAGGTCAAATCGGTGAATTCCTTGAAAAATCCAATAAATGCAGGAAAACGATGTCAGTCACGAAACGTGAATAGAAATATTGGAAACAACAAAATATTAGCATCAAGCAGCGTTTTTAATAGTGATGGAAGCTTTACATTGAAGTAAGAATGTCAATGTTGTTTCAGAAGATTTTGGTACTTACAGTCTTGAAAACGCAGAAAAAATACAGCTCTTTTTAAGTCTTATTGATATAACATTTACACCAGTATTTCAGTTGTTTTATTATTTTTACAAATTTATATAATTTTAGTTTGGAGCAAAATAAATCAATTATTGAAATAAACGGTTGTCTTCAAAATATCAATGGAAGTTACTCTCTGGAGATTGCTGGGGTTTATAGACATGATAACAATAGCATCTGCTTTTTCGGAAGTGAAGGAAAGGGATTTGAAGTGCAGCCATATGTTGGTAAATACTTTAAAAGAAAAATAACGCCACAGAATTCATGTATTGTCAAAAACTATTTGAGGTCTAACATCCATAGCACTTAAACCTATAATAACAATCTCTGGAAAGTGACCAAAAATTTACGGACTGGAATCGAGTTTACTTTTGGAGCAGAACTATAAATAATAAAATGTTAAGAAGAAAATGAGATTTTTTGATTTAATTTAAGTTTTTGTTGTCAAATAACTTTATGGGATTAGTTTTTTTATTTGAATCAATAGCGCATAGAAAGTTTGACAGACTTACAAATTTATGTGAAAAGAATTATGCAATTATTATTATAGCCATCGAAACTTAAGGGTTGATATTAAAGTCAAACATTAATGTTCTGAAAGTTTGCGCAAAAGCTTGCATGGGTCGAAAATCAATAAATAAATAAATACATCTATCACTCAAATCACTGCCAAAAGAAATTGATTGGTGTTAAGAATGTGGCAATATACAATTATATTCATACTTGCTGTTTCTAGTAGATTGTTTAAAACTGATATTTTAACGTTCTCAAGAGATTACAGCAAAGATGACATTCACAAAACAAAATTAAGGAGACAGGAAACCTGAAAAAATATATTTAGGTTTTTTCATGCCTTCTTATGTGAATTGAGCCGCTCGTACCTGGAGCAAACTCTGAGTAGCTCTCAAAAAATATTTTTTTGTGTCCCAACAAATCTGAAAATTTTTCCAACATTTCAAAACGTTGGTTCTATCCGATCGCAGTCCAAATACAGCGCGCTCAAATTGGTGTGAAGACGTTTAGGTAGTGCGACTAGATTAAAAAAACAACGTTAAGGTTTTATAAAGTGTATTTACAAATTAATTCGCTTCATGTGTCCTCACATACATACAGTGTTCGTATACAATGGTCATACTCCGGCATCTCCGTCCGGCTCGTTTGCTGGTCATGACAGAAGAAGTAATCTTTGTTGTCAGGATGGCTGTTGATGCGGTTGTGTTGTTGTTTAATGTTGCTGTTCGTCGCAACGAGTGCCTACATTGCCCCCCTTCAGCAACCTTTGATTTTTACTTTAATGTCAAAATCGAAGTGTTGATGTTTAGGCTGCAAATTGAACGCATTTTTTCATTACAGTATACATTCAAAGAAACACTATGGAACTATTCATGGAACACTAAATCTCTGCACACTTGTTCCAAATTATGGCCCATCTTTCCGTTGATATTTTGACGAATCTGTCAACCCATATTTTATCAACTCGATCGCTTATTCGTTCAACGACTTCGTGAGGATCCGTATACGGTTGCTGCAGCGGTTTTTTCACAGCATCCTCGCGCAAGAATACATGCGTACATGATTGCAGGTCGTTGAACACGAACATAAAATCTTCCCGATGATGTCGTACTGGTGTTGCTCTTATTTGCTGCATATCCTTTCGGAATTTTTCTATAAATATTTGCGGATCTGCTGTTATTTCCATTTTGGTGAAAATTCTCCGGGTAGTCCAAGTATTGTGCCGTATGCTGCTAATTCTGCAGGTGAACAGTTTGAATCGTTATTGATGGTATTCCCAGTAGAACTGCCGATAGTACTTCTGTCCAGCGCTGCGTTTCGTGACACATTAAGGAGGTTTTTAATGATTTATGCCACCTTTCGACCATTCCGTTTGCAGCAGGATGGTACGGTGAAAATCTGGTTCGCTTGCGCTCGGTCATTTGTGCAAGTGCACAAAACAGAGCAGATTCAAATTGTGAACCCTGATCCGTCGTAATTGTACGTGGTGCTCATAGGCGTGCCGTGACCTAAAATCTGGCAGGGACCAGGGACCGAAAGCTTCAAAATATGCGATGATTTTGTCTTCCGTAAGGTACACGTAATGTTCATACAACTTATATAATTTACTAATACATTATATGTTTGTTAATTTATTCTTTGTTATTTGCTAACGCATAATGCATTACCAAATAAACATCGTGTCTGTGAATACGTATGAGCTACTACCACATGCATGGTTGGTATTAACTACGCATGAATTATTTATTACCGCTAAGAAATGAACGCCTGTATGAATTATACGGGAATAGAATGGAAATAATTAGAAATATAAGACTATTTTTTCGTTTAGAAGCTTAATATATTTCAATTTATACTTGAAGAAGAGGATAGCTTACTTTCAAAACATCTTTGAAGAAATTGGAGTATATTAAGCTTGCAAGGAAGAAATTGATCTCTTGCTTCAAATTTTTGTTACCTAGAAAACCTAGAAAAAGCATAAATAATTTGCCAGGGTGAAGAGTGCTGTTACTCTTTTCGAGCCATTTGGTTTGCAGAGATATCTTTGTAGCCCTAACTGCGTGTCCAAGGCTAGATGAAATATCAAAACCTTGCAAACTAGTGGTTTTTTGCTGTTTTTCGTTTTCGTGATCCTCTGGGGAACGTGAGATCCAGACAGTGTTTCTTTGCCAATGATTTAATTTTTCCCAAACTACACAAAAGTTTTCTCGCTCACTTAGTAGTGTTTTAGCCGTTCTATTCACAAGATCTATCCCATCCCTAGGAGTTGCATTATTAGTTGGAAAAATGTGCTTAACATGTTCGCTATAGAAAGAACATAGTGAAAGATGAAAAGATTTACTGCAAAACTTAGGATTACTGATTGAATGAAAGATCCCCAATGCATAAACTGAATCGCTGTATTTTCCTTCATTCATTTCTTTTTCTAAAGCCTTTTTTATAGTCTACTATCGATCACACATTTGCAATTGTGAAATCTCATTGACTAATGAGTCAAGCTTAGACTTCTCCTTTCACGCCTTGTATTTAGATCAACTGCCTCTACAAGCTGCTTCAACAATTGGTGTTTTAATGGCTTCGAAATGTGTAGGTAAAGGGATTCGATGGCATTGAAAAAAGATGTACACGTTTCGATTGTGAAAAGTGTGTCCATCACAATAAGGATAATTTTATGAGCTAGACAGTGTACAAATGTGGCTGCAGGGTGTTTCATATTTATTTAAATTTGTGCACCACCTTTTTGTCCTGACATGACACTACCACCATCATAAGACTGTCCAACAACACGCGATTCGCTAAGTCCGTAGCTGTCTAACAGGCTCAAAATTATATCTGCTAAATACGAGGCATTTCTAGCTCCTGAACAGTCTACAAAGCTTAAGAACCTTTCTTCGACTGCTAGCATCACTTTCATCATGTCCTTTGAAAGCACGTCCTTGGCGACTGAGACACGTCGTAAAGTCGATAACCTTTTCCAAATAATTTCGATTCATCTTGACAATATTCCAAGACTGTTCAAGTACCATATCACTTACTGTCTTTCAAGCACTATTAGAGTTTTATTATTGTTGAGTTTTTATTATTGTATGCAGTATGTCCTTCAACACATTGTGCGTGAATTTTACTATCCGGAGAATTTATCCGAATCGCGAAGTTTGGTCGAGCTGAAATTTTGGTGTATTTTTGGCGACAATAGAAATTCTATGGAAAATTTCGCATTGTGATAAGAGACACCGAGTCATCAGATCATCACCAAATTTACAAGACTCATCAATGGGCATAAAAAATAAGTTTTTGTCGTTTTTAAATAATTTCTGGGCAACCTTGTAGCTACCATAAGTACATAAACACAAGTCTTTCATACCATTGACTCCCTGGTATTTTTTCGGCTTTTAGAATAAAATGCAAATGATATACAATTAAATTTAAACTCGCAAAATTCCCAACCACCTGGTACTTGAGTGTACGGCGTCTCGCGACCGGATAAAATTCACAGGATATATTGGTCTTGGGTAGATACAGGTCTGACAAAAAATTAATGAATATGATGGGAACTATGTGACGGTTGAGTCACCATGAAAAAACGCTCGGTGAAATTGAAGTGCTATGCCTTTTAGCTTCCGATGCAGTTATCAAATTATAATGAAATTCACACACATTTAACCTGTTTGTGAACCAAGTAAGTCAAAGTTTTGTTCGTAATGTTAGGTCCGCGCTGCCAGCATCAACGATTTGAATCATTTTTGTACTGGGAACCGGTACTATTAAATTTTCAAATAATAATGAATTCAAAGTGAAAATAAGCCGAAAATATATTAATTTCAAAAATTTTAACACAGTCGCGGAAAGTAACTCCAAACACCCTTTTTTTCCTTATAACTGCCAACGCTTTCAATGGATCAAAACCAAAGCTATAAAGTAAGTTATTTTAACGGGTTTACAGCAGCAATATAGGACTTTCCAAGCTCCACTCAAACCTAATAAGTATACTTTATCATACGCAAAAGTCAAAGAAACAAGCTCTCAAATATGGAATAAGACGGTGTTTGTTTTGCTTAATGTTAGGTATGAACGTGCTAATTGTATATGATCCCATCAAGAAAGAGTAAGCGCAGCAAAAATTGCTCGCAATAAACAACATTGTCTTGAATAAGTAGCATAAAAGTGGCAGAGATGTCATTTTTGTTCTCCAAATGACTTCGAAACTTAACGTATAACTTGTCGAAATTAAATATTGCCGTCCATTTCTCGAGATAAGTCCCATAACATCGTTATTAATACCGCAAATAACACAGTGTCCATGTTATAAGTAGTGTGTATGCTTTGGTATAGGCTTAAACTACTGTACTACACAACTCTTACTGTAACCACAAAAACCAAAGAGGCGAAAACTTAAGTGTCTACTCTTGGAAATATTTATTTTTCTGGGAGGGGCCAACCTAGGGTCTGGGGGGTCCCGGCCCCCCCTGGCCCCCCCTACGGCGCGCCTCTGGTGGTGCTCCAATTTGAGATATCCACTCGATGTAAAAAGTAGTAGCAATTGTGTCAGCTGTCATGTCGGCAATAGAAATTGACTCGGGTCACCTGGTGAAACGGTCTAGCACTGTTAAAAAATATCTTTGACCGTTAGAGATAAGTAAAGGCCCCATGATGTCAATATGGACAATCGGACGTCGAACTACTGTGGCATATTCCGAACATTTCTGTGTATTTTCGCACGTTGACAATTGGTGCAAGCTCTTATCCAACTCTTGATGTTTTTGTCCATGTTAGGCCAAAAGTATTTTCTTCGGATCGCTTTGCTTGTTTCTTTACCTCCAGGATGCGACGGTTGATGCGAACTATCAAAAACTTTAGTCCTGAGACATTTTTAATGTATGGTCTCATAATTTTTGTTGATGTGTCGCAGTGAAGAGCTATATTTTTGTGGAAGATCACGATTTGGTTGATACTTATTGATTCGCGCAGTAGTATTTGCACCTCGTCGTCACTGCTTTGAGCACTGGCACTTATTTAATTGGCACTGAAATTGTTTCACCGCGAAATAGCGAATTCGAAACTACATCTTCCTTGCCGGACACGTTATTTTTGGCGAAATGCGAACGTGATGGACATGTGGTCCGTACGTATGGTAACTGTTCGTCCTTCTACTATGTGACGGAAATATTTTATTGCCGTGTATATTGCTAACAGCTCCCGATCTTAAGTGCTGCATTGGCTTTTCGCTGGACTGAACTTTCTGGAAAAAAAGCTAGTGGCTACCAATATCCATTGACATATTATTTGAAGACGGCTGCAGTGGCAGTATCAGATGCTTCGGTCAAAATCGCGAGAGTTGTGTTACAAAGAGAGAGCAATGTAGGACGTGCTCCCATATCTTTATTATTTTCAAACACTTGCCATGCTTCCAGTTGATAAGGCTTCAATAATTTTTCCGATATTGTTTGAGTATTTCGTTCAAGGGTGCCAAAGTACGAGTTGCCATTCTTGAGGAACCTTCGATACAAATTAAAGATGCCCAAGTATCGCCCTAACTCACAGATTTTTTTTTTGGTTTTTGTAGTTCCGATTGACATCGACTTTGTTGCTTACTGGATGTATTCCATTTGCGTGGATTGTGTGAGAAAGGTATTCAATTTTTCTTTCTCCGAAGACGCATTTTGCAGGGTTGATTTTCAAATTGTAATCTCGTAGTCGACTGAAAATAATGCTGAGATGTTTTTCATATTCTTTCTCGGACGAAAAAGCGACTAAAATATCATCCAGATATGCGTGCGCAAAATCCAGCTCTCGTAAGATGGTGTCCAGTAACGATGGATGCTTCTGTTGCTTTCAAGAAACGAAAATGAACAGATTTTTTTTTTAAACTATTGAAAAACAGTTTGAATTAACGACAAGAAAAAATTTTATGCTGTGCGATAACATAAGTAGGTATGCATGCCAAATGCATTCCGTTCAATTAAGAAACATAGTTCATAGTTTGAATAATCTTTAATTAATTCAGTACAATGAATTTTTACGTATTATGTGTTTCTAATATATATTTTATATATATTTTTTGCTGTATATATTTTGCTAAGAATGATCTACAGTAATTTATTCAGCATTGACATGAGATTCACTTAACAACAATCGAAGAATCATTTGTCATCGCTGATATCATTAGCACTTTTTGTAATTACGATTCGATAAAACTATAGACACTATGTGTTGGTTCGGAAAAAAATATTTCAAAGTCATCAATGTATTGCACAATTGATTGCAAAAAAATATCCTCAAGAGTTAGTTTCTAATCTTGATCTTGTGACAGTCATTTTACAACACTTTGACAAAAAGGCATAAAATGATATTCTCAGTAGACAAAAAACTTATTAGCTTTGCACTGTCTAAACTATATAAAAGACATACGCAATTATCAACTATCGATTAGTAATAAATTCGCAGTAACAGTAAAATGGTTAGATTACACGGTTTAATGCTTCTAAGTTTGTTATATCTGTCTGTGTACGCAGAATCAACCATGGTTGTTCCGGAAAGCTTACGAATATTGACATCTTCAGCCGAAACGAATGATGATCCAGGCCTAGTTAGTGTTGTCGAACCGATGAAGTCCGGGAAAAATCCAGTAAATGCAGGAAAAGGATGTCAGTCACCAAATGCGAAAGTAAATATTGGAAACAACAAAATATTAGTATCAAACAGCGTTTTGAACAGTGACGGAAGCTTTACATTGAGGTGAGTGTTTTAATGATGTTTTAAAAGATTTTAGTACTTCCAATCTTCAACACACAAAGAAAATACAGTTTTGTTAGTTATTCTTTAATAATACAATGATACCAAAATTCTTTAATAAAACATTGATAATCAGCTATTTTATTGTTGTTAACTAAAATGCGTTTAGTTTGGAGCAAATGAAATCCATTGTAGAAATAAACGGTTCTCTGCGAAATATCAATGGAAGTTACTCTCTAGAGATAGCTGGGGTTTATAGACGTGAGAATTATAACGTTTGCTTTTTCGGAAGTGAAGAAAGTGGATTTGAAGTGCGACCATATGTTGGTAAATATTTTTATAAAGAAATAACGACACAGAATTAATTTTTGCTTTATTTTATTAGTTCCAACATTCATAACAGTCAAAACCATTTCAACAATTGCTGGAAAGTGATAGAAAAATTTAAGCTTAGCATCGAGCTTATGTTTGGATCAGAGCCATAAATAATATAATGTTGACAAGAAAATGAGATTTTGTGGTTTAATTTTATTTTTGTTCTACAATTAATTTTATTGAATCAGTTTTATTTGAATCAATAGTTCATACGATTTTATATGATAAGAACTATGCATCTGATTTTATTATCACAGTCACATAAGAAGTTAATTTTGTCACAGCTTGATGTTCGAAAACCTCCACAACAGTTTTTTAATGACGATTTATTAGATATTAGCAAGTTTTTGCTAATAACTCAAAATGCGATTCCAAATAGTTAAGTTACTTAGACAATGTAAAATTCACGACAAAATTAAGGGAGTTGGATACTTCAGAATATTAATTGTTTTGGTTTATTGCTTTTGTTTTTGGTTTTTTTTTCATCCAGCCTTTCTCTGCCTGGAACTGCATAGTTTACACCAGTAAAAAGTCTAAAAGGCAACAAAAAATTATTTTCATTGCTCTGCAATTTTGCGAACTTGCAAATTTCCCCAAAATACCATGGGAAGCGTATGGCTTGAAAATGAGGGAAAACGGTGGTTCCACAGGGTTTCACTCAGGGGATTTCTAGGGATTTTTTCTTGGGGGGTGTGTTCAAAATTTTAGAAGGGGTGTCCCTTCATTCAACAAAGATATCTAGTAATTATTTTATCACTGAAGATTTGAATAGCTGAAATTTTATTTTTATTTCTTTTATTAAAGAATATGTATAGCACAGTTTTTTCTACATATAGAAAACCTAAATTGAAAACACCAATATGTAAATGTGCTAATCAAATATGTAATTGTAATTGTCGCTAACAAGAAAACAAGCTTTGGGATAAAAGAACCGCTAGAAAGTTTTCGAGGAAAACCAGAGGAAATGTCTAGATTGCGTTTGAGATTTTATATGCTTTTTACAAAATCACGTACCAACAACCGGATACGAGTATTTAGCATTTCATTCAGCATAAATCAGAAACAAGTGGCCAGATCGTCCGATCGTCGCCACGAAAAGTATATTTTACTTACTCCATTTTTAAACCAACCTAACAAGTGACTAACCGATAACTGGTTTGGAATTTATAGATGCTGAACGATTTTAAAGGCTACCACCCGCCACGATTTGGAAATTTAAATATTTTCTGCTTATTATTGATTTTCGAAGAAAATTTTGTATTAAACTCGTTTTGCCGAAAACTCATATTTCTTTATATATATATATATATATATATATATATATATATATATATATATATATATATATATATATATATATATATATATATATATATATAAATATATATATATATATATATATATATATATATATATATATATATATATATATATATATATATATAAATATATATATATATATATATATATCTCTATACAAAATGATTAAGGGAGATATACTCTGGAGTGACCGATCCGATTGATCTGAAATTTTCGCAGAACATTGGTGTATATAATGAGTAGGTCCATGACTTAATTTAATTCAAATATATTTAACCCTTTGGCGGCGGCGGGCATTTTAGTGAATTTTCAGGTATTTTTATATTTGTAAATTTTTGTTAAAAAAAAGTATTGGGAATGAAAACTTATTATGTTTTAAGCTTGTTTATGATAAAAAATTGGAAAATTCGAGCCGTTTGTGGGTGCTGAGTGCCTAAAAGTAGGCAAGGATTTTTTTCCGAATTTTGATTTGTCATAACTTCTGACAGTAAAGTTGGGTCATCGTGAAAATTGCAGAGCTTATTGACAGTAAGGTTGGGTCATCGTGAAAATTGCAGAGCTTATTGATGTTGACTAAGATTAAGCACATGTGGATTTTCAAGGCAGTGCGGGTAGCCCTGCAGCTACGGCAGGCTCCTGAAAATAAAATCCTTTTGACAACAAATTCTTCAAAAACAGCACTCGAAATTTCTCTTCACGAGAACTGACGACTGGATAATCCGATCATAATGAAATTGACAGAATATGTTGGTATTAACTAGAACCAAGTCTGATAGAAGTGATTTTGAAATGCGGGCAACCCTGTGGTAGTGTTACCACATTGAAAAAACACTGAGAAAAACAAAAGTTTATTTATCTATAACTTCCGATTCAGCGATTACATTTTAACGAAATTCACACAATATTTGGACCTTACTTTAGACAACATGTAATAAAAATTTGGTTGAAAAGTTAGAGTAGAGTTGCCAGCTACGGTGATTTTTTTCCCCTAAACCTTGCAAATTTGCTCAGCAGAATAAAGCTTTTCCGCTGTAACTTCTGGTTCAGTCTTGAAATAAGAACGGAGTTCATGCAGTAAATGGACCATAATGTAAAACAAATGTCGTAGGAATTTCTTAAAAAAATCATGAAAGAGCTGCCAGTTATGACCATTTTTGTAATATTTTGGGATTTCTTTACTAAGCGACTGTAACATTAGATTTTTCCTCTTTTGGAAACACTTTCATAAGCCCTCTCAGAGATGGTCTAAAGCCTAGTATCATGCGAATTTTTGAGTGATTTTGACGTGCTTTTTCTGGCTCGTTTTTTGTCTTCCATGCCGATGCTTGTTGACTTGTTAGCACACTCAACTCACAAAACATGTTTCGTTACCAGTTATGATGCGTTCTTTGAGCTTGCGATCAGAAATATCACAAAATAGCGTTTCCAAAAATACGTCTCATCAGTATTGTTGAACACTGAAAAAAATCCACATAGCGCCCAGAGCCATGTAACATAGCACATTATTTATGGTCCCATACGCCATGTACATAGTACTCTGAGCCATGCAATATGGCTCCCAGCGCCATAATCTCAGAATCTACATAGCGCGTGGTCCCATGTTACATGGTGCAGCATTTATGGCGCCACACGCTATGCACATAGTGCCCTGAGCCATGCAGTATAGCTCCCAGCGCCATAATTATATGGCGCAGAAATTATGGCCCCACACGCCATATTACATAGTGCCATGAGCCATGTAATATGGCTCATAGCACTCCAATTATAACTCGCAGCCATACTGTGTGAGGGGATCTATAAATGTCAGCAAGTGATACTTGAGTATCGTCGATCGATCGACAACATTCTCAATCGGCTAAGGGCGCATATTATTGAATGGCTCCTTCGGCGACTCTAAATGCAGCCAGCGCCTGTTTGTTGCAAGCAAGTGACTTCTCCGTGTGCTCATTTATGGTAAGTAGTACTGTTTTGACTGATTTGCTTCTTCAATGTACTATAGTCTTTCACGCCATGTACTATAGTCTTCCACGCCATGTACTATAGTCCTTCACGCCATGTACTATAGTCCTTTACGCCATGTACTATAGTCCTTCACGCCATGTACTATAGTCCTTCACACCATGTACTATAGTCCTCTACGCCATACAGTATAGTCCTCCACGCCATACAGTATAGTCCTCCACGCCATACAGTATAGTCCTCCACGCCATACATTATAGTCCTCCACGCCATACAGTATAGTCCTCCACGCCATACAGTATAGTCCTCCACGCCATATGTTATAACTCTCCACGCCATGCACTATAGTTCTCCACGCCATGTAATATAGTCCGCCACGCCATGTACATGGCGTGGAAGACTATAGTACATGGCGTGTAGGCCTATGTACTTTTCGCCATGTATTATGGCGTGTGGCGCTATATTTTATCACAATCCCTAAATCGACTATGTACATGGCGCCAGAAGTCTATAAATTATGGCGTCTCGCGCCATGTGTTTTCTCCGTTTAGACGAAAATTCAACTCTTTTGGAATTTAATTTTGAGTGGCGACGCGTTCGAATAATTCCAAAATCGAAAGGACCCGTGAGAAGCGTTGAGGTTTTTGCCTATTCTTGTTAGCTAGAACGGTGAATATCAAGAACAATTTCCTACAGCTTTTTGTTTTCATTGGTGAAAGAATTTGAAGTTCGCCTGGAACAAGTCTGATATTCAATAATCTTTCGGACTTCCTTGGACTTTTTGTACCACTCTTAGGCCCTAGGTTTCTGTAAAGCTGGCTCACCATAAATCTTTTTAAAAACTTGTAGCTAATATTTTGGAAGCACGTGCCCTTATACAAGAACAAGAGCGTGTAGTATGTTTAAATTGGTCAAACGCTCTACACGAAAATTCTGGAAATTGTTTATGCAACGTTTGAAGACATTGCTGATTCATCGAATAAAATAATGCCACTTTTATCAATTTGTTTTCCTTATTTCATTTACCATTTTGTAAGTATTTTGATATTGGAAGTACCCTGAACAAAATAGGCTTTCTTGCATGTTTGCGTTTCGTGATTAGCAATGAAAGGACTTCGAGTTTTCTATTTATCCTCTTAAAGTGTAGGAAAGTTAATTTTATTCTTAACTTTCATTTTACTTAAATTTTACATTATGCTTTAAGATCCTATTTATCAGTCGTAAATCTACAATTTGTTTGAAATAAAAAAGGTCCGCATAAAACGTAAACACGAATCAGAATCTAACAACCTGATTTAAAACTAAGGTTTATTTACATTCTAAGTCACAGATCCAGGTCTGATTGCTATGAAAGTGAAACGAAATACATATCTAAATCTCAGGTTTTTTCGATCAGAATTAATACATATTAGGTGCGTTTTATTTGTTTAACAAAATTTGATCTGCTCCGGTGTGCAAAAAAACGCACCTATTGTTAAGCTACGAATCGTTACATTACAAACTTTTGTGTCTATGGAAACAAGAACCAAACTTGTAGCTTAAAAGTAACATTAAAAGAAATTTATCCAGTCAACGTACATATTGGGAAAATTATTTTACACTTAGCCACCCCATTCATACAACAAGTACACACCATCATGCAGAAAACTCCTATCGAAAACGGGTCAATATTTCAGTGTACCGTGAAAAGAAAAAAAACCCGTTCCGATGACATTCAGATCAAAATAAAATATCGGTTGATAGCCGACAAAAACAAGAGGACTTGTCCGAAATGAAATGGGTAAAAGCTTTTAGTTCGAAGGCAATTTATCCGGACACTGACACTCACAGCGTAAACGTGAAAGGATTCTCATAGCTATTCGGGAAAAAAATCTGGCCCTTTGCATTGTCGGCCGTCGATTGGCCCCAGAGAATGCGAGTTCTTCGAAATGGTACCAATTTGCCTTGAAAGTATGATTTAGCAGATTGGAAGCGATAAATAAAGATGTGAGCAGCTCGGGAAGTTAGTTATTCGTTCGATTTTTGGGATGGCTTGATTTATGTAAACGTTTTTTTTCGGCTTGTTCTATTGAGACCAAGTGAACTTCGATTTGGGGATTTGTTATTTGACCGAAAATCGCTGATTTGGGGATATGGAAGCCAGGAATAAAAGTCGTTATTTAAGATTGTATTGAAGAAAATTAGTCATAATTAAGAACATTAAATGAACATTGATGAAAATTAAGAATGGTTTTATAGTGCACGCTAAATACCTATGAAAATTTGAAATCTGAACCCATGCAAAAATATTCATCCTATAAGCTATGATAAATGAAATTGAAACATCAGCTTGTCTTGGTTATTTGAACGAAAAGTTCTTTCCAGCTCCGTTCTCTGTTATTAAAACGAACATTAAAAATATGTTCAAACATAATTTAAAGTGTGAACATATGAGCTCATAAATTTCAATAATATATTTTTCTTATTTTCTTTTATTAATTTCCTGTTATATACGATCCGGGAAGTAATTTTTATTGCCACACGAACTTATTCATGCTTGGAGTTGTGTTTAACTTCCGTAATTTCAGTGTTGTTTTGCATCTTGAATCCGCTTGACGTAGTCTATGATAAAAAATAAACATGCTTATCGAGAAGGAGGAATTAAAAGGAAATCAAGTGGCTGCAAATCGTAGGGAACGAACGTAGACCAGACATAAAAAGGACATTTTTGTTCTGAAATTTTTCACGTTAGTTTCTGATTCGGTAATTTTTTTTTATTACAGCACTATAATCGCGATTCACTTTAAAATGAATCTAACGAAAATGTGCATGCTGATGCAAATATTAACAAAGTCTATGAGTGAATAATCATGCTATCGAAACATATCTTGTCTCGACGAAAATTTAATTAATGGGGAAGCAATAATAAGGAGGAACTTCAGTTCTGATGATTCACTTTGAATATGAATGAAGTATGTATTTTACAGAATTGTGTAGTTGCTTTTGCAAAAATGGTTTATTTCACTGGTTTTTGTTAAAAATGTAGATTTTAAATGTTGGTATCAATGCTGAAAATTGGAAACTTAAAAATGTAGCACTTAAATTTGACATTTCAAGTTCAATCGGAAAGGATTTGGCATGCAATTTTATTGAAAGCTTAGAGGAATAGGTTACAGACTATTGCATTAAAATCCCTTTTAAAAACAGGTTTTTCATTTAACGAAACGGAATTATTTCTCGAAGCAGTGTTTTTTTGGCTCGATTGTTTTTTATCAATCAATATTTTTTCTCATTCAAGCCCGTCACTTGACTAATCGATGGATGATTTTCCCACTTTTCAAATTCAAAATAGGCGATGAAAAATAATGAAAACCTAGAATTGTTGAACAATATAGTTAGCACTGACCTTTCTTTTAACAATTCCACAGCCTTGCCAGTATAATTCTATGATATGTAGGTTACGTTCAGTCTCAACGAAACTATGGTTGCAGAAAATGCAGAGCACAAACTTTTTCAATTTAGAACATCTGATAACAAAATTCTCCATAGCTACTTCCGGCATATTTTACTACACATTAAACATCTGCAAAACAATGGTATTTCTTTGATTTTAGTTACGTTGCATTCAAACACAACAAGAATGATCATTTCAATCGTTCTACGTTCGGTGCTTCCCCATAAAACATGATAACTGCCTGCAAACAACACACTTTACAAGAAATTTAAACCCACCATAAATTATTTATGGCGAAAGGAATTGAAAAAAAAAGAAATTTCAACAAAGGGTGAATTGGAAAAGGCCAAAAGGGAACAATGGGTTTTTTGTGCTTAGTCGCAAATACCATTTACAACTATGCAAATTTATGGAGATATTACTCGGCACACACGCATACATTCAAAACTGAATACATCTCGATGTGTCCTAAACCGGAACTAATTTTTATGTTGAAGATTTTGGATTCGATTAATGACAGCACACTTCAGGAATACTTATTATGACATTTTATTATTCAACTGAATTTTTGAAAAAAAAAAACAATTTGATTCTGCTTTCGGAGGCTTATTCCGCAAAACGATCGAGCTTCCCGTATCAATTATTCTCTGCTTTGATAAGCTTTAGAGACGATATACGTTGTCTATGCGATTATAGACAAGAAGGGAACCGTGATCACAAATCAATAACCTTTATGAGTAAATTATTTCCATGGATATAAGTCGGAGATGTTAAAATTTGTCACAACCAGCGTAAATAACAATTAATGATTTCCAACTGCAAGTGGTCACACCAGTCAAGTATGCATTGTGTGCTGGTGTCTGATGAGAAAACAGTGCATGCTTTCGAAACCACTTTGTCAAATAAAAATTTTCAAGATAAATAAAAAATTTTTCAATTTTAATCATCCCGCAAAAACAATTCCAATTTGATTCTGCTTTCGGAGGCTTATTCCGCAAAACGATCGAGCTTCCCGTATCAATTATTCTCTGCTTTGATAAGCTTTAGAGACGATATACGTTGTCTATGCGATTATAGACAAGAAGGGAACCGTGATCACAAATCAATAACCTTTATGAGTAAATTATTTCCATGGATATAAGTCGGAGATGTTAAAATTTGTCACAACCAGCGTAAATAACAATTAATGATTTCCAACTGCAAGTGGTCACACCAGTCAAGTATGCATTGTGTGCTGGTGTCTGATGAGAAAACAGTGCATGCTTTCGAAACCACTTTGTCAAATAAAAATTTTCAAGATAAATAAAAAATTTTCCAATTTTAATCATCCCGCAAAAACAATTCCAATTTGATTCTGCTTTCGGAGGCTTATTCCGCAAAACGATCGAGCTTCCCGTATCAATTATTCTCTGCTTTGATAAGCTTTAGAGACGATATACGTTGTCTATGCGATTATAGACAAGAAGGGAACCGTGATCACAAATCAATAACCTTTATGAGTAAATTATTTCCATGGATATAAGTCGGAGATGTTAAAATTTGTCACAACCAGCGTAAATAACAATTAATGATTTCCAACTGCAAGTGGTCACACCAGTCAAGTATGCATTGTGTGCTGGTGTCTGATGAGAAAACAGTGCATGCTTTCGAAACCACTTTGTCAAATAAAAATTTTCAAGATAAATAAAAAATTTTTCAATTTTAATCATCCCGCAAAAACAATTCCAATTTGAATTTTTAGTTCTAGCTAACATACCATACTTCAGTTTAGCTTGCATCTAGCTTTTCATTATATTTTGCAAAGTGAAATTATGATTAACAAGATGTACAATGAGTAAATTATAAGATCAGTAAAGCTCGGATAGACACTACATATTATTTTCTAGTATTTATGGTGATTAGGGCTGTGATGATGTGCTAGTTGCAGTGGTAGTAATTAGTACAGACGGGCCTCGATTTACGTCGCCTCGATTTAAGTCGTTTCGATTTACGTTGTCTTACATTTTGATTCCCAGCTTCGATTTACGTCGGTTAAATTTCGAGTTGCGTCGGCAAAATTTCAATATATATTTTTTTTTTGTTCGTGAATACATCTGCGAATTTCCTTTATTTTGGGGAAAAAAAAGTTGCCAGAAATAGAAACAGATTTCCAAAATGTCGAGCTTGAGCAAATTCGGAAAGAATTTATGGGAATGGATGTCGAGAGTTATTTTTCCGAGAATTATGTGGAAGAATTTTTAACTTGTAATAAACAACCCTTATTTACCGAAGAACTTTTCGAATATCTGAGCGATCAGCTGAATGCGAAGAACGCAAGATTTTCACCTTTAGAAGTAGAAGATCAGAGCTGCACATTAACATTAGAAAAAATGTCTAAAGCTTTTAACTTCTTCGATCAAGCGGTAAACATATTTGAATCTTGCGATCCAGATAAAGAGAGATTTAGAGTATTTTGCGAGGGTGCAAATAAGAGTTTTGGAGTTAACAAAGAACTTAAAGAAAAACAAGACAATAGCAAAATTCTGTGGAATCGGAAATGAATGAATTAGTTCTTACTGGAAAA
Organism: Nemotelus pantherinus; assembly: GCA_963978885.1. NCBI lineage: Eukaryota > Metazoa > Arthropoda > Insecta > Diptera > Stratiomyidae > Nemotelus > Nemotelus pantherinus. The sequence continues at coordinate 128,783,605 of OZ022265.1, forward strand.
TGAGACATAAATCCAAAGCAATAAATGAAATAAAATAAATTATTTTAAAGAGATTTTACACATGAACCTACTAAAAATATTTTTTTTTTTTATTATAATTGTTACTTTAGCATTTTATGCTGAACTGTTATTTGCTAGACTTTTCTGAAATAATGTTAATTTATACTTATTGTTTTTTAAAATAAATGTTATTGCGTTTCAAGTTTTTCATTTCCACGGACTACATTTCTGTTGGATTCGATATACGTCGTTTTGATTTACGTCGCGTTTTCCCGGTCCCGAAAACGACGTAAACCGAGGCTCGCCTGTACATTATCACAAGCTTTAGTCTTCAATATTTTTTATGAAACAATTGCTTATGTGCCTTTTTATTAATTTGCGTTAGACAACATATTTTAAATGTTTTAGCCATAATTGATATAGCAGCGGTAGTGAGGGTAACGAGATAATTAATGATTTCGGATTTTTTAATTTCTGATTATTGTGAACGATAATGATAAGCTATTAATTAGATTTAGTTTTTACAAACTTAAGCTAGTTGGATGTCATTCCAAATAACTATCCCATACTGCCTGAAGACTAACATAGCCCTGTCTTAGATATAAATTGTAAAATAAAATATTCTTTTTTGAACTTTAAAGCAGGTGACAGCTTAAGTTTAATTGACGCTCTATACGCTCCAGGCTGGTGTATTTTGGAGAACTTACCTCTTGATAGTTTCATTAACTAATTTTATAATACAGTAAATAGCTTTCTTGCTAGTTATGTAGCGAGTATTCGATTAACACGTCATAGCTACCCAAAGTTGTTTTCTCTGAACCTGAAAATAAATATCCAACTAGGATAGAAAAATATAGCTCTTTTGAAATTTAAAAAGTTTTGGGCACCTAGATAATTCCGCTACATTCTCATATTTAAAATCTGAATGTGAAGTACTATCGAAAATTGACTATTATCGCAATATACACTACATTAAGTCCCAAGTTGGAATAAATATTAAATACTTTTGGAATTATATAAACCCTACAAAATACAACTATGTTTTTGGACGCCATTCGATAAACCTGCATTCGATAAACTAATATGTTAACGAATTATTTTTCAAAAGCACAGCACAGAGACTAATTAACCTGACCTCCTTCCAAAGAGTACTGCAGTCAATGTTTTCCATTGATTTCGACTATTTACTGCTGAAACTTTTATATCTAGACGTCTCAATAAGCCCAGCCTCAGATGGTATTTATTTATTTATTTATTCAATCATTATAGCTTACAAGTTAATCTTAAATAAACAGAATTCCTTTTTAAAATATAAAGCACACAGCCCACATAAGACAAACAAATTATGCCACCGTTTTTTTTTAAACAATGCTTAGATCTTAGTTACACCACTTTTTAACATATCTTGCAGGTTTTTGCCGACTGGTGAATTTCCTCAAAAACGAAAAATTCGCTAGGTTACACTCATTTTCAAAACCGATGACAAAGCAGATGTAAAAAACTACTTCCATGATGCATCCTATTGGTAGTCCCAGAAGTGTTTGAAGGCTTACTAAGGCATTTCATGGCTATACTAATACCACCATTTATCATACAGAGCCAGTAAGTCAACAACGACTAATCTCATTGCTTACCATAAATAAATTTGTAGCTCATTCGCAATATCCCATCAAGTCCAAACGATTCACTCTGATATTAGCAAGGCAATCGACAAATTCAATTTAAATTTGCTCGTAAAGTAAATGTCCCGTATAGGAATTCATGGATCAATTCTCTGTTAGCTAGATGATGACCTCCGTAGCAGATCATTATTTACTATTAATGATCTGTCATGGTTGTAATCAACTAGCCAACTGACAATTGACCTATGAAATCATTTTTCAATCATTTTTCAACTCTATTTTCCACACGTCAGGCATCCCTCAAGGTTCACATTTGGACCCACTCCTTTACCTAAGTTCTATAAACGGCATTCACTTTCTTTTTGAGGATGATCATTTGTTATACTTTGCGGCCGACTGTAAAATATTTTCACTCGTTTCACCTTATGATGAGCAAGAATTTTGCAATCCAAACTGTATAGCCTACATAATTTTTGTGCGCAAAAGAGTTTAGATTAAAATGTTAAAAAATTGGAATACATAATCTTCAATAGAACTAAAAATCAAACCTCTTTTGCCTGTGACTATGGCCAATGATCTTTGCATTCTCTTTCATTCATCTTTGAGCATGTTAACTATATTTCTGGGAAATCACGCAGATTACTAGGATTCGTTTTTGTCAGACATACTAGATCCTCTGGCCGTTTCCAACAAGAATTATGTAAAAAAAATGTTCCAATCGAAAGGTTGAAAGCTACTGAGAACATAATTGTACTGTTAAAATTGTTTTAGATGTATCTAATCGGTGAATTCGTTTTCCGGATTGAAAAAATTCCAGCTGACAAAATTCATGCCTCTCGTAGATTAACCCGGCTCTTCCGAGTATCTGCATCCCATAAAGTTGCATAGCCCAAATGATCTGAAAAGCACATTTTTGGATTTCTCCTTTGACATTGTTTTCTGATGATTTGGGTTCTGGATTCATGCGTAAACTGCGGGAGCAAGTTGTCCTCGATGCGGCACCCCAGCAGATTTCATTGAAGAAACTTTATCTATGCAATCAAATCTTCTACGTTACAAGCGCTTCTCAGAAAGGTTTCCATGCTCCTGATCAAAGTAAATGCTTGGGATATGCAAACTTTATTAGTATTCCTTCTTTTTTTGCGATTTCTTCCGCCAATATTTTTTATTTTAAGCTCAGAATTCGAGAGCAAGTTTTCAGGTGAATCTAAATTAAACAATCGATCGATGCAACTTTTTCAACACAGTCACCCAAGGATAATGTTCAATCGTTCCTTGTCTCGTTGTTTCCTGGCTTTTTTTTCTTTGTTGGGACTACATACAGGCGTCCTTGTCCATTTTTGTGCTTTGGCTCGTATAGTGCTTCATGCTCTGGCTCCTTTTCTCCAGCTATGTATAACTCAGTGTGCTTTCAATTTTATGTTTCCCTCTTAAAGCTCAAGAAGACCACTTTTTTGCATGCATTGACAAATTTTTTTGTAGTTGAGATGTGGCTGGCATTTTGATGCTGGTAACGTGATACTTCCGCAGCATGTATTTTTTTCTAGTCCTTTCATCAGCGACATAACTTCTCATTGGAGAAGTGTGTGACATAGTCGCTGGAGAAGAAACCACTACAAGACAATGGCTGTTTCAATTTAGACAGTTTTTCTTGATCAGAAATCGCTCTGCAAGCAAATTTTCTTCTGTTTTCCTCGCTACCCCCGCAAACTGAAGTCAGGATGCTAGGTGATTTGGCCAATCGCTGTTCTGTCCTAAAGAATTTATTATCTGTTAGTGGAATTCTTCTCATCTTCTGCCAATATTTCATCACTGACAAGCTCAGAGCCAGATCAACACTGATCAGGAGTGCAACTCAACGGAATCTTGTCCGAAAACCTAATAGCACAAACTTCAAACGTACTCTGAGATTCGCAAAGTTTTCAGCAGGACCGAGGCTCTATAACATTAGCCAGAAATCGTTTGCACTTGGTTGTCACTCCAACCATTTTACCGGTTCCGTCTAGATATTCTTGCGTATCTTCTATTCATTGTTTTTTACAAAGTATACAAGAATATATAGTCAAAAGATGTGTTGCATCAGTGATCTTTTCAAGCAGCCAAGCTTGGTCAGCGTTTGGTAGTGTGGCTGCGGAAAATTATAGAATTCGTAAGAAACCTAGGATATAAGCGAGTTGGAAACAGAGTAAAAATATTTATTTTTTAAGGAGGGGAAATATGATAATGGTTTTCCTTGGTTATTCGGTTGCTTACTGGTATGATCAGTCATTGGAATGTCTGATTTTAGTCGCGACCACAACTGGATACACCACTAGTGTCATCTAGTGTTGAAAGCATCTCGCGCCTAACTTAATAGTTCTACAAAGTCATCGGACTACTGTGGACTGCCCCTGCCCGCTACGTAATGGTGCAGCCAACAGCATTTCGTAAAAGTGCCCTGGAGTTAGGTGGCAATGCGTTTGCAGTTGTTGAAAGATAAAAACAATTTGAAAAACATTGCATCACAACATAAAAACTTTGAAAGCCTTCAGCGAGGTGAAGGCAAGAGTTACGTCGTCTGATACTTTAATACCATAGTAAAGTAAAGTAATCCCACGATTACTCTCGCACGGGTCTAGGAGTTGAAGCTGATTACAATTTTTTCAATCATTGTGAATACGAGTGTGGAGTGATTAGTTAAACGATTCACTTTACCCCTGATATGAATCAGGTATCTAATCAGAGATAAGTGAACTCAAAGCATGGTGCGCGGACACTTGTCCGAACCTGGATTCGAACCAGGGACCCCACACGCAAGAAACCAGTGCTCTATCCACTAGGTTACTCAAGCTTCATTTCAATATCATAGTATTTTTTTGGAGAATTGGCTGCTTATCAAAAATAATAAAAAAAAATACAGCTCTTAAAAACAATTAAGCTTTCAAGATCAAATTAACAGAATAACTTGTAAATTTTAAAAATGAAATAATAAAATATTGCGGTATTTTCCATCGAGTTAAGGTCATATTTAAAGTTTGTATTCGCTAGTAGATTTTCATCAACTTTCAAATAAGGTCTCTACTAAAATTGAAGAGATTACAGAGTTAAATTTTGTATATTAGTATATCAATCCAAATAATGAGCTACGTATAGTATGTTTGTAAATGCTCAAACAGAAGGCTATTTTGTCTTTTTTTATAAGTAATAATGGCTGCTTTAACTACTTCTGCGCTGAATTTACAGATTAAACTCTATCATCCTCCAAACCTCCCCATATGCCAAAAGATTGAACTATCAAAGAAACAGAAATTATGCAAATTTATTCACGTTTACGACTTCACACTTATCGTGTCAGTTCAGGAAAAACTATTCTAGCTACTTGCACAACAAAAACCGGAACTTTGCACGTACAATAAAACGATCTCGAAACATCTTCACCCAATTGAAATTCTAATTACGGAATTTTGACAAAGCTGTGTTTCCGTAGTATTGCATTATAAAAACACCGACCGGCCACTCTGACCCCGGCCAAGAAGACGAAGCTGCTGTTCATGTTGCAGTGCTAAAAAGCCAGCCAGCCAGACAAAAGCCACTCTTCCGTGCGTGTATGTGTGTTAGTTTGCATGTTGGAGGAGTGGAGGCGTCTTGCTAAGCATGAATTTTAATAGAGAGCATGCCAAAAACCTCGAATGCAGTTATTTGTTATGAATACAAATTAATTACTTGCATAGCTCTACACACATAGCTCCTGCGGCCCAATGTGCAAGTTCGAGCAAAGTCTACTTGCACTTTGTTATAGTTTTGTAGACAATGAAGTGAGGGATGAAAAGCACTTGAATGGTCATAAATATCTGCTTGTGATGTGCAAGGAAGATGTGCCTTAATAGTCATGTGTTTGTGTTTAGTACAATTTCAAAGTGCAGATGAAATGAGAGTTTGCATTTGAAATAGTTGCTCTTGGACTGGATTACAACATATGAGCGGATTGAAATTTTAAGCAAATAAAAATTAAAATTTCGTATTATTCTTAGGTATGTATTGATCATATACTAAAAAATCAAAACATAGTTTTATGAATGTTGAAATTATGTTGCTGTCCATGTATCGAATGAACAGGACATTTATCAAACGAATTTAATATATCCTGGGAAAACAACATGCTTTGAAATTTAATTAAAAAAACACATTCTTGTTTTGTTAATAATAGCCCAATCCACGTGACAATTCGGAATTTACGACTAATCTACAATGTTCTCAGTCAAATACATATAAAGTCAAAAATTAAACACCAAATCACAGAATACAAGTCACCACAAAAATAGTATATCTCTCATACCATTTGCTTTTAATATTGAACGGCTAAGCCACCAGCAATAACCAAATCCCTTCGAGGTCTTATCTAGCACAAAAGACAGAATAATCTTTTCAGAACTCAGTTGAATATCTATTACAGCGAAAATGCCAATCGACATTACCAGCATTCCTGACATTAAATTTGTTTCATACTTGACAGAAAGTTAATGGTATATTGTTCCCGGCTGCCTGCTAGGAATGTCGGGCTAGAGCATTTCTCAAAATAATTTCGTTTGGGAGTTGAATCTTATTCCAGAAACAATTTCGTGGCAGAGTCTTCATAACAGCCTTCATTTCGTTCAATCCCGCTCAAACAGCAAGCAAGCACTTTAAAGCATTCTGATTTCGAGTATGGAGCATGAGCCTGTTGTATGCCAAACTACTCATTCGTATTAAATGGAACAGTCCCAGCGAGTTTCAGTTGCGGAACAATGTAATATACTTCTCAATCGATCCATGGCATTGCAAGGGCAATCGATAGGGTCGGTTTGAAATTTTGAATATGCGAAGCCAATTTATGCTACAGATTAAGGATGCTGATTTCACTTATTTCGAAACTAATTAACGTCGAAATTGTTTTTAAAATAAGAATACGCATTTATGTTCCATATTTCATACGTTGATACCAGCTGATATTTATAGCTTAGCAATGTTAAATAAGTCCACGATTCCATTTACAATCTAAAGTCGAAAATATATCGAATTGATAGCAATGATTGTGTTGCACATCCCTCAATCGCTACTAGCTTTCAAATAGATCAGCAAAATCACATTCTAGGCCAAGTTGTGGCGAAGTAAGACTAGAAACTTGGAATTGCCCTCGTTTGTGAAGAAACTCGCCATTGCCGAGCATCTGATTATAGGCGGGCCGTAACCATTGCCATTACGGTTTCCATAGTGGTGTGATAATTTCCGTCTTCAGTGGTATCTTTAAAGGAACTGCTAAGCAATGTGCTGTAGCAGCATTTCGAACTCAAACACAACCCTGTGTCTGTTTGTGTGTATGCAGAACAATATTCAGCATACAATTGTACGGCACTCAGTTCTGTTGATTTATTATGTTTACATAAAAGCTTTGCATATTCCAAAGTTTGCTTAGAGCATATTGTCTAAAATATATCTTACTCTTTACTAGACTTGAGCTTGTTTCAATTCATAAATACTTAAATGAATGGCTAAAGATAATTCCTGGTTTTAATTTAAAATGCTTTTTCTTCTCTGAAGATTATTCTATTGAAAAAACGAGTTTAAACAAAAGGATTAAGCTCGCAAAGCCACTAAGTTTAAAACGTTGAACCATTTGTCAGACCATAATAATAGCTTTTTCAAAAATTGAAGCTGAAATCGAATGATGCCAAATAAAATTTAAATCGAAGACGATTCTCCTACATATATTCAAAAGGCTCTTTAGCCCAGTCATTTTAGCAATCAACCTCGGAATCAGAGATGATAAGCTGAATTTTTGTATATACCTTTATTTTGGGGTCCTCAAAGTTGCCTCAAAAGTCTCATAAAATCTCGTGTCTGCGTCGAAAGTTATTCAAGGTCAAAGGTAAGAAAAAACAGTTTTTACGCGATTATCTTGGTTTCTATTGCTCCAATGATGTTAACACATCGGATCGAAATTATAGAACATAAAATTTGCGACAAATTTTATTTGAACCATTTTTTTATGCGCTCAACCATTTTTCCGATAGAGAGTGGTAAGCGCGAAGCACTCAGCCATTTGTACTGTAATGCAAGGTGAACCGTGAAACCTTCAGTTTTGAATTATTTGTATTATTTATCAGTAAAAACATTGTATTTAATAACATTTTACACATATTTAATTTATTTTTTTATATATTATACATGTTTTTAATCTATCAATCTTTAGTAATTTAAATAACAAAAGTATTACTTTTCTTCTTCTTCATCGTTATTTCCTGGACGTTCGGGAATTTCTGTATCATTGTCATCATCTTCGTTGCCTTGAATTGGTGTTTCCCGACCTTCCTGAATTACATGGTCAAAAGCACTCTCTTGCTCACAGTCACTTTGCAATGAAACAGCATTGAGGCAAGCTTGCCCATTACACTGGCCACAAGCTAAAGTGCATTCCAGCCCCGATTTTCTACATCGGCACCGTGCACCACATCCATTCTTACAATTACAAAATAGAGTATACAGTAATTCATTGGAAGCTGGTAGTAATATTGTTGTCATTGGCTCCAGGAACTCAGCACCCAAGCATCATCTCTCGCTTGTTTTGCTGAGATATTTACACTCTCAAACTTTTCAATGAGCATACCAATAAGTTTCTTTTCTTGGCTAATTGGCACAATCATTGTTTAAAAATAGGTAAAATGCTATTAAATACAATGTATTTACTGACAATTAATACAAATAATTCAAAACTGAAGTTAGTATTCACAGGTATTCACGGTTGACCTTGCATTACAGTACATATGCCTGAGTGCTGCGCGCTTACCGCCTTCTATCAGAAAAACGCTTCAAATAAAATGTGTCGCAAATTTTATGCTCTACAATTTCAATCTGATGTGTTAACATCATTAGAGCAATATAAACCAAGATAATCGCAAAAACTTGTTTTTTCTCACCTTTGACCTTGAATAACTTTCGACGCAGACACGAGATTTGATGAGATTTTTGAGGCAACTTTGAGGACCCCAAAATGAAAGTATATACAAAAATTCAGCTTATTATCTTCCATTCCGAGGTTGACCCCTCTTTTCTGCTAAAATAACTGGGCCACTTGTCTACTTTTCATCAAAAGTGTTTATTGGTACAATATAACTAAAAAATAATGAAAATTGACCCTATTAAAATTAAAATAAAACCGAAAAACATTCCACCTAATCTCTCACATGCTGTCGATTACAATAAAATGTTGACAGGTTATTACTTTTTCGACCTATCTACCTTCAACCTACCTACTCAAGGATTAATATTAATTTTCACATTCATTAAAAAATTCACAATGATAATTAGTGAAATTTTGAATGACAAAGCGTAACGATTTTAAGCAGTGAAAAAAACATAAATGCACTTTCAAAAAAACATAAATGCACTTTCAAAAACATAAATGCACTTTCACTTTCTTAGAAGGTTCATTTTATTAGACGATAACATGTTAGTCAGTCTTTCATATTTACAATTTGACATCCATGAGCTTTATATCAAAGGAATTGGAAAATCGTTGGAGCTGCAAGGATGACGTTTTTCCTTGAACATTGACAATCAAAGTAAGTTGAGAAGAAATTTAAAGTAAAAATTAATTAATGTCGATACAAAAAATTATCAACTTAAGAGTTTCTAGGAATGAATCATGTAAAAAAACTGTGCAAGAAACTAGAAGACAACACATTTTCAATGCCATGGAACCGTACCGCAAGAATGGCAACCATTTTGAATATAATGCGCCAATCTTTTCTCAGACGAGTTCGGATTATCTATGCAACTCAATCATCTTGTCTACTTTCTTACGTTAGCGGCATAAGTTGAAAAATAAGAATTTTGGCAGGGTCTATGTCATTTAGAAGCGTAAAAAGAGTTACTCAACCACGCAATTTGAGGAGGCGGGGTGTCTCAAAATTTATTAATAAACCAAATTTTAAGTTAAGCTATTCCGCGTAAGAGGGTGAGGCAAAATGTTGTGGCCTGAACCAGACATGCCATCAGCAGGGCTTAATTAGCACAATCCGTGATATGATGGCACAATTATTGGCAAGCTTGCAGGCGAAATTTTATATCGATTGTTCTTTTGGTATTCGTTTGGTAGCCTATTGATTAAGTCGTCTCGAGTGCTTAAGTGAAAACCGAAAAATCGGATAAACGTGCGGCTATTAAATATTTCCATTCAAAAAGCCTAACATGCCTTCAAATCAAAGAAGAAATGGATTCAGCACTAAAGGTACGCTGCGGCTGGGAGCTGAAACCTAAAACTAAAACTAAAATTTATTTCGGTTTTCAGGTTAGCAAAGCTTAATGAGGTCATTTTCGATTTAGTTTAGAAAGGAAATGCTGCCGCTGGTTGCTCAAACTAAAAGATATATGACAGACACGTAACCTGTAAAGTATTTTTTTTTGTGTGTTCGTGATTGTAAAATGAATACGTTTCGGTAAAATAATCGACGAAGAAAGTGTGTGTTGGACATTGTGTTATTCAATGTTACTTTTCAAACTTTTTTAAAGCTAGACTGAATAGAAATATCAGATTTTCATGATTTTAAGTACATTTAAAGGTACTTTTTTCCAGCATATTACAAATAATTTCCGATCAAACTGGGTTGTGGCTTAACTTTTTTTGCGCTATTTTGGATCACCAGTGAAAATAATTTTTACGTTAATGTTGTGAAATTTCTTTTTATTTCCAGTTTTTTGGATATTGTTCTTAAAATAAACAGCCAAAACTTTTAATTGAATGCAAACCACTATAATTTATGATTAAAATAGCATTAAAAATAACTTTTACTGAGAGTTTGTGTCTTAACTTTTTTCACCCACTGCATATATTTTTAAAAAGGAAAATAGAAAATAATGTTTTTTTTTAAATCGGCAGCTAATCTCGCCCATACTTGATTTCTTCTCTCCACGTTCCGGTATTCAGAATGATATACATTATAAATGAATTCATTCTGCTTCACGAACTCTATCAGCATCTCTTCTTCTTCTGCTGTGAATTTTGCCATTACTCTTATTTCTGTCAAAATGTACTATCAAAATATGCAACAAACAAGTTCCGAAGCCAAAACTAAAACTGAAAATAATGAACATGTTCATTCCTCACTTTTAGTATCTGAAAGCTCAGTTTGACAGAGTTTCAGTTTTAGCAAGAGCTTTCAGTTTTAGCATTCTGCTGCAGCAGCTGTATGATAATACTCTGGTTCATTCTAAAACTGAATTAGATTCAGTTTAAGTTTTTAGTTTCAGCTTCCAGCCGAAAGGTACGCTGCGGCTGGGAGCTGAAACTTAAAACTTAAACTAATGGGCCATTTAGACAAGCGTCCATGCGTCCACGCGTCCATGCGATCTAGCGTGTTTTGCTTACACGAGTCAATTTGATTTTGTTTGTATAGGCGGACCTAAAGCGAAGGAGGTGGAGTATGCTGATTCATGTACAATAGATTTTATAATGATTTCTTTCGCTCAGTGGCATGTGTGGATGATTCGTTGATGATCATTTAAATATATGTTTTGTGGATGATTATTTTATTATATGATGATGTGGATAATATTTTTTTTGCATCCTTACGTGCAGGACTATTACGAAAAAATTAGAATGCATACGAATATCTAGACACAAACAATTTTGTATGAAGGTATATATAGTCATATGGATAAATATATACAATTGTCTGCTACCAATTTATTTGTTTGGAAGGAAGAAAAAAATGTTTTAAAATTGATCACGACGATGTTTTCAAATATTAATTATTATAATTATTATAATTCGAATAATATGAAAATAAAAAACCATCGTTGCAAGCGTGTAATATCCATCCTCTTATCAATCCATCCATCCACTTATCATCTCGAAATGACAAAGAGCGAAAGTAAAACAATTAAGTCAATGGTATATCAATCACCGTATCCGACCACTTTCGCCTTAGCCCCGCCTTCAAAAAATGGATTTGAATTGACTTGACTCGTTTAATCTAAAAACGCATGGACGCGTGGACGCATGGACGCTTATCTAAATGGCCCATAAAAGTTATTTCGGTTTTAAGATTAGCAAAGCTTAATGACGTCATTTTGGGTTTAGTTTAGCACGCAAATGCTGCCGCTGGTTGCTTAATCTAAAACTTATATGATAGACATATAGCTTATAAAACGAGCAATTACATATTTTCTTGTTTGTTTTTTATTATTTAACATTTGTAATATTAATTTCTGTCAACAATGAGAAAAATATGCTAAAAAAACAGTACAAGCTAACATATAAACTCCATAAGACCAAAACTAAAACTGAAAATAATGAACATGTTCATTCCTCACTTTTAGTTTCTGAAAGCTCAGTTTGACAGAAGTTTCAGTTTTAGCAAGAGCTTTCAGTTTAGCATTCTATTGCAGCAGTCGCATGGGAATACTCTGGTTCGTTCTAAAACTGAATTAGATTCAGTTTAAGTTTTTAGTTTTAGCTTCCTGCCGCAGCGTACCTGAAGCGTTCCTTAAAGGTACGCTGCGGCTGGGAGCTGAAACTTAAAACTTAAACTAAAACTTATTTCGGTTTTAAGATTAGCAAAGCTTAATGACGTCATTTTGGGTTTAGTTTAGCACGCAAATGCTGCCGCTGGTTGCTTAATCTAAAACTTATATGATAGACATATAGCTTATAAAATGAGCAATTACATATTTTCTTGTTTGTTTTTTATTATTTAACATTTGTTATATTAATTTCTGTCAACAATGAGAAAAATATACTAAAAAAACAGTACAAGCTAACATATAAACTCCATAAGACCAAAACTAAAACTGAAAATAATGAACATGTTCATTCCTCACTTTTAGTTTCTGAAAGCTCAGTTTGACAGAAGTTTCAGTTTTAGCAAGAGCTTTCAGTTTAGCATTCTATTGCAGCAGTCGCATGGGAATACTCTGGTTCATTCTAAAACTGAATTAGATTCAGTTTAAGTTTTTAGTTTTAGCTTCCTGCCGCAGCGTACCTTAAGAGACTCTTCTTCACCGAATTACGCTCTGTTTAGGTCACAGCTTCCGCCATGATTGGAAGAAATCATAAAATCGTGCGGATCCCCAGATTGAAATTAAGTAAGTTAACTGACACTACAGTGATATCAACTGAACATGTGCGCAATATTTTGCATGAGTATTTAAATATGAAAAAGCTCTGTGCAAATTGCGTTGCCGCCTTTGCTTACGCTCGAACAAAAATTAAACTGGAAAATTGTTTCGACCGCGAATTCGTCACACCACAAGCGAAATTTCAGGAAATTTTAGCGAAAATTTATAAATGTGGATGATACCTCGGGTACAATATTACACGTTCGAGACGTAACAACAATCAAAACGATGGAGTGGGGCAAGTGAGTTGAAAAAGACAAGATGAGTATATATCATCAAAAAAATTCAGTGACTATTTCTCAGGAAACGCGTCATCTGATTGAGCTCAAACTTTCAAGATACATTTGTGTATATGTCTAGGTTTCAGCAAATGCATTATCTTTAATCCTTTGGCGGCAGCGGCTATTTTAGTGATATTTTAAATATTCCTATAAGTCTGTCGGCAAATAATTTAAAAAAAAAACTAAGTTTGCGAAATGAACTTTGAAAGTGTTGCAAATGCAAATAATGTAAAATGTTGATTGAAGCAATTTTGAAATGTGAGAAGTCCTCTGCCAGTGGTGCCATCCTTAGAAAAAAACCGCTTTTTGCCCTATAAATTCTTTTTTAGTCATCAAATTTAGACGAAATTCACACAGTAACTGAATCTAGCTAGTCATGTACACGACAGCAAAATCACATAACAAGATGACACCTGACTACGCCTGGGAAGACATTCGCATCTTCAATGCAAAATTCCGTTCCCATGGAAACCCAGACGCGAAGTCAGCAAAAATAGACCACAAATAGTTGTGGGACACATGACTTCGCCCCCAGTTCCCAGACCGTTGTCGCGTTGATAACAGAGTACAGTGTCAATACAATACAGTGAATAAAAGTGTGAATTAGAAGTGTTGCGGTGTTGTTTTATCTTAATATACCATATAACAATACAAATCTAGCTCTCAACAAATTTGATACAAATTGGGTTGGAGCAGCTAGCTACGGTAATTTTGGTGTGTTGAATTTTGAAAATTTGCTCATGAAAATAAAGGCTTTTGCCCTATAGCTTCTACTGTAGTCACGAAATCAAAACAAAATTCATGTGGTAAATGGACCTTGAATATAAGAAAATAAGTAATCAATGTTTTAATTTTTCAAGCGCTGAAAATGTTTTGGATGGCAGCCCGAAACATCTTTCTTGCGATAAGGTCACCGGATGAAAACGAGATTCATTTGTTAGGTTGATTTTGACGGGAAGCAGTTGTGGTAGGCTTTTAGTTGCAGTGCTCGAAAAGTGCTGCTAGTACTGAACATTTTCTTCACTAGCAGAAGCACTTGTAGCAGAAGCAAACAATATTGAATATATGCAGAAATGTTTGACTTCCCTAAATTTTGAAATTCATGCAAGTGGTACCCCTGAAAACCTCTTCCACCCCATGGGTTTCAATGCATTCTTGTGGTCAAAGTGGTGCATAGCCCTCGAAACAGGCAGGCTGTATTAAAGCTGATAGAATAAACACTGAAAATCTGCACGATTCCATTACTACTCATCGAACATTAGTGTTTCTTCTGGTGCGCTAGAATCTTTATAGCTTCATTTTACTATTTTAGCTTTTATATTGAGCAATTTAACAGATAATTTTGATATTGCAAAAATAAGAACTAAAATAATAAACTGAAGTAATAAAAAATGTGAAACTTGACGATCAGGCATTGTATTTTACAGGTTTTTCATAGCTCTGAGAAAATCATTGTTTGGCTAGTATACATGTTAAATAAGGTGGTTGCAATTTTAAATAAAAGTGACTATTACCTTATATGTCAGAATCCTTCGGGGTTAATTTTTAACCTCAACGGTGGTATAGAACGACAAGAAGGCGGAAAAGCTTGCAGTCAGACGTTTGACTTTCTTTATTTGAGTTAGTCAAGGATTCATTCCAGCATTTATCTCCTCTTATTTAACATCTACTAAAATCCCGGTATTTTCACCATAATCTAAGATGAGAGACATTAAATTGCTTAGATTCAGTATAAAGATTTTGTAGGCTATCTTATGAATTATTGAAGCAAAATGTCAGCAAACAACTGAACTGAACACCAGTAAGGATTTTTTTGAGTTTATTGAACTTTTTTCGAAGCTGTGCTGGCAGCACCAAAAGTATAGCTTTTTCCGATACACTTTCCAAATTTATTTTTGCTTCAATAGAAATATACATATACAAAATATACATATGCAACTGCTTCAATAGAAATATACATATATGCTAGCTGTTGAGAGATCATAAATTGTCTACTGAATGCCGATAATAAATATTCAAGCGTGTTTACTGTTTTTTACAGTTTTCAAACTTAAAAAGTAGGAAAATAAGATATTAATATAGATTTTAGGTCTATTTACATATGTATGCCTATTGGGCATTTACTTTTTCAATAGCTATATGTAGAACGGCGATGAGGCAGAAAACCAATGTCTGAAAAGTCCAAGTGAATGTATTTCAACCACTATTTCTAGTGTATCCAAAATATTTTTAGTCTAGGGCGCCATTCATCATGCTTTTTTGTTCATAAATTCTGGTATTTAACTTTACAAATTACAATGAACAGTATTGGAGAGATCCGCCACTAAAAAATTTTTAGAGTCACTTTTTAAGTTTTGATGTTTTAGAGCAGAGGTGTCCAAACTACGGCCCGCGGGCCAAACCCGGCCCGGCAGGCGACTTTATCCGGCCCGCCAAGGATTTTGAAAAATTTCGTAAAATATAAATGTAGCGTGGCGCGTCGGTATTAGATCTCGCGCAGATGAAGAGCGCGTTCGGTTAGAATGAGCACGGTATCACGCTCGAAAAAGTACAGTCTGGTATTCAAGTTTTTTCTGTATTCTGCGATACGACTCGGCCGCTCGACTACATGAATGATTTTGTACTCTGACTGTACGTAGGCGGCGCGGAGCGGCAGACTGCACTCAACTGCAGTACCTGCAAAGCTACGAGATTGTCCACGACAAACCAAAAATTCGTCGGCCGCGGAGCTTATTTACATTCTTTAAAGTTGATATATTGTAAATTGGTACGTTTAGATTTATATTTAATATATTATAACTTAATTATTATGTTTTAAAGTTAAACATGGAAACAAAAAGAAGAAAAGTAGATGACGAGTGCCGCGTTTTCAAAGAAGAATGGGGATTCAAATATTTCTTTGTGCAATCGCAGTCAAAGAATGGCAAAGCTATTTGTGTAATTTGCAATGACACTGTTGCTGTAATGAAGGAATACAATTTACGTCGACATTATGAAACAAAACATGCTTCAGCTTACTCACAATTTAAGGACAAGCAGCGTACTGAAAAGTTTGAAAAAATAAGTTGTAGTTTGTCTTCTCTGCAAAATTTATTTAGGAAAGCAAACTCGGAAAATGAATCATTGACTTTAGTTAGCATGAAAGTTGCTTATTTGTTGGCGAAAAAGGGGAAACCCTTTATGGATGGAAACATCTTTAAAGAGTGTATGATGGAAGCTGTTGGGGTATTATGTCCGGAAAAGGTGAAACTTTTCAAAACGATAAGTCTTTCCCGCAATACTGTTGCTCGTCGAATTGACGATATTGGCAATAATATACTCCACCAGATTTCTGGGAAAGCACAGCGTTTCACTCACTATTCTATCGCGATGGATGAATCGACCGACGTTAGTGACACCTCACAACTTTTTGTATTTGTTCGTGGAGTTGACGACGATCTTAATGTCACCCAAGAATTAGCATCGGTTAACAGCATGCATGGCACTACAACTGGAGCAGATATTTTTAAGGAACTACAACAGAGCTTGACCAAATATAACTTGGACTGGAATCGACTCCAAGGTGTGACAATTGACGGAGGAAGAAACATATCTGGTGCAAATATTGGGGTGGTTGGGCTAATAAGAAAAGCTTGTGAAAGCGCAGGAGCAACAGTACCAATTTTTCTGCACTGTATCATCCACCAACAAGCCCTATGTGTAAAACATGTCAACATGAGCTGCGTTTTGAAACCAGTTGTTTCTGTCGTAAACTTTATTCGATCACGTGCACTCAATCATCGCCAATTTCGATCTTTCCTCGAAGAAATTGAATCTGAGTCTGTTGACTTGTCGTATTATACAGCAGTTCGATGGCTTAGCTGCGGAAAAGTGTTATTGCAGTTCTTCATGCTCAGAAAGGAAATTAAAATTTTTCTTCCTGAAAAGAATCACCCTGAACCGCTTTTATCGGATGCAAAGTGGCTCTGGAAGTTGGCAATTTTTGCAGATGTCGTGACACACGTAAATAACTTGAATTTAAAGCTCCAAGGTACAAACAACTTAATTTGTGATTTATTCGAGAAAATCAAAGCATTCAGAGCCAAGCTGATATTGCTCGAAAGTCATATGAATGAATGTAATTTTTCCCATTTCACGTGCTGCGAAAAATTTAGTACAGAAACTGACGAAAGATTTCCCACCATATTTGCAGTAAAATTAATCGCGGATTTAAAACTAGAATTTCAAAAGCGTTGTTCTGATCTTGACATAAATTCAAGGGAAATTCGGCTGTTTCAAAATCCATATGACTGCAACGTTGGCGACGTTTCAAGTCAGTTTCAAATGAAAATAATTGATCTTCAAGCTAGCGATCAAATCAAGAACAAATACAAGGAAAGAAACTTGATCGATTTTTACAAATTTTTGGCGCAAAAGAGTTTCCAAATTTAAAGCACCTATATGTGCCTATATGTACCTATATGTGCGAACAAACTTTTTCCAGGATGAAGTATCTGAAATCTAAATATAGGGCAAATTTATCGGATGATCATTTGCAATCATTGCTAATAATTGGTGTTTCCGATTTGAATCCCAACTTTGAAGAAACTCTCCAGGAAAAAACCCAGATCCACCATTCCCATTAAAAATTGCATGAAATAATTTTATAATAATATAATTTAGACATGTTTGTTTAGTATTGTTATATCTGTAATTTACTATAAAAAATAAAATTCAATGCTGCTTTACTTGTAATAAGGTTTTTTAATTCACATATTTACGATGCTTGGCCCCCGATAATGAATTTAAATATCAAACTGGCCCTCACAGCAAAAAGTTTGGACGCCTCTGTTTTAGAGGATGATTCTTTGTTTTTTCGAATTTTATTTAAATAAAGGAAAATTTTATAAAAATAAAGCTCAAATAAATTTTTAATCAATTTTATTCATTTCTAATGTGCTTAATAATTCCAAGAAATTACCTATTAAACATCAGCGTTGCCCCCTAAGAGATAACAATAAGCCAATTTCAGAGGGTAATTAGATATAAAATCTGGCATAATTTGAAGTTGCACCTGACAAGTCCTTTTATGATTAGCTATTTAACAATTTTTTTCATAGATTGTAGTCCTTGGGAAAAGTTTCTGTTCAGTTATTCAAAAAACAGAGCCTACTACTGGAAAATTTCAATTTTTTATGCACTGCTATCATAATGGTAAAATTTGTATTCTCTAGTTGCGAATTTATACTAAAGACATCAACGTCACTTTGCCTCCTTAATACTCGTTTTCCTTTCGTCAACTTTCAGACACCATATGCTAAACTAGTTCTTCCGCCACTTTCATCACCTACCCTACAAGGAACGCGGCTGCTTCTGTGGTGTTGCTCGTTAATTATTCCCGAATTTCCTATGACTCCAATGCATCGTTAAGGCGTAATGAAATCTTATCAAGTCAAGTGAAATCTAATCTCAGGGTGATGTTATGCAATAACTGACGGCAGGAGCCTCGAAGAGTTGCTTAGTGTATTGCTCTGAGCTCTTTCTTGGCTAGAAAATTTTAATTAACTAACAACCGCCACCATTATCCAGCTGAAGACGGTTGCGGTGAAAAGTCTGGCAAAGAAGCAAATCAACTCAGCACACTCGACACAGTATAAGTGCATATTTGTTGCAGACCGATGTTTCGAGAGTTGCCAGGATGGAAACATTTTTGGAAGAACATTTTTATTGTCAGAAAAATAATTAAAATAATGAATACATAGTATTTATGAAAAATAAAATGTTGCGAATTTCTCAGTTAATCTCTCAACTTATCCATCACAGTAAATTAATTAATTAAGTTTTTGTGTTTAATATAAATTGAGATTTAAAAAAACAATATTTCTATTAAATAGTCCCCAGCATATTTAACACTTTCAATACTGGAAATGCTAAATAATATACCAGATATCGATCATGCTATTGATAATTGATGAAGCTCAAAGAATATATGAATAATATACATTGCATAATGATCATTTCAATAATTTTAGTTATTTACTATAAAGCATATTATTTTTGAACATCATATTTGCAGGGTTGAGCTCGATTCAGACTCCGCGACCAAATCTTTGCATAAATATTTAAATAGCAATCTTCAGTCTTACCCTGACTATAAGATATTAAAAGCTGTCTTTAGATAGGAAGACAACATTGTTTTATTCTATTCAAAATGAGCTTAAAAGTTAAACAGTTTTGTGTAAATCGTTTTATTTTATTTCCACTTAGAGAATTCCTTACAGCGTCTAAAGATGAGTATCTAAACAAAGTGAATGCTTCATCAGTATAAACAACTCGGCACCCCTAACTCATCGTAAAATGAAATATATTCCTTCATCTGGATACAATGCATATGTTCCAGATAATACGAGTGAAAATTGGCAAACTACTTGTTCTTCATTTGCGGCATAGCCCATAAACAACATCATGCATGGAACATACACATCTAATCACTTACATATTACACAATTTAACACCATGAGTGTGAATCGATCTCTATATAAGGCAATTAATAATTCCTATCGTAACACGCCATTCCGATGATGTCATTGATTTATGTTGTTATCCTAAGCTTGAGTAGCCCAACTAGCAGAGTACAGATTTCAGGTAATCATAAATTACCTGCCAGTTATGTAATGCAATGAAACTTAATTAGTATCCTGGATAGAAGCTTTTGAGGTTGCGAATGATACGGCCAGAAAGAAATTATGTATGAACGGAACTGTACGACAAGGGTGAGAATCGGAACAAGAGTATGTTACAAACCAAGCTCTTTTGGTAAAAATTAGTATTTCGGATGGATGAACGCAAGGACCACTTACGTTGTGTGCACCTACGAGGCTGTAAGATTACCAGTGAATACAGACTCTACTTTAAGCGAGCGCGATTTTTTTCGAATCGCAACATATTTAGATTGGGTTGAGCTTTCAGTTCAATTTATTAAGAGATTAATCTGCACTATGCTCTTTGACATAACTATTCAAATAATAAATGAAAAGTGCTTATAAAATGGAATGAACATTTCAGGGGATTGCCATGGGCATAAAAACATATTTTCTACTTGTTAAGCACCTAAAAAATCTACTACTAAAAGAGTTTTTGATTTGTTTTGTTTGCCATTTTATTTTGTCTTAAGTATCACAGAAGTCTTAAAGAAATCTGTACTGAAATACAAAGTACTCGGAATATATAAATCTATTTGATTTGCACCCATTTCACTAGCTAATTTCTCCAATAAACAACTCAAAAAGAGCAATCACAAAATCGACTTATCTGAATTATCTAAAAAGCACACAGAATGTATTTGTTTTGAATTTTTAATTGTATTTCGGAAGCTTTAGACTAAGATTATATTGTATACAAAATTTCCAACATTTCGCAAATGTTCACCAGCTCATATAATTCTCCATTTGCGTTCCACTGACTTACATTGTAAATGAAATACCCGAACCACTCATGAACCACCACCATCTGGCCATTTAAAGGCCGAATGCGAAAAGACTCGTTGGATTAAAATTAAGCACCGGAAATTAATGTGACTACAAATTAGACGCGAGATGTGGTCAATGGTCGCCGCAGCCAATGCAGAGCGTTATATTCAAAATGATGGAAGCTGTACTGAAACTAATTTTTTTGAAAATCGCCAGTAGGTGTAGCGAGACAGACAGACGAAATAATTGCATTTCGAGTTGAAATTATTACCGTTTCAAATTAAGAGTATAATTTCATGTGTATTTCACAAAATCATTAATAAAGCCATGAATATGCTGCGGTGGACTCAACCGTGAATGGCAGGTATCATATTTTACAACCGTAAATGAATTTAAAGGATCCAACTGTAGCCAGGGCTGCGAAAGTCATGAGTCGAAAACTGAAAAGTCCTGAGCATGTATGACTACTTTACAGATATTATCATGATTTTAAATGGGTACTTGATTAAAATGCTCATAGCGTAACAGTGACCTGACAGCTGGATTATTGTTTCGTTTTTGAACGAGTAGCACGTGAAAAACGAGACAACTTGATTACGGCAGGTTGATATGTGGCCAAAATACACCAATTTTCAATTTATTTGAGTGGAATAGAGTTGTTTTTCGAATGGAATGAGAAAATATGGAAGGGAGTATTTAAGCATTTTGAACAAATGTTTTTGATTGATTTGAGTTCGCTTTCTTTGAAATTGCTATAAAGCTTTGAAATAAAAGCGTCAATATGTGATTGGCTTACATAAAAATTCCAGCTAGTAAAGTATTTTGAAATAAAACTTTGATTTTAAATGATTTTTTTGAGTTTTCTTTGTGATTGTAGAAAATATTGAGAGGCAGTCTCAAACGAGTTATGCTAAGGCAGTCTCAAACGAGTTATGCTAAGGCAGTCTCAAACAAGTTAAGCTAAGCCAGTCTCATCTTGGATCTTCTATTAAACGGATCGTGTGTTTGTGATGTACTTATCGAACTAATTAATAAACTCTGTTGAAGTTTGAATTAAATAGAAACCACGCGGCCTTTTATTTCGCTCCCGCTGTAGCTTTTTCGACATTGGTGCCGAAACCCGGGATAAAACACTGCTTACGCCTGCGTGCAGTAATCGTTCGTGTGTGTCCAAGACAAGGAGCTTAGTAAAATAAGATCCCTTTGGTAGAAGTATGGGATAAATCATTTCAAAGCACTCGTAGCCTAGGTTCTCCAGCCTAGTGGTAATCCGAATTACTCCATCGTCTCCAAGTTTCGGATGAAGAGTCAATAAGTTTGATGATATTGCTACTGAACCGTTCCGTTTTAGCGATATTATCTCAGTTCCATATTCAATCGACTGAACATGTTTGATCCAATATATCTCAGCCGTTGTAATTTCATGCGCTTTCAAACCTTTCAGTAAAATTCTTTCAGAAGATCTCAAGTTATTGATGAATCGGAAAATGTACGCAGTGATTCGGAGTAGTCTTCTGTAGCAGCTCAATTTATCTAAGCTAAACAAAGGCGCTAACACATGAGTGTCATCAATCGAAGCTATTAATTCGACTGAAGGCTCAGCTGATTCCATTTGAAGTGGCCAATCAGATTCGCTCTTACTAAGCCATGGGGGTCCTTCTGACCAAAGTGAGGCTTGCGTTAATTGTTCCATGGAGATTCCACGCGTAAGCAGATCTGCTGGATTCAATGCACCAGGGCAATGTCGCCAATTGTTACCTGAGGTCAATTCATGAATCTCGTTTACTCTCGCCGTGACATAAGGTGCACCTTTTCTCGACCCGTTTTGTATCCAGCATAAAGCAATTCGACTGTCCGTCCAAAGGCAAACATTATCAAAAGTAATATTTAAATTTCGGAGCAGAAATTTTTTCAACCGGGCTGAGATTAAAGCGGCAGTTAATTCGAGTTTCGGAAGGGTGAGCTCTTTTTCACCGTTACCTTTGACAGGTGCAATTCTATTTTTGGAACAAAGATAGCGAACAGCTATTTTTCCTTCATTGGTCACACATCTTACATAAGCTACAGCTCCAAATGCCTGAGTACTAGCGTCTGAGAATAAATGTAATTGCTTATTACTTACTAGTCCGTTACTCATAACATTTCGCTGCAAGTAAATATTCTTGTGGCTACACAGTTCTGCGCAGCACTTTTTCCATTGCTTCGAAAGTTCAGGGGAAAGTGGTTGATCCCATTCCAACTTATCCTTCCAACATTGTTGGAAAAGAATCTTCAAACGTACAGTAAATGGGCCCAGCATTCCTAATGGGTCGAAAATTTTGCCCAGAAACATCAAAATGTTACGTTTGGTACTATCTAATGAGAATTCCTCTGAATTTAGAAAATTACCAAATTCCGTAAGCTCTTGAGACAGTCGCTTAAAATTCTTTGCGTTGTCTGAGATAATAGTGGTGGGAATGCCCCTTCGGGCAAAGAAACGTCGCAAACCCCGTAAACATGATTCTGCTGACAAACTGTAGATCAATTCTAAATGCACCGCCCGAACAACTGCACAAATCATTAGAAGAATATATACTTTACTCGTCGTATTTTCGCTTTGCGAAGATTTAATGTAAAGAGGTCCGGCAATGTCGATACCCATCGATTTGGAATGGGTGAAAGCGTTTCTAAAGGAGGTACTGCGAGTGACAATCGGGCGAAGGACATTAACAGCGGATGAATTGAATACCTATCTAGCCGAAGCAGAAAATGTTATCAACCTGAGGCCACTAACTTATATGGGAGACGACAGTCAAGAATTGAAACCCTTGACGCCTGCAAACTTTATTACGGGAATTTTTGTACAAAATTTCACCAGCGGATCGTCAGTTCCTTCTGATGATGGCATTCGAAAACTTTGGAAGCAACGACTATTTTCCTCACAGCAATTTTGGAGAAGATGGAAAATGGAGTACCTTCAGCAATTGCGGTTATTACATCACTACAAGCGTGGTACTCTTTGTCAATACAGTGTAGGCGATGTTGTTATCGTGCATGATGAATCTTTACCTCGAGTCATGTGGAGATTGGGGGTGATAGAAGCTACTTTCTTAGGCCGTGACAGTAAAGTTCGAGCTTGTCAAATTCGACTTCATAATGGGACTAGACTTAGAAGACCAGTTCAACTGCTATATCCAATGGAAATTTCGAGCTCATCATAAGTCTGTGCTACAGCACTTGTTTACTGTGCGCCCGCCAGAGGATGTAGAAAATATTGAGAGGCAGTCTCAAACGAGTTATGCTAAGGCAGTCTCAAACGAGTTATGCTAAGGCAGTCTCAAACAAGTTAAGCTAAGCCAGTCTCATCTTGGATCTTCTATTAAACGGATCGTGTGTTTGTGATGTACTTATCAAACTAATTAATAAACTCTGTTGAAGTTTGAATTAAATAGAAACCACGCGGCCTTTTATTTCGCTCCCGCTGTAGCTTTTTCGACAGTGATAACGCAAAACTGAAATTTGATTCGTTTTTGATTTAATATCTTTTTCCAATTCTCAGACGCATATTACTGCTATTGATGAGTAGTAGCGAATAATTTGTGGTTTTCTCATGGTATCTTATTCAATCAATATACAACATTTTAATTTAGTAGCTATGTTATACTATTTGAACCGTTGATTAAATTAAAAAAAAGCACGCACAATACGGAAAAACTGCGAATGTTCGAAAACTTATCCCGACCAATTTTACAGGCAAAGTTATAAAAGAGTAGAGGAAAATAGGCTTGCTTATAGAAACATTCATAAAATAAAATATTTTTATTTATTATTATGAAAAAAATACTGACACGAAGTATTAAATTAGTGCATTGCATATTAATTTGACAAATAAATTGAATGATTGTTAAGAGATAATATAACGGTATCTTTTTCATTCATGTTAAGCATCTGCTTCAACAACAAATATTTAATGATGTATTAACGTTCGTTTTTTTTTATTATTGAACTAGAGCTGTATCCCAAATTTACAATTTAAAAGTATTATAACCATTGAAATCAGTGTTACAAGCAAGGTGCAGTTTTGGCCTCTTTCGTCAAATCTCTCCACCAATTCTGATTGTAAGCTGATGTCATCCAGTTAAACGTCTCTAAGCTCCGAAAGTCTTGACCATCCTTCCAAAGCAAGGAAGATCTCCTGTGCAGTCTTTTACCATAAAGAATTTTCCAAGCGTGCTAGTTACATATACAAAAATATGATACTCTGTTGCAGGATGTAACCAAACACCTGCAACAGGTAAGCGACAAATACGCCAGACAGGCAGATTCTCACAAAATCGCAGACATTAGGTCAGCACAATTATTTCCATAAATGTGAAGTATGTGTAGCTTATCGGAGAGTTCAGTTTTAGTCTTGTTAAATTGCAGTCGTCACTCTGTCCATTTTAAAAGTCGTCACTCTGTCCATTTTAAAAGTCGTCACTCTGTCCATTTTTAAAGTCGTAAATAGAAGTGCTTGTATAAAAATTAAAAGAAGTGTTGTTTTTTTAATATATTCGAAAGAACAATACGAAACTTGCTATTGTTTGATCATACCCTTTAAACCCTTAGCACAGAGTAGCCTACCGAGCTATAGTTTTGACACTTTGTATACTATTTAGCAAATTGGGTACATGTTCTGGTTGAAGCGTCTGCAGAGTCACCCTTTGCTATCTACGAGGCCAACAATTCATCATAAGAGTTTCTTTTCAAATTTCTTTTACGATTTGAAGTTCGTTCTGCTTAGCAGCCAAGCTCTAGGCTCAGTCACTTAGTGGGCTTGAAATTGTGAAACGTTGTTCATTTTGAGTCCGAAAAATTAAAGGAAAAAAATGATTATTCTACTTCATCAGCTGCTATCTATGATGATTCTACTTACCAACTGCTTTGTTGACTTTTGCTTAAGTCAAATTAATCAATTCAATGTCCACAAAGGTTAAAAGTTTCATTTTTTAGTAGAAATACCAATACAAAGAAAATTCAAAACTTTCAAATTAACAATCGTTTATCAATAGAAGTCGTATTTGCAATTATATAAGGGTTTGTTCATTGATACCCCTTATTTACTGGATTAACAATATATCCTATTTGATTAAAAACTCAATTCGTAATTTTAACATTTTCTGGGATTAGTGGGAATACCTCGACGTTACTCCGATTATCCAGATTCACACACTGCATGAAATATTGTATCAACTGTAGGATCAAATATTTCATTACTCGGAATCATTTATTTTCTATTTATCATTTGAGAAAGCATAATTTCTCAACGAACAATTATTTTTCCCATACAACTTTCATCTTCAATTGAATGATATCAAAATACTCCCCCAAGTGAACATCGTTACTCAGAGCTTCCATTATTAACTATTAATAATACTTTACAAATTAACAGTAGTTTTCACAAGCACACCGTATTTAAGACACCGCATATTTATTAATATTAAATTTAAAAGGAAAGTGATGGATTGTGGTTAAGAGTTCAGAGAAGGCCTGGTTTGATTCTTAGAAAAGCATTCAAATGCACTTGATTTATCATGACAGAGAAGTATCATTAATGTAATTATTTATCATGACAGAGAAGTATCATTAATATGAATGCCGATATGAATGAACAAATTTCAGTTTTCATTCAATGAAAGATGGAAATACAGTAAAAGCTAATAAAGAAATCATCTCACAATTTATAATTAGCATTTTGCATCTTATTTATGCTGAGGCACAAGTGACAAGTTTCATGTAAATGCCAAAATAAATTTTGGCAAAAAAATTATCTGAATATGCTAGTTTATTTAAGGTAAGAGTGTTTGTTTGCTCCAAAGGCAACCAGTTTCATAAATGTATCTTTTTAAAGCAACGGTATATTAGCTATGGGTCATGTCCTGAGCACAACAATCTAATTTTCAGGAAAATTTTAGCATATTTGGAACCAAGAACCATTTATTGCAAGATTTCCGGGATTAAAAATTGAAAAAGCTTAATTTAAACCAAAATTGTTCTTTTGAAAAATGATTTTAAATCAGCAAGTTATAAGAAAATGAAAATAGCTGAAAAATTAAAAATATAAACACAATTTTTGCTTACAAACACATTTATTTCCATTAATGAATAAAATCACACTAGCCCAACACGATTAAAAACTTCGAAAAAACTTTCTCCTAAATACCTGTTTTTAGCAAACCCGTAAAACATTTTTATTTTCAATTCTTCTCATAACGCATTCAAACTGAGTTGATACACTATCAATTTTATGACTTCGCTTCTATTTTCATCAACAAAGAGTCAAACGAAAATCATTTTTGGTGTCTAGCACCACGTGCAAACTAAACGAAAATCGAGCGCCCACTGTGGGAAATGTGATTTATTTGGTCCATGGGTGTTATCTTCACACGACCAGTTATCGATATTTATATGCCTGTGCGGGATCTCTATTTGGATTTCCGAAATACTTACTAGTGATACTTTGTGATACTTTGCTGGTTAGCACTGCAGAACTTCGCACGCCATCACAGTTAGTAATTTAGTGTACATTCACATAATAATCAAATAACGAGCTCACATTCACTAAATTAGGCTCAGAATAATTTCGTAGATTTGACTATTTAGATAATATTAACATGCGATCGTAAATGATTTTATTTTGTGATGCCCTGTATTTTAAGCGACAATTTTTTCATAAGCTTCCGTCAAATGTGAAACTTACGTGAGCTCTTTATAAAGAAACAGTGAGGTCACAATCACAGAATGGGTAAAAAATGGTAAGATTTTAAACCAGTTTTATTCACATAGCAGATAAATTTTTTGATGTTAAAACATAAAAACACATTTATCACTATTTTTTGTAAATTTGTAAATTGATATCCCAATATTTATTCACCAAATAATATTTTTCTCCTTTTTAGATGCAAAGTAGCAGTAAAAAAATGTCTTTAAAGGAAGAAATCTTCCATTCATGCATTTTTAAATCTTACTAAAAATTATATTATAATATATAAAAAAAAATTGTCTTGTCCACTTTGTTGCTGAAAGTGTTTCAACAAGAATTATTTAAGTACCTAATACTTAAATCTGGAATAAAGTAGAAAGAAAATCAAGAGCCGGTTAAAAAGTAGTTATTATTACTAATAAAAATACTTAATTAACTACTTGATAATATTAATCAAAATAAAACCATTTTATACAGGAAGTCAAACAAAAAATATGATATCAAATTATCGTTTGATGGTCAACAATTTTCAAAGAAAAATCGTTTGTTTTCGATCATGAAAGTTACTTTAGTTTTTATAAATCTCAGATGTTCGAAAATGACATTTTTTGTTCCTCAGACAAGCATCATTTTAATATAAAATATAAAAGCTTTATTTAATCATATCTGATAATGGTATTTCCGACACTGGCACGTAAGAAAAATGTCTTCCAGAATCAATGTTTTCAAAGGATCTTAGTTCCTCTTTTAAGAAAATATCATTTGAAAAATAATTTTATATTTTGGCCTGATAAAGCCAGATCTCTTCATAGAATACCTCATTTCACAAAACATCCCTTCTGTGATTAAAAATAGAAAACCAACTAACTTGCCCCAGTGTCAGCCAACTGAATTTTTTTTGGTCGATTAAGCGAAAACGTGTACAAAAATTATTGAAATAAACTATACAGCAGCTTCAAAGCAGAATACATAAATTTAAAAAAAAATAGATCCCAGTGGTGTTCAAACAGCTTATGTGTCTTTTCCAACAAAACTGCGGGAGGTAGCTGATAAAAGACCGTTTGAAATGTATTATTAGAAATTTATTTTATAAATATGTTTAAATAGATGCTACAGCTTAGCGTGAGTTTGCTAAATATTTATTATTATGTTATCTTAAAGTTAGTGCAGATTTTTATTGTGGCTCGTTATGCTGGAAAGTACTCAATCGCTGCAAGTTTTGTTTTCGAGCATTTTCCGCAGTTTAAAATATGAATGCTAGCCAGTCAAAATCACATTTTCGACAAATTTCAGTGATTGTGGTTCTGATGATCGATTTTTTCTGAAGAATTTAATCGATAATATCGATTAAATTTATTTATAAATCGATAATATCGATTCGATATAAAGATGGCAGTATCTATTGTTGACATTGGAGAGCTTTTCATTTGATTTTTCTGACAATTTTGATACAAATTCGAAAAAGAAGAAATGAACAATCAAAAAATGCTATAAAGTTTGGACGAGAAGCCAAATGCTCGGATATTTTTTTTGAATACTAATAAAAGACGTTTGCATATTTGAAATAGTTATGTATTTATAATTCTGTTGTTTCCTTTTCTTGAAAAAATAATTTCATACTTATTTAATTTTCATTTGTTTCACTTTGTGGTTGTTTAACTTTCAACAGTTTTTTGAATGATATACATATACATATATTTATTTTATGCATACATTTTATATTTTTGTCTTTTGTGTGGCTAAGCTAGGGTATTGGCCTTTCCCTTCAAGCCACTCGTGGCATCCGGGCCTAGGGTAACGAGTCAGTCGCAACAGTTGAAACAAATCGCATCACTGCAAACTTTTTTGAGTTTAGGGTTTTAAGTTGGTTGAGACTTTATTCATAATCAATGCATACAAGTGTGAAGGCATAAGCTCTTAGTATCATATTACCGCTGATCTAACTTACAAATGTACTTTATGCAGAGCTAAGCAAACTCAAATCCCGGTATAAGATCATGACTGAATTTGAACCACACATTAGTAGCCGGTAACCACTCATCTAATTTCTCAGGCTTCACAAGAAAGGAAAATCTTAACATTAAAGAAATGCTCCTTTCATAACCAGCAAGCATCAAAATGCGACTCTACTATGCGTAATTTCAGTACACTATTCATTGTTTCTACATGGCCACTGGCTTGAATATTTCCAGCTTAATAAATTTAAGTCGTGTTGCCATTTTTGTGTAAAATGTTAAAGTACTAATTTGTATTCATTACTGGGTATATTGTTCAAGTATTATTATAGTCAGCTGCTGTACAAGTTTTTTCAAGCATATTTAATATAAACTCAGCATCTAAGGGCTGCGCCATATGCGTCAACTGTTTTAGATAAATGTTTTCTTAACATTGTTCTGTATTTGAAATAATTGAATGCACTTGATTAAACCGGGCAACACAAATAGATAATATAGGCTGTAAACATCCCTCCGAGAGCTCTCTTCCGAGCGCGGCGTGAACTATATATATACCTAGTCTCGGTCATCTCGCTACTTTTTCTTGTAAAAGCATTTCATATCGATTCCGTAAATGAAGTAAATAGTCCGGAGCTGTTTCAATTCAACAACATATCAGTTTTTCACCATAGAACCTTCTTACAAAGCAACAAAAATGTATGAGCACCATTAAAATAATTTTTTTCATGCATTCTTCAATTAATTTCCATTTTCTGGTCATCTGAACCTCACCAAAGACATGCCCAAATTTCTTTCTATCAAACGAATGTTCCTAATTTCTCTCCAAAACAAGATTTGCTTATGATTAAATCATTAACTAATTAACATTGTACTAAAACATTCAAGCTTGACAACTTGATTTCTACAAAATTAAAATCATTAAAACGAGAAAACTATGTTGCAATTTGATGCTTTCATTTACGATTTTATCCTCCACATCTCCACTTCATTAATTTTTCTCTCTAGAAAACTCATGGTAGACATTTACACATGCAAAGACATATTTCGTATCTATATACGTATATAAATGTGTCTGCATATACGAATAGGATATAAATTATGACCTCGAAAATATGCATATTATATGGGACGATGCGACGAGTCGAGTAGAATTTCAAACTCGGATACGGCTCTGGATTGGACTCATGCCAGTGAAACTTGACGTGTCTGTGCACTTGGACTGTTAACTAGTTATCACACTATACCAAATCCACCACTATACCGTTCTGTGGAGCGTTCGAAAAAAAATGAAATAAATTATTATTCACATAAGTTGGAAAAGATTCATCGGTTCCGCTAAAAATCGCGAAAAAAACTGTTGGAAGAATCTGATGTAGAAACGTGAAAATCTGCTGTGTAGCATTTGAAAACGAGATTTGTGACAAGCTCCAGGCTATTTATGAGCGTTTTAAAGAGAAAACACTTGAAACATTTATGTATATTTCGAGTGGTATGGAATGTATCTGAAATGAAATTTGCTGCATGAAGCTGAGGTATATATTTTCAGATATAGATTCGTGGCATATTTAAGGATGGGTGGAATGAAAATCTAATTACATGTTGAAAGGTTAAAGTATTACGTTAATTTGCAAGGCACTGGAAACATAATTATTGAACATAATAAAAAAAAACTTGGCGCTATGTTTTTTTTTGGCGGTGCTACTAGCACCTACCAGATGCCCCATCGGCTTACTTTCGTTTTGCAAAGCTTTCAGATGTTTATGAGGTATCATTCTTCTTTTTTCAAGCGCAAAACCAGCTCCACATATGCTGACAAAGCTGACCAGGCATTATCTGACCGTAGCAACATCTCCAGAAATGACTCCGGTGTCATAGAGCAAATTGCAGAGAAAAGCATGTGTCGCTCCCTTCTAAAGCGGGCGCAATGAGAAAAGGTATGAAAAGCGTCATCACTTTCATTAAAGCAATACTTACAGAACTACATCCTGACTTTCCCCATTCTTCGAAAGTATTTCCTGAAGTAGACGCGGCCCGATAGGAACTGGATCCGGTAGAAATTTATTTCATCATGGTCTCGATTCAACCAAGGTGTTAGGGTGCGAATCAGCCTAATTGTCCACGTTCCCTAGGAGCACGTAGTCCAGCACTCCTATAAATGCTCAAGCGTTCACGTTTGCACTTGAGCAGCCAATATTTTTCTTCCCATTTCTGCTCTGTTGAAGAACACCTCCCAACATTAACTTTTTTCCCCTACGTTCACATGCCCATAAATCAACTGGAGTTACTCCCACTAGCACTAACAAAGTGCATCCTGAAACTGTTCTGTAGCTGCTAGTGATTTGCAGAACGCTCACCATCCGAGCTCGATACTTTTCAAACCTCAACGCAGTGGCACATGGCTTCGCACCATAAAGCAGTGTTGAGTAAGTCACCCTCATAAGGAGTTACCGTTTACTCGCATTAGGGCCGCGAATGTTTGCCATGAGTGTCCCAAACGAGATAACTGCCAGTAAAGCCCTATAGCTTACTTTTCGGATGTGTCTCCATAAGTCAGTTCAGAGTCCAACGTCACTTCAAGATATTTAGCCGGTTTTCTGGTCTAAATTACTTCGGAGCCAACCGTCATGAATATAATGGTTGATATCCTCCACTTCGTCAGCATGAGAATCACCGTGTTTGCGATTCCTTGCTGGAGAACCCATCTAACTCACAACCTTCATCACTACTTGTTTGAGTTTATTTGGGCAAGGTGACGATTTCCAGATGTGATGACAGCGGCTACAACATCGATCTAACCCACTAAGAGCATGTCTTCTAGCATTTTGAGGCACAAGAGACCATCATAAGCAATATTCCATAGGTTTGGCCCAAGAATGGATCTTTGTGCTGCCCCAGCTATTATGGTGTTGCATACAGTTCCCTAATTCGTTTCATAAATCAAATGGCAATACTGCAAGTAGTCTCGTACCATTACTAGCAAGTATTTCTTTACCTGAAAATGTTACTGAAGAGAATCCAATACGTCGGCCCATCTCGCTAAGTTCGAAATCTTACGGACGTCCAGCGTTAAAAAAAATAAAGGTCTAGCCCGATAGTAACCGGCTTCTGCGTGCTCTACTGGGCTAATAACTTCGCAGATGGCACGTATTGTTGAATAGCTGCTGCGGAATCCATGTCGGCTCTTCGAAAGGTCACCAGCTCTTCGTAAAGCCGCCTTAAGTTGGGAGTTCAGCAGCCCTTTTAGACGTTTCACCGCAGTATCCAGCATACAAGAAGGTCTGAATGCTGATGGAATGTGAGAATCTCTTTTGCCCTTTGCAGTAAGAGCAAATCGCGCCACTTTCCAGGGTGTTAGAAAGACACACGTCAGCAAACATTTAATATACATACGTAGTAGTGTTAACAGGTTTCTCTCCACCACTGCTTTTAGAACTTCTACTGGAATGTTGTCCGGGCCTTGGGCTTTTCGGTTCTTCTTTCTGGTGACAGCGCTGCACAGCTCTTCTTCAGTGAACAAAGGGATACCTTTCTTGCAGGCTGTGTAATCGTTTCATTGGTGGGTCGGGCACATGCGGCTGAGCCTAACCGATACTATTTTTTAGTGTTGGTACCATGTGTCTCGGTCCTATTCGTTGCATGAATTTTGCCATATTACCTTTTTCTTCCGCTTTATAGCTATTTCAGCTCTTTTTTGTCTCTTTGTGGGTCGCGGCAGGTCGTAGCGCTTGTAGTTGTCTCATATACCACCGTGCCCTGCGCCTGCACGCTAGAGCTCTTTGCCGCAGTTGCACTATCTTCTCAGCCCACCAATAAGCCTTCTGTTTGTCTGGTAGCTACTTCTGAAGTGGCATCAACCCATCGCATGCTTGGCAAATTTTGCCCATGATTATAAT
Organism: Nemotelus pantherinus; assembly: GCA_963978885.1. Taxonomy (NCBI): domain Eukaryota; kingdom Metazoa; phylum Arthropoda; class Insecta; order Diptera; family Stratiomyidae; genus Nemotelus; species Nemotelus pantherinus. The sequence continues at coordinate 128,816,658 of OZ022265.1, forward strand.
TTTTACCGTCGTACTTATTTCCTCGGCACGCATTGTTTCCCTTACTTGACCTGTGCGGACCTCGTCCGCAAACCTGTTGTCAAGTGACAGCTTCCTTCTGCCTAGGTTTTAAAAATTCCACCCGAGTGACTTCCATCTTAAGTTCTGAGGATTCCCCTGGAGAACTCTCATCTACGCTGCAACTTAGTGATTATTAAAAGTATTGTTTTTTATTTTGCAATTCAAACCAAAAAACCTTGAATATTTAAGAACAAATTGGTTTTTTGGAAATTGAACCTTGTCAATTGCTTTTGCATTACTCATGCTTTCATTTATGTCTTAAATTAGCATTTTACCTGAGCTAAAAACATTTTTATTTTTATTTTTTGAAATGCAGGTTAGTAAATATGTCGCTCAATAGTATACTGTAATTCACAGACAACCGAGCTATTAATTGCAATCAAGATTTTAACATCAAAATACCTTATTGTTTTCTTGTAATTAAAAAAAGATGACATAAATCTGATATAATATGAATTTTAAACCTTTCACACTACACCTAAGAGCATAGCAACTCCGAATAGAAAAATATGACCAACGTGCTATGCACATATTGAACCATAATTTACGACTGTTTAGTTCAGTTTATCATACATTAAAAATTCATTCAACTACTAGACTATCCACCATACTTCTGCAGCTCGTCGAAATGCAGTCAACACCAAATGCCCAGCCACTTCATAATTAAAACCATTCATTAGAGGTGACAACGCTTAATTTACGATTATAATGGACCTATCACAAAATATTAAATGGAAACGATAAATAAAAACGCAAAAGCAAAAGCATTTGTTTTCGGAGTAGAAAGGATTTATCCGGGATTTCATTCCATACATTAGTAACACAATTCTTTCGAGCTGGTTGCACGCAATGCTTAAGGGATTATTGGCATATCGGAGGCTTAATTGCTATAAGCCAACCACACTATGGTTTTGTTGCCGGGCATTAGGAGAGCAAGCGCTCTTGAAAGCAGCAGAGCTTCAGAGGATAAACTATATTGGCACGAAAATTGAATAGCTTTATGCTAGTTGCAAACGAAGTCGACGACGATGGAAAGAACGAGTGGAAAACAGAATGAGAATAGAAACTTTCAATGCTTCTTTGCCGTCTAGGTAATCTCAGCATACTAGGTTCCGACGCACGTCAGGCGCTTTGATGAGTTTCTACGAGCTATTTCCAACGCAATTTATCCTGCAAATGACTTTACCTTTTAATCGATTACAACACGAACAGTTTGCACTTTTTGACCACTGCATTGCGTGTGAGGAATGTGTGGAGTGCGAGAAAGAAAGTCCTGATGCAGCGTGTATTCACAGTCAAAGAGTTAATTACAGTGTTTATTGCCATTTTTCCATCAAATGCATTGGTTTTAATTTAAACAGTCAGCAATGTAATTGGGTAAAGGGAAGGTTTTTCGAAACCTCACATGAGTAATTAAAATGAAAACATGAATCTTCATGAGCACAGTATGTTATTATAACAGATAAAGAGAAATAAGTCATTTATGCTGATATAATGTGTAATGGGATGCATTTCTGAACTCATAATGCAGTGTCATCGCTTGCATATGCATGTCTTGCATTCTAGCACATATGGGAAATAAATTGCATGTTTTTAGTTGTTTGCTCCCAATTGGTGCTCATATGTATTTGACTGATGATGGTCATCCATTGGATTCCAATAATTTTGCAGGTCAAACCAACCATCAGCCAAATATAAATAAATTCTAGAACTTTTTCCGGGAAGTATTTTCGCGGTTCCCAAAATATTCATTGAGTCAAAATCAAATAAAAATTCGAGTTCTTATCGAATGGTATCGCAGAAACCATCACGTTTCAATACTTACTTGCACACTTCCATACATAAATAAATTTTTCGATTTTTCCTGAAATCTTCCCATAAAATTGTCCTCTACCTCTTGTGAACGTGCAAATATATACATAGGTGAAATCGTGAAACGGCGGGAACCAGCCAACATCAACACCACCGGTAGCACCTTCATACCGCTCCAGCAATAATTTATGGCTGCTTCTAAAAGGCGACATATTTATAGATTTGTTTTGAGCACATAACTTCTTTCTCGTACTATTCCGTGATAGTTTCGCCAGCAGTAATGTCAGAGGAAAGGTTACAAATTTCACATCCTGAGAAATTCCGAATGTGAAATGGTCTCGAAATGTATCTAATGTGTAACAACGTAATAGATTTTGTGAAACCGCATCTATTATTAATGTCGTAATTTTTTTCAGGATGGGAAGCATTTTTCTATCTATTTTATTATGTTTCAGGTGGGATCATATTTGTTTTGATTCCAATGAAAAATTATATCGTCAGTTAAGGATAGTGGTGATTAAGTTTTTTTTAAAGTGAAATATATTTGACGCCAATATTTCATTACGAAATTATTTTGAACATCTGATAATATGTTTGATGGTACGTGAACTAAATTATTCATATATGCATAGAGCTACGAAACTAAATACCTCACTCAAATATAGTGTGGTTGTAGAAAAATATTCAGGTCATATTTCACTAGCTTAGAAATACACAGGATAAAATAGTTTTTAGTCTCTAATATCATTAAGTTGGTGACATCAAATTTAAGCGTATTCAAAAAACATATGTATGATGTAACAATGCTTAAACCTCTTTAACAGGTAAAAGGTTTATTCTAATGCAAATTATAATTAGATGTGAAAGATTACCATTGTTTTTTTCATGTGTTCTTTGATCTTGTCGAAGTTTTCATACCAAATAACGTCCTAGTTTTTATTAAAATCCGGTGAAGTAGTAGGTTAACAAATTTATATCTTTTTTTAGTAACCAGCTTTCAAGGCAACTTAGAGACGGACGAAGGCATTCATTATTGAAGACAGCCAAAGATGGTGGGAGCTAAAACCACAAACAGCAGGTCGTTGTATCGAACTGGCATCTATCAAAACCAAAAACCTATAAAAACTACCGACCTCGTAAAAATTCAAAATAATAATATCTCGGAAAAAAGTATTATTACTGTGGCAAATTTAAGTGTAAAAATAATGTTCTATAATCAATATATTTTTACGGCTGTCCTATTTTATTGTTAATATTCTAAATGATAAATAAAAGCCTCAGAACATTTATTTCGAAGCGAAAATAGTAGGTCATTAAATGCGTACTAGGACGGACAGTGGGAGCTGCAAACGCACAAATAATGCTGAGTGGAAAAAAATCTATATAGTATTGAAAAATTGTTTATTTTTCCAACGTTTCACTGGAAGGATATAGCTCAAATTCAAACTCAATTTACTTAAAACCTACGAGTAAACTGTTTGTTGCTTACCAGGCATTGCTCATATAAGTTTCTCATTATTGGGTAGGAAAGGATCCTCCTCTCAGGTGCAAATAAAAGGTTCTAATTTCGTTTGTTATGTACCAAGGTCCCCGTAAAAACACCCTGCGACCTGTATAATAATCACCATTAACAAAAAAGCTTAAGCTCAATGAAATTTCTTGAATAGAGAAGTTTTGAAATACTGAAAAAGGATTTATCATATGATAATTGTATGCTCTGGTGTGCCGCTTTGAGTTTTTAATTAAAGAAATAGGGGAATAGGTAACCATCTTCCCAGGTATATTAACCTGTGTTTTTCTTGTGTGTTTTGGCACGTCTGTCTTTACCTTCGCAGCTTTTTACGAAGTGCTTTTCGGTTTGATAGCTACTAGTTTACTCGTAAATGCAGCCATCATATATTTTGTTTTTGTCTCACTAATATTTCGTTCTACTTTTCGCTACCAGATCACTTTTCAGATTTATTAGCGCATCATTTCAAAGTCACCAATTCAAACCGAGTGGTTTGATAAGTTATTAATGATAGATATGATAGTATTGTCATTTATAAACCATGACTACTAGTTTCAACAAGAACTCAAGCGTTTTCATCTGACTGGAGCCCGTACGCCACGGTAAAATTTGTTAGTTAAATGAGTTTCGTTTGGATATCGAATTCTTTTGTGGTTCTCTTTTTCACTTTTATACAGTTGTGCTTTAAAGGTAGTGTTAAAGTCCATAAAATGGAAGAACAGTTTATATCCGTGTTCCAGAAACACTTTTATTAGTCGCTACAAAGAGGAAATTTCAGTTACTTCAAAAAAGAGATTCATTTGCATAATTTAGTATCTATCTCAGTATCTATCTATTTTCAAAGATTTTTCGGGTTGATAAAACTGTTTTCCCAGACACCGATGGCGGCAACGACAGTCTTTTCAAACTATGTTTTATTGCAAAGCTACCTGATTCTTCTGCAATATTTTTCTAACAAATCTAAACTAATCAAACCAAAGACTATAGAAACTAATCAAGATCAATGATATTTATAAGCATCATCATTTATCTTTAATATTATCTATTTTCAACGATAAGTCGAATTCTGCAAAATTAAGTTGATAAGGTATATATATTACGCATGATTTTCAAGCTTTCACCTAAAAAATATATTTAAAAGCAAGTGTTCTTTTCTAGTGAATAAAACTACCATTTTAGTTCAGTTCTTCTTATCAGCCTTAAAATGGTGATATAGGGTATTTACATATATGTGCGCAAACTGATTCGAAGTCATCATACGTAACACAACTCAAAGAATCAAAGTATTTTCGAAAGGAAACAGTATTATACAACCAAGTCTAGAGCTTGATTTAGTCCTATAAATACAACTAATAACTATTTGTCCGGAGATAGCTATTCAGTCGAAAATATAAAAATTATATATAACATAATAAATATAAGTACATAATTTAATAAATATTGTAAGGTCTTCATTAAATCTACACTAAAATGGTAAAGTGCAAGGCAATACAAAAAAACCTACCGATAGAGAAAAAAATTAATTTGTGTTAAGTTCACCTGAGTGAGTCAGTGTTGTGCTTTCACAAAAATGTATTTTTCGAAATACGTGTTAGAATCACTTTGCCAAAAAATCTACATTTCTGGACTGTGTTATCCCATCGAGTTGAAATTTTCACGAGATATTGATGTTAGATTTTACAAATTAAAAAAAAATGTTAGCCCTTTGGTAGAGGCAAACCCTTGGTGAATTTGAAAAATATCTATCAAGTCGAGATATGTGGAAGAATAAGAAACAAGAAAGAAATTCATTCATTTGATGTATACATAAAAAAAATCCAACACAGTTTTTAATGAATTTACGAACAACCCTGTAGCAGCAGCAGATACGTAAAGAGATTTTGTTCAAATTATCAGGCCTCCAGATTGAAATTCGGTTTAAAAAAATTAGCTCACGTTTGATAAATGTATGCTTGGTTTGGAAAGTCAGTTTGAGAATTTCGAAATTTCCCATTTCACCAAATGACCTGTTTTAAGCATCCGAAATAAATGTTCCTGAGAACTCATGACTCGATAATCAGTTCAAATTAGAATTCACAGAACTATTGTTGTTGATAAGGACCAGGCCTCATAGTAAACTCAAGATTGATGGCCTTTTGGTTGCAAAATGAGGATAGAATTTTTTTTCACAAAGCTGTTTTATCTCAACCTAAAAAAAGGTGATACAGCTTTGGTATTTATATCAGCAAAGAGTTGTCAGCACCAAGCGCTTATGTAATAACCAGTATATATTTTCAATAAGTTTTTGCTAAGCACCTCATAACGAAAGTAAGTAGCAAATTGTACAATTTTCACGTTTGGGAAATTTCTCGTTTGGCAAAATCAAAAAATATTCACCCTCTATAACTTTTAAGAGCCATCGCACAAAAACTAAATATACGGAGTGTGTTGACTTTGGTGTGAAATAGTTGTAATAGAAAATCGTGAAACGATTGTTTCTTTCCTAAAAGCTAGTACATGTTGGCTTCCTAAAAGCTAGTACATGTCGATTTGTTGAGAGACAGTCTATAGGTACAGTTCTTTGTCTCGTCTGGCGTCCACAATGCGATTTGAATTTGGTGAATCTCCATAACGATCCCCAAAAACGTTCAGCTAATTGGCATAAAATTCGTGATGAATTTCATGATTACTTTATTTCTCCAGAGAGAGAGGTAGTTTGGGAATACGATTCAATAAAGTAATTAACTTATTTGACTCTAATCATATTTGAAAATTTTTGATTTGGCGTCATATACGTTTCTTTTTAATTCAAATAATCTGACCTCATTTCAATAACGCTGTATCAAAGTGTGTCTTGTTTGTTTTAATGTTTTGTTTTTTCATTCAATGATGAAAATTTTGGTATGAAAATAACATTTGAAATCATTTTTATTGAATGTGGGGGATTATTTAATTCAAATAAGATTCGTTTTTTATTTAAAAGTGTTTCAAATTTTGATTTAAATTTGTCTCTAAAAAATTTTGAGTGGTGAAATTTTCCTGAGTGTAAGAAAGAATTTATGCAGTTTTAATTTTTGCTTACTTCATCTACATTGTTTCCGCCCTGTGTATCATCCAAGTCTGTGTTCCGGCTGCCGTTTGAATTGTTCGCTGGTAGCAGGAATTGCAAATACTTGTAAGCAAACCATGTGGACTGTTGGGGAGAGGTCCCACTCTTCTGAGTATTTTTTTTCGCTCCCGATTGAATGAGGTTTTTAAATTATGAATTTTCTTTTCTATCTCCGCTATGGTCACATTGTACTTTGCAGCCAAAGATTCCAGGGCCACATTTTTTTACCCGGTTTTTGTAGTCGGTACTCTTAGCATTCCACAAACAATAAGATGCATTGTAATTTTCAATTAGCTTTAAAACTTTCTCGCTAGACCCATGTTTTCAAAATACTGCGAAATTTCAAACTGCAGAAATTCATGCCTTGCAGATATGGGCCTGTTGGATACGCTAACACAATTAGGGCCTGGGCTCGATTTATTTTATGACAATTATACATAGCTAGCCTACCTCAAAAATTAGCTAGCAATCTAAGTTTAAAATTGGCCTTACTTTGGCTTTGTGTTTCTTACAGGTTTTATTATTATTATATTTTTCTTGCACGAATTTGAATCTTGCTCGCTAATAGAAACACCCAGTGTGCACATCTACTAAGATTAGCATGGCAATATGCACTTCAAGTTCATTTTATACGATACAAATCTTACTTACATCTGATAAACAACTTCAATTAATTAGACCGTAACCTTAGGTTGTAAATTTAGACTGTCCTGTTCGAAGGAAGACTTAATTAACACAGTTAAATTGCGCATCTATGAGCTGCCGTTGAAATGATTTCGTGCCGAATGCATAAATGGCTGATTTGTACACTCAACTGAGCAGAAAAAGTTGTGAACAAGTAATTCTGTCAGGCCATAAAAAGCTCGTCCTTGATTTCAAATCTTGGTCTCTTGCGCACAGCAAAAACAAATCAGTGAATTTGTTATAATTTTAAACAAAATGTAGGAAATTGAAAAGGAATACTGCAACTGATTTCATTTTTAACGTCCTAACAGGCTAACGTCTGATGTAAGAATTAATCATGCTATAATCTTTTAGTGTGCTGCTAAGCGATTGCACAACACGCAGATTTATGTGCATTGAATCCTGGCCGTCATATAGAAGGCCGGTTGCGACTTGCAATCTGACAGGTACTAATGTACTTTTATTGGTCGAATTGGTCGAGAAATATACGTGGACTAGTCGAAAAAAGGTACATTAAGCATGCCATTTTGGTACGTTAGTTGCTTTTGCGACCGGCCTTCTATATGACGGCCAGGATTGAATGTGAAAAGTGTGCCATTCACAAATTTATTTACAGCGGTTTACATGTGCTTTTCAGTTGAAATAATTATGAAATAATTATGAATCCCAATACCAATTACCACTCATATCGATAAATCTGTCAAAAACCCTCGTAAACATTGTTTACCTTACGAGAAAAATGGTGGAAACTTTGATTTGGACAAAAACTCAATGTGCTATACTTAAAATAAAAATCGCTTTCATGCTGTCTTTAGCTTGTTCCATTTGCATCAGGTTATTTCTTTCCAAACTCTCTAGGGAAGACATAACTAACAATTTCAAGTTACAATTTAAGTAGCTGTTTGTACGATACAGCATTCATCTTCTGAACCCTTTTACAAATCTCCTTATTTTTGAAGTGAGATTTTTTTCTGTATCTGATGTATCTTTTTCTGGTTTTCAGCTTCCTTTTCCAACGTAAAATATGATTAATTGCTACTTATTCACTCAAAAGTAGCAATTTGATTCAAACACAATGGGATAAAAAAATTAACTTTTACTAAATTAAAATTTTAATGTGCGAACAATCTCGACAACCGCAATGTAAGCTGTGTAAGAACAAAATTCCAAAAACAGATACACAAATAAAGCAAATGAAAACACATGTTTCCAGGTTCATTTCGAACAACCATCAGATCCTTTGGCTGACGTTGTAACTATAAATGTACTTTGGTTTACCAATGCCAACAGCTAGAAAATTACACCTCATCAGCAATAGTATAGTCGTATTCCTGCTTTCTGCAATACGTATTCAACCAAATTCAGTTTACCATCTAACCAACAGTGAAATTTTGATTTCGTACGGCCTGCGGGTGAATCTTTGCACGCTAGAAAAGCGCGCAATTCGTAAAATACAATATCTGCAACATCGCGATGATTCGTTTCGCATGGTAAGTATATGCTGGAGTAGACAGTATTTAATCTAAACTAAGTGCAGCGCGGAAGTGCATTTGTGCTATTAGTGATAGTGATTTGCATTGTGTGAGGAATGTAGTTCATCAAATTAAAAATTGCAATGCATGACTTTCGCGTTGAAACTGGTCTAAATGGTCCTACGATATAATTTCACATACGCGATTAAGGGCTCCCATGCAAAATATGAATATGATTTCCACTTGACAAATTTCATTCATAAACTCTAAACGACTTCACGGCTATTCTGTCCATAATTCGAATTTTTATTGCATTTAACTCGGCAGGTACCATAAAAGCGAAACTCAATTGATCGCTTCAGCATTTTATCCACTCGACCTAGGTTATTACCTCGCATAAAACTACCATCACATTTTTCGCGTTTTCTGTCCGCACTTTAATATCTATTTTATATCGCCACCCAGCCTCGAATCCATTCATAGCGCTCAAACTCAACTTCCTGTCTATGTACATTTCAATGGACTTATGCCATCGTTTACGAACAATGAGCTTCATTCAACTAGGAAATTGAATATACTCAAGCGCTTCAGATAAGCATAATTTGTCTGGGCAAAAAAAGGAACAGGAAAATCTCTATTGCTACTCCTGATTGAATGTTGAACAATCGATTCTATTGTTACATTTGTCCTTCGGATAGAGCTATGGCCACTTTTCACAAAATATCTCTCGAGAACTTGAATTCATTGAAGGTCAAAATGGGCTGGGACTATCGGATTCTTTTGATGTGTGCATCGCTATTGGCTTCATGAACCGATATATCGGTTACACTTTACTGGTGACATAAAAGGGAGATTTCGTATGATGTGTTTGTGAAAGGTATTCAGTTTGAGCTTGATATGATTTGACGGAATACTCTTTTATGGAGAGTCAATACATTTTGGATATATGTTCCGACATGGTTTAATATCACGTCCCATAAATGAGTCTAGCTTTACGCTTTTGAAGTAAAAAAATGAAATTGGTTTTTCGAATCCAGGATTGCTGTCACATCATTAGTCGCGTTTTTCGAAAAATATTGAAAGCTGGTTAGGATGGTAGCAATGAAAATAGAAGCAATCTTGACCCAGGGGTTTGTTATTTACAATGCTGCAATCCTAACAGGCACTTTATAGTGTCGCGAAAAAAGTGGATGTTGTTTGGTTTTAGGTTCTGCCCAATGATTTTAATAGCCTTTATTGATGTGTTTTAAAGCTGTACGTTCTTGCTGCAAATGCAATCTTCATATTTATGTGCACTGAAGCCGTGTTAACAGCTTCATGATACGAAGTGCAATTGTTAGATAAAATAATACGCCGAGCAAAATGTATGGCCCAAGGAAATTTTTATTCGTATTGCGCTGCAAAGTTTCCAAGTCACATATACTTGCACTGCCCTGTGTATCTTGTTCGAATTTGTGTTGAAAACAGTTATTTTATCAATAAGTAACAAATAAAAGCAAAAAAATGTTTGAAATGATTCAATGTATGTATGTATGTATTTTATTCAACCGTAATATTTACAACTGTTCCTATTAACTTCACAAATTATTTAAGAGATTGAGCAATAGCTCTTGCAACTATAAATACGTTAGTACCTTGTTTTTAACAAAAGAAAATTTTTATATGATTACCTAATTAGACTTAATTTCATTAGGAAGAGGAAACTGGGAAAGAAAAACCTCTTATACATTTTTTTTTTAAATAAAACTTAACCTAACTTAACTAACTTAGCTCAATGTGATTTGACTGTTATTTTTTCCAAATTATATTTCCGAAAAAACATAGACGAAGGAAAGTTTTAGGTCTCTAGTAATCTTGATAATAAAGGATTTTGTGCCAACCGGCAAGAAGTTTCAAATGTTTCTTTACTTGCTTCAATTTTTGTGTTGATGTAGCTGATTTTTGAGAGGCGGTGGAGAGCGGACGTGGAAAAATAAAATGGTAGATTTAATATCATTTTCAATATTTTATTCTGCTTGGTTTGCAATTTCTTTATGTGCGATTTGGCACAGGTGCACCATGCGGCTGCAGCGTATAAAAGTACTGGCTGAAAGATAGTCTTATAAAGTAAGAGCTTATTTTCCGATGACAGCGTCGATCTTCTATGAATTAGAGGATAAAGAATTTTAATAAGCTTGTCACACTTTTTGATAGCAGTCTCAATATTTGCTTTGAAAGTCATTTTTTTTTTTTCTAGAACAACCCCTAAGTATTTTATAATGCAATTTTTCTAATCCTTCCTACAGTTATTAAGCACTAAAGGGCTGGATGGTCTTAGTCTAGATAAGGTCTGACAAATATGAAGATAAGTTGACCTACAACACATTTTCTTAAAAACTTTTGTCAAACAAAATTCATATATAACATTTAAGTTTTTTTGTATTTATTTTCCAAATTATTGAAACTAATGCCAAAAATACGTAATTGTGGCAATCCGATACTAGTTGCTAAATTTAGATTTTTTTCGAATATACTAACTAATAAGCAATATGTCTGTTTCGAATATTTTTTTTTACATATTATAACTACTTGCCATGAATGGTATGTTAAAATACTGTATTCTGGAAAAAACAGTGACTTCAAACAAAATTGATGCAAAATATACATCAAAAATTGGTGCAAAATATACAACAAAAAATCCATTTAACAAAAACGTGTCAATAGATCATGGGCTGTTAATATTATTTATAGCACATGGGCAAGCGAGCAATGTGATGAAAAAGAAAGATTGAGAACATAGAGCAACAAATTTTTTGTGTCCATGAACAGAACAGATTTTGATACATAAATATTTATTTGTCTTACTTATTGCTTTCCAGACTCAGGAAAAGAGATACACTGGATTTTCGTCTGTTCAGGACATATGCTGAATGCCGTTAATACAGAGTTTGGGAGCCTTTAATGTGATTAAAAAGCGGATTCATAAAATGATTTGCAAATCTACTTGTGGCTCGACAGAGCTCTGTTGGTCACTACAAGCGTTTATTCTCATTTTTTTTTCATTTCTTATCTTCTCCTTCTTCTTCTTACGCCATTGTTGTTTGTATTAATTGCTTTTTGCCAGCAAAAATTTGTTATAAAGCCCATAGCGCATCAGAACCGCAAGAGACACTAATGCTCGAAGAACAGTATAGAAATTGTGCAGATTTTGAGTGTGCATTCTACCATTAGCTACTTTTCCTACTTAAGACTAATACATCCTTAGTAATAATAGACCCTAAGTTTATTTTAATTTCGATGATTTCATCGAAAGTTACAGCGATAGAAAGTTGTTTGGGGTTGCCATCCGAAAAATAACTAGACCTTAGAAAATTTTAGCATTGTTTACTTATTTTCATTACAATTCTTCGCGGTGTGAATATTTAATGCAAGCATTTACACGTACGAAAATAGCAAAAAAAAATGCTTCGTGCTGACAGCTCTTTGCTGGAACCGAAGATTTGAACATTCTTTGATAAAATCGGTTACTAAACGTATGCCAAAAAATATAAAAACAACCATAGCTGTACAGCCTATCATTGTTTTTCAAACTAGATGTCTGCTGAGTATTGCCTACAATAAGTTCTTTTTGCCGTATGAATTTCGTTATGATTCCATGACTGCACTGAAAGCTATAGGGCAAAGAGCTTTATTTTCCTCAGCGAATATTCAAAATTTAAGACACCAAAATTACCATAGCTGGCAGCTCCAAATTTCTACCAAACCTGGCTTAAAGTAAGATTCAGCTACTGTAATAGTTTTCTTAGTGATTTTTCAATATGGCACAGAACTGCCCTCATTTCAAAATCACATCTATTAAACCTGGTCCTAGTTCAGATCAATACATTCTGGAAATTTCAACTGTATCTGATTATTGGGTCGTGAGTTCCTTTAAATAAAAGTTTTTGATGCTAAAATATAGGTATATTGGAGACGGGTTACCGTTCTTGCCCGTTGTAAAATTTCAAAAGTTTTACTTTGCCTATGGAGACAAATCATAAGATTTATATATGAGTGGCTTTTTTTTCCGAAAAGCGAAAATTTTTCAAACGAGTCAAATTGAATTGTTTTTGCGGGATGATTAAAATTGAAAAAAAATTTATTTACCTTGAAAATTTTATTTGACAACATGGTTTCGAAAGCATGTACTGATTCTCATCAGACACCAGCACACAGTGCATACTTGACTGGTGTGACCACTTGCAGTTGGAAATCATTAATTTCTATTTACGCTGGTTGTGACAAATTTTAACATCTTCGACTTAAATCCATCGAAATAATTTACTCATAAAGGTTATTGATTTGTGATCATGGTTCCCTTCTTGTCTATAAATCAGCATAGACAACGTATATTGTCTCTAAAGCTGATCAAAGAGGAGAATAATTGATACGGGAAACTCGATCGTTTTGCGGAATAAGCCTCCGAAAGCAGAATCAAATTGAATTGTTTTTGCGGGATGATTAAAATTGAAAAAAAATTTATTTACCTTGAAAATTTGAAAAAAAAGTTTTAGAGACGATATACGTTGTCTATGCTGATTTATAGACAAGAAGGGAACCATGATCACAAATCAAAAGAGTCGTTGATTTGAAGGTTTTCACTTTCAGTGCCTGCCCTAGCTACAGGGTTGCCAACATGCTCAATAAATGTACAACTTAATAGTATCACAAATGTACAACATAATAGTATCAATATGTTCTGAAAGTTTCATAATGATTTGATAGCTCTGTCAAAAGTTATCGTAATTTAAAAGTTTGCCAATTTTACCTATCTCTTTTTAGGCACCTAGCGCGCACATGGGGTTAAAAATTCCAAAACATTATCCGGCTTACATTTAAAACACGTTTAAAACTAATTTCGCTAATTTGATTTTTGTGAAAATTATTTGTGTACGGAATAATAGGTATATTAAAAATATCACTAAAATGGCTGCCAGCGTCAAAGAGTTAAAGATAATTGACATTTTGTGAAACTTGGCCCTATTTGCATATACACCAATGTACCCGGAAAGTTTCAGCTCAAGCGAATGGCGCGTCCTCGAGATGAGAATATTTGGCCAAATCGATTTTAATACTAATGTTTATAATGCTCACGGTTGAAATTCGGTAATCTAACTGTGAATTAATCGATAGTCCATACCAGCTTATCTATGTGCAAGTATGTAGACTAAATAAGCATGAAACACCAAACTACTGCTTGATTTCTGCTGTATTTATTTATGAGTAATTTTTCCTGTAGATTTCTAGTTTGACAGGCATTACTTACATGCTGAGGCTATTCTATTCAAACTCATTATTGTCACAAAAATTGAATGTAAAGTAACTCATTTGGGCCTTGAAAGTTATGTTGGCAATTTCGTTGAATTTTATACAACCAACACAATATTCCACTCATTCCGTTCTAAGAAGCAAGTCAAGTCGTATGCTTTTAATTTTTCTCCAAAAAACGAATGCATTGGTAATGAAATCACTGATGAAATTCTAACCCGTTCTAGTTTGACATCAAAGCCAAGTGCAGAAAAGGCAGTCAAGACAAATCGAATTAAACTCGCCTAAATGAAAGCATGAAAGTCTTAGGCAGAGAAAATCGGATAGGAATGTCTATAATGGTGAAAAATTAAAAAAATAAATGTCTTGTTAAGTGTGATTTTTCTTAAGAGCAAAGTTTATATTGACTGTTTTCACAATACATGAGAATATTTTTGAATTAAAACAGTTTCGGACTATTTACTTCATTTATTGACTATAGATTGAATGGTTCAAGAAAGAGTAGCGAGATGATCGATATTAGTTATGTTGATCGCGTCGCGCTCGGAAAAAGAAAAGAGAGCTGTCGTAGAGTTGCTTACAGCCTCTATTACTATTAGTGTTGCCCGGTTTAATTGAGTGCGTTTAATTATTTCAAATACACAATAATATAGAGTTTAAAATTGTTTGCACAAATAACTGATCAATACACCGTCATTATAGCAAATTTTCAAAATCGTTCTTCTATTTAAATCCATTTGTCATCTAAATATCTTATAAAAAAATGCAGAGTCTACATAAGGCTCTTTCGAACCATATTTTAGAGCATATAAGCTTTATTTTGAAAATCCGTATTGATTTGAAAGATCTTTCAGAAAATTGTTACTCTTGTTTTCGCCTCTAGTAAAATTTGTAAGGAAAATTTGTATTTTGACTAAGCTGCGTACCAGGTTTTAAGCATATTTTCTGTAGTGCTGCGTGTCACAGCATTGTGCTTTCGAATTAAAAAAAAAAAACGTTTATTACATATGTTACAAAAACTCTTTTCGCCTATCGCATCAGTCCATAACGTATATGGCACACACCGAAAACCATCAAAGTAACACCATCTTCTACTTTATCCATTTTTTTCAACACAACACAAGACAACAAGAAGAGTGCACTAGTAAACAATCCCATCTAGAGTCAGAACTTTCCTACTTATTGTATTCTCCTTGCACACATACATACGTCCATACACATCTCGACTGGACACTCAAATGCTCCTGTTACGGAATGAATGCTACAATGAAATGACCTGTACCGTCGACCTTAAAATCTATCTTGGATTTTGTTTTTATGTGGCGTGCTAAAAGCGCACTATCTGTACAATAAAATCCACTCACTTTATTGTCATTTAACATTATCAATAGCTATAATGGCATTAGGCAGCCACATGAGAATCACATCGCTGTAGTGTGGTAGTGGTTGGGGAAAGTCTCTAATCACCACCCAGTCACTATCGCAAACAATGTAAACAAGCTGCTTAGAAGAACATAAATTTATTTTACGAGTTAATAAAACGACTATAATGATGCCGTAAGGAATTTTCTCTTTCGCAACGTTAGCGCAAAGTCTATCTAACTCAAGCTCTAGTTTGTTTAACTTTGCTAAGTTTTCAAGATTAGGGCTTGGGATTTTCCTTTTTTTTATTTCGCTTGAAGAATGTGGCAGTGTGTATGTTGTTAGATGGTTTAGGTGTTGTGTTTGAACATTATGGATAACAATGACCAATATCGAAAAGTATTAAATGTAGGGCACTCACTGCTTTCACAAATATTTCAAATATCATTAAATTAATTGTGCCAGTAGTGTTTGCAAAATTATTTATCGAAAGTATATTATGTTTTTTTAGCAGCGTACATTATTGAACTAATAATGCAGCACCTCATTTAAATAAAAATTTTGAGCTCAATTTCAGGTGCATGGCCTACTTGGATGTTTTGACAAAGTGAACCCCTTCGATCCTCTTTCAAACTCGATAGAATCAATAATTCATAAAATGTTTATCACGCATGAAATATTTTTGGAGCCCTACAAGAAGTAGCTGAAGGCAAATCATATGATCTCACTAGTTCGTTTCGAAACATAATTTCGTGATTGAATTAGATCCTTAGTATAGCAATGGTTTCATGTGCAGTACAAAACATCCTGCTAGTATCACATCTTGTCCGGACCAATGCTTGTTATATTTTCGAAAAAAATAAATCACTGATCCAATCAAACGCTGTGGTGACTTGAAATTCTAAGTTTTGTTTAGGGGCATGGGTCTCAGGATATTATATATTAAAAAAGTGCAAGAAAAGTTCATTAACAAAATGAAGAAATCAAAGTAGAATTGTTTTTATGGAATGATTAAAATAGAAATTTTTTTGACTTAGTGGTTTCGGAAGTATGCGTTGATTTTCATCAGACATCAGCTCATAGTGCATACTTGACCGATGTGACCACTTGCAGTGGGAGATGGTTAATTTTGATTTACGTTAGTTGTGATAGAGTTTCAATTTTAATCATCCCGCAAAAACCATTTTACTTTGATTCTGCTTTCGGAGGCTTATTCCGCAAAACGATCGAGTTTCCCGTATGAATTATTCTCCGCTCTGATAAGCTTTAGAGACGATATACGTTGTCTATGCTGATTTATAGACAAGAAGGGAAGCATGATCACAAATCAATAACCTTTATGAACAAATTAAATTATAAATTTTGTGAATCTCACTTTCTTGACATGAAATCAAATAAGTGAAAAGCAAACACTTCATTCATTTATTATTGGACAAAACTATATAACAATGATTGCAGCTGTTTTTTTTACATGATCTGGAGCAACTTATCAAGCTTACTAATCAAAAAATAGCTCGTAGATAACTATCCACCAGAAAGGACTATTATTATTGAACTACCTCATGTTACCGTACGATTTCCCATTCCACATCAAATAATTCAAATTATCAAACAAAGATACCAACGAAATTTTATGTTCCTTTATCATATTATACACATCACTGCCCATCATTATTTGTAAAGTATTATATTTCACAAGGTGAAAATACTAATTACGCTCGCCATAAAGTACCTTGAAATTTTAATCAGGGAAGCACAAATTAAATCGGCAGCGGCACAATGCTGAATGCGAGACGCAGACTAAAAATGCTTCATTAAAATATAATGTCTATTAATTTCGGTCTGCTTCTATAGTCATCTGGAGATACTAATTGCTTTTCTGTGCTACAAATTGATCGAAAATCCGCTACAAAAAATATTGTGAGTGAGTATTAGCGCACAAATATTTTTGACCACTTCTAGGAACAGTTTTAAGGCAAAGTGTAACTTAAGAACCAGAGAGATACAAAACTTTTCGTCTGACCTTTCAAGAAGCACGTGAAAGCTTCTGAAGTATTCGATGCCGGTTAGGTCGGTTTCGCAAAAAAAAATTCCAGCCAAAAGCAATAGGCCAACGACCATCTTTCACGCGGCAATATAAATTCCTTCGCGTACTCATAGCATCCCTTTACAACCATGGGCGATTCGACCCAATTGTGAGAGCCTGCATTTTAAGTTCCTGGAGGTCAGCTGGATGCTTTGGTGGCTGCGAAAGAACGTCCACCAAACTGCACGAGCCGGAAATCCAAAAAAAAAGATTTTGCCTTCGTCAACATAGTAATTTTAGTTTTGCAGTAAGGAGAGCAAGTTTTGTAGGATTAGTACTTGGTTTCCATGAAGATTTTTTTGTAGTTTATTGATAATGGTAAGTTAAGGAATAATGATGGAAGCGTTGAGGTAGAAAAAAAATTGCATATACTTTGCTGCATTTATTTGCAGAGGAGCTAAAGAAACACAATGGATTGTAAAACAATATGGCATATGATAATAGCCTGAAAGATGCGCAAATGCTTGGAAAATGTGTTAATATTAGGCAGTAATAAGACAACAATTACTATCAGATTAGAAAAAAGACATACATGCTCATGTTAGATTAAACTTTAACGATTTTCATGACAGCACTTATTTTACTAGGTTGAAAAGCAATGAATAATTTACGGCAAAGTGTCTCGATTTCTCTGATTATGTATGAATGGATTTACATAAGAAGTAAAAATACAAAATTGATTAAGATGAATCAAACATACTCTTTCGATAAACTGTTTTTCATTAAGTTAAAAGAATGTTAACTGTTGGAAATATAGTCAGTCAAAATAAGTTTTGCTTCATTATATTAACTTTAGTCTATTTCATTACTTTTTACTTCATTGAAGTATTATTCAATTATTCCTCATATGATCTTTATTACTAATGTTCGAAGAACATATATATATATATATATATATATATATATATATATATATATATATATATATATATATATATATTTATATATATATATATATATATATATATATATATATATATATATATATATATATATGTGTGTGTGTGTGTATATATCATCAAAAAAATTCAGTGACTATTTCTTCGGAAACGCGCCATTCGATTGAACTTAAACTTTTAGCGTACATTGATGTATATGCAGAATAGGTCCAGGTTTTACCAAGGGTCAATTATCTTTAGCGCTTTGGTGCCGGCGGCGATTTTAGTGATTTTTTCAATATACCTATTATTCCGTCCACAAATGATTTTAGTAAAAGTTGAGTTAAAAGAACGTGTTTTAGATGAATCAGATAATGTTTTGGAATTTTTTAACCCCATGTGTGGGGACTAAAAAGAGGTGACTAAAAAGAGATCGGGAAAATTTGGAAATTATGAAACTGCGATTACTTTTGACAGAGCCATCAAATCATTATGAAACTTTCAGAAATTATTGGTGTTATTAAGTTGTAAATTTATGTTGCTCTTAATGAGACTGTTAGCAGCCCTGTAGCTAGGGCTAGCGCTGAAAGTGAAAACCTTCAAATCATCGATTCTCCTAAAAAATTGTCGCTTTTTGGAAAAAAGCCTTTCAAAAATAAATCTTATGCTTTATCTACATAGGCAAAGTAAAATATGTGAAATCTCACAACGGGCAAGAACGGTAACCCTTCTCCAATTTACCTATATTTTTAGCATGAAAAACTTCTGTTATTCTGCCAATATTCAAATACAATTAACAGTTACAGAATGTATTCGTTTTAAATAGGACCCGGTCTGACAAAAGTGATTTTGAAATACGAACAGCTCTGTGCCAGTGGTGCCATCTTGAAAAATCACTAAAAAAAGAACTGCTTTAAAGCCCTATAAATTCTGATTCAGTCACCCGATTTTAACGAAATTCGGACAGTGGCTTAGAAATTTGGTTAAAAGATTCGGTTGGAGCTGCCAGCTATGGAAATTTTGGTGTCATAAATTTTGGAAATTCGTTGAGGAAAATAAAGCTCTTTGCTTAACTTCCAGTTAAGTCATGGAATCATAACGAAATTCGAATGGCAAATTAAACTTGTTGCTGGCAATATTCAGTAGACACCTAGTTGGAAAAATAATGATTGGGTTGCTAGCTAGAGTTGGTTTTGTATTTTTTTTTCATATCTCTAGTATGCGATTTTATCAGAAAATGTTCAACTCGACGTGATCTTGCACTGAAAATAAACACAAAATATTAAGATCAAGAAAATTTGAAAACTTTTGCGAATGGTAACCCTAAATCTGTTTTTATCCCTAAAACTTCCAATGCAGTCATCGGATCAATACGAAATTCACAGAGTAGGTTGACTTCAACGTGAGGCAGATGTGAACAAAGGGTTGCCACCATGAGGCGTTTTCCCTTTTTTCGTACCAACAAATGCTAACATAATGTATTCACATCGTGAACATTTGCAATAGAAATAAGTAAACAAAAATTTTCTAAGGACTGCACATTTTTCGGATGCCCGCCCCAAACACTTTTCTATCGCTGTAACTTTCGATGAAGTCATCAAAATTAAATTGGCTTACGGTATATTATTACTTAAGGTGTATTGGTTTCAAGTAGGAGAAGAAGCTAGTGATAGTGCCCTAGTGATAGATGGTGATACAATATACACACAAAATCTGCACAAATCTTCTACTGCTCTTCGAACATTATTGTTTCTAGCGGTTCTGATGCGCTAGGGGTTTTTAAATATACTTATAGAGTTATTTATAACAAAAGAGTTATTTATAACATTATGATATTTACGTGATTGAAAATTATCTGAAAGATTCTACTTCACCCAGATCGAGTGCAGAAGTACAGTTGACAGTACAGTTCACTCAGAGGTACAAATTACCATCGTTTGCAGAAAGAACACCTAAAGTTCGACAAACAAATATGGTAATGGAGCTAAAATTCGAATTAGTGCTGCGAATTGCCTGCCTTGAATCAAAACCAGCAGCCGATGATAAATTGGAAGAACAATAAATACGAGGACAGTTACTGATATGTAAAAAAGTCTGTAACGGTGTACCAATATTGTTAAATTTCAAGTTTCAAATAACACTTTAGAAGATCCAAGACTTGGGAAGTTTCGTGGAGAATATTAAGCTTCTTTATAGAAGCAAACATTTTGACAAAATTTAATTACGGTAGATTCCCATGAGTTGGATACCTACTTGTTATAAGTGAAACGTCTATTCAAAAAGTCGTATAATACAAATTTCATATTGGGATGACGAAGCCTAAGGGTGCCTAATTGAATGAAATCAGCTCGTGGTTGGAATCAGTGAAAAGTAAACCGTGCGATACATAATGAAATTTACAAAATCTCACAATTAATTTATAGTCATTTTAATTTTACGGCTGTAGAAATGTCCCACTTCAATGGAAGTGGAGACATGGTTCCAATGCTTTAAATTTTTTGAACAAGGATAATTCAATGACAATTCTATAAGTCATGAGAAGGAAAAAGACACCGTCTGATTTTCTGCAAAATGTATTTTTCTTTTTTAACATAGTCTCCTTTCAACTCAATATACGTTGCTCAACGGTATTCCAAATTTTTAGTTAAATATGATTTCGCTAGTCCTACAAAATCGGCTTTCGTCCGCAAATGACAGAAATAGTTTTTCAGCAAGCATAATTTTCAAATTTGGGAGCAAGGGAAAACCTTAATCTGGGGCAAAAAATTCATAGTGTAATTCATGAATTTTTACAATTGCAATTGAAAATTTTATTGTGATAGTAGTTAACTTTTTTCCTTGCTAGCTTTGTCTTGATCGCTTCGTTGAGTGTATGCAAGAGTACTGAATGATAATCGTTTTTCCTTTTTTCAGATAGTTGACGAGCACTACACCCTGCGAATACCAAAATCATCATTGCCTTCACTTTTCCAGCCAACGGAACCGTTTTTACCTTACTCGGAGCTCTTCCGCCTGGTTCCACCCCTTGTTTGGACTGTTGTCTCATCTCTGGCATTTCCTTTGTCACTTTCGTCACATTTGACGAATCCAAGTTTCGTTAAATTTGATCTTTCGTCAAAAACTCTCTAAAGTTGCGCCTTAAAAGGTTTAGCTACTCTTGCGAAACGTTTTTGCGATGCGTATTAGAATTATCATCATTCCAGTTA
The DNA here is from genome assembly GCA_963978885.1 of Nemotelus pantherinus. Taxonomy (NCBI): domain Eukaryota; kingdom Metazoa; phylum Arthropoda; class Insecta; order Diptera; family Stratiomyidae; genus Nemotelus; species Nemotelus pantherinus. The sequence goes on from OZ022265.1 coordinate 128,838,102, forward strand.
GTTATTTTTTATTTGCGAATATTCAAGTAAAATTTCAGTAACACGGCTTATTGAAATCCTTGCAATACCAGCAACCTCATGTACTGTCGCTCATTGAACCTGTAACAATACATTGTTAGTTTTAATGATATTTTCCGTAGTTGCAGTGGTTTTTGGGTGACATGGACGTGGCCCATCACAAATGGATGGGGAGCCAGGTTTAAACTCCGCTACCCATCTGTTTGTAGTGGCAAACAATGGTCAAGAAGCTTACAAAGTTAAATCCAACTCATATTTTATTTGAGTTGGCATTAGTGATTTGCTCCGACATTCACGCCTGACTTGATCCTGATAACTAAACTACTCACTCAAATTACCTGAAATTCAAAATGTCTGCTTTCAAGGATCAATCATTAAAAGTATCATCAACTTTAAATTTAATAAATTCCTCTTCTGTGCCATTCTCATTACTTATAGAACAGCCTTCGTATATCTTATTCTTTAAAATTCAGTTGATTACATATTGCTCAATAGATAATAATTGGAACAGTTTGATGTTAATTGGGCCCACAAACCTAAGCGAGAGTATTTTAGCTTTTATATAAGCTCTCCTTTTCCCCAATTATAAATGAAAATCAACAAGTTAAATTAAAAAAATCATGAACATAGTGTAACAGTAATCGTTAAATTAATATTGCAGGACTTTTACAATCATGATTCTTTTAAGATTGCATTTTTACCTCAATACTTTCCAAATTGTCATTTGTAAGAAATTGCTACCCGTTTTCTCCCCGAATGCATATTTTTCTTTTCGACGGGTCAGTTGAACATCCTCTATTTATATAAAAATATAAGCACTATAATTAAGAAAACAGGAAATCATACGTTCATCATGCTTATCGTGTCAATGTTGATCAAGCTTACAGCTGCAGTAAGCAAGCAACATTTACTAATAATTTTCGATCAAAACTTTAAGTTCATAATTCAAAAATTTAATTTCCCATACAAAAATAAACAATGCCAATTATCCAGATATCAATATTAGCCACTTCCGACAATTCTCACTGGTCTCATCATATAGAAGATTAACCGGAAAACAAAATTGATAGCCAAGGGATTTGCTGGCGGCATCAAAACTACCTATCTGAATAGCAAAAATATAACTTTTCATCCATAGTGTTTTCACTTCAAAAAGTATGTTATCACTTTGACATTTGCTTCCCACAGTTTTCCGAATAGTTTTACAGCATCCCAAAATGAAAGTCCCTACTGTTAGTTTTATATGGAATTGTTCCTGTTGACTGAGTTTCCAATCCCGGTTGCTTGGTAACTTGAAAAATAGCAAAATCATAGGAACGATGCTCGTATTTCAGTACGTGATGTCGTAAAGAAGATTTCGTGGCTGTTTAGCTACAGTGTTGTGTGCTATGTGTTTCTGTCTGCTACCTCCCCAAGGACAACAACGACAAACTTTCTCAGTGACAAAGTGATGTCACCTGGGCATATTTTATTTATTGCGACTGGGAACGATATAATGCCACCAAGTTTTTGTATGATGATATTATCGTCGACAAAAGGTAGCCTTTTGGCGATATCAAAGTAGAAACAAATGAATTAGTAGAAAATAGAGTGAGCATGCAAGGAGTAGAGTGAAGATTACTTAATGCTAATTTGTAGATGCAACACTGTCGTTTGGTGGTTGGGAAATTAGTAGTGGTTATAGTTATTTATTAATTTTTGGATGATTACATAGTAGACGTTTCAATTAGTTTTCAAGCAAAACATTGTAATCTTTTATATAAATGTTAAACATTGACTTAATATCATCTTTTAGCTTTAAATCAATATCAATTCTGCAGCAATGTTTCTTAGCAAGTATCCACAATGATTTGTACGGTCTCTGAGCATTTTAATCTCCTTTGATGGCTTTGAATAAAAAATTAAAATGAGTTCTTTTACACAAGCAATTAGTTTAATAGTTATAAAAACTTTTCTCCAGGTTTTTTCTAAGCTAAAAAGTGGCGCCCAGTGTGGGTAGTGTTTTTTAACTCACTAGCCAATATAGGTTTACCCAATCTATCTCTTATGGAGATTGATTGTGTTCAAACTACTTAGTTTTTAAGCTTTTATATATGGAAAATGCTGAGAATGTTATTTTTTTTAAATTATTTTTCGTTCATTAGAGCTTTTACTTAAGGAAGTATTATTAATGCATTTTTCAAATTATGTTTGGTACTTAAAATTGTGTGGAAAATACCGAATGATTTCCTGAGATGAAATTTAAGATAATACATGAATGAGAATTTCGATGGTAATTAAGGTTTGTCCAAATAACTTTAACGATTCAACATATTTTCTGAAACAAGAATGAATTATGGATTTTTATTTGTATGTTTTATTATGCATTAATGTAATCTTGTGCATCATGACAAAATAAACGATTGGCTCTTATATTATCTATCCATGTGCGGAATCAAGAGGTTCTTTAACACTTTCGGCGCCGCTTCATCTGCACTTGGTTGACGTGGGGGCCCCGTCCCCATATATGGGTGACGCTCTTCTTATTTAAGGTAAATAAGACTTTCAGTTGCATTTGGAAAATAAATTTAATTGAACAAGCACTGCAGTATATATAGAATAAAATGCATAAAAATATTAAAAATATACAAATTATACTCTACTTTTGATATATTATAAATATTATAAGGATATTATAAATAGAATAACATTACCTACTTTGCATGATATTCGTTGGGTAATTTAAAAAATACGTTGTCGTTTTGTTTTTACGTTTTTCCTCGCTTGTTGGCGTTCGAGAATTTGCCTGTTTTTATGGCACATCCTTCTTACGGGCTTGTCTTGCTGATTCTTGCAAATCTCCAAGTGATGAGACAGTTACCTCCTTTTGCGTCTATTGGTGTCGGCCACAGTAGGCGTGTTTGTTTGCTCCGATACAGAACAGAATAGGCGTGTTTTTTTGCTCCTCTATCCAGCAGAGAATAGAGTATATGCATTGGAAACAACAACACTCCTGTACCAGTGAATTCACAAGTACAGAAATTCTATTCCTCATTTGTAGTTCAGGTGCTGAACTATAGAATGTACTGATAGAAAAAAGAAAAGCTCATGAGAAGTTATCTTTTTTGCTGTGAGCTGGCTTTGGTTTTTTCAAGGTTATGTTGAATGTTTTGGTAGTTAGGAAATTAGGAAAAGCCGTCATAACGAGTAGAAAGTTAAAAGAGGTAATTTTCTGTTAGTTTTTTTTTCTATTTTCGATCGATTGTGGTAGTGTATACTCGTTATTTTCTCCCTTTATTTTCAGCTGTTTTGTGGTACCACAGCGAATATAGCAACCTATGTCAGTCTTAGCGACTTGGTTGAAGACTTGCGATATTTGCGAACAAACTAGATCCGAGACTAGCCCACAGACAATGAATTTGGACATAATCAACTTGGTTGAAAGTTTTGTCATCTTGTGATGCCCATGTTATTTTGTAGATGGGTTACGATGGGAAGCCTGTTGAGCTTATGACTATGTCTCTACAGCACGCAAAGCCTATCAAGCGTTGGCCGTTGTGATAAGTTTCATCGTGGGTACTGTGTCCTCCAATCGATTGCCGATGTATTTCTTCATTTCCAATCTTAAGTCATTTCAAGGCAAAGAGTATTATTTTGACGTCATTTGAAGGCAAAGAGCAGAATAACTTTTCAAGGTAGTTATGTAATGTGCCTTTCGTATCCTCGTCTGTTTCTTCGGTCAGGTAGTAAAGAATTATTAGCTATATTTTGAAAAAAATTGACTTTGATGCGGATCACCCACAATTGTTCGTTTACTGCTCTGAAGTTCACCGTGTCCGGTTTGAACTCCCTATCCACATTAAATTATACTCCACATTCACGGCTTCCTCACTTATCAAAAGTTGACTTAATTGCACATTAACCTTTGCACGTTCAAGTTACTTTAATACTTTTGAAACAAAATATCCTTGATTGTTATTTTGAAATTTCAGAACCGAAAAATCCTTGATTTTTATCTTGAAATTTATCCAAGAGTAATGATTTCCCAAATAAAATCTAACTGGTCAATGCCTTGCCGTTTAATTTTAATAGATAACATCGAGTTCCAGAAACTCTGACACATCCTGTCTAAAACATACTTAAAACAAATAATCAACTTGTCTCCGGCCGAGTAAGTTCACGAAATAGAATACTCAGTCAAGAAGTGTCACTGGAGAAATCTCTAATCTGAAAAAAAAACTCGTGGAAATCTGTCTGTCACCGCTCATATTAAATATTACTGGGGAAAATTTGATGTTGTTCTCCATCACACTGAAATCGGTATATTGTGAAGTGCATATATATACCGTGCTAGAAATGTATATAAGAATTTATAAATATACACGTTGTTTCCGTTTTCACATATGAAACAAATGACATATCTCTTTTCAAGTTTTTATCAGTTTATGACAAGAGTTATGAAGAATGTTATATATGAGTGTGTTAGGAGTGCAAATTCATTTCTGAGAGTGATTTTTAGTACAACCCATCACTACCTTCGAAGTGATCAAATTATTCTCTGATGAGTTTCAGGAGTATAAAAGTTGAAATCATATACAAAGCTTGAGAAATCGCTCTATATTTCGAGTACAGAGTATGAAGCAATTGTAAACAACTAAATTAAAAAATGTGATGAAACAAAGATCATAGTTAGTGCCGCCTAAATTGAAAATTAAGCAATGGTGACCGTAAAAGCTTAACAAGATTATATCAACTTCTCTCAGACACTGATTGCTTAAATTTTCCTAAATCGAAAAAACACAATTTGAGATAATTTACCAACCAAGCATGGTTCTGAGCTTGAATTGATTTACTCATTGTGAAATTTATTTTTAAGATGTTTTCCTAATATTTTAGAATTTTCTATTCATTACTAATTTCCACCTTCAGATTCAGTAGTGTGGCTTGTAAAACTTGATATCTTTCATTTACCAATACTCATTTCTTCTGATATCTCATATTCCTTTAGGACGTGACTATTTTTTTCATTACCTCCCAAATAGTGTTAATCTACAATTCAAAATACAGCTAGACCATGAGCTAAAGAAGTCATATTAACATTTGATTACAAAATGTCTAGTGAAGTATAAAACTACTACCAGTTTATCTTTTCGAAACTTTCCAAACCACTGCCAGTTTACACCAAAGGCTAAAATTGAACTTATTACAGCGTTTTCGCTTATCTCTTTCTTCTGCTTCTCCATAATTATAAGCAATAACTTTAACACGTTCAAAACTGACCAAATACTCTGATATGTTCATGCATACAAGCAAGCAACTATCAAAACGCCGAAAAGTTTATAATTTCAAATGACTTGAAGCATACTCCATAAACTAGCTCATAATTTGCATATTTATACATATGCCTTCTCGTATAATTTCTCTTGTTTCGTAAATTCTTTCAGTTCATTGCCTCAGACTTACTTTGCGTTACAATTAACTCAAGTTTATTTCAAACCTTTAGAGCCCCAATCTGAGTAGGTACGTATCAGTATACAGGGTGTAACTCCACTAAATATGTTCGGTGGTGTGGTAGCCTGGTTTTCACGTAAACTTCGTTACAATTGTATAAAACAGAAGTTACTCTGCACTAGAAAAGTTGTACAGAGCCATCGCGGTAGCTGCCTAGTGCAAGTAGCAAGCTAGCGTACAAAGAACTAGCTAGGAAAGCAGGCGAGCTACGTACATCCACATAAATTTCTTTGAAGGAAATTGAACTTTCGTAGTCGACTTTGAATTGTCGAATATAAAGTTGTGGTTTATGTTGTTCTTTTCAACTCGAAACCGTATACTTAGCCAGACTACGTAAAGCTAGGATGCCGATAGTGAGCTGTATTTCAAAGATATTAAGCGCAGTGCAACGAAAAGTTACTTTTTAAAGCTACGGCTAAGTTGATTATGCTTTATAACTTTGTGCCGAGACCACCCTGTAACGCCTGCTGCAAAGTGTCAATAAATTTAACCGGGAAAATGCACTTATTTCTCTCTAGGGCTAAAGCGAAAGCTGCTTTGCCGATTTGAAGAAAACATAAAATTTAAGAGCTTTTTAAATGAGTTTCGATTCGACTTTGACACTTTGATTGTGAGTTATTAGTTGGTGTGTGAATTATAATTATTTAAAGTCAGGAATGCAATGAGTTTGTGAAAAATGTTCAGTTTTAAAGCCCAACAATGTATGGAATACAAAAAGAAGTCTATTAAAATTTACCAATGCAGCCACTTTGAGAAATCGTGCTTCAGGTTTATAATGTTTGAGAAGCGACTTACTTCTTCTTATGCGAGCACTATAAAAAGATAGAGCCAAATACTCTCCAATAATGGTCTATTTGTCCAAAGATTGAAATAAATCTTGCTTGTAAAACGAAAATCTGTCTCTATCACGCATTTAGTGGTTTGTTAGAACTGTTACTACTGTTACTATTACCAAGCATTGCTCATATTATTAAATTGAACTATTTGACACTACTTGAGCCTGAATTTATACCTATTTCTCAGTTGAAGTCGTACAGGTAAAGGGATACATGGCTGTGGCTCATTGTTAAAGACAAATATCAAAAAATTGAAAGTCAATATTAAAATGTTCAAAATTAAAATTTAATTGAGAAAATCAATTACGAAACCCTGTGGACAAAAAAGTGCAAGGCCAAAAGTTACAAGAATCAGTTTTTGTGAAATATATCGTTAACTAATTATTCGTTAGCCAAGATAGTCAATAGTTCTCGAGATATAAGCCTGGAAAAATGTCGACGTTATGCGCATAATCCGCTGTTGTTTATACATGGTGATGTGCTGTTGCGTTGAGGCACTAAAAGAATTAGAGCAAGAATCGTAAGGATTAATAATAATAAATGGGATAAATCAATAAGATTGAGTAAGCATCTGGCTGCGTAAGCGGACTCAACATCAACAGAAAAGAACAAACATCACCTAGCCAATATCATTATACTCGTACGTTTGCCTGCCTTTTAAACGAAAACAATGAACACATTGGACGGAACAAAAATCCGGTCAATATAACATATCCGTAGCAATACTATGAGCACTCACTGTCATCCGGTAAGAACTTTTACACTGGGGTCAAGCTTTCATGCGATAATTGCCAGTGATCGGCTTATGTTACTCCATCTTATTTCGTACGCATGGACCTTGCTTATTTTCTGAACTTCTCGGCCCTGGTTTTCTAAAACCCAGGCCTCAAATACTCTTCACGAAAATTTCTATCTAGTCTTCATTTTATTCGTACTGCTTAATCGTTTTCAGCAGTTCTTGCATCTGTTGATCGAAATATTGCTGCAGCTCTATCGTATTTGTGAACATTTGAAACAAAAATTTAAGCTTGCTTACGAACTTTACGTTACTTTTTTCATTTTCTTTGAGCCAAATCGGTTTCTTGAATTCATCGTGGAAGTCTTGCACTGATTATCTTATATCGTAACATTTACGAAACATATCCGAAATATCAATTTTTGATCACCATCAGTATTTGCTTCAATAACGTTCAACAAACTAGTGAATATTCACTCGATTAATTTCCCGAATGCAGAGTAATCTTTTTAAAACGACTCAGTGTGAAATGCTATAACAGAATAACTTTCTTGAATCGGTATTGTGTACTTTTGAAAAGGGACGACATGTGAACTGACACTGTGTTGCCACTATACGACAGAACTCTGGAATGCTTGAAATTGGTACATGATTTGCAAAAATGACTGGAAGGCACTGGCAAATTGGAAATTGCAAGCCAATGTTCATATCCAAATCCATCCAATATTCATTTCAAAATCATCTGGAAAAGGAGAAGCAGTCAGCCTAAGAAAAGACAGATGGAAAGGAGCCGAGTAACTCGACCGGAGTCTCAAAAAAAGGAGGGGGCAAATCGCAGCAAATGGTGAAGCGTCCCAAAGTGGTTCTGTTGATTAGTGAGTGTTGAATATGTAAAATTGTCTTAATTAGGCAAAGAATCGAGGAAGTTTACATACGTCAAACTTACGAAAAGAAAACGTGCCCAACTTTGGTAGCCTACGCGCAAACACTAGCTTGTTAGATTATCGGTTGCAAAATATATTGGAATTAGACAAACTGAAGTCAGCTGATTGATTTGTCTGCTGAAAAGAATTACTGAAGTGTTTTCCTTTCGTTGGGTTATTCAACGCTGTCACCACTCATCTCGTTTGTTTCTCGCTTCGGTGGCAGGGTAGCTTCAGTCCAAAACGAGTGAAGCCACTCAATTTTCGCAAGCGAAGGCTATCTGAAATTATTCCCGTGCTATTCTTAAAAGTGATAAAGCATTTCTTAGTGTGTTACGATCGATAGTAAACTAGCGCCCAACGTGGTCAAGCGCCAATGCAGATTATTCAGATGATAAATACATCGAAGAGTCGAAATTTCCTCGGGTTCATGTTTCAAGAACTTAAGCTTCACTCCGCTACACATTTTTTTTTGTTTTTTGCACACGACTTCGTAATCTATTTTTGGCACATTGTAACTTGATACCAAAATAAAGTTGTTTCCATTAAACGCGAAACTTTCAATTTGATTTTTTTATATAATAATAATGACTGAGCTAAAAGTGAAATACTTCAGTAACTTGTCACGTATCCGCTACGATATTGTGAAATTAAGCTGAATGAAATTACTTTCAGGTAAAGAAGAAGCTTAAATTGCGTCTAGAATAATTATTGCAGCTCTGAATTCGGCGGAAGACCGTTAGGCCAATGACAAACACGGCGGTACCAGGGATGCGTTTCCAGAAAGGAAATCACATCGCGGTTTGGACGCCTCTCGGTTTTGTAGTGCAAAACAAAACCGACTCGGTTTTCCGCTCGGGAAACGCTTCGCTGGAACCGCCGTGTTTGTCATTGGCCTTAGAGCTGTCGAATAACTGTTTAAGAAAATAACTGTTTAAGAATTTGTTCAAAAGACATGAATATGTTCTCAGCGCGATACTTATATGGGTTTCTTTTATCTTTTATCTGATGTTACTCATGCAGTCAATCCACTTCTTTATTGCTTAATTACTTAGAGTTTTTTAACAGTAAGAATACTAAGACATCAAAAATAAAATAATGAGCTACAGAGTGACAAGGAGATCCAGAATTTAAAAAAAATAGACTTTTGAAAATTACGTTTTTTTAAAGCACAATGTCTTGAATGTATTGTCTGAAAATTTCAAGTGAATCAAATGAACAGTTTTAGAAATGTCCTACAGTTACTGAAAGGCGAGAAAAACTGATTTTGAGTCGCAGACAAAAGCGCTAATGAGAACATTCGGGAAGGTGAAATGCGACGTAGGCAACAACAAATTGATAATTGAAGTAAGTACTTACACAATTAGAATTTCTGCACATAAACTGAGTGTAAAACTTTGAATGATTTAAATCAGTTTTTTTCGTAACTGTTTTCAAAGTCGGTGAACATTGTTATTCAAAAACCTCAGAGCGAGTTCGAATAAAATTATACAGCTTATTGAAAGCACAAAAAACAAATGCATGTCAGTTAAGATGAACCAGTAAGATGTTATGATTTTCACCGCAGAGCACGGAATCCGATAAATGTGGCGAAAGTTTGCTCTGTAATAAATAGTTTTTTTCAAATTTACTGACAAATAAAGTAAAAACATATTAAAATAGTTTATCTCCTATGGTAATGTCAAAGCACAGGGAGTATCCTTTGAAGCGAATGCTAAGCTATGGCGGTAAAGAATGGACATATGGGAGGAGCCGGCATCAATTATTCCATTACTCTTGAAGTGCCACACTTTCTGAAGCACTAGTGCTATGCCCAGCCGCCGCCAATGCTATGATGTTACAGTTAATTAGTGGAGTGGTAGTATTATGCCCAGTCGGTAGCTCTAAAGAAAACACAGGGCGAACAAATGCAGCCATGAGCATATAGCGGGACTCGAACCCATGGGCAATAGATTGCTGCCTCGGATTGGTACTTTAGCGAGCAGAGCTATTGACCTTTCAAAATACATTATTGACCATACCTTATTTGATTTGCAAAATAAATTAATCTAATGTAAAAACAATAATTTAAAATGCTAGGTATATATAAAAGAAAAAATCAAAACAATTTTTCAGCTTTTTATTTGCTAGCTGGTTTCATTTACTTTGAATTCTAGAATAGAACTTGATTTGCGTGAATTTGCTAATATTTCGTCAGAAAAACATGACACCTTTGTATTCATGTATAAATAAATGAATAATCATTTTACTGCCATCATTTTGGAACAATTTTGATGTTATAATGATTTTTTGTTGTATTTTATTTTGCCAGTCAAAAATGTTTGAAAAGAACTTATCGTGAAACAGATCAAAGACAAAAATGTATTTTCTAATATGAAATTTTTAAAAATCGAATTGGATTTGTTTTGCCTTGATTTGTTTCACCTTTAGATCAAAGTACTGAAACGAATCGTTAAGGTAGATAACTTGATGACATAACTTAGCGCTTATATTTCAGAAATTTTGATATCAATTTAAATATTCTCCTTGCTTCAGTTCGCTTTTCACTTGAAATGTGTTTTATTTAAACAATGGCTTGCATGAGCAGTGAGGTACTAATTTTGCGTGGAATACAATTCAATTATTTAGTAACTGTATACACTCAATATCTTGTCGAAGTGACAATGAATGAGAAATTGTAACCATAAAGCAAACTGGGCAAACTGAGAGCTTTTAGGCCAGGAATAGCAAAATTCAGCTATAGATTGTGGTCTTGGATTTTTCATACATATTTTAGCTTACACTAATTTAGCTAATTTAACTTATCTTGAGCATGAAAAGACATTAATTCTACAGCTTTTTCATATGGACCATTTGAAAAAATATCACACAGCTGAATGGGACTCACGCTCAGTTTTCTTTTAGTCAAAAATGTTATTACTGGAACAGTTGTGCAAACAAAATGAACTTAGCATATACATCAGTAAACGTCAAATCGCATGCTTTTCCTGCAAACACCGCAATTTAAATATTGCTAATCGCTTCAATAATATGTTGCTAGATAAAGTTGACAGTGTCGTAAACCTGGTGCTAATTTACATAATTGGCTGCGTTTTAATTTACAATTGTTGACTTCTGTTCTTCTTAAATAAAAACAGAATTATTGGCGTATTTATTTTTATACCTGTTTTTAATGCTACTAATATACAAGCATTTTTTTTATTAGCGACGGGCGACGATGACCCGCTTCCCTGGTCATCTGACATAAAAACTATCAATCATTACATCCGATTTATGTCATCCACAATAGTATGCGATCAATAATTGGCCCAACGTCCGCGTTTACACAATAAAATTACTACACAATATTAGCATCTTAAGCCTAGCTAATAAGCATAAGAGATTCATTAAAGGAATACGAAGGGAATTTGAGTTTTCAAGGACTCAACGAACTTCAAGTTTGTCCAACTGTAAAAGTTGTCGGGGGTTGTGGGGGGCAAAATTTACAGTAATAAATTCTACAATAAGTTTTCTGTTACCTATTCAGGGCTAAGCGATTTTAAAACCCGAAGTGTAGTTCTGGTTGAGTTTGAACCATAGAACACAAACGCTAGAAAACAGCGCTCTAGCCACTCGTCTGCTCAAACTAAGCGTTTTAAGCGCATTCTGAAATATATAATTATACAGATAGAAATAACTAAATAGATCATAACTAGCAAAGATTAAAATTACTCTTAAAAGGAGCTATGTAGATGAACGTCAGAGCTTCCGCGTTCTGAGGCTTAAGATTAACTTCTAGTTCATTTTATTTGTAACCGGTTTTAACAGTAGCGGTTTTAGGTGCTTAAAGCTGGTTGTGATGTAGTTTCTGAAAGTTTGTACCTATATAAAATATGGCTATAATTCTTTGAAGATGAAACATAAATTCGCATATTTCAAGGTTGAAAAGTCTTGATAAAATATAACTTCACAAAAATTTGTTTCAGAAAACTTAATCCAATTCTCAAAAATACAAGGTTCATTCTTGTTTTGACCCAACAAATTTAAAAGTTTCATGCAAATAGATTCAAAACTGTTACCCTTCCATCTACATTCAACCTAGCTGGAAAATAAAAGGACCAATGAATATCATATCACTGCAAACGAAAACACAAAACAGCAAAACAGCCCAACCACAACAACCGAAAGCAATTCACCATCAACTCATAAAAAAATGTACGTGTCCGACATAAAAGTTCGAAACATATGCGAAACTCGCCAAATTGGTGACACTCGGATGTCGTTAGGACTAAAAACATTTTTTGCCTAATACCATTATGATATCAAATGTAATTCTTACTGCGATTGCTACCATCATCGCAGTCATATCGTATTGGATTGTGACCGATAAAAACTTTTTCTATTCTTCTCGTTCTCATGAACGCACACACCGATACATGACTTTTGCACATAATTTCCAGTCACGTTTAGGAAATCGGTAACCCTACCGCACAGGATAAAGTATCAATTTACGCTTCAATATAAATATTTGCGTTCGGACTTGTTTGCTACAAATTTTTTATTGAATCAGAAACGTTGCAAATACTTGTGCAGTACATAATCTTACATGGTTGTACCAGGCGTATAGCTTCAGATTAGCTGAATTTATTTTTGAACCATAAAGTGAGTTTGTTGTGTCTGGAGCATTTGGAAAGGCAAGAGTAGGGTCAAACTTCAGAAAACTCTCCAAAGACATCAATGATTTTTTTCGGTAAAATTTAGATTTATCTGAATGCAGGAAAATTTATCAACATTTTCTTTATCTACTAATCAACATTTTCTCTATCTACTAATAAACAGTTACGAGACCCACAAACTTTCACGACCCTGAAAACTAAATATAATTAACCATGAAAATAACTCTTCAAAAATATTTACACACCATGTTTGTTAAAAAGAATATAGACCATGACCGCATTTAACTGTTAGTGTGTGCATCTATACTAGCAGTTATGCTTAACAAGAAAGTACGTTTGATGTTTTTCTTTGATATTGTCGCCTCCCAAATCCCAAACTCCACTCTAATAAGCATTAATCTCGTCATGAAATAGGAACAGATTGCTTTATGTAGAAATTTTTTGAGAAATTTACAATCAGATTATATATCCGTTCGTCAAAATGTTTATCTGCTAACGTACAGAGAATCTTCCCTCACGCAGACATTTCACCAAAGCAATATTTTTTTAAAATTTTGTCCAAATACGGAGTTCCGGCTAGAAAAAAAAATGCGTAGTTAAAATATGGAGTTAAAGACCACTTACTCTAGAAGACCAAACAAGCAATACAAATGTTTCAACGCTATGTAAGTCCTTCTAAATATAACTTGATTATTTACGCAGTTGATGAAGAAAAGAGTAGAAAATTTATTCCGGCTAGAATTTTCATTTTTAAACTTTATAGTAGAGGTGGCCACTACTAAACACTTTGCTCAAGTACAGGATACAAAAAGAACCTACATTTTCATTGATTTTTTATTCGCTATAATTGACAGAAACCATACAAGCATTAATAAATATCAATTTCATTTTGAAACATACAAGTCTGGTAGCACCCTAACTAATTATGACGTTCAACTGATTTCCGCTCCAACAAGCAAAACCAACAGCAAAATTAATTACTCCCAACTCATTCACATATTCCAGCTGAGATATTTCTGCCGAGGTATTCATACTGTAAAATGTTAACGATCTCGAATGCATCAAAGCGAGAATATCTTTCACCTGGCAATGCGACAGGTGTCATTAACGTTCTGCTTTAGGGTTCATCAATTACCAACCTTTCATTCAATAGTGCTGAATAGTGGTAATTCATGTTAGCACCACTCAACACATATCCCGGCATCTGCTCGAATACTGCGGCCAGATCGACATCCCCTGCTTGTGCCAAATATTTTCACAGACTGCGATTTTCGAGATTAATACGCTCCATTAACCACCGTCACATTATTTCCCAATGAAATTGAAATGGAATCTGGTTTGAGACTGAATCGGTGCAGAACAAGATGCCAGGCTAAGATTGCGACCCCAAAATAAGCCACATAAACTTTCAGCCCACCTCTCCTTAATTGTAGACTGTGAGTTATTCGCATATTAGCGCTAGGCTTTGCGGTTTTCATCACTATAGCACTTAAAAGTATCTGGATACGAAAGAAATAATTTATTTCGATAATTGGGGTATACCTACGAAAGGAAAAGTAATAAGTTAAAAAGGGACGTTTTGTCGAATGACGTCATGTTTGATCTTTTTGCATAATTATTCTGGATTTGATAAAAAAGGGTTTGATTCAATTTAAAACACCATTATGCAGACTTAGCAAAAATTAAATTATTTGGATATAAATTTCTTATGCTCTATAACAATGGCGCTTGGGTATGTGGAACGAAAATTATTATATATTTTTTTGAAAACAACCTAGTTCAGTTAATTTCATTGCGTACAGTACTCGTATGTAATACGCACTGTACACGTTATCAGTATTTTGTGTTTTCCGTTTCCGAAGGCAACTTTGAAGTTATTTTTCCTCAAGAGTCTCATTATCCCCAAGCTGAGCGGTACGAGTGTTAATAAAAACAAATGACTCACTTGTCGTAGATGGAAGTATGAAAAATCACGCTCACAAGAATAGTAGAAAATTTAAGAAAATTACAATAATGATTAATTTCGGCTATGCATGGTACAATTGAAATTTTCTAGTCGCGGACAACGCACGCGATCTGCTGTTTTAAGCTCAGCCAATGCTTGTACGTAGGTGGCAATGTTAGCAAATTACGATCGCATTATGTCCCATTTCAGAAAAAATATACGATTTTTCTCGTGAGGAAATGTATGCCAATAAACTTAATGTTGTCGTAACTTCCGTAGTTCCGAGGAAATGCTATGGCTAGGTCTAGAAAGCCATTGAAACGATAGTATTTGAGGTTGCGATTAGTTCTACATACATAATTTCTGGTCAGCTATGGTGGGAGATATAGACTTTAGGTTGTCCAGACCTGAAAATCGTATATTAAGAATTTAGTTTGGATATGTGAATAAGGAGTTTTGTTTAAGTTCTCCTTCTCTAGCTTTCAAACGTAAATATTCGTATTAATGTGAGAATTGGAAAATTGGAATTTGATTATTGTAAAATGGAAACTTCGGTTCAAAATTGATTATTCATTGAATATAAATTTGTTTTGAGATAAATAAATCGAAACGAAAGTATAATATGAAGCTTTGCAAAATTGGAGCGCCTTGCAATAACTTAACATAACCACATAACAGTTTCAATACCTGGCTATTAAAAAACAACGAATATACTGTTGAAATGCTCTCATTATTCGCCTAATGATAATTCGCCTTTTTATTGGAGAAATTTTATTTTCTTCAATTTTTTGTTAACTAGAAGTGGATAACTTTCCTCCAAATTGTACTAGGAATTCAATTTGAAACTACATATTTCTAGGCAATTTTGCTGTATTTAAGGTGGAATTTTATTGCCAACTCAGTAATCATCTTAGATCTCAGAAAAAAAACAAGCTTTATTCCTCGAAAGCAGCACTTAAAAATAATATAATGAAGTAAGAAACAAAAACAATATTAAATCACATCTCCAGATAATATTGTTCTAATGTTCCGTTTTTCAGCCAAATAATTTTCTTTACTAACTTGTGAAGGACGTAAAAATAAAATGTAACAAGTCCTCAAAAAGTGTGTGCTTAGTTGTTTTGTAAGTCATTTTTTGATTAGCAATATTTAAGCAGGTTTAGACAGATTTTGTTGCAAGGAGATTTATTAAGTAGGAAAAACACTTGTTTGTGGAAACCAAAGTATACGATAGCCTGAACATTTGGAGAACTCCTGTGCGCTAATGTCTCAGCACTGACCAAGAAAGTGGTTGAGTCTTTATTTGAAGGGTAATAAGAAAATTACCGAGGTGAAAAAGCTATACCAGCAATACTAACGACATTTGTTTATCAACGCTTCAATTTTGAAAAATAAGATTTCACAAATTTATCTTATCTTACGTTCCTTTCTTACGTCAGATCGAGAAAAAATATTCTTTCGCAAAAAAAAAAACAAAAAAATATTAACAAATCAGAATATAATTCAGTGAAGATATCACAGAAATATTTGATGAAAAATTGAAAGGATGCAAAAACGTTACTTTGCTGGAAAATTGAGTTCTCAGAAATCTGTACATTAACAAGCTTGATGTAAAAAATCAAATGAAATATTGAGACAATATTTGAAAATGACATGATATTGTGAACACTAAGTTCAATTGGCTTATAGATGGAGCAGGACAATACGACATAATAAGCGGCAAGGAAAAGGATTGACTTCACAATACAATGTTTTTGTAGCTGTGTGATTTTTCAACATGCTACCTCTAATCTGCCAGAGATAATTTATTTATTTATTTATTATATATATATATATATATATATATATATATATATATATATATATATATATATATATATATATATATATATAAATATGAAATATCAAACTATTTAAAAAAAAGGTGTAAGGTACAAATAAATGGCACATAAATAAATAACTTATTGAGTAAATAAATAAGTTTGAAACAGACAATAAGTAAAATAACAATGAAATAAAAGAATAACAATTAAAAACGATGATTAAACAAGAGCTTAAAAATTATGGTGTACAAATAGCTTGGATAAGAGAAGATTTGAAGGATAGTTTGGGGAATAAAGGTTGTTAAAGCCATTGAAGACCCTGCAGCATCTATTCACCGGCTCATTAGCTGCATGTATGGTGGAATGTGGATATTCCTTTTGTAAACGATTGGAGCTGGTGTTCCTTAAAGGGATATTTATCACAATTATACTATTAAGGAATTCAACTCTAATAACACCTCTAATTACGTCAAATGTGAAGCAGGCTGATATCATCATTTTTCTGGATTCAAGTGAAGTTAAGTTTAAATCACCCAGTCTAAACTCTAATGGGGGTAAATTTTCGAAATCGTAAGGGTTGTACAGATCTCTTAGGGCGAAAAGTTAAAATTGTTTTTGAATGGACTCAAGTCTGTTATTGTGAATTTCGAAGGCTGGGTTCCAAATAATACAGGCGTATTCAAAAAGAGGGCGTACAAGTGCAGTGTTTAATGATCTAGAGGCCCACAAGTTTTTAAACTCCTTGGCACGTTGTTTAATAAAGCAGAGCTGCTTATTCGCACGGGAAAGAATTTTGTCGTAGTGCAAGGTGAAACGAAGTTTCACATCAATCACAACACCGAGATCAACAACGCTATCAACGCGAGTTAATAAGTTGTTGCCGAGAAAGTAGGTATTCTGCGTAACCGTTCATTTCCGGCTAAAACTTATAATTTGGCACTTATCAATATTTAGCGAGAGCTTGTTTATATTGCACCAGTGAACAAGAGAATCAAGCTTGGATTGAAGGAAAAGTGCATCAGATTTAGATTCAATGGTGTGGTACAGTTTGAGGTCGTCTGCATAAAGTAGGTGAAGTATGTTTGACAGGACGTCAGATAGATCCGAGATGAATATGCTAAAGAGAAGTGGGCCAAGAGGACTACCTTGTGGAACACCAGAGGTAGCAAATATATTTTTTGATAAAACTCCTTGAAATTTAACGAGTTGGATTCGGCTGTGGAGGTAGGAGCTGAGCCAGCTTAGTAAAGATCTAGCAAGTCCGAATTTATGCAGCTTAAGGATCAATATAGAATGGTCAACTCTGTCAAAAGCTTTGCGAAAGTCAGTGTAGACTGCGTCAATTTGATAGCTTCTCACCATTTTACACAAAACGTCCGAAACTAGGATTGTCAAGTTTGTGATAGCTGAGCGACCTTTTCTAAAGCCATGCTGTTGCTGATTCAGACGGGAGTCAACTAGTGGGGAAAGTAGATTGTATACAACCTATTCAAAAAGTTTTGGAATGGATGATAAAATGGCAATGTCCCTGTAATTTTCTACACAGCGTCTATCGCCACTAGATTGTATTTTTGTAGCCATTGGTCCATACTTTCAAGATGATTTGTTTTTTTGCAGTGACTTCTGCGTCCTATGTTCCGAGGTTGCAAACGATATATTTACTTCATGTGGTCATCTATATAACGTCAATTCAGTGCATCCACCAAAATATTAAAATTATCCTAAGCCTCCACCGGAATTGTCTGCAAGACTTCAGCTGTTGACCCGCCAAGTGTACGAAATAAAAAAATTGCACCCTCTTGGTCGTTCCAGTTGTAGTCGAATGACGGTTGGCATATGGTCATATAGATTCTTCGCAGCGTTGGTTCTTCGAACACAGGAGCTTTCAGCTTCTCCAAAGTTTCGAACCCATCTGAAAAATATGTCTAGTTGTTTCACCTCATTGTCAATTTCAGAAACATATGCTTCAATGTTTTGTCCAACCCTCTGCATTGTGATCGCTTGTTTTTATTTCCTGGTATTAGTTTTAAACTCTAAACTCTAAACTTCTATCCCAGAGGAAATGTTATCTTTATTCGTATTGATTTACGTCAACGATTGCAGCATGGGGCTTATTTCTTCACTCTACTCCTATTTCGCTCTACACCTAGCCCTTTTCGTTACGAGTTCTTCATCAGCGGATTCGTGATACTGAGCAAAGATCATCGGCTTACCATGCATCCTTTAAGCAACTAACAATTTCACTTTATTTCCAATTCTTGGTAAGGACTACATATCTTACTGCATTTTGAGTTCGGCCATTTTTGATTCAGTAATCTTCCGGACCAATTTTGTTAATATCAGCTTGTTACAACTTTCTTTGTAAAAAATATTCAACTTTACAAATGATGTCGATATTCTATAAATGCCAGAATGTTTCAAGGGCTAAGCCAAGAGGTGACTTTTTTCCGATTAATTCGATAGTATCTTTTAAACAATATCAAATGATTCCAGTTGATTACTTGCCGTCCTATGATTAGTAGAAGCTCTACTTCGATACACA
Source organism: Nemotelus pantherinus (assembly GCA_963978885.1). Lineage (NCBI taxonomy): Eukaryota > Metazoa > Arthropoda > Insecta > Diptera > Stratiomyidae > Nemotelus > Nemotelus pantherinus. The sequence continues at coordinate 128,857,070 of OZ022265.1, forward strand.
AAAGCAAATTAAAGAATGTCTCTCCAGAAAAACTCTTTAAGACCCTATGAAGAGCTTCAACAGATCATCTTCCTTGCTAAAAATAAGCTAGGTACGTGACTATTGCTGTAGGTACTGCGAAAATTCGGTAGAGTCTAGAGCACCTTCTCGTACCCTGCCCAGCACAAGCAAAACGAAGATTAAAGCTACTTAGCTCTATTATTCTCTCCATCTGTGATATTGGAAAAGTCCCGTCTGGGGCTATGACCAAGTTCATAGGAAATCTGAATATCCTGTATATCAAAAGGCTGAGAAGGCACAATAATCCAAGTAAATCGCAGTGCTAGGAGCCATTCGGACCCGCTTCATACATTCATTCAAGCTCTGGGAAAATTTTTCAAATTTTCTGATTTTTCTTGCTGTGTGAAGTGCCAAGTATGTGATGGGTAAGACTCGCTTTCAGTTACTCCCCCACGTACTTCTCACTTTTGGAATCACATTTCTGAGATCAATTAATATATCCGTAGATCTGTCGATTTCGTATGTTTAAATTCAATCTAAGATGATAAATTCAACATCGCCAATATTTATTGAAACTTTGGCAATTCTATCTAGATAGTTTAATATGGCATAGATAGCTCACCCAATTTCTCTAAAAATACAATGCCAATCATTTTTAGCAGAAGTAGTTTGTATCTATTACTCTGTAGTAAGTAATTCAAATATGTTAAGTGAAGCGTACATGTGTCAGAATTTGCAATTCGATTTAAACGGAGATGTTGTCGATCAAAGCTAGGGTGTTTTATATAATTCAGTTGATCAGCTAGAACAAAACCTGCTAAGTTTGCTAATAAATTGATCAAATTCATAATTTAATGGAAAATATTCCTCATAGAGATAACAGCAACGCACTATGTACTCGTATTGTACAATCAGGTGACAGCAGACTTCTGTTAAAATTTTATGAAATACAGTATAATTTAGTTTAAAAAATATTTCGTACTAACACATGAGCAATTTCATCTAATTTCCCATAACCATTTTGTAAAATAAAAACTTTATAATAAACTTTAATGCCAAAAAAATTTCATCTGAAATAATATATGCCACCGACAAAAATTGTCACACACTTAAGGACACATTGGTAACATTAAAGACCTTTTACTTCAAACATGAATTTTTTTGTTGTTTTTCCTCGTTTTTATTCGCCAAGAAAAAAAACACAATGCAAACATTTACTAGGACAGTAAAAACATTTCTGCGGATGTCGTTGAAAAGACTTGCTAATTCCAAAAATAAAAGCCATGTAAGTGCAAAGCACAACGAACGAACGTAAATATCTAGAAGGATAAGCTTATATCAAAACCGTATGTCAATTTCCAGGTACTACGGAAAGCCGAAAAAAACTGTTTTCTTAAAATCCGTACGTGAAAGCAAAAAAATAAGTAAGAACTCTGGTGGAAGACAGCCGCGACGACATTTCCTTCACGGAGTGCCGAGGAAATCAGTGAGCGAACTTTATTCGCCAGAAAGCGTATGAACTGAGGCGGGGTGTTCTTTTGATGATGCCTCGGCTGAAACGAAGTGCCTTCAGTTATTTGTTAACTTTGATTTCTTAACAGTCTTTTGATAGAAATCCAGTTTCTGGGCTTTGTCTGGTCCACATTTCGCCATCGTTTTGGAAGTCGTCGCCACAGCCGTTGGCAAGCGAAATGTGAGCAAAAACCGTTTTATTTTTGTACGATATTAAATTGAATTGAAATCTTCAAAGTAAAGCTGTCTGGTTGCAAACAGCCCACCTGGCAAGGGAATTTATTATTTAAAATTAACTGAACTAATTGGATTTCTATTTTGAAAGCCATTAAATAAATTAAGAAAGACGAAGTTTTCACTTGGAACGTTTTGTTTGATCAACATATCACGTCGCGAAGAGCCGACAAGTCAAAGCCCTTTAAGGCATATGATTAAACGAAGATATTACTCGGTGAGTGAGTTTCATTATGGTTGTTATAATGTTTAATGGTTGAAACGATATACGAGATGAAACAACAAGTTTGATATTCTGCGTGTCGAGACAATTTGATAGAAGTTTTGAAATATGTATCGTTATATGTATATAATAAGATGACTTTATTTGATGCTTAACAAACTAACCCAACTAGTAAACATTAGATTTTTATTCCCAAAAAACTCGTTTCATCCACATTGTAAATCTGGAAACAACAAAAAACACAATGAAAGTTGTGAAACAGAAAAAAAAATACTTATAAGCCAAGCACTGCACAAATTTTGAAAATATTCCCTCATTCTTTTGCTAATATTAAAGCACTCATGCTGGGTGGTCTGTTTCTACCCGTTACTCAATTTTCATCATGAAAATTTCAGCTTAGCTGATTATGGCTTGCGCGGCTTAGGTTGTTTTCAGCGTTAAAGTTGGGGTCAGAGGAATCGATTTGGTTTATATAATTAAGGGTTTATTAAAAAGTTGCATTTTTTAATGAACTTGGGAGTATTGTGGATACACAAACACATACACTTATCTCACTTACATTCGCTACTCACCAGACTTCTTGACATTGAACACACCACACGGGAATTTGTATAACAAGTAGGCTAAGAGAAAAATGATTATTTGAAGTTTTTGTAAAAATAAAGATTTTGTGGTTTGTTAGTTGATTGTAAAAAATAGATAGAACGTTCTTGACTTCTTCCAAGTCAAACTTTATCAATTAAATATTGTAAAATTAAACAATAATTCATAAAACTATTGTTTTTCTTTTGGAATTTAGAAAGGAACAACTAAACCAATATTTGAATATATTGATGGGCTTGGGATGGAGGTTTGGTTTTAAAAATAAACTAGCTAAAGGCCGTTCTTTACATTACAGTATTTACAAAACAATATTTATTTATTGTAACTCAGCTTCTCTGAACATTATATTTATTTTAATTATATGTACTTAAAGCTGTTTTAATTTTAATTTGATGATTTACTTTCAGTAATTTAAGAAAAGCGATTTAAAAAATATTAGAAATTCGTTATATGATATAGACTGAATGAAATACTCAAATATAAGAATATACTAATTTTTCATGTGCTTGAAAAACAAACTTTTTTAATTCCAAGTAAGCATTGTCTTGTAATCTATCCATGCCAATTTTTATCTGGTGGTTCAAATCGGTGTTTTGCTAATTTTTGTAAAAACAGTATGACAATCACTTAAAAAAAACTAAATGCAGAAAAGGTAACTAAAAAATGTCTGATATTAATTGTTAAAGACAATAGAGACAATAAAAATAATTGCGCCCAACGTGGGTAAAGTCACATGGATATTTTTTGTTAATAAAACACATTGTATTGTATTGTAAAGCATTGATAAGATTTGTGCGTTTCAATCTGTCATTTACTATAACATGTAGTATATGAGCGCTGTATTGTTTTACATTCTTTAAGACCTGCAATAATTATCAAGTTTATATACAACTAATCTCGGAAAATTTTTAAATATCGTAGGCGTGGTATTGATTTGAACCGTGACTTTTCAAAGTGAACTTTTAGGTGCCCTTTTATGTTTTGGAATCAAATTGTCAAGAAAAAACAAGTATATAGAAAAAAATAATAATGGTTTTAGCTTGACTATGCTAACTCCACTTCACTGCGTGATCAAAAGTAAGAGAAAAAATTGCAAAGTTTCGAATCATAACTTTTCACTTAGCAATCAAATCATTATGAAATTTCTAATTCATATTGACATGTATAAAAAATGTTGATTTTGATTTCGACAAAGATATGGTTACCACTGTAGCTATGGCAGTCACATTAACTGAATTCTTTTGAACCAATGACTCTCCTGGAGTTGTTTTTTTTTCAAACGAGTTATAGTTTATAGGCTTTGTTTACGTTTTTGAATTATAATTTAAAGCCAAAAAAAGTAACACATGAAATTTTTGCATGGTAGATATAATGGCCTGCTAGTGATACTGAAATGTAATTCACAGACTTGGAACACTGTAAATTTTGGTGATTATGATAGTGACTCTTTGGCGATGGCTCGTACTCCTCATTTAGTTATGATTATGAAACGAAATATCTGCAGAAGGTTATTCTTACTTTGAGTCCTTTAGGTCATTTTGGTCAGCACTAGTCATTTTAGTCATATTATATTTTAACATATCTTAGACCTAGGTGTAGCCTTAGATACAAAAATGCACTTTTACTTGCAGATCGACAAAGTCTTGTCGAAAGCGAGCAAAAATTAGGTTTCATTAAAAGGCGCGCTAAAAAATTCAAAAAGATTTAGGCTACTAGGTTTCTATATACATCACTAGTGCGACCTTTACTGGAATATGCCCGTTTGGTGCCCACCTTTTTAACTACACAGTGAAAAGTTTGAATCGGTTCAGAAATAATTGTTACTTTTCACCTTGAGGCACCTCTATAATCCATGCGACTTGATTAATCTTCCCTCGTACTAATACAGACTTGGTCTTTCAAACCTTATGACTCTTTCATCAAAACGAACCATAATTAGCGCATGCCTAGCTTTTGACATGATTAATGAAACAGTTAGTATAGCAGGGCTCTCTAACAAGATTACATTTAATAATTAAATAAGACGGACTAGGCATACAACCCTCCTTAAGGAATACCAGCACCTTAAAGTTTATGGGTATAATGAACCCATAAGTAGGTATTGTAGAACATTGAACAGTGTAAGTTATCACTACTCATCAGGTATCACCAAATCTATTTTCAAAAATAACTTGAACAAGGCCCTATTAACTTCTCAATCTATTTATTTCCCATCCTAATTCGCTAAATACAAATAAACATCAACTTAAAATACTTTTATATTCTATTTTATTTCTTATTTTATGTATATTGTATCATGCCTTGTTTGGCAAATAAATAAATAAATAAACATAAGTGGCCAGTTTTTAAATTTCCTTAGTTCTGAAAATTTTTTGGCTGGCAGCCCCAAACATCTTTCTACCCCCTGTTACCTTCGTTGAAGTCATCGGATTTTGGCAAGAAGCAGTTGTGGTAACAAGTTGTTGTAAGCACTGAGCGTTTGCATCATTTGTGTTATAAGAGAATTTGTTCTCAACGTTTTGTAGGAAAACTAACAAGTAATTTGCTTTCCTAAGCTTAGAATTTCATATAAATGGTAGCCTTGAAAATGAGCTTTGATGCAGCTTTCGGATCAAAGGGGTGCATGATCTTCAAAAAAGGCTGGTTGTGATAAAGAGTACGTTTAGTACACCAAATCTGCACGATTTCTCTATTTTTCTTCAAAAATTAGACTCTAGTGATTATAGCGGTTCTTATGAGCTAGATATTTTCAGCATTCAAGCCAAAAATTGACATATTTGATCATTAATTACATCAGATTAGTAATTTTGCCAGAATAATTTCTGCAGATCTGTGAATATATAATCGAACGTAGGATGAGTTTGAAATTACCCATTTTCTCAAATACAATATACTTAGTTATTAGACTGAATGAAAATATACAATTATTTGAAAACGTGAAGAAAAGTTTGCGAATATTTGAAAGCTGTGACCATGAAAAAAAATTTAATTGCTTCTCTCAAGACATCTTCTACGGCAAAATCACTCGCAATATCAAAAGTTTATGTGCGGTTGGCAGAAAAGCAGACACAAGTACGAAATTTCGTAGGCAAGCGTACATAAAGCAGAAAGCATATTTTCAACCAATGGTAGACTCATTATACCAGACTAAATTTAGTGGCTCAAAAAAATTAAGCAGAACTCAAATCGATTAAATAATTAGAACCCAATAGCAGAAATACGATCAAATAATTAGAACCCAATAGCAGAAATACGTCAGACACGATTTTTAAAATAAAAAAACTCTAGCGCACCTGAACCGCTAGAAACACTAATGTTCGAAGAACAGTAGAAGAATAGTGCAGGTTTTGAGTGCATATTCCACCACATGCGCTGCTTATTACGGCCAAATTGTTTCAAATGCCACGTTTTACTTTTGTCTCAAGAATGCATTATAACTCATATGGTAGAAGGTTTCAGATATTACCACTGGCATGAATTTCAACGTTTATGAGAGCAAAACACGGGCTAATTATATTCGTTATCAGTTGCTTATTTCACAAAATTTTGAAAGCAGCATCTCATATAATATCAATGAAGAAAATGCTCAGTGCCTGCAGCACTGTAACTGAAGTTGGAGTTTGGGGCTGCGATCCGAAAAATTTGCAGAACTTTGGGAATTGAAACATCGGTTATTTATTTTCATTGTAAATGTTTCCGGTATGAATACTAACTGTAAGCATTTATTGATACAAAAGTAGCACAACCGACTCGTGCTGGCAACCTTTGGCCAGTATCAAAGCCAAGAATATATCACATGTGCTTCACGTTGTTATATAACATTTGAAGTTATAGGAGTATAAAGAAATTTAGGGTTACCTGCAGAGAGTTTTTTCAAATAATCGAAAGCTTAATATTTGCTGTTTATTGTCACAACAATATCATTACCAATTGAAAATTCTACGATAAAACCGCTTAATAAAGATATTGCAAACAAACACAAAACCAACAATAGCTGGCAACCCTATCATGGCTTTTCAACCATATTTGGCCTGAATAATGTTTATAATAGGTTCCATTAATTGTATGAAATTAGTATTGATTTCATGACTGCACTGGAAGTTATAGTGCAAAAAGTTTTATTTTCCTGAGCGAATTGTCAAAACCAAAGACACAAAAATTACCATAGCTGGCAGCACCAATCGAATTTTTCAAACAAATTTCTATCAAACAGAGTTTAGAGTAAGGTTCAATTACTGTGTTAATTTCATAAAAATCTGGTAACTTATTCACATTTCATAGGGCAAAAAGCATTTTTTTTTCTTTGTAATTTTACAAGATGACACCACTGGAACAGAGTTGCCTACAATTCAAAATCGCTTCTATCAGATCTGGCCCTACTTAAGTCCAATGCATTCTGTAAATTTCAATTCTATCTGATTATTGATTCGTGAGTTCCCGTGAACAGAAGTTTTTGAAGCTAAAAATATAGGTTAACTGGGAAAGGGTTACCGTTCTTGTCCGACATGAAATTTCCAAAGTTTTACTTTGACTGTGTAGATTAAGCATGAGATTTGTATACAGATTGGTTTTATTGTAGAAACGGACATTTTTTAGGATATTCGATCGTTTGAATGTTTTCACTTCCAAATTTTTATTTTTTCAAATTTAAGACACCAAAATTATCATAGCTGGCAGCTCCAACCGAATTTTTCAACCAAATTTCTACCAAACGTGGTTTGAAGTAAGGTGCAGCTACGGTGTGAATTTCGTCAAAATCAAACGATTCAATCAGAATTTATAGGGCTAAAAGCAGTTATCTTTTTTAGTGATTTTTCAAGGTGGCACCACTGGCACAGAATCGCCCGTATTTCAAAATCACTTCTATCAGACCTGGTCCTATTTAAGACCAATACATTCTGCAAATTTCAATAAATTCTGTTCATCGGATCGTAAGTTTCCGTGAACAGAAGTTTTTGATGCTAAAAATATAGGTAACTTGGGCAAGGGCTACCAGGCGTGCCCGTTATACCATATCAAATTTTATTTTTTGCCTATGTAAACAAAGCACAAAATTTACATATGAGTGGCTTTTTTTTAAGAAACGATATTTTTTCAAGAGAGACGATGATTTGGAGGTTTTCACTTTCAGTGCCTGCCCTAGCTACAGAGTTGCCCGCACGCTCAACGTACACTAATCTACAACTAAATAAAACAAACACGTCCTGAAAATTTCGTAATCATGGAATAGCTCTGTCAAAAGTTATCGCAATTTAAAAATTTTCAAATTTTCCCGTTCTCATTTTAGGCACCCAGCGCACACATGGGGTTAAAAAATTCCAAAACATTAGCTGATTCACATGTAAAACAGGTTCGAAATTTATTTGATCAGCTTTAATTTTGCAAAAATTATTTGTGTACGGAATAATAGGTATATTAAAAAAATCACTAAAATGGCCGCCGGCGCCAAAGGGTTAAAGATTATTAACTTTTTGTGAGACCTGGCACTATTCTGCATATACACCAATGTGTCCTGAAAATTTCAGCTCAATCGGATGGCGCGTTCCTGAGATTTTTTCACTGAAATTTGTTGATGATATATATATATATATATATATATATATATATATATATATATATATATATATATATATATATATATATATATATATATATATATATATATATATATATATATATATATATATATATATATATATATATATATATAGAAATATGAATTTTTGGCCAAAGTGATTTTAATACTAATGTTCGTCTTCGAACATTAGTAAAAAGAGGAATTTGTGTATTATTTAATTTTTATATATGTCCATTGTCTTAAAATCCACAGCTTACTTTTATAATAAATTTATTCAAACTAAATGCCAAAATTATGTTAAATCAGTTTCAAATGCATTATTTTTCAACAACAACGTTTTATTTACTGTCACTATAGTTTATTGCATTGGACTGGATAGCATTCAGCAATAAACTACTAACGAGAGAAACTAAATTTAAGCATATTTATTTAATTGAGTATATCAGCTGTTCGTCATGCAAAAACTGTGGAAAAATACCGAATCAACAAAAACGAGCCAAAACGCTTTAAGGCAAAACATAGTTTCAATTTCATTGACTTTTATTTTATGAGCTTTCTTTTGATATTTCTCTATTCACAATTCACGAAAAAGGAGAATACTCTACTTTGATTTAAACCATACCCTGAACACCAAATGTGCTTGGGACATATAATTTTAATTTGATTACTAAAAAATCAATACAATTATTATCAGTTGTAAATTCTTAAAATTTAAAAGGTGCATGCAGACGCAAGAAAAATAATTTCATCGAAAAAATTAGAAATCAAATATTTTAACTTCAATGACAATGTTTAGTTTATAAACTAGATAAATTTCAATTTCATGACAGATATTGATACATCGGAATTAATCTGTCCTCTTTTATGCCGGACAGACACTGGCAAAGATGATAAATTACCCTTGAAGCATCGAAATCTGCCAAGAAATTGAGCCTCACCTTTTGAAGAAAACATTGGTATTTAAATTCAATTATTTGATATACAAATTACTTAAAAGAAAAAAAAACTATCAAAAATAACAGAAATTTTATTCAAGCAAGTGAAAAGTGGATACGATTTTGGATTTAAATTTAAGTAGATACGTTTGCTTGCTTATTGTTCACACCTGTTGCTTTGCTCTTTTCTGCATTACAATATCGATCAATGAATAGTAGATGCAGTCATTGTATTAAAAAAGAGTCAAAACTTCATTTATATATTCAAAATAACTTATTTATATAAAAAAACTTGATTGTTCACATGGTAGAGCTGAGTGTTATTTCATGAAAAACAACTCTTAGCAAGGAAATAATAGTTTCCCAGTAATATTTAATCGGTTTTAACTGCCCAAATTCCACTTCAATCTATAGCATTTCTACGGATTATCACAATTGTGAAAAGTGGCTCTTTACTTTTCATAGATTACTTACTCCTACAAACTAAATATTGCATGTGCTTTCACAAATCACATTCACATTATGTTCGTTGTATGTAGTCATATTCATGCATATCATGTTACATCATTTATAGTTAAGGCGGATTAGACAGAAGATTTGGTGTACTTAATGCGAAATCCGCTTAACGGACGTTATTCAAGTTAAATAGTTCTTGCTTGAATAACATTATAGCAATTGGTGAATGCAAACTTTTTCCAGTAGTTGTAGTGTTGAATAAGCAATTTCAGGAAAATATCGTTAAACATTCATAAGAACGAAACGGTGCTTTGCTGCTTCAAAAAGAAAAATCCAGGACCTGTAATCTAGCATTGCATTGTGTACTTTTTGATCGCAAGAAGAGACCTCTGCCTTGGCCGGAGTAACAAATATTCACGTCACACAAATATGAATTGAAAATATTTATCTCTGTATTGTGTGATAGTACTGCATTCATGAAATGCTGAATCAGGTAATCAGAAGATGAAAAAAGAGAAGAAGATAAATATGAAGAATATATATGCGCATTGAATACAGAAAAGCGACTTTGGCGACGTTTGAGAAAATTCTTACTGTATTGCAGTAATGATTTTCTTATCTATTGTTATATTTTCTATCGTTTGACTTTTTTTTTACTGTTGTCCCTAGCTTTCAAGCTATTATTTTTCAATAGCAATGCATCAAAACGTTCAAACTTTCTGCAATGCAACTTTATAGCGAAATGGTTAAAACGTTTCCTGAAAAATTATCAAAAAACAAAATGGTTGACAAAACTTAACCCAATCAGTGTAAGAACATCTCAAACAGCGCCCACCAAATACGTTCAGAACGCTCATTTTAAATTGAACATTCTTACCCAAAGGTACAATAACTCATAATAACATTTCTTCGGGAGGCCATTTGTGAAGCGTCACTTGAATTCTACAGGACAGAAAGTTTTCCTTCAAGTTCGAAAGTCACTACTGCGCTAGTATTCTGTGTCATTGAGAAAAGACAATTTTACGAAAGTTCTCGGTCCCGTGTGCAAAACGGCATTTCTTTACATTTGTATTCATTTGGAGTTTCCGATTTCGGGGATGAGCTTCACTATATTTGCAGTCGAAACTAAACCAAAACCATTCGCAGGCAAGAATGATCTGAACAGTTTGTGGTAAAAAAACAAAAAGGTATCGCAGTGTTGCATTGATTTTGAAATTTTATAAAGGAAGACACGAAAAAATGTTTGTATATTTTCAGAACAAAAAAAGCATAAAATAAAAAATCTGTGTAGCTGAGAGAATTAACAAAAGAAATTCCAAGAGATCCGAGCACCAGGACTAGATATTAACTCTCGATTTGACTCCCGAAACATTATTCAACAATACACTGTTCTCGTTCCATTTCTCCGTTTTCAGATTGCTGCCAGTTAAGCAAAAGAAGAATGTAGTTATCCGTAGTATTCCCTCCAGAGTCATATATTGTAATGGCGTGTGATTATTGTAAAGAATTGAGATAAAATCACGATAAACGATTTTCCATATGTGTAACTCGTAACTTTCGCTCACCTTGAATTGTCCGTGGAACTTTTGCATGAGACACACAGCAGGAAGCTGTCCGCTAGCAGCACAAAAACATGTAACGGGCGGTATTGGCTGTACAGGTTTATGCAAATTAGCTAAAGTAAGTGAAGAAAAAGAAAACATGTGGCGAAATGAAAGAACCGTAAACATTCGACTTTGCACAATGTGATATATTGATGTGATCTACTGTTAAATGCGCTAAGCTTTACGGGCACTAACTGCAATAAAGGCAGATTTAATTTATTTTCAAAGATAATTTAATGGTCGTATATTGCCTAGGGAAAACAAATTTTTATGGCTTAGATAATGTTGCGCCCCAGTGAATAAAGTGTAAAATGTAAAAATAACGGTAATTTGATTTTTTTTTTAAGAACAACATAATAAAACGATAATAGGTTTTTGGTTCGATTGTAGATTGGGATGAACCAGCAATGAAATACAGCTTCCTTAAAATTTAGTTATAAAACCAGCTTGGCGGTTGGCGAATAGTGGATGCGCTCCGAATGTTGTAGTAGAAACTAAGTAACAGGACCGATGTGCATCCTGAAGTTGAACTTTCAGACGATCGAAAACGAAACTTACTCTGTACTTACTTGTTTCTGAAGTAAAAACAGATACAAAATCACGCAGCTAGCTTTCCAATTCTAAGTTGAATTGTTATTAAATTGCCTTAGGGCAGTCCTAAAAAACTATGCTACACATAAAAGTTATTAATTTGTGATCATGGTTCATGTGATCATGTCTATAAATCAGCATAGATAACGTATATCGTCTTTAAAGCTTATCAAAGCAGAGAATAATTGATACGGGAAACTCGATTGTTTTGTGGAATAAGCCTCCAAAAGCAGAATCAAATTTGAATTGTTTTTGTGGAATGATTAAAATTGAAAATTTTTCACCTAAGTGGTTTTGAAAGTATGTGCTGATTCTCATCAGTCAAGTATGCACTATTAGCTCATGTCTGATGAGAATCAGTGCATACTTTCGAAACAACTTAGGTAAAAAAATTTCAATTTTAATCATCCCACAAAAACAATTCAATTTTTATGCTACAAAGTTATTGTCCCGAAAAATGTTCACAGCATTAAGATATTAAATTTACTGAATTTATCAATACGAAAAGCTGCAACTATGAAAAAATCGAATTAGACTTAAAAATCAAACAAGAATATTATGTGCTAATGCATAATATGCCCCGTTTTTGTTCGAAGCGATCACTGGATCTAGAACAGCCTTGAACTATCTTCAGGAAATTTACATAATGGATACAAATGATAAACTGGAGGTTTTGAAGTTCTAAGGGTGCGAAAATAATCAGCCATTCTGACCAAAATTATAAGTGCAAATATGAAACTCGAATTGAGTGAGATTATCGAGTATAGAGCAAATTCGCTATTACCAAACTCATTTCGAGCTAAACTCTGCTTGAAGCTAAAAAAAAACGTATAAGTTTCGAACTGAAAATGGAATCACAGAACCCGAAACTACCACGTTTGACAATTCGAAACAAACGAAAAATTTTTGTGTGCTATACAGTGTTCCAGTTGGTCGGTTGAAAAGGTTTTTTTTGTGTTACGTGCTGTTTTTAGAAGAAACCGTTTGTTTCATATAAAAGTAACACTTATTAACCTAATTTGGAACTTTTGTTTCAGGTAACGTTTAACGGTGCTGGTCTATTATAATCTAAGGAGACACAAGACCTCATCATATTTGGAGCCAGATGCTGTCTGAGCTACTTTTGAGAGATTACCTCTTGAATAGAGGCGTACTATGTGCATTTTTCTCAAGCAACCGCGGTGTCTATCTAGTAAATCCTGTCGCGCTAAAGTACATCACACAGTCTAGACAAGAGCAATGAATAGACATTTCAGCCAATAAGATGTATTAAGTGGCTGCAAAACTTTTTAGGTTTTTCGAGAGCACTCAAAAGATTTTTATAAACCGTAATTTAATACTGCCATTAATTGAATAATTTCCCTTTTTTACCGTAACAGTGTTTCTTCTATTAAGCAGCGTTTTTCATCAGCATAAAATTTTTTCGAGTCTGAAGTTAATAAATGAATCAACGAAAGTTTCGAAATGAAAACGAATTCCCATGGAAAAAAAATCGATAGGGACCGGAAAAGATGAACATCGGATTGAGCAAGACTAGGTGAGTAGACTGGGTGGATCATAGTTCCCACCCAAAGCTGTCAAGCTTTTGTTAGGCAAGTGCAATGGATGTCAAGAGTCTGACCACAAAAATTGTTCTCTATAAGTTAATATAGAACTCACGTGGATAGTTTTGACATCCAGCTTAGACGTACAATAAGTCTGAGTATAGGTGTTTGGTAAACTTCGCTTGACATGGATGTCTTCGAAAAAAGGTAACATTTTTATTATGATCAAGTTCAGTCCGCCATCTGGAACGAGCTCCAATATTCAAGGCGATATTCTCGGAATGAAATTTAGTAAATTAAATAATAATATAATTAATATAATTGAATCATTTACCAAAGAAACCACTCCTAACATGATGAACATGAATGATGAACATGATGAACATGAAAATGAACGAAACTTTGTATCTCATTACCACGCAGGCGAATTTCCGTCTTTGGAGCTAGGTGTCTATTTCTTTCGATTTCAAACAAATGGTCAAGAAAAAAATGTACGCGTAGTACTTTAGAACAATGGACCAACTACCTCAAGATAATCAGCTTACACAGGGTGGCTGATGAAAGACGCCACAAAAAAAAATAACTTTTTTCTGTGTAACTAACCGGTTCAATATTTTGATTTTACAGATTGCTCTATTGATTTAACAAAAATGGACAATTGGCTTAATGAAACAAGAATTTGGATTGTGCACCGCTATCAAGCATTGGAGAATTTAGGCGTAGGTTTGGCGGCACTCCTCAGAGCAGGTGCACTAATAAGACTCGTAAGCAATTTTGTCGAGCGTCAGACAATCACAAGAAGGACCCTACATCAAAATTTCCTCGTTTTAGCCCAGAAAATTATTGCTGCTGTAGCTGCTGCCATACACGCCAATTCTAAAGTTTCGACAAGAAACTTATCTGCCCAAATGGGTATCAGTTTACACTGCAGACAGTTCTGCATAATGATTATAAATCTAAAAAATTCAAAAAACAAGCATACTGAAGGTAGCAGACTTGCCGATTTGCTTAGAATTTTGTCAGAGATCATTCAAATGGTAAAAGAGGTCGACAACATCTTGAACCGCATTTTTATGTCTGACAAGACCCATTGTAATCAAGACGGTAATCTTAACAAACAAAATGATCGAAAATGGAGTGGCCGTACGCCATAGATACTCAATGAGTCAGAATTACATCTGCTTCTAGTTACAATGTGGTGTGCAGCTTCAAGCAGGTTTGTCAGGCCTTAGTATTTCAATGATTTTTCAGTTACGGTAAATGGAGACCGTTACTTAAAGATATTGAAAGTGTTTTTCTTCCCAGGACTATATCAAAAGACTATCTCAGACTTGTGCGGTTTCAACAAGGAGGTGCAACTTCTCGCATAACCGGGGCTGTTCTGACAAAACTGCTGGGCTCCACAAAGTTAGAATAGTGACAATGAAACCTTAACACTACCAAATCTGCAATTGAATGAGTATTTGAGTATTTACCAGAATGAAAAATAAGTAGATTTATCAAACAAAATTCCGAAATATGTATATTACAGAAACTACGCTAACTCTATAAGAGTCACAATCTAGATTTTATACGTGTGCTCATTCGACATCTTTGTAGTGGAAAAAGACAAGTTAATAGTTTCATAGAAAATCGGACAAAAGATAATGCAAAGTGCTGTGGAAAAAAAAACTGGTATGAGCAGGTATGAAGTCTAAAAGCTGGAAATCTTAAGAGCCCTTAACAGGCGAACATTCATGCATGCGAAAGTAAATTTCAAAACACTAGACTATATAGATTTATGTATTCTTAAGCTTTGCTGACAGTAAAATATAAAACTTGTTAATGATTGTGTAGACAAATTCGTATTGTCCTGAGACATGAAATCGGATCCATTATTTGAACGAGAGACTTGAATGAATAACATCGACAAATTGTCAAATATCAATAAAATTAATACTGAGTCAAAGGTTTTTGCAATAACATATAGAAAAAATATATTTCGTTTGACAGAAGCATAAACTCAAATTGTCTCTATGTTCTTTAATATTAAGTATGTAAAATGTTTTGTTAATCATGAAGCATCGCAAAGAACCATCAACACTGCTGTTACAATGAAGTAAGCCCACGAGCTGTGTTTCGGGAACAACACAACAATACAGTTAGCATACTTGTACCATCCTTGTTCAGTCGGAATCAGCCTGCCTGAATATTTATCAGATAGTATTTTTGAGTGAAAATTAGAAAAGTCTGAATTCAATTTTAATATTTCAAATAATTCAAATAAATTCGTATGCCTCCGAATAAGAACAAACACCCTTAGAGAAAAAGAAAATGGGAAATAGTCATCAAGAGAATAGAAGTTGTGCTTTTTAAGGCTTTAATTGACAAGAAATAATAAAATAATTATTATCTTTTATATTTTTTAGAAAAAAGTTGAAAGAAAATAAACGATTTATCATCAATACCATACTCACGACAAACATTCATCCAATCACACATCAACAAAAATGTATATTAAAATCTAAAACACTTTTTTTTATAGTGTTGCCTGGTACAAGTCATTTCTCGCAACTGCAGACCAAGTGAGTAACGCCTTTAAAAATGCCTTTAAATTACAGCAAATGTGCAAAAATGTTGTACATATTCAGCAAAACGGAAATAAATCCTCTTCAGTACAAGAGTGTAGAATGTTCTACCATCCATCCAACCGTCCATCCACCCATTTACTCATTCATTTATCGTTCATTGTGTTGTTCTGTATGTTTCATGCAAATGGAGGTCATTAAATTTATGCCCCTAATTAACCCGGCTGAGAAGTAACTAGGAATTCAAGGCATGGACGAAGAAAAAGTCGCGACAAAAACTCCAAAACACATACAAACATCGAACAATAATGAAAAAAATTTCAAGAATTTTGTATGGTTCCGGCAAAAGGACGTTAGAAGTTACGAGCGTGCATATGTGAGAAGCGTATGACTAGGCTGGCTTACATGCAGCAATAGCAGTTTGATTAATGCCCTCCACTCCCTCTCGAGTATTATTTTCTATTTTATATTCACTAGATATGTCAGTCGGTTGCATGTTAGAAATTCGCAATTTGAAGACGAAAATCAGCTGATACTGAACATTGTTGTCGTAGTATCATATGTCGCTGGTGACATTTACGGAGTTTTAATCAAAAAGTAATTTAGAACACTGATGGTTCGCTCGTCTCAGTGTCGCACGACATCGACCAGGCCTGTTCAGTATGATAGGAGTTAGAAACGCTGCAAGTGCTAATTAGTCACTTTCGCGAGGGAGCTACGACGGGTAATTTGTTAAATTGAATTACAGTATAAATCATTACAAGTATATGCTAGCCTAAGTCAGTTATGCTTATGAAATATTTGAATTTGTTGCTGTAGCTAGTAGTTGAGCTAATGATGTGGAAGGCAGGAATTGAAGATAATATTGTGGTAGAGCTCTTATAAAAACATTTATCAACTTTATTATTGCATGCATCAAATATTTCTCTAAACACAAGAACAATCTATTGTTCCGGTAGCAGCTCGTGAATATCTCAATGATTGCCAAGGAATCTAAATTATTCCACTACAAATACAAATTCTACGATAAATTCCACTCTAATCAAACATAGTAAAGTATTTGACTCAGGACAACACCGCAAACTGAATGCCTCAAAGTGCCAGAAACAGACGCTAATCATGATTTTGTTCGTTCGCTCTGTGAAATTTGGAATCGAACAGGAAAACAGCAGTCTGTCTGGAGCAACGATACATACCAAAGTCATTAATGTTCGCCATCACAAGATGAGTATAAGGTCGATCTGCAGAGTTTCATACGAAGCCAAGACGAAACAATCAATATCTGAGGGTGTCGTTAGTTTTACCACTTTTTACAAAACTCAATTTATTTCTTATGGCGGGAAACAAAGAACTAAATTAACGGCGAACAATTACATGGCCAAGAGGACCAGCATGAGTATAATTTTTTGTTGTATCTGTGATGCTTGCTTTTCGAATTATTCTCCGGGACCGGGCATTCTATACGAGGTCAGTCTATCGAAATCCATGAAGTTAGCGGTTTTCTCCTATCGAACATTTTTCTTTTATGGGTTTTTTCAACCCACTGGTGTGAAGGTGATTTTGACTAAATTGTAGGGTTGATTGAAAATGAATTTGTATCGAATTGGCTTTGTATCGTTTTGGGAAGCTAGCTTGTTTGAGGTGGCAATAAAGTTTTACTTAGAACAATTAATTTCTCATAATTTGTAGGTAGGTTACACCATAAAAAGCTGAAACGAATTGAATATTCTGTGAAAAGCATCAAAAGTGTGATAACATCTAAGCTTGTATGTATGGATAATGGAGGACAAGCTTAAAGTGCCCAAGGTAATTCAGTCATTTTCGAATAGCACTCAGTTGACGTAGCTGTGAGCAAGAAACTGATTGAAGCAAATAGCAAAGTGATTCATAAAGCCAATCACTCATCGCATTTCGCAATTGACTTCGCATCTTACTTACTTCAAGGCTAAAAGACTTAAAATGGGTTTCGACGAGATAATTCTAAATTGGTTTGCAGCTGTAGCATGTTAAAAGCAACAAATCTAATGATAGTTTTTCGTAAATATTGATTAGTTTTGGTAGTAAAATATCATCTACAAGCCGCTTCAGTTGATGTTGTGAAAGTTTAACCTTTATATCAAATTCCAAAAGTTGAATGGCTTTCATATAATAAAGAAAAGAAGTTGTTCAACTATTTTTTTCAGTGTTTGATCTCACCTCATGACCCAGCATTGGATTTGTCTTGTAATTTACGAAGCATCTAGACTGAGTTCATCTAACTTTGCATCAATCATGGGCAACAGTTGAATTGGTAGAGCCATATAGTTGAAAAAGTATTGTTTATTGACACTTTATGCTACGAGGTAATGAGATTAATGTAGTTAAAAGTCCTAAAGGTTATCACTGATGTTTACTATACAACTTAAATACTTTCCATGACACATTAATCCCTACTGGAGTATAAAAGGAAAAGAAGTAAGAAAAGGATGTCTGTTCATATAATTTTGGACATACAAATTTCTTTGTCATTGCATTTCATTCATAGAACATATAATTTTGTGGGCATACCATTGGATCGAATAAGATATCATACTATTTTACATAAGTAAATTTGATTTCCCAATTAAATTTTTATGTCTTCGCGTCACTTTTTGGAAGGTAAATTATTGAAATTGTTTATTATTTATTTTTATTTTAAGTTCATTGCACTAAAAAAGATGAAAACATAAAAAACAAAGCTTACTAAATGAATTTTTTTGTTAAGCTGTTTTTCAAAGCTGATATTGATAAATTGAAATCGAGTTCATCATAGGCATGGTTAAAATTTTCACGATATTTAGAAGAAACAGGCTCATTCAAGTCATTGCTGGTCCGCTAGGAAGAGACGACATATATAATATTGATGTTCTTCATTCTGTGACTCTTGCTTGTGAGACCAAATATACTTAAAGGGTATTCGAACTCAATATTCCCTATAAGCAGATTAGAAGCAAAGAAGGTTTTGAATTTTTCTCTTCTGTTTTCAAGAGTAACCATGGTCAATAAGCTAAGATGATTATTGTAAAGGACCTTATTATACAGGGTCTGACCAAGTAAACTTTCCTAAACAAAACCGTCCATATAAATACATTCTGTCTAAATCGGTTTTCGCTATTGATGGAAAATTCTAGCTGGCTGGTAGTTGTGGCCTTTGTTTTTCACGAAACCATGTTGGAAATTAAATAAGATTGATTTTCTGTAAAACACCACAGCACTGCTGGCTGTCGCTTGGAACAGTTTAGCAAGAAAAGGTAGTTTGGCGATGGGAAGATAGTTACATATTATATATTACCTAAATTATCAAAGTTATTTTGAAAAGCTATAAAAAAGACAGTTTCACTCAATTACTTGCTCAGTATCGGCATATATCACTCTTTTGCTGCTAATATAAGTCCAGTTGATAGGCAGACTCCCAGTGTGGGTCCTGTCTCGAAAGGAACACAGGATAATGGCTCACTGAGCTTTGAGCTGACCTGGCTCCGAGCAGGTACTTGAGTCAAATCAATAGTAGGCTGAGTCATGGATCTGATCCGGTCACATTCTTAAACATAGACTCCAAACGACTTCTTTATTTATTTCAGGTTTGCAAACTCACTCCTTTCACCAATTTAGTTTTTTTTTTATCCAGTCAGCTTGGCTGATGTACTTTAAAGGAGTGATTGCAAAACTGAGTTATGAATAGTCTGATGAAAGGACCCATCAGTTTTGCTCAGAGTAGTGGCGATGAAAATATAAATAAATCCTTAGTCAGTGATCAGACTGGTTTAAATTATCTAAGTGGTACAGCAGTTTCAGTAAAATATCGTGAATTCATAATAGAGTGTGGAAACGAGGCAAACTGCATAAAATGTTCCATATATACCACATTTGCCCCAAAATCTATTTTTTTCTTTAATCGAATGTCAGACGTTTTCAAGTTTAGTAGATTTTGTCGTTTTGGTCAACCCTGCAATGAGTCCAACACAGATAAATTGCATGATACGAAGGCACTACCTAAATGAAACGTAACGAACTAACAAGCTTTGCCAAGCTTTTGTGATAAATGAACTCTCACTGAATAAGGAATACTCTTCACGACTTGTGTTATCATTAATTGTTTTTTTTTTTCTTTCCGCTTCGTTTGAACTCACGTTTCACGTTTTTTTTTGCATTTCGCAATTCCGCTTTCTGGTTGTCTATGATGTTTTATCATATGAAATGTCATTTGATCGATATGAACGTAGTCTATAATCAATCTATAATCTACACAAATTATTTTGCATCACAATGGATTTGTCGCACGAAAAAGAATAACAAATGAGAGGCAGTATTTCAGATAATGGGTGAAGGTAACTAAAGTATTTCAAATAATGATTGTTTTATCTACAATTCCTTTAGTCCAAACATTTAGAAAAAAATATATATTATGATAATTAAAATAAATTTTTAAGCAAAATTTATATGGCGTATATTTTTATTGTTTCTGCTGCTGTATTGTAAGTTCTGCAATTTCTCTTATTCACTTTGCCAAGAATGCTGTCTTACTACCTTAACGGTCTCGTATACTGTTCATATATCTCAGCACAAAAATAGCAATCCGCCAAAAGGGATGTTATTATTGGCTTCTTATCATACATATATTACACACACGTATTTTGACCCTTCCGGAAAACACTTCCAAGTATTTACTGAAACTGACAAATGACCAATAATTTGTTGGGTAAAGTTCAATTTATGCAAAGGTCTACATACATTCATTAAAAGTTTATTGATTACATACGATGAAGTACCAGAAAAATACTCGAGTTCAGTTTTTGTGGAATAACTTTTGATTGATTATAGCAGAAAAACTGGGTTATAAGTAACTTTTTGTTTGTTTGTGCCTCATAATATAGACTGAAGTGGTTATTTTGTGTATCTCTGTGAATAATTTCTGAGCTCATTGTGAGTTTGATTATGCTGGATGGCAATAGTTATTGTAAATGTGTTGAAGTTGTTTGGCTTCATTGCTAGATTGAAGGGAAATTGAATGTATTTTTGTGTCGGGAATATTGTTTTCGAAAAAGAGAAGTAAGAAAACAAAAATCACATATATTCTGAGCATTTTCTACCAATTTGAAATATTTTATTTTAAATGAATAATTAATTTATCTATTTTTTGCACATATTTCGTTTTCAAAGAACAATTTTTCTTTTAGAAACCAGATTTATTTAAATATCTTGACAGAAATATATATTTTGGGGATACTTTGCCCTGTTTTTATGGCGTCTGTTAGAAAAACACTAAAACATACTTGAAATATTGCTTTGTTTCAAGGAATTGAATTCAGTCAAGCTTCAAACTGAAAAATAAATATATATTTGAATTCAAAAGCTTAATAAATGTAATCGAATTAATTTTACTTTTCCACATTTTTTTAACTGCTCAGTCAACATATGTTGGCAGTAGTATAGCTTTCACAACAGTTTCATTATTTTCTTAGGTTTGCGCAAAGCTTTTGGTGGTATGATATTCTTCGTAGGTAAAGCTAATTTTGTTTGGCTTTCACTGGCCCTAAAGTGATTGGGTTGTTGACCTTCTATGAGAAAACAGCATCCACTTTACATGAAATTTTAACCGTTATAGTATTATGCAAAGTAACTTTCTTGAAGTTAACATTTTGATGCATTGTTTTTGCTTTAGAGCTTACTGAACGTCATGTTAAATTTAGGTTCTTTGATAAGCATAAACTGTATCATAGTTGTCTGATTAATACACAAAGCATCTCTCTTTTTATTTAGCACACCATTTCAAGTACAGCTTTAATGTGTGATTATGTTCGAAATTACATAATTTTACCATTTTCTTTATGTGTATTTGTTGCACACTCGCAATAAATATTTCAGTAATTGGACAATTTTTGTTTTATTCTTCCATTTTCATTTCCATATTTTTAGTCATTGTGATTCATTTTTTGAATTCCAATAATTTCCATCAATTTTGGTTACCTGTTGTGATATAACTGAACTTATTTTAGCTTATGACTTAAATTATCCATGCGTTTGGTAAAGGAATATAATTTATTGATATACCCGGGTAAATTTTTTTGGACACTTACCCTAAATGAACAATTTTGTTACTGTTTGTTTAGGACATATTTAGCAAATAGTGCTGTAAATATTCGGCGTTTTTTGCCCATCTATCCATTACAGAACAAAACAGAGACATTAGGCGGGTTTTTTTGTTCTCCCTATCTATAACAGAACAATGCAGACGCATTGAGAACAACAACAATTCCCCCTTTCCATAACAGGAGTTGTTATTGTTTCCAATGCGTCTGCATTGCTCTGTTATGGATAAGGGGAGCAAAAAAACGGGCCTATTGTAAACAACATCACTCCTGCCCAGGGATTTTCCTACACCCCCCTAACACCCCCCTAATACCCCCCCTGGAAAGTGCATACACCCCCCATAACACGGACAATTTTCCTACACAAAGGGACCTTTGTGTCTTTTGTTCCAAAGGGACACCCCTCCTAAAATTCTGAACACACCCCCCATGAAAAATTCCTGAGAAAACCCCTACTGCCTCAGTGAATTCCCTGGGACCGAATTCTGTTCTGCATAGGTAGTTCACCCATAGAGTGTGCATAGCTCACCCATAGAGTGTGCTGGTAGTTGATGAGTAGTTAGTTAGATTATTCAAAGCATATAGTAGTTGGATTTTTCAAGGCTAAGTTGAATGTTTTGGTAGTTAGCCGTCATAAAAAAGCCCTCATAATGTGTAAAAAGTTAAAAGAGGTAATTTCCTGTTATTTCTTTTTATATTTTCTATCGATATTCGTTATTTTCTCTCTCTATTTTCAACGGCTTTACGCGTAACTTCAGCGAATATAGCAACTTCAGCGAATGCACCAGCTGTTTTATTCTGTTCTGGATCGTTTTTTTGCGCCATTGTTCTATTGGAGCAAACAAACGCACCTATCATAAAAATGTCCTAGAATGATTTTCAGAAAATTTGAATGAAAAGCAAATGCACCAGAAACTTTATTGTTTTAAATCTGGTTTTCATACTTTTAATATTTTTAACGCGAAATTAGGACGTTGTAATTTAATTTTTGTAATGCATGATTTTACATTCTACAATTTATTTACTTTTTTATTTAAGCTTTTGTATTTAGCTTTAGCTGAAATTTCAAGACTTTAAGTAATTGCAATTATTAATTTTTCGAAGGTAGCTACATGCTTAGATACAAAAAACTATAAAAATGTTTTTGATTTTATAATGGTATATACTTAAAATAATCGCAATATTTGACTCCAGTCTATACAAACAAATGTTCTCATCCTCTGTGTTGTAATCAAATAAAATTGATTCATTTGGCGATAATAGACATCCGGAAAAAGACAATCGGTTCTTTCGTGCAGAGAACAAATTTTAAATATTTGTGTTTTTTTTTTGAGAGAAAATTATGTTGTTCTCCATTACAAGCTCAATTAAACAGAATTTCACGTTGAGAAATCTTTGCATCATGATATTTCTTAGAAAGATTTCAACGAATAATACATTCCACTAGCAAACAATATAATTATTCGTACAAAGACGTTCGAGAGCTGAATTTTAATAAATGGAATGTACCTTATGTCATACCTAAAATGTTTTCACATATTTTTTACGTATACACATAAACTTAAATACATACATTCTCTCGACAGAATCATTTTCATCGCCACGTCATTACTACGCCCGTAGTCTACTATTTTTCCTGTATAATCCTTGCCAAAAATTATTCAATATTTTAAAACAAACGAGCGAAAGACGAACATTTTTATGTAAAAATCACCTGATAAGCAGCATGCAAACATGTGTAGTACAACATTACTTAAGCTTCCGTGTAATATACTTTAATTTATAGACCAATAAAAATTTCTAGGCATTAAATATAATTCAGAACCACAATAAATATGAATGTTAGACGATCAATTAGAGGCGATAGCTTGCGTAATCGCATCGTTTGCACCCCGTTTATCCTTTGGAAGCCTATCGCACTAAATTTTATGATATGTAAACGTTTAGCGAAAACGTATACTCAGAGTCCTGTTTTGATGACAACTTTATCTCACAATTTGCCATTTTTTCATATGGGAATAACATTAAGGGTCCATAAATATCCTCCAGCATCGAAAAAACAGCAAAAGTCCGCGTTCTCTTTACATAATATTCCCATTTCTGTGTCGCATACTATATCCCGTATTAAACATACATAAGAATACCTTTAGGAGGAGGTTGAGCTATCTTTGCCGTGGAATGCTTCACCCCAGACGTCTCAGCTCGTATATCGTTCACGCTATTTTTTTTCCTACAATCTGAAAGAAAGCATTGCTACATACTCTCGTACGTACATATCGTAAGTATGCACAAAGACATTTGTGAAAGTACGTTCTCAACGTTGGAGCCCGGCTTTCTTTCCGACTTTTCTCATTCTTTTATTGCCAGGAAGCGCCACACCGTCAGTTGTGGAAAAGAAAACGTTCGTTCTATAGCCGGAGACACTAGTGGGAATTATGTACGGGAAATCATTTCATATCATTGTCGCCGAACAGTTTTTCTCCATTTATACAACACAACGTTACCTGAACTATATTCGTCGCCGTCTAATCCAAAATGTATTTGTACAGCGAAATTGTCGCGCTTTGTGATTTTCATTCGACTTATTTGAATATCGTTACGTTTTGGGTACTTGGTGCCAGTTTTCTATTAGGGAACTATTATAGTTGTGTAAAGCAGTGATCCAATTTTTCATTGTTTCGAGAAATTTTCGTCGAATTTTAGTATGAATAGATGTGATTTTGTCATCTCAAATAAAATGTATGAGTTAACCGGGGAACTGAAGACCGAAAGCTTAAATTGTCAGAAACAAGTAAAGTGTAACGCAACAGAATCACAACCCGTTGTACATTCATTTGACAGATTAAAGGTCAAAAGATGTTTTACAACCCGGTAATTAAAAGGTGGCAGAATCTTTTGTATCAGCCAGCGTCAACCAGCAGAACAAATTGTGTACAACAACCAAAACACATACAAAGATAGAAAAAAAGGTTACAATTAGACATAGTAAAAATAAAGTAATTAGAATGACATAGTAAAAATAGTTGCGGTGCATAAAAATGAGGATGACCAAAATGAAAAGCTATATGTTCTCCTATTTACTGTATCTATCTATTTTTTATCACTTCAGAAGAATATGCATATTCAATAGCACGCGTGGCATGTGATGCACATGCAGAAGATTCTCGTAGGCCTTAACAGGGCAGCAATATTAAATAAGAATATAATCAGAGCGTAAAATAGTAAAACGACCTCCGGTAGATAAAATTTCTGCATGGGAAATAAAATTCAGCAAAGGTAGACAATATTTTGGTCTCGGAAATGAAATGTTTGAACAAGAGTATTTTAACTGAAGGATCCAAGATCGGGAAAAAATTGCTTATATTTGGTGGAACTCAAAGCAAACTATAAATAATTTAATTGACACTTCAAGGAAGTTATTAAAAACTACTATTTGGTTATAGTATGTTGTTTACATGCTTCCAAACATTTTTTTATGCTTTCATTTGGGAAATCAGAAATTTCAGCTATTAGCATTTGATCAACTAATTTTGAAGTATATCTGAAAAGAAAACTCATTTTTTCAATATCGATCTTAGATATTGACCATAAAATAATTTTTTAATACATGTTTCGTCAGCAGTAGAGGACAAACCTGGACGAAACTTAGCAAACGTAAAAACAGTTACTACACTAAATAAAAAAAAACTCTAGCGCACCTGAACCGCTAGAAAACTAATTTTCGAAGAAATTGTCTTTGAGTGACAAAAAAGTGTGGAAAGACGTAATACACTGTTTTTTAGAATCATATCAATCATTCCTTATCCAAAGCAACAAAACTCAACTATAACACATATAATTCAGTGCTGGCAACACTTTCCGAACGAAGCAGCAATAAGTTTACCATAACAAGCTCATACTCAAATCAACGTATCCTTTGAATTTCGTTCTCTTCGCAGGAATCATATCAACCATTCCTTATCCAAAGCAACAAAACTCAACTATAACACAAATAATTCAGTGCGGGCAACACTTTCCGAACGAAGCAGCAATAAGTTTACCATAACAAGCACATACTCAAATCAACGTATGCTTTGAATTTCGTTCGAAGGTTTCAGCAGTTAAACGTTGTTTGAGGCTGCCATCCGAAAAATGTTCAAAACTCGAAAAATTTAAAAAAGAATTCCTTATTTTTATTGCAAATGCTTTGCATATGAGAACGTTGTTTGAAGCATCTGTTGGTGCAATATTTACGGAAATGGCTAATGCTGGTTAGCCTGTATCAACAGCAAAGCATAATACATACCAATTCTGCTTCACGCTAAGTTAAACCCAACCAGTAAATTTCGTTTCGATTGAATCACTGCGCTGGAAGTTATACGGGTGAAAAGAATTTTAGGGTTACCACCCTCAAAATTTATCAAATTTTCAAAGCGTTAATATTTGTTGTTAATTTTCATTGCAGGATCATTTCCATTTGGAAATCTAATGACATAATCGCTCAGTAAAGAAATTAAACAAATTTACAAAAATGGTCATAGCTGGCAGCTCTTTCATGATTTTGGTACGAAATTTCTATGACATTTGGTTTACATTAAAGTCCATTTGCTGCGTGAACTTCGTTTTGATTTTTACACTGGACCGGAAGTTATAGGGAAATAAGCTTTATTTTGCTGAGCAAATTTGCAAGATTTAGGAGACAAAAATCACCATAGCTGGCAACTCTATTCTAATTTTTCAGCCAAATTTTCATCAAACGTTACATAAAATAAGATCCAAGTATTGGACGAATCTTGTCAAAATCTGATGGCTGAATCGGAAGTAATAGGCCAAAAACCGGTTTTTTTTCTGGGTGATTTTTCAAGATGGTACCACTGGCACAGGGTTGCCCGCATTTCAAAATCACTTCTATCAGACCTGGTCCTAGCTAATACCAACATGTCCTGTAAATTTCATTATGATCGGATAATCCGGTCGTCAGTTCTCGTGAACAGAACTTTCGAGTGCTGAAAATAGAGGTTATTTGGTGATGGGTTGCCGTTCTTGTGCAAATCGGAATTTTGAAAATTTTAATTTGATATGATGGACAAAGGTTGAAATTTATCAGTGATCTGATTTTTTTGTCAAAAATCAAAAATTTTTCAGGAAGGTCAATGATTTGAAGGTTTTTTATTCAGGAGCCTGCCGTAGCTACAGGGTTACCCGCACTGTCCTACAAATCCACATGTGCTAAATTTTAGT
Organism: Nemotelus pantherinus; assembly: GCA_963978885.1. Taxonomy (NCBI): domain Eukaryota; kingdom Metazoa; phylum Arthropoda; class Insecta; order Diptera; family Stratiomyidae; genus Nemotelus; species Nemotelus pantherinus. The sequence continues at coordinate 128,884,244 of OZ022265.1, forward strand.
CAACATTAATACGCTCTGCAAATTTCACGATGATCCATTGTTTTTCTTAGAAGTAATGACAAATCAAAATTTGAAAAAAAATCTTTGCCTACTTTTAGGCACCCTGCACCCACACACGACCCACAATTTCCAATTTTTTATCATAAACAAGCTAAGAACATAATTACTTTTCATTCCCAATACTTTTCTTTAGCAAAACTTTTCACTGCTTGGAAATATAGGAGTCCCTCAAAATTCACTAAAACGCTCGCCGCCGCCAAATGGTTTAGAATATCTGAATTTGAGAAAGTCGTGGACCTACCTACTATATACATCTACGTTCTCCGAAAATTTCAGCTCAATCGAATCGGCCACTCCGGAGATTATCTCCCTTAATCATTTTGCTGATATATATATATATATATATATATATATAAAGAAATATGAATTTTCGGCGAAACGAGTTTAATACTATTGTTCTTCGAACATTAGTAAAAAACGTTTTCCACGAAATAGTCCACGTGTACATAATTCACAATCGGACATCTTATACTATCACTTAAGAGCATAAAAGTCGTTTGCGCTATTGAGTACATCATATTGGATATCCTATTTGAATACTATGATGTCTTCAAATAAATTTTTTTTAAATTTTGTTTCATGTTTACTTTTGACAAAACTCACATCTTATTTGTTTTATTTAGTTCTTTTTAGATTTTAGCGCTTGAACTATAGACATTGATTTTATTCCAGGAACATTTTTCCTGTCTCCATGGCTTCAATAGCAATTTTTTTATCTTTGAATTCATGATTCTCTACAGTAAATGCTGAATGTGAGATTTCAATCAGTTTTTAAATTTTTTTAAAGAAAAAAAAAGTCTGAAATGAAACACAACTGCTGAAACCCCTATAAATTAAAATCGTTACTGGCAAAATCTATATTTTTTGAAAACGGTTCATTTGACTTACCTAGTTTCATTTAAAAAAAAATTGGAGGTACCCTATTCTTAATACGTTTCTAGACTATGATCTTTAAATGGAAAAATTAACCAGTTTTCTGCGAGTATTTAATCTATTCAAACAAAAATGATGAGACTTTTAGAGTAAAAGAAATTTAATGTTTCGAAATTATGGACGTTTTTAAAATTAAGACAGTTTTATTACAACACTGCCAATATGGCTTGGTCAATCGTGCAAAGTCTTAATCCGCCTCTAAACAAAAGGAACACATCTAGGAAAAGTCTGCGTGATTCAGGGGAAGTTGTGTGAAGAAACAAAAGACGATCATTAAAAAGGCAGTGGTAATTATTGTTATAGAAAAAATGTGTCATTGTATTATTATGTTTTTACGTTGAAAAATTCTTGAAATAAGGCTTGTACACTTAAATTCTGTCCAACGAAAGATGAATTTCTCTTTTCAATTGTAATAATAAATGGATCTGTTTTGTTTTTTATTATTTGTATGTTTGATTCTATATTTGTTTATAAAACCATTTTTTTTTACACTTTTCGCCATCCTCAGTTTCTGATCGTTCCTCAGAGTCCTTCCTTCAGACTTTTGATTTTGTCTTCTCCTATGTTTTTGGTTGTTTGATTTTATTCTAAACGGAGCTCGTCCACGTCTTTAACAACTTTTTCGGTCTTTTTATTGGCAGAGATTTCCAGGTTTTTTCGAAGCATCGTTCGCTAAAAACACCTTCATTGTAAAATCCCACATTTTACCTTATATATAAATGCAAATTGAATTTTTAAGAAAATAATTCTCTGGGTAAGTTTTTTTTCAAGCAAAAGATATAACACACTTTGATGTCAATAAACCAAGATATGTCAACAAATAGATGTGTTTTTAAGTGCAAAACCTAAAAAAAAATGAGTAAATATCAAGCGTTTTCTAGGAGTATCTTCAGATAATCTATTGGAAATCAACTTGCTAAGCTAGAAACTATCAGTGAAAATTGTGTCATTAAACCGACAAGCAACAAAATTGTTAATGAGTTTCCAATACATATTATGAAAATAACATCAAAACGGATGAAAAAGCAAAATACAAAACCCTTGATTGGCAGATGAAAATTTAAAACTCTGGATCCGCAGGAAAGCTGCATTTTATACAATAAGAATACTGAGAGAAAAATTGGCAGCAGAGGCTACAAAACAAATCGAATAGGAAGTTGTTTAATAAATTTTGGATGTTTTACAATGATAAATAATATATAATAATATATAATATTAAATATATCTTCAAATAAAAAAATAACTGAACTTTGTACAACTATACAATCAATAAATGTTTATCCACATTCTAAGTTCACATAGAAAGGCAAAAAACGTCAGCCATATGATTTCAAGTCAATAAACTTAAGTTCAATAATATACCACAGTGAAAGTTACATCACCTCTGTATATAACAGTCAAAGAATCCAAAAATATCTGATAAAATAGATAAAATAGTGTTTTACAAAGCAGCTTAAGAGAAAAAAAAAAAATTGCTCTTATCACTTGGCTTCAATCAAAATTAACTTGTGTTTTTCTTGTGATATTCCGGATTTCATATTAACTTGATGCAATCATCGTAGTATTTAGTAGTAGTTTTTTTTCGGACTTTAAATTGTTGCAATCATATTAGTCATTCCTATTTTCCAAAATCAGTCATCCACAAATCGTGCTAATACTTTGATAGAAAACTGCTGCGTAATAGATTTTTAATTTGAAAAACACTCTGAAAATTCAAGTTCATTCTAGACTAAAACATGAAAAGATTTAGTAGAAAAGATTAATAAGTAGTGTTGGCTCCTTTTCGATTGTGATTTTTTACGAACCATTACTAATGTTCAAATGATACTTTTTGATTGTAAATCAAAAAGTATCAGGCATCAGGCCATTCATCTCAAATACTCTTACCAACACTGCATTTTTATTTGATTAGATAAACCCGTCAGTTAATCTGTGTTGCAGAATTCATTCATTTTTTGCTACAAAAATATTCTAAAAAACGGGACTACTTTGTTTAAAAGAACATAATTGAAGAATATGTCGTAAAACATCTACAAATTATTTTATTCCGCAGTCCTTTTTATTAAAAAAAATTAGGTGTTTCAATTCTCATTAAAACATCACGCTAAAACTTTTTTTAAAAGTTGGTCTTGAAACAGACATGCAAAAATTATCTCATCGTCGTTTCAAGTAGAATTTTCTAATTTCAATGAAACTACCATTAGGACTTTAATATATTTTCTAAAAGTGCAGACATAAAATATAATGAGAGGTACAAATATGAAATTTCAAATAAATACAAAATTTCCGACAACCAAATTAATTACTTTTTTCAGAATCGTCCTTTTTTTGTAAATCAATCACACTGTTTTAAGCTTACTCAAGCACATTTATCTAAACAATTGAATCCTTTTTGTAATATTATGAAAGCCCAAACATGATTTTTTCGCAATTATGAAGAAGACATGGAAGATGTCGATAATGGTTCCATATAAAGTCATTCAAGTCGATCATTTTTCTTTACAAATAGAGAATTTAATAAGTTTATTATTTATTTATTTATTTATTTTGACTATGTAGGTAATATACGAGGTGATAATTGCATAGCTAAGAAATAAAAATTTGAATTAAAAAGGTTGATTTATATTTTCAATTATTACTTTACAAGCTATGAGCTATAATATGAAAGCGCACACTGGGCGCATAACGACTAAACGACTAAACCCTTTCTGCCATGATTTATTTATTCAGAAATAGGTTTTTTCAGTGACGAATCTTAAAAAAAAAATGGTTCATACTTTAGTTTTTGATAACGACTCAGTGCAAACGTTTTAATTAAAAACTCCCCAAGACTTTTTTTGTTTATTTATATTGCACAGCCATTATTTTGACACAACGCTAGCAACGAAGTTGAGACCATCTAAATCGATACTCTGATCGAAAGAAAGCACTGCAACCTTAAACTTGTCTTGCCTATATCTCAAATACAACTTTCTTCTAGCAACGCTGTCAAAAAACGAAAACAGGACAAATTTGCTTACCATAATCAGCAAGGAGAGAGAAAACAACAACACATTATTTCCACGGATGCTTTTTGATGCTGTTGTAAAATTTACTTCTGGGAGTCATTTTTCCAGGTGGCAAAGTGTTCTGTTGAACAAGTTGAGGAGTTGAATTGCATACTATTCTCCGCACTCAACAGTCAGTCAGTCAGTCAGAGTCTATAAGAACACATAAGCTGAGAGAAAAAAATGACGCATTTTAGTAGAAAGCACTTAAATTTTACGACTTTAGAACTTAAGTTAAGTGTCCCGCAAAGTTGAGCAATGAAAATTGCGAAACGAAGAGTCCAGAGATAGATTCTTTTCCGAAGCGTATGATGGGACTTAGATGAATAGACATACTCCTGCATGATGTGTGCGGGGTGGCCATTGCAGTTATGGCCAACTCCATTTAAGGGGTTGACTGGGCTAGTAGTAAGATTTGATTTACTGACAACCATAATTTAAGGTCATTTTGAAATCGCACAGCTACTGGTACAGCTTAATGTAGGCAGCTAGCAACCATGAAAGGATGTAAAATATAAATGGATTTGTGAAGGTCAAAACTGTCTTCACTTACGGTGGTATTCATTTGAGCATTTTCATTGCAAACTTCCCTGTTTTGTCCCAAAATTATTCGAAACTGCTGCTACTGCTCCCGCTTTCGTTTCACTTTGTAGGAGAGTGATGGGCAAACCTGCAAAGATAATGCGCATGAACGCTGGTTGATGCAAGATTAAATAAGAGAAACAATCAGAAGTTTGAAAGAGAATCACCTGAGAACAGTTTCATCGAAAAAACGATTCTGCCTGTTATGCCGGTTTGGGCGCATGTCCTGAAAATTCGTGCTCCTATTTTACGAACCAAACACATGTTTTAAGTTCCTACGAAGCTCTTCAGCGATTAGGATGAATGAATCGCTACTGTAACTATTTGTTGAAAGAGAATTCTTTAGCTAAATCAGTTACGCGTTTAAGGTTGAACGTGCTGTTTGTGCTCACTGCGTGCGTTCATCCCGAAACTCCATTCGGCATACTTAGCGGACGAGCATTTTTACGGAAGTTTCTTACGTTTTACCTAATATTGTGCGAAATAAACGATTAACTGACTGCTAGTAAAGACAGGCAGATCCTGTTTTTTTCCAGGAAGGAAAGTTTCTGTTTTGAATTGGGCTCTTGATCCGTAGCGCGTGTGAGCGGTTCCGGTTCGCGTGAAGTGTTTGTGAATATCGAAGGACGTAGACCTGCGTTTGGCTCGGGTGTTTGATTAAGATCCCATTTGAGATGGCAGTGTAGTAAACGGCGTACTTGTTTGCAAATGAAACTGTTTATAAGCTTTACCGCAATAATATCGCTACAAAAGTGAAGCAATAATTAGATTTATTGCTGTGTGTGTCAATAATACTAAACGGGTTGTTGTTTGCGTTTAGATGTGCTGAAACAAATTGCTGTGTCCCAAGCAGATCCATATTTATAGTGTTTACCCCATTTGAGAAATGACAAACATCGCCCTCTTCAATCCGGATCTAGGTTGCATGTGTACATAAGTACGTATTTGTGATGCGAGCACTCCCTTTAGCAATCGTGTTGTGAACAAGTGAGAGCTATGCAAATCAACTCGAAATTGAAATCGTCGCACCTGCTAACTGCGATTACAGCGCTGCCGGTTTCGTTTAGCTACGAAAGGATTGCCTGTAAGGACACGGTTGCCGAGAGATGCATCAAGCGTTTAGCGGATATATAAGCTAGATCTCGTCAATGTAAGCCTTCTCGCATGCGAATGGAGTTATATAGGGTGTGTTTATTGTGCTGTCAGACAAAAACCTAAGGTATTCAATGTGCATATCATAATGTGATAGAACAATGTGATTTGCTTGTTTTTCGTCTAATAACAAAACCTAAAACACATCTTGTATCAGTTCTCAATGAACTTCTTAGAATAAAAACATCAATTTCTTTGTTAATAAATGTCGAAGAACAGCACATGTTGCATCTCATAAAAACAATTCAACTTTCGAGTCGGCTGCCGTCGCTTTTCATTATTCCATTTCAGTTGGTTTCAGTGGGTACTGTAATTTCGGCGAATATGCTTCCACCTTCCTTCCTCTGCGATATCCTGGATTATTATTTTTTAATTAGACGGCACACTTGTTAAAAATGGTCCAATAATTTTCGTAATTCCGTCGTATTTTCGTCGACAGATTCTGTTCCACGGAGTTTCGTGGCTGGTTGTCGTCCCTTGTGCTGAGAATGTTCAACATTGGACTGGTGTCGGTATACCTTCCATATTTTAAATGTTCGTAATGACGAAATAATAAGAAAAGTTTCCGTTTCCAAAAATAATTTCGAAAAGCCGACCAACTTTCCTACGCCAATCAAGGGCTTACTCCGTCAGAGAATTCCGAACATTTTTGGTTTTCGTCTCCTAATTGCAATCACAAATTGCAACAACGAATAATTTGGTTCGTGCTTTTGTATGTACGTTTGTATGTAGATGTATATATATGTTTGGGTGTTTGTGAGAACATTTCATTTACTGTTCGAGTATCCCACTCTTTAGGGATTAGTTTGGGTGACTTGCACGCCGGATGACATAGCGTAGTCCTGATGCTAAGGGGTAATGCAGGGAACTAATTATCAACTCTTGTATCATTTATTGGGAGAAGCAAATTGTGCGCTCAGAATTTTGTACTGAAGTTGATGTTCACTGATTTGGATCATTTTAGTTATTGCCTGCTAAGGCTTCCTGAAAAGTACGTTTGATTGTGCGAATTTGTTTTGAAGTTTTCTGTAGATTTAGCTTTTCCAAAAATCACATATTAGATAGTAGTTTCAAATGTTACCTCGACCATGCAAAATTCGGATCCAAGTGATGTATTTATCACAAAAAAGAATCTTAGTAAAACTTAATGTCAGACTATGCCCTAATGAGCCCAGTTTCTCTATACAGTTCAACCAAACTAACTATCGCATGAATCACAGGAACAGATTATTACGAAGTTAGCTTTGCTGTCGTCGAACGAGTCCCCAAAGCCGAGGTTTCGTTAAAGTTTTTCGACTTTGTTCAGTAGTCAAAGCAACTCCCCGCATACCTTGGCACTGGACATGAAAGATGTAATGTTTCGGAAAGTTTGGACTTTTCCGAAAATAATGCACACAAATGGACTACTCCAGCATCATAGTGCAGCGTATTGCTCATTTTCCTTAAAAGATTTCGGTACAACAACGGGATTCGCAAAATTAAATCTTGTGAAAGTTTCCGAAAGTTTTTATGTGAAAGTTTTTATGTCTGCAAATAGCACCGGGATGCGGGGCAAATACCGGCCCGGGGTGAAACTCGGTTTGGTTGTTGGTCGCTTCGCCACACCGCTACGATTCAACTCAGCAACGATATCAGAGAAAACTCTATTAACGGAACCAGTTGGACGAAAATGAAAATTAATGAAGTTTCGCAGTGGTTTTAATCAAAGTTTTCGGCATCACGGCAGCGAATGGCCATTGATTTATTTCCCTATAATTTCACTATAGCCGCGTGGCTATCTATAAATGTTTTAAGCCACGCCGTTTTTGTTGAGTCTTGGAGTCTTGGTTACGAGTAAAATATTTTTGGAGAGGATATTGGAAATATTGGTTTATGTGGAAAATTATCTAGATAAATGTGTTAAGCGTTCTGTCGATTTTTTAGCTACAGAAGGGATGGAAAAAAAATGTTTGTTTTTGTAAACCATGTTCCTTGCTGTGTAAGCTTAGCTGAGTTATGCAAAGAGGTTTAATCAATCAACATGATCGTAATTGTCATTTGATCCAAAAGAAAATCATGACACGCATGGAAGAATCGTTACATTTTAATTCAAAAGAATTTTCGTGACGAAATCATTTTCATTACACTGGCAGTGGCCTGATTGTGGTTTGGCTTATATACACATTTGTGTGGAAATATTTAATTCCTGCTGTGATATTTAATATTTAATTCCTGCTTTTACCTGCTGTGATTTTGAAAAATAATATACCATTCATTACTTTTTGTACATTAATTGCATTAAGCTTTTGTATAGTTTCATATATTTATACCAAAAAATTTGTACAGCGCCTGCTATATTGTGATTTTCTGACATACAGATCAATTCAAAGATGACTTTTTCAGTTTTCCACTCGTTAGGAAATTTCTAAGACATTATTGAAAGTTTTCCAAGCGACTTCAAAGACTTAGTAGACAAGAGAATTATTCGATTAACTAAAGAGCTTCCGTCAGATGAAGTATGCTTTGGAAACCTATGAATAAAAAACTTCGAAAAATGTTTAATACTGAAATGACGTTGAACAAATAAAGCACTTTGAAGATTACCTCTATCATTATCAACGTTAAGTTGGAAAACTTTTTAGAATCTTTTCAATGACAGACATAAATTCAAATTCAACTTTTTTGCGTTCAAAAGAACATTAAATTGATCCCTCATTTGATTTCAAATCATTGGTTTTAAAACAGATAATAACTTTTTTCCAACGGTCTGTTATTTGAATTGGATATTCGATTGTTTTGTTGTAACATAAGAACTTGTTTTGCACGTGCTTTCTTTTGGGATATAATTTGACTCAAACAACTGATAAATAAGACATTTTATTGAACTAACTAGTTTTTCATGAAAAGCTTAAAACCAAAAACTTATTGCAAGAGTGAACAGTCTTCCAACTTTTTCAATTATAATAGATCAAAGACATCGAATTGTTTGATGTGAAATGAATATTTTACATGAACGATATTTAATACCGTGATTTGTAGTATTTAATAATGGCTTTGTAGCGTATGGTTTTTATATTAAAGTATATGTGCGTCGTAGGTATAAGATTTTCAAAGCAGAGACTTATTTTTCTTGACAATGAATTTACATTTGTTCTATCTACTGGCAGCGATATCATAGTTTTGAATAGGATTTTCCCAGTTTTTTTTTAAATACATACGTAAACAATAATTTCAAGAATAATTTCAAAGTAGTGCACTTAAACACTGGTTAGATCTTGAGTATGAAATACGTAGAGCCTTCCTTCGCTATCAATGTATAGCAATTAATACTGATAAGTTAAAAGAGCCGTTTTACTTGTAATATGTTTAGAAGTAAGTTAAATTCAAAACCGGAGTGCAGCATGGTTGAATTTGAATAAGGGAGTATGATTGCTGATTCTAATAATGATGTTTTCGCCTAGATTTTTACATTGAATAGATGAATATGGCCTTTTATTGTCTTATCAGTACTATCAGTAAACTGCGCCCAGCGTGGGCTGTTATTATGTGGCACAAAGGCTGCCAGTGTTGACTCGATAAATATACACGTAAAAAATGAACCATACACTTATTAAAGAATTAAGTAATGTATTTCAATTTAAAAATAGTTTCCTCAAAAAGAAAGCTTGTTTTAAGTTGTTATTAGTTCAATGTGTTAATATGAATTTACACTCCCAGATATATGATGTTTTGTTTCAAAAGATGCTGATTATTAGCTTAGTAAAATGCTGGCGAAACAAATAAAAGCATTGCTACTGAATTAATTAAAAAATATGGTTAAATTATCAGTTCAATAATTACTCCCACTTTAATATGGTACATATCAAGTTCAAAATTTTGAAAATTTTCAAATATGGATATTCCACAATATATTTAGAAGAGGATTTTTGTGATGAAATAAAAATAAAGATAAACCAGGCAATTTCGATCAGTTGATCGCTTTAAAATCAAATCAGCCTCAAACCCACTAGGTTTACCAAATATATGTCTATTTAACAAACCAACTAGGTTTACCAAATCAACCTGATATTGAATAAATCTAGGCGAAGTTGGCTGCTGCTGGGCTATTGTGATTCTCTCTCGGCTAAATTTTTTGAAGCTCGTGTTGAATTCCATCCATGTGAGTCGAGCTACATTTGAATGAACTGGCATTCAAAATTATGTTCCAAAATATTAGAAGTTTTCAAAACAGAAGAATCTGAAGTGCACAAGGAGACAAAAAAAAATATTCATGCGTGTTTTTGCATAACTGTCACGCAAAATTAGCCAACCATATAAACTCGAATAGCACCTCCCGCTCAAACTCTAAATCGCCAAATTAACTCTAAATCAAAGAAAATGGCTCAACTGATTCTGTTGTCAGCTCGAAATTGACCTGTTTTGAGAGTGCAATGCAAAAGTGCTATTAGTGTGAATTATACTAGCATTTTTGTAACTTCAAAAGAGTTTTTATGGTAATGAGAAAATTAGATATTAGGTTAAAAAGTTTCATCAAACGGGAAAATACAGTGACGATAGAAATTAATATTGCTGAAAATTGGACGTGGAGAATACATAAAGAATACATAAAGTTATCTAAATATTAGTTCCAAAAGAGTTGAGAAGTAATTTGTTTAGTGTACCGTGGAACGAATCATTCTTTTCGGCATGCTATTAGGCATTTAACGCGGAAAAAATATTAGCATGAATTATGTTCTACTCATTCCTGGTTTTACTTTTGATAAAATTTTCATTTGTATGTCCTAAGAATTAGTTTGTTCGTTATTTACATTATGAATCCTTCAATTTTTTTAAATTTAGTATAAGCTCATCTTTTTTTCAACGAATTTTTCTTATATGCGTTTGACAACATCATCTTTTCCTTTGCATTACATATTTTTTTTTTTGTATTTACCAAATCATGCTTTGAAAACAACTTCAAATTTTCAATCACTTCATATGTGTGTGTATGTTCTACTGAGCGACTTCAATCGCACTATGTAAAAACTTACTCTTCATGAAGGTATTGTTGATTTCCCATAATTTTATGATCCAGAATTTCTAAAGATTCGTGAATGCAATGATCTAAATGGTTCTGCACTGTGAACTCATTGTCGCCCACAACCTTTTAAGGCCCAGTTTTAAAAAGAAAATCAAATAAAACAAATTTAAAAATCGAAATTCATTCAATTCGCAAATCAATCCTGGATATGCCACTTATGACAAATTTCGTGGGCTATTTTGTGAGTTTTTTCTAACATGATCCATCAATCTGGACATTGGCATGGTTGTTAATACCATTTATCATATGCATTTTATACATTTTGATAAATACTCAGCAATGGCGGCTCGTGAAATTTATAAACAGTGATGCAGGTCAATTTGAAGGCTATTCGAAGAAAATAAATATGGCAAGCTATTACTACGAATGACGCTGTGGAAACATTTTGCTTGAAGCAAAACGTTGAACGATACTAACCACAGATACAATGCTGAATTCATTCGGGATTAAGGTTGAAATGATTGGTTTCAACAAGTAGTTTAAACGTTTTCACTGCACGGTTTGAATCCGATCTTATAAACGCAGCTATGTTTGTCTTTTCTGTTTTCCTTCTCTAATTTATTAACAAATTTCTACATTTAGGAGCGACAAGTCCGATAGCCATGTTTGTCCAGTAATAAGTTTTGATACTGTTCAATCTGAGAAATAACTTCTGAGTACTTACAACTTTAGCTGGAAGTTTACGGATTAGCTCTATGGATTTTGAAGTTTCTGCCGTAACATCATAAATTTCCTTGACATGCCAAAATATCAAAGACCACCGTATAAAGCGTGTAACTACTTTCCAGACTTTTTTTTATTAGTTACGTTTTTCTTAGTTAAACAAATAATTAGGCATAGACTAGATCGTAATTTTTAATGTAAGGTAGAGCTAAAGGAAATTATTTTCAGGGTAACCTCAGCTGCTGTACAAGCTGCGTAATACCATTAGTGTGTAAGGAACAAAATTTATGCCGAAAACTAACTTTTAAAAACAAACCAATATGAGCCAGCAGGTCAAAATAGTATAGCCGATAGATTTTAAGTTTCGTTTGTTAGTTAAACTTAATTCAAATTCAAAATTAGTTAAACAAACGACCATATGTGAAAAACGAATGCTAAGGAAACATATTTTCAAAAGTGAAAAACTTTGCTATGACCATTAACTACAAAACTTACAGTTTAGAAAATTCATTTTTACAGCCTACAAACTGGTTAACTTAAATGCTTAAAAACTCAAAACAAAGAATTTGAATTTTGTTGCCCGGTATTTCTGTCCCGGTCTCCATGTCCCCTCTTGCGGCAATAATGCTGGTAGAAAGTTTTTTATATGCGAATTTAATTTTTTTTCACTATCCGCGTTCGATCCTTACATTTCTTAATGTTTCATTGTCACTCTTATTCGCTCTGGATAAAATAAGATCGGATTTTTTTTCATTTTTTCATATGTGATAAAAACGGTACAAATCTGCTGGGTGAAATAACAACAGGATTGAAATTGGGGTCATTCTTAATACTCTCGAAAACTTTCTCGAATAAACTAAAATTCTATTCAACAACAAAGGAAACAATATCCATGAGAAACGAAGCAGTTTCGCAGCTGTATAGACACGTCAAAACTAACAATTTGGTAATACGAATGAACGTTAACTCTTATAGCATCCACATTTCCAACTTAAATGAGCTCCGGAGCCGATATCCCATCTTCTTTAATTTTCACTATCTTCTTAGAACGTTTTACTGAAAATGGCTTTACTATTAAACTATCAATAATATATTTTGAGAGATTATCAAACAATAATATAAAAATAATTTAAACCAATACCAAAACAATAATATGGGCATATTTTTATTGCCAGTAAACTAACGCATGTCACTCATAGCTTACAATAAAACATTTTCGGCACACGTACATTTATTAGCTTTAGACTGTCAGCAAGTTGAAATCCTGTTACTAATCAACTACCTTACCAGATCCAGAATAAACAAGCACATAAAAGTGACAACAAATCAAATCATAGTTCTTAATATGTTAATTATTGCTCTTCTCTGCCTTAAAACTACCTTTCTGGGCCTAGGGAACTTAAAAGAAACGACACGACTACTCGCTGCTTTATTTCAGCAAATAGGCTTACCTTTGCGATCCTTCACGGACTCGATGGGACATTCGAAAAAAGATTTAAAATTTATTCATGATGGAAAAACACAACTTTAGACGATTTCATTGGTGGAATTGTCAGCGATGAGGCAGTTTTGATTTTGCCTCATTTACGGTTTTCTTTCCGCTTTTTTTTTTGTTGTGCATGTACTATTTGTACTGTAATACTACGGCTAGGTTTGATGGTATTCTAGTTTTTTTTACTTTTTTTCCTTGAGGCAGACGTCTGGATATGGAATCGATTTTGGTTATTGTTTTATTTGTTATACTGAGGCAGTATTTTGTATGCTTGCTTTTGAAAATGCACTTAAACACAGATAGAAAAGTAGAGGAAACCTGTGAGCAAAATTATATTTTTGCTACGGACAAAATTATAAGTGAATGATAAATTTGGCTTATTTTATTCCAAATTTTTCCTAGGAGGCACTGCTTCCTTTGAAGAACCGCCATTGATCTTCATAGACTATCACATCTTCCAAAAGTAATTGATGCAAAAATCCTCGAAATACCAAACATCTGGCAATATTTCGTTACTGTTATTATATTGAATTATTTAGAAATTTTTTTATTGAGCATTATCTGTCAAAAACTATATAAAAACCTATAACTTAATGCAATAGAAAAAATTATATTGTGACGAACGCTTCATTTCAAAATTTATCGCCATGTTATACTGCTTGATCTCTGTTCGCAAGTTTCTGCTCCAAATTAAAATTGTTACATTAGACCGACAAACATTTTTGACGCCCCGTTTAAGCGCGTAAATGGGTACTTCAGATCGCTTTCATTGCAAATATTAAGGATTCATAACAATATTAACACTTAACCTATTTTTCTTAAAATATGCATACAATCGAATGTATATTTACTTCTTCACTTACTAATATAATGTTTACATCTTGTTATATTCTCTTATTTCCAAGAAATATTTGTCGTATGCACTATCTGCCGCAGTCGATCTGTTTGACCGCTTGAGAAAAATATTTTTAGTTTCAAGTAAAATCTTAATCAGAGCAGTTCTAAAGCGTTTTTATGCGATTCTGCCTATTTGAAAGAGATAAAATAAAGCATTCAACCTCGGAAATAAATCATTTATTCTTTATATAGTGTAATATTCTCTGGTGGATATTTTCTGAAAGAATGTCAAAGCGCTTCAAAATTGCAACGTGCTTGGGAAAAATTATGAACTTACAAGTGTGTTCAGGTAAATACATTTCCACAACTGAAAAAAACATGGAATCAGATAAATCGTTTCTTACAATTAGTGAATTGGATTTAGACAGCAGTAGCGAAGAGAAAAATATTATAAGTAAGAGACCAGGGCAGAAAAGAATAAGATTTTTATCGGCATCGGAAAGTGAGACAGAAATAGAGGACTAACGCATCGAAAGTGCTGTCGATGGAACTGTTTAGGAAAAAATAGCTGGAGGTCCCAAATCAGGCAAAATACCAATGCATTATCTTTTTAGACATGTGTCAGATCCAAAAGAATATGCTAAACGATATATTATGAAAAGGAAACTAAAGACAGCATTTTTTCTTAACATTGAACACTGCATAATGCATCATGTTATAAAAAGGACAGAACAAGCATTTAGAGTGTTTGGGAAAAAATGAGAGCTAAATGTTACAAAACTAAATGCATTTATTACTGGGATAAATTTCCGCCGGAAATATGGGTGAAACATCTGGTATTTGTATATTTGTGGTATAAAAATGAGAAAACCGATTTTTTTTGTAAAAACAATAAGCAGAAACGGTTTTTACTGAAATAATGAGGTTACTACGATTTGATAAGAAAAGCGAAGGGAGCCAGAGCCTACAAACCAGCAAAAAAGATAAGTTCGTTGTTCTAAAGGTGATGGAACAATTCACAGGATGCGGAATGAACGTAACAACAGTTACATTTTTTTAAGAGTGTGTATATCATTAGCCAAAAAGCTACTGATTTAAAAGGCTACAATGTTTGGAATAATCCGTGGAAATAAATGAGAAATGCGAAAGTTTGCCAAAGAGCGAAAAGATAAAATGACTTGGTTTTCAAGCCAGTGAAATAAATGACATTATGATTATTAATAAATCGAATGACATACGGTTCTTTATGGACATCAAAAAATAAGTTCTTTATGGACATCAAAAGAAATTGAAAGAAGTTTTAAAAGTATACAGGAAAATATAAGACTATATAATGCTGTCAAATTTGGTGTAGATGTGGCAGACCAGATTGCAGGGAAGCTTAGTGAGAAGTCGAAATGTTGTAATAAGTAATAAAATTAAGTTTGTTTTGGTTTATATGGGAAAATGAAGTTTTTGTTTTTTTTACATAAAAATAAATTGAAACGAAATTTTATGAACATCCTAAATCGAAAAATCTTTTATCACCGGTCAATTTGATCAAGCGTGGTAGGAACAGGAACGCAAGAGCTGTCGGTAGGTTTAGTGTTGTGTACACTAAATTGACAATGACATTTCGACACTTGCTGAAATGTCACACATACCCACATAGCGACTAGAGCGCCCTGATTGAACGCAGTGGTAAATCCCCAGAACTAGATTAAATTATTTTGATTCGCGCAGATTTTTGAAAAACAATAATTGTACTATTGTTGTTATAAAAGCTCAGAATTGTTATCAATAAAGAACATTCTTTGCTGGTAAGCCAAAACAACAAGCGGCGACCAAATTTGAAAAGGAATAGCTTTATTTCCTTTTTTCAAATAAAATCAAGACTCCCTTGACTTAGCATAGCGGCGACAGGTTCGCCAAAGCGAAAACAAAAATAATAGTCTAGATTTCTCTTCTGTATCAAAGGGCTAAATTGTAGCCAGGTACCAGCGTTCAGTGTCCACGACAGACACATCACATTAGTGCTAAATATTAATTCTAATAGTAATCATGATTACAAATAAGCAAACTCTTTCTCTGTAAATATTTGATTTACCTTTTTCGCACTTTATTCTTGCGAAATTGAAATATTTTTTTTCTAAGTTTAAATTTTATTTATGCTTCTCGTTTTCATATTCTGCTCTGTTGCACTATTTGATTCTTTTTCCGTTTGAATGATTTTATTTTTTAAACAAAAATTGATTTATTTCAGTTGCATTTCATTGAAAAAACTAAATAAATAACCATTAGGCAATAAAGATTGGTTGCTATGGGAAAGCTTTCCACAGTAATTTCCGCATATGCAGAAGTACGTGATGCGAGACTTTCTCAATGGAACACAAATGTTAATTTTGCAAAGGTTCCATTGTACACACTCAATGTAAACTCATTCTATACACTTGTATGTACTTTCATGTTTTCTGTAAAATCAAAATTGTTGGTATGCTATGAGGCGAATGCTTTAGAATATCAGTGTCGAATTTGGAAAAAAATTATATTTACGCAATTTACCTTTCGCTTAATATTTTGACTCACTTTTCATATGATGTTAATTTTATTGCCTGAATCAATTCCATTGAAAATTTTCAAACAACGTAGTATTATCTATGTATATGAGACGATTCAATACTTTCTTTTTACTTAGGCATCGTGTCTCGAACTATTGTGGTGCAGCAAGCAATACACTACTTAAAGATTCACCATATACTCTGGAGCCAATAGTGTTTTGTTTTTATGCATCTTTGGCCTCCAAGGTAACATTCGTTTTGATTTTTTGCAGCAATTTCTTTGCTAAGTATATCATTTTTGTAACTTATTCGCTAATATGCCAATCAGTAACATGTAGACGATTTATTCGCAATTTACCTCTCAGCTTATAATTTATTTTGCCCTAACCATTTTGATAACGTTCCTATGCTAACAGTTTTTTTGCGTTTGTTAGAGTAATATGGACATTTATTGTTATATCAGTGTTATAAGAAACTGCGCCCAGCGTGGGCTGTTACTATATGGCACAACGGAGTCGATCTTCAATGTTAGCTTTCTTTAACTTTGACTGCGTACATCCATTGCGTAAATTATCTATTTTATTCATTTTACCAGCTTATTATTATGAATATTGTTCTCATAATACTATGTATCAATATAGTTGCGCGATAAAACAAGCTTGAGCAAATGGAAACGTGATTTACGTATAATTTCATGTTAGATATATTAAACAAATACGACACCTTGTTGCAGAGCGTAACAAAACACCTACAACAAGCAAACAGACAGTAAACAATTGTCTATTCTCGTGGGATTTGCATCATCAGCTTAACTGATATGCTAGAGCACTTAAGCGTTCCTACGAAACTGCAGACACATAGGTCAGCAGAAATTAATACATAAATAGAATATATATGGTTCTTCCCAGAGAATCTGAATTTAATCGCGTAAGGGAAAACTCTGCTCGAAAACGAACCCCCGATAAATTAGATTAATAAACCAATAGTCATTAAAAGTGTATTAAAAGCGAAACTGTTGCGTCTTATTTTTTTTACCTGCGGGATCAGACCCCACCACAACGCGTGTGAAACTAAGCAAAATGATCCAACATAGCTTTGTTTTACAAACAAAATGTGGATGAACTTCAATCTGTCAGAAAATAGTTATTCTGAAATTTCTGGGTTTGTTTGTTACCATTAATGGCAGGAATACGCAAAATGTCAAATTTAGGTAACAATATGGCTTCGATTTCGATCTTTTATCGTATTTTCTCTTCGATGCGTTCAGCCACCTCTCACTAGCTTCGTTTCCATATTACAAAACTAAAATTTCATCGGTATCGACAGTGACAGTGTGCAATGCTGGTTGAGTTGCCTTCATTGTAGGTTAGGTTAGTGAAGAGGGCTGCCGGGAACGCGGCCAGCATTAGGCCACCAGTTTGGGCCCATTTGCCACCCTCATAGACAATCACACGCATTCACACTTACAGCCATGGCACTGGCGGGATTCGAACCCGCAGGCCCCGTAGCACGCCGCTTTTCGGCCTGGCGAGCAAAGCTACCAGGCCCCTTGCCTTCATTGTAACTTGCCCATTAACGTTTTTCTTTTGTATTTCTTTATTAATTAAATAAAATTATAAAACATACTGTTAATTGTTTGTCAGTATCAAAATTTACTTGATAGCTCTTTCTGGCCATATCATTTCTGATATATTCAAGTACCATTTTTAGTTTGATATTATTCAGTTGTAATTTATGTACTTAACGAAAAGCTTAATTTTGTGCAAACTGAATAAAAATTGAATAAACCTATTATTTCTTTGAATTTCAATTCAAGTATACTGGATCATATATAATTTTATTTGAGATTGTGGGAGATTCAAGCGAGTTTAATCCAATGTTGAGGCAAAAACATTTCTCGGGAATAAATGGCGAGCGACTTTGAAGTTTGATGGAAAAGTTGATGGCGTTTGGAATTTAAAAACGATGCAAATCTTTGAAGTTTGCTCTTTGAAATATATCTTTCAAAATGGAAAATTGAAATGAGGAGAAAATTATAGCAACCACGTAACTGAAGAGAATTTTTAATTTTCGTAGAATTTATCATTAAATCATGATATTAGTCGCAACAAACATAAAAAAATTCAGAAAATATGATTAATCTTTTATTAAAAGTCATAACGCCAGTTTTGTTTACGGTTCGAATTTTTCGTTGAAGATAACATTTTAGAAATTTTAACGCGAAATATTCAAGTTCAAATATTCAAGTTCAAAGAATTAAGATTGTTCTTAATAGCATTTGAATTGAAATTATTAATGTAGTAATTTAATTGAAACAAGAGCTGTATATGAAACAAGTCGTTGCTAGCTGTGTTTAATGACTTTGGAAAAAGAACAGGGCGTCTCAAGGCAAGTTACAGTAGAGCATATGTCAAAAAAGTAGAGCAAATTAGGGCAATTGAAAGGACGAATTCATATGGTACACTTTTCAAGCAACAGTTCTCAAAGTTGTTTGTTTGTCAGAAGTCCAACTTACCAGCTCATTTTTTTTTTGCTCTACCAAAATTGTTCTAGTTTAACATAGTTTAACATAAGTTTAACATAACTAGTTTAACATAAGTTTAACAGGCTCATGTAATTCAAATTCGAGCAACTTTGAGCAAATTAAAACAACCGCATTGTTGATTAAACACATTTCGCAGGAATATTTCAACCTACCTAGACCTAGAGTAACTCATTAAACACAATTTTTAATATGTAGAAAAACCATCAATTTTTATTTTTCTATGCTAGTGCGTTTGAAGTATTGTAGCACAGACACAAACTCTTTAATTTCAACTGGAATGTAAATCAAATTCGCCCTGATCCAAACAATCTCCTTGCTCTCCCTTCTTGCAAATAATTTTAAATAACATCACCACCTGGGAGACAAAATCAGATTAAAATAAATGCCGCTAAATATGTACAACACTAACCTCTTTGTTATACATCAGGGCGTATTCAGTTTCATTCATGTTTCGGCATTCTTTCGTACACTTTTTGAATGCATGTTTCAATGTATGGGTGTACCAACGAAAATGTTCGAGAAAAGAAACCTGTAAGAGAGAGTGAAAACTTTCTCAACATAATTTTGTCATATCAAATTTTTTCCATAATTGCATTAAAATTTAATTTCATATTGCCAGGATGAAAGAAAAGTTTTCGGGCGTGACATAAAAGTTTTTCTGGCGCTTTGTCGAACTACAGCCCGACCCTGACGGCGAAAAAAAAAATGTTTTTCAACTTTAGCTGATTCTTCTGAAAAATTAATCGGTAAAATCAACAAAAGCGAATGAAAATATCTGAAATTTTCCTTTCATGTATTCGGTTAATCTAAAAGTTTACTAGTTTATCAGAGTACTACGTTTCTTTTCGTAAACTTGTCGTTTGATGATAACTGCGAAGAAAAAGTTTGGAATATCATTCGTTTTAGATCGAATTGGTTGGAAACCGCACATTGATCATAGTGGGCTAGTCGGATGTTTATTTTGCGTCAATTGGTCATTTAAATTGATTTTTAGTGTTTTTGTTATATACGAAGAAAAACTTCAGTGTCAAAAGTTGCTTCGCCAAAAACGTAGCTTGGAAAAGTGTTTACCCGATACATTTAATCGCAGCAAGTTGAAGAAATACAAAAGTTTGTCACTTCTTAGCTCTTATAGCTTTAGATTCAACTCCTAATGGAAGTTAGTGGGCACGAAAATCAGAACATAACAATTTTTATTGAAAAAAAGAGATATATACAATTTTTGAAAATGTTTACTAATATATAAAAAATCATAATTAGGATAAGGTTTTTTGCAAAAGTAATATTATAAAAATTAAAGAAAACATGAATTCACATCAGACGCTCGACAACAGACACAGCACATAACATAAGACTTGAACTATTCATCGTAAGAAGTTGTTGCAGAGCCTTTTTTTTTCGCTCAAAGTTTTTTTTAGACTTTTTCTCGTTGTAGTAGTTTTAGTTTTATAGATATTTAGAAGGAATAACATGTAAAGAAGAGAGAACATGTAGTATGAATGAATAGGAGGAATAACATGGAGTACCTACTTATGTAAAATTATGCAATCATGAACATTCCTTATATATGTTGACTGGTGAGAGTCTGATCTTAACCTCTTCGTGGTGGCTGCAAGCAATAAGCTGAAATTAAATGAAAAAAAAGTCTAGCGCATCAAAACCACTAGAAAACTGATTTTCGAAGAAATTATCTTTGAGTGACTTAAAAATGTATGAAGACGTAAAACCCTTCTTGGGAGTATCATATCAGCAGCAATAAGTCTACCATAACATGCTCGTACTCAATCAACCTATCTTTTGAAATTCGTTTTCATCCAAAATATCATCGAAAGTTTCAGCGATTAAACTTTCTGGGGCTGCCATCCGAAAAAAATCCAAAAATTGGAAAATTTAAGCATCGATTGCTTATTTTATTGTAAAAGCTTTGCTTAATGCTTAGCATGCGAAAGGGAAGCATCTGTTGGTGCAATATTTACGAAATCGTCTGGTGCTGGCAGTCATATGTTAGCATCATAGCTGCTTCACGTTGTCTTAAACACACTCTGTGAATTTCGTTTCGATTGAATGACTACGCTGGATGTTATAGGAGTGAATAAAATTTTGGGGTCACCACCCTCAAAACTTTTTAAAGTTTCGAAACCTGAATATTTGTTGCTGAATTTCATTGCAGGACCATTCCCATTTGGAAATTTTATGACAACATCGCTCGATAAAGAAATGTCAATAAATTACGAAATATATCATAGCTGTCAGCCCTTTCATGATTTTTCAACCAACTTCGTACAGAATTAGAAATACAGCAAGGTTTACTTGTCATATGAGTTTCGTTTTGATTTTGTCACTACATCGGAAGTTATAGGGAAAAAACCTTAATTTTCCGGAGCAAATTGGTAATATTTAGGAGACAAAAATTGTGATAGCTGACAACCCTATGCTACTTTTTCAACCAAATTTCTCTGTAATTTGTCTTAGGGTAAGGTTCACCTATTGCGTGAATTTTGTTAAAATCTGGTGGCTTAACCGGAAGCTATAGGTGATTTTTCAAAATGGTTTTCAAGGTGATTTTCAAAATGGCACCACTACCACCGTGATGCCCATATTTCAAAATCACTTCCAGCGAACCCGGTCCATGTTAATTCTAACATGTTCTGTAAATTTCAAGTTGATCGCACTATCCGGTCGTCAGTTCTCGTGAGCAGAAGTTTTGAGTGCTGAAAATAGAGGTAATTTGATCATGGGTTGCCGATCTTGTGCACCACGGAATTTGAATTTGACGTGGTGGACGGAGGTCAACATTTATCACTAATTTGAATTTATTTTCGAAAACAAAAAATTTCCCAGGAGGGCCGATGATTTGAAGGATTTTTTTTCAGTAACCTGGGTTGCTTACACAATTTTGAAAGTCCTTGTGTGTTAAGTTTTAGTTCACATCAATATACTCTGCAAATTTCACGATGATTCATTGCTTTTGTTAGAAGTTATGACAAATCGAAATTTGAAAAAAATCCTTGCCCACTCTTAGGCACTCAGCACCCACACAAGGCTCCAAATTTCCATTTTGGTATCATAAACAAACATAAAACATAATAAATTTTCATTTCCAATATTTACTTTAAGCAAAAATGTACTCTGCATAGAAATATAAGGGTAACTGAAAATTCATTAAAATGCCCGCCGCCGCCGAAGAGTTAAAGATATCTTAATTTCAACAAGTCGTGGACCTACCTACTATTATCTCCCTTAATTATTTTGCTGATATATATATATATATATATATATATATATATATATATATATATATATATATATATATATATATATATATATACATATATACATATATATATATATATATATATATATATATATATATATATATATATATATATATATATATATATATATATATATATATACATATATACATATATATATACATATATATATATATATATATATATATATATATATATATATATATATATATATATATATATATATATATCTGGACTGATACTAAAATGACGATCACGAAAATGGATAAACGATTTGAACATATTCTCATGGAACATTATACCGCTTTATAGAGGTCAATGCCCAATTTCTTGTCTGAAGCATTCTTGCCAGAAAGCTACCGGAATAATATTGATATTCCGTTCATAAAAAAAGGGATGTCACAATATGCAGCAGCTATTTAAGCATAGCATTGTTGAGTACTTCCATTCAGATACTCTCATTTATCTTGCAAGAGTGGGTAGCCCCATACGCTAATCAGCTATCATTGTATAATATTACTGTGGTTTCATCCAAGGCAAATCAGCAATAGATCAATTTTTCACTTTTAGGGAGGTGATGGAAAAATGTCTGGAATTCAGTAAATCATTATACCATCTATTTATAGGCTTTAAGGCTACCTATACCAGTGTAGCCTGGGTAGAACTGTACAAAGCCATGAGATAATTTTTTTAATTTGTTTTAGCATGACCAACGTAACAATAAAGAAAGCCTTTGAAGAAAGTCTGAATTGGACCACGTGTGTAGTGCCGAGCCGATGATGGTAAGATCATGAATTGTTACAAGCGAATTAATGTGAAGCTCTAAATCTGTTTTTAAAATATTTTCATTTCACGTAATTCTGGACTATCTTAATGTGCATTAATAAATTGTGTTTACTTCATACACTGCTAAATCTTTATCCATTTTCACGAAACGATTTGTTTGATTTTACTCTCGACACCAACTGAAATTTTTCCATTAAGTGTTGCCGCTTGTGACACGATGTCTGTCGACACTTCTTCTTCTTCTGTCTGATATTTATCTTGGACAGTATCTATTTTGGCTTTTCCCATCGGAGAGCTACAGTCTGACATATCCTTTCCTGACGAAACTCTGGTATGGAAACGAATCTTTGGGCTAACTTCTACGAACTGCAAATAAGTAGGCTACTTTGCGTTGCCACTTTTGTCTGATCTCTTTACATGATCACTGGGGAAATGGAAGACAAGGATTTGTAGTACATGTGCATTCAATTTGCCATCATAAACATTTGTAATCTGATAATCATTTTCAAATGAGTGTACCTAAGCGATGTCTCAGTTTCGCAGGGATAACATTTGTAGCTGGAAAACACATAAACTGACATTATAAATTTCTCTGCTATTCATATCTGGTTGAGAGTTTCATTAAATGAGGTATTCGTCTCAAAATACAAAAAGCGTATGTTAAAATTTTTTGAGGTACCTAAAACTCATATACAAATATTGCAAGTAATATGTGGCAATTCACTTTCTGCCCCTACCCATACTTTAGTAGAAAGAAAAACGTTTTTAGTATTTTAGCAAATAATAAATGTTGATTGACAGTAAAATCAAAAGTCACATAACTCTTATATCGACCCAATCTGACTTGAAAAATAAAAATAGCAAAGAGTTGAATGATGTTAAAATTAACGGTAAAAATTCAAAATAAGGTTAACTGGAATTCATGATACAATTTTTTAAACATTCTTAAATTTTAAAACAGACAGATAGATAGGATCGCAAGCATTGTTGATTCAAGACAAACACAACAAAAGTGAGTGGAAATAGAGTTCTGTACTTGCTAAAGGAATAGAAATACCTTAGATGATCCACTAGGATGACTCAATTGAATTATGGTAAATCGGAGAGCCAAGATCTGGCTGAAAAATACATTGGCAAAGTGTGGCAAAGTGATCATCGATATAATAATAATCTATGTGCTTTTCACGAAAATATATGAAGGATGGAAAAACGAATGGAATACCGATAATAAGTGATGCTGAGTTTAAAAAGCAGCGAGCGAGTGAACCTACGCTGACCTGATTCAATGGCGTCAGAAAAATATTGAAAGCGAGGGCGCCAGAATTGGCTTGCGAATTCCGAAATATTACGGACTAAGGGAACAAATAAATGAATGGAGATATTGATAAGCATTTATGAAAAATGCAAAACGAAACCGGCAATCCGAGACGACCTAGTTGTGATATTCATGACAAACACCAGACAAGGAATAAGAAAACACTTGTGGAGCACTTTTATTGGAGAATGACATCTGGTGACACACGAGGATGTTTAATAGTAAGAAGTTAGTTTGACACCAGTGGCTAAAAGCTAAACAAATCAGCTTGGTGATAGCCCGACTTGATTGCCCTGAGAAACAAGGTCATTGACAAACAAGGTAAAAAGTAAGGCACATTTTATTGATCCTTGAGGAATTTTGTGTATGGGAAATATAGGAGAAGAAATGAAACCGTTGAAAATGACTCTGCAGAGACAATTATCAAGATAGAAAGAACACTAGATCAGAAAGGGACAACATATGCCGAACCCTTCCAGTTTATTAAGAAGCAGGTTATGGTTCAAAGCTGTACATCTTGATTTATATTGTGAAGAAAACTTCAGTTTGAGTACTTAGTCAAGAGATTACAATGTGGGCTCACATTGTCTAGCATTTGACAGTTCTGACATTGGAGAGAAAAATTTAAATCACCGCAACATAATAATTGGATCGTTATCGGATTACTTTGTTTAGTTACCTCTCTTTATTTAATAATTAATGTCAGGCACCACTAATGAAGAAAATGCGATTATTCTGTACCTTATTTATTATATAAGCAGTTCTGATAGAAAGATATCTAACACTTACTTTGAAATCTTCAGTGGTGCTCTCGAAGTATTCCCTAGATCAATATTTATTTAAGGCACAATTTTTTAAATTATTATCTAACAATGTGAAGAGCCAACTTAACAAACTATCAGATACGATAAAACCGGAAAGAAAATATTTGAAATGAATGGAAAGTTCAGTAAATGGAAAATAAGTAAAATGCAACAAAAATGTCGAAACGAATTCAAACAATTTAACTTAACAACAATACAAAGTTCTTAACGTTTCTCGTGGAAACTCTAGTTTTCCCGTTAGCATCGATTGTAAATATTTGTTTTTTTACTGGACGGTGTATACATATTGGAAGTTTTCTTATACAGCTTCAATTACTATTTGCGTGTAGTAACTAACGAGAATACGAGTATCAGTGATATAAATAATTGTTTACTATAAGCCATATTCTTTCTTCTGAGAGTACTGCAACAAAATCAAATTCACCAGTGTGTAACAATTCTCTCATGAATTTTCGTGCGAATAGTGAATGTTCCTCATAGAATAAAAAAGTATGTCAATAAAACATAAAAAAGTGGCCTTTTTTAAAATAAAAACAGATGGATTTGAGTGGATGAAAAGTTGAACCATAGTGTTGTTTTGACGGTTTAATATTTATATACCTTTAGAAATCAAGAATGTTTGCGTCCACGAAATATGTGGGCGCTCATACGTTCTGCAACTTGCATTGCAATGTAAAAGTAAAAAAAATGTTGTGAGACTACACTTTCGTATGTCAGCTGATGTCAGTAGCAATATGTTTTTTCCCCATCCAAATTTTAAATACATCAATAATTCTAAAGTTTGTGATGACCGGAGAGTGCTCAAATGTCTCCAAAATAACTAGATATGTTCTACTTAGCAAAGCAAACAAAACTTTGAATTCATAAAGCAAATCATAAAACCACAGCTTCGAAAATTGTTCATTTTTGCTGCCATTCCACAAAATACCGCTTTTAATGGATAACTTACGGAATCAACAACATTTCACACTTTTCAACCGGCCACTGAAAATGCTAAAATTTAGCTCATTCAAAGAGCCCGCTTTATAGCGACACTCTATCACAAATTATTTCTAGAAACTTGTCCGATTATCAAAAACCTGTATTTTTAAATGTTTAAAACGTTCACGAAAATTTCTACACACTTCAAAAGTACTCATTGATTCATATTCCAATTAGCATCATCGACTCTAATTATAACTTTTCATTTTTCTTTCCAGGATACTATTACAGTCATCGATCACAAATCAATGCATCATGATTTCAACACATTTATGTTCGTAATTAGCTATGTTGCTGAAAAATACGTACCCAAATTCATTATTACACTGTAGAACCGTATTCGCGAACTGTATTTCTAGTTAATAAATAATTTTTTGGAATCAGTGAATGTGCAAATAGCTGACGAACGACAAGCATAAAAAAAAATGAAATAGAATGCAAATTGTTTTATTCATCGCGATTTATTATTTACTTGCATAAATGTTTGAAGTACGATATAACTGAAACGTAAATAAAACTTGTACGTATGCCGAGAAATTGTATTCAGAAATGGATTTAAGGTTAGCGTTAGTTTTGCGGTTGATTACTGCAATTCTTCCATTGCTCCTGTTCTTCGCAACACTTGTTTCTGGACAAATTGATTGGGACGATGACGATGATCCCGGTAAGTACCTGTTAGTCGATAGTTGAAAATATGCTGAATTTCTGAAGAAGTGGTTGAGAATAACGATTCCTGTAATAATATTTCAATTAGGAATAAAAAAGTTTTATTGTTGATGCTGAGTGCATCGAGTAGAGCGAAATATGAAAATCATTTGACACATTTTTTACAGAGCTTTCAGATAACAAATCTTCTTTGAGCTGTATAGAGGTTTTTTATTTATGGAAATTCCTTTTATTTATCGAATGTCTTGAATCCAAGAAACTCATTTGAGGAACAAAGAATTCATTGCCGCGCAAAGTCAAGTAATCATCCCACAACCATTTTTTTCGAATCTGGAGGTTGAAGCTGGTTGAGAGCTTCATTCACAAATTTACAATCAATTTATGAGACTGGGAGTGCTTGATTCTACGATTGTTTTTCTCCTAATTTAATTCAGGTTGATTAAAATGTTGGTGCGCGGGCCCCCATCCGAACCTGGATTTGAAACACACTAGGAACCATTGATATGCCCGCAATGCTATATTTACTTATTTGACAAAACGAATGAAAACATATTTTCATTAATTCTGTATGCAATGTCGCTATATAGGATAACATTAAACTGGACAGAAATAGCAAAAGCGTAAAAAAAACATTTCGCATCAGAATTTTTTCTGGGAAATCGTATAGAAAAAATTGCAATCAATTTAAGTGCTCTATGTTAACAAATTCAACATACCTGCAAATCATTGTTTTCTATTTCTTCTGCTCGCGAAGACAAGGAACATTGAACGTGTAAAATCTTTTCGTTAACAATTCGTTAAGTTTTCTGAACCCATTTCGATCGACTTGTATTGTATGTCCTGACTTGGCACTTAGCACCTAAAGTTGAATGTATACTTTTTCAATAAGAAACGTAAACAAATGAAAAACTTTCCTACAAACTCCACATGCTCATCTCCATACTCTTTTCACTCAATGTTTGTATCAAACCCTTATCGTCGCAATACAATGGCATTCAGTTTTTCACCTCCTATTCATAATATCTACATATAGTGAAATTGCGCGAAAATTTATTTTCATATTGTTTATTTTGTATTTTTCTCATACCCACTATCAATTCAACAATTTTATCGTTTCTCGAGTAAGAAAAATCATAAATAAGTGCGAAAACAATGCGACAAATACATAAAAAGTATGGGTAGAGCATTGAAAGGCAGGAAAAATGGAAACAATGCAAACGTGAATGCGAGGGTGTGAAGTTATTTTTTAAACAATGGAATATTTGATGACGACTTGTGACAATAAGTATGCAAAGTATTCGTGCTCTTGCACGTTAGCTAAGAGCATGTGCAAATATTTTTTTTATTGTTTGTTTCACTCCGATTCGGTGTATGCTGGGAATCACTGACAAGGTAGAAGACGAAAATGAGCTCTGTCAACATATGTATAACGATGATGTTCGATTTCCTGGTGTTTTATTTTATTAAGTTGTGAATTTAATAATCTGTAATTGTTTTTCTAAACAGTAATTTTGTGTTCCTGTCAAATAAAATACACCATGAAATTCAAATATATGAATAATCATCAACCATTGAACCATCGATCTTTTCTACGCTAAACGAAACAACCACTGCTTTAATAACTAAACCCATAGAAAATCCAAGTCATACTATTAATATCGTGACAAACATTGCAACATTTTTGACATTTGACGATCTCCTTGGAACTCTCAATCCAAATGTTTTTTCTTTAAAATGGTTCTAAGCCATTTTCTTTGAAAGGTTCTTGATGAAGTTGCGGAATAAAATCTCACATTCCGGGCTCATTGACAGTAGTGTCATTTAAAGCAGTTATCATGTGCTTGTAGTCTATAAATAATTATTGCTTAAGAAAATCAGCATCCCATTTTTGGGAATTATGGCTTAATAATATAATATTGCAAAAAAGATGAATGATAGTGACGTTAATATTCTTTTTAACATGTCAACTAATACAGTCTTTCATAACTCATCCCGTGGATCCAACCTTAACTTGTTTAAAGAACTGTTTAAGGACTGTATCTGATGGTGTATGTATGTAAAATTTGTTTAATTATCTCCTTTGTCGGTCGGTCTCAAGTATTAGAACTACCTCAAAGTCAAACTCAGTGATGTGTGTTATTTTCATATAGTATTGCTCAGCCTAGTTTTGCTGGACTCATTTAATTTGTTTCCTTGAGCGATGGGTGGACATTCTATTTTAACAACTTGTTATGATCACACCATGTACAACATTACACAATAGAATTCCTTGAATATTTTAGAAGAAAGTTTTTCTATTTTACTTCAAGTTGTTATTCAGTGGTTGTGAAGCTATTAAGACGCATTATTCATTTTATTTTTGACACAGAAAATCCACCATGGCTTTACGGTGCAAAATTTAAAGTGGTCCTATTTTGGTTCCTTACACCATCGAGCTCTATTCATAAAGTTGTCCTAAAAAAAATTTATTTTGCTAACTTTAATTTTGAGGTTTTTATTACACATTTCCAATTTTTACCCGTGAAATTCATAATTTTTACAATTCATAGTGATATGTTTCTCAATACGAATCATTCATTTCTAAGACGACTTGATCTTAAACTCAATTGAATACCACGGGAAAAATTGTGAATTATGTTATTGTCTTGAATCGCAACGACTTGGTCCCAGAAATGAGTGAGCTCTTGTCAGAAATTTATGCATTTGACTCCAAAAAATATGGATTTTATTCAGAAAAATTATGAACTTGACTGGAACGGAATATGAACTGACACTAAAAGTACATGAATCGGTCTCAAATATAGCCTTTTTCTTATTTTTTGTTGAAGATGTCTATAAATTCTACTCTAGCCACTATCAATCTGACTTTTCAATCTGCTCTTTCATTTTACATAAAATCACCAATCATTCTGCCACAAAATGCTATCTTAAAATACAATTTAATATCAATCATTCAATTATTTATGTGTTTCACTAATAAGCCAATCGACATGCAAACAAATGATATTAATCAATTTCTAGACCACAAAATCAAATTTTCGTTATCAATTAATTTATTAGATTTTCTAGGTATCCATAATTGATGTGAATATTTAATAGGGTATCACATCGAACCAGATTCACAGTAAATTACCAATGGAATGATGTTATAATTTGATCGACAATCACTGCTATCATTTTGCTGTGAAATTAACATAGCATATGCACGTCATTCTCAATGTTTAATTAATTTACAATAGTTCAGCTTGTCTATCGGTTTATTGAAATCAGTTCTGAACCTGATCAAATCTGATACAAATATATACACTCCATGAGCTTAGCAGATGGCTACTTGTTACATCGGAAGGAATTATAAATCAAATTTGCTAATATATGATAAGAGGGGGAAAATTTAGATACTATTTTAACGCTGTTAGTGCTAAAATGGCATATAAATCCATACGTATGACTGCAAAAGCAGTTCATAAAAATGTTGAATTTCTGACTTTCTTGTTTATGATTGTAGTTCCGCATTTCCGAAAATTCATTAATACTAAAAACTAAGTCACGTTATTGGATTATTGAAGCCAATTAATAATCTGCAAATAAATAAACAATTATTATATGTTGGCGCCCAGTGTGGGCTGAGAATTTTTTTCATGTAACTACTTCTAAGAAAGAACTGATTTCGTTTTAAAATTTACCCAATCTTATCGGATTTTTTAATTTTTTCTAATATAAGTTTGTTTTTAAATTCTGATTATATTTGAAAAAAATATTGTTTTGAACTCCCAAGCAAAGAATCATCTAAGTTAAATGAACATTAAATTATTTAAGGTCAGATTATCGATACAAATAAATTGTGAGGTGATAAATAGAAAGCATTCCAAAGTTGACAAGTCCAAAATCACACTTGATAAAAAGGGCAAGTTTAATGCTCACTTGTAGATATTTGCCTGATAAAATACACACGGGATATTAAAATAGCTATGAGATTAAAATTAGCGATAATCAGTCAATATTTTTTTTCTGAAAATAAAATAAATTCGCTCAGAACCATGAGTTAAAACAAGTCTTTATTAAAATAATAGGGGTATTTGTAAGAATATCTCTCAATTTTACAAATCCAAACACTTGGTGCTAAAGTAGCTCATAAAAAAATATCTTCTACAACAAAATAGAATTTAAATAACTTCTATTTTGAGTTGATGAAATCGTATTAACTTTTTATGTCGGTTAAGAAAGCCTTCTCAATTTTGATTGAAATAGCATATTTATGTGGTAAATAAGATTATAAATATGAGCATTTATTGAAAACCTAGTAAAATAAATTAACTTTGTGCGAAACTCGATCAAACAAGGCTGTGATCTATAATTTAGTGATTTCTTTTCAAATACATTTTCTAAAAAGATTGCTTTTTCGAATTTACCTGCTTTATTGCATGATACCGCTGTTGTATTTGTACAGATTTTTTCAGTTGCAAACTATGTACTTTGTTGTACACAAACAGATTTCAAATAAAACTTTTGAGGTAAACGATTATATTTATGCTCTAAGCTTTCCGTAAATATATCAAATGTTCAAAGGGAAGATTTTCAGGCAGAAAAATTCTTATCAAATCATATTGAAAGTCATTCATTGCTTTCAATTGAAAATAATCACCAAAATTCATCATCATTTTATTGCAAAATTAAAAGTTCAGCACAAAAACGCGTTTTGGTAACAATCAATATTTAGCTGCATTTCACTTTTTTTTTAAATTAGCTGGAAAAATCATTTAATGTTCCAGTATAGGTAAAAAAATGTGCAGCTAAAATGAGTCAATGCTTTAAAAAAAGCGAAATAAGTTATGAAAGGTCGACGGCCACGAAAGTCAATTTTGATAAACTATTTTCTTAACATTTGGTTGGCTTGATACTTTTAAATAGAAACTCGGTTGCATAGATCGGAATAAACAAGACGGTAGTACAGTTTGAAAAGGAGATATTTGTCAAGAAAAAACTATGTGTGAGTCAAGAGAAGGGTTGAGTTTATGATTGAATATTGAATTTGTAAAATGAAAAGCGAGTAAACCTGCTTTGAATGGATTCTAAGGAATGCACAAAGTATGTATTGGTAAAGAGGACACTGCACTTGACAGCTTTATTCCATAATACTATGGGCAAATGACAGGAAAGGACGCAAACATGTGGAGAGGTTAGCTAAGTGTGTGAAGGATCTTAGAAGCTAGCCAGACAATTTTCAAGCCCGGGCAGTGATTTACATTATATGCTGATCGAATTTGAGCTTTGGACTTACAGCAACACTAAGAGAAGAAATTAAAAAAAGTTAATTTCGAAGAAGATAATTGATGTAATTTTATACAAATAACACATTTGGTGACACTTCGCGATATTAAGAGTAACTACGTAAGCAATGCAAAAGTTATTCAAAGCAGGTCTTTATTATTATTATTTATTGTCCAAATCAACAGAAACACATCCAATTAAAGACTACACAAGGAATAAACTTATACATAAAAACACAAGAAACTATAAATTAAAACTACACAAAGTATAATATAAAAGGGCGGTGAAGTCTAATCATAATTCAATGCAGATATGCAATCAAAAATTCAGAAAATTAGTTTTTTTTAATTAGATTAAACGCATGCTCTTAACGTAATTTTAAAAATGCGCAACGAAGGTGGAAGAGGACCAATATTCAAACAATTACGCTGCCTAGGCAAGCGTAAAAATGGAGAGTAAAAATATACACCAGTGCGAGCAAAGGGTACGTTGAGGGTAAATGAAGACCTGTTAAAACGTACCGGGTCACGAGCAGAAAACTGTGCTCTGGGGATATATGAAATAGGACCAGTAATTATTTTGTAAAGGCGACATTCGTCGAAATACACTCTTCAAGAATGGAAAGACGCATACTATGCTCACACTAGAGAATACGGAACTTGAGAAATACTGAGGGAGTAAATCTACGTTGTACGGACTCAACAGCATCAATTAAGAAACGATAATGAGGACACCAAATTTGACAACAATATTCGAGGACACTACGCATGAAGGAGATGTACAGGCGTACACACAAGAAAATATCAGTTAAAGGTCTGGACGCTCTTAGAATGAAGCCGCACAAACGCGAGGCCTTGGATGTGAGACGCAAAATGTGGACATCATATTTTAATTTAGTGTCAAACACAACACTAAGGTCCATGAAATCATCAATTGGATTGAGAAAAGAGCCAAGGGTAGAATA
The DNA here is from genome assembly GCA_963978885.1 of Nemotelus pantherinus. Classification (NCBI taxonomy): domain Eukaryota; kingdom Metazoa; phylum Arthropoda; class Insecta; order Diptera; family Stratiomyidae; genus Nemotelus; species Nemotelus pantherinus. Next base: position 128,917,230 of record OZ022265.1, read on the forward strand.
GGAAAACGTGATGTGGGATAATTAACATGTGATTTACATCTGGAAACATTTAGCAACATTAATGGAAATATAATTGACAGAGCACCAGTTACCAAGAGCAGACAGGTCATCCTGCAGCTAGGAGCAGTCATCCACTGACTCAATCACCTTGAAAATGTTCAGACCGTCAGCATACAAGAGACACGCGGAGTTGAAGAGAGGAAGATTAGAAAAGAAAAGATTTTATTTTTAGTTTTCTTTTGTACATTATTAATCTAATTTAAGTACTATTTACAATTTAAAAAAAATTACTTACTAGCGGCTATAATATTTTGGCCTGCTGGCTCTTGGTTGTTTTATTTTTATTTATGTTTATCTTTTGAGTTTTTCTTTTAATCTTACACGCTAATTATCATACCCAGCCGTGTACAGTGGCTGGGATTATCTTAGCAATAGCCACTTAAAATCTACCTTATGCTATGACTTAAGTCTAACTTATACCTAACTAAAACTAACTTAGCCTAATTAGACCTAATTCCTTATCCTAGGTCTTACATCTAGCCTCTTCTATTCGTTGGGAGGCCTACATAATTAAAAAGCGCATCCATGAGCTGTCGCTGACACGCTATTTTCGCGGGGCGCATAAATGGCTCATTAGAGCCACCTGTACGCCCAAGTGACCGTATCAGTCCGTTCTCATGTCCGTCTGTCAGTCCGTAGAATCTTGTCGTTAGTTCTACAACCCGGTCCCTAAGTGGCTTCAGTCCCGACTCCTCATACAGGAGAAGGTTCTTCGGCCACTTTTTAGTCACCGGGTTGTAGAACCTACCAGTACAGTAGCGGAGGATTCTCCTTTCGAATACCTCCGCTTCTGCCATGGCAGTTTTAGAACAGGTAATCCAGGATGGGGACGCATAAGTCAGGATAGGCCGGATCAGAGTCTGGTAGCAAATGGACTTAGCTCTGGTGGTCATGCCCATCTTTTTGGCAAAAAGAGGTCTGATGCGTTGAAATGCGGACTTAGCAGCTTTGATTTTACGCCGCACATAAGGATTAAACTTCAGGAATTCGTGGAAGTCAACACCGAGGTACTTTAGAGATGAGATTGGAGTAATCTTAGAGGTTCCGAACGAGACAGCGAGTTTTTTGGCCTTGTTGCGGATTGTTTGAGATCCCCGATACTTAGAAGGATTGCGAAATACACAGAGTTGTGTCTTACTGCTATTTGGTTTGATGCCCCATTCGTCAAAATAAAGACTTAGTTCTGCCAAATAGTATTCCAGGCTCTTCGCTGCTTTGAGCGGGTCTTTGCTCGATGCGAATAAGAGCGTGTCGTCAGCATATTGGAGGACTTGGACTTGAGGTTGGCTTGCTGGAGTAGGAAGATCAGCAGTGAATATTGTATAGAGAATAGGTCCAGTGACAGAGCCTTGTGGTACTCCTGATGTCACAGGCCCTTTGGTAGAATTTGCTCCATTAACGCCGACATAGAATTGTCTGTTGGTAAGAAAGCTTGCAGTGAGTCTTATAACCTCTCCCGGGAATCCAAACTTGATCAACTTAAAGAGAAGGCCTTCATGCCATACGGAATCGAAAGCCTTTTCGATATCTAAAGCACACACCACCGTCGGAGTGTTTTGCACATTCAAGTGAGACACTATTTGATCCTGCAAGTATGAGATGGCATGCTGCGTCCCGTGCCTGTGTCTAAAGCCAAACTGGTGGTCAGGAATCACCCGCGTGAGCCGACAGTGATGTTTTATCATTTCCAGCCAAATTCTCTCAAAAACCTTCCCCAAGTTAGGAAGCAGAGAGATTGGGCGGAAATTGCTAGCCTCATTGCTTTTGCCCTTCTTATGAATAGGAACAATTTTGGCCACTTTCCATGAGTCCGGAAAGTAACCATTGTTCAGGGCATTGTTAAACACAATAGAAAGAATTCTGAGCATAGAGAGTGGTAGACGTTTAATAATGAAATTAGACATTCCATCATGCCCAGAAGACTTTTTGCTTTTTATACCGCGCAGCAGTTGCACCAGGTATCCACTATTAATAAAGTGGAGCTGGTCATTTGCATTTTGCGGATCATCTGAAGGATTCTCGGATGTAAATGTGGCTGGTGGCTCGTGGTGTCTATTGAGAAAGCGGTTGACCTCCTCTTTTACCATTTGTCTGTTAGGGGCTGAAGGCGGAGCGGTATTCAGCTGGGATCGGAATGTCGTTGCGAACAACTCTGCTTGACGATCAGAGTTGCGCACAACAACATTGTCAATCGTTACCGCCATCTCCTGGCTTTTGTAATTGCCAGAAAGCAGATTGATTTCCTTAAACATGTCGGGGCCTGGTCGAATGTCGGCCAGCCGCTGCACAAGACGCTCACTGCGAGAAATACCAACCATTTCAGCAATCATCTTGCTGAGACAGTTGATACTCGAAAGTAGTGACCTGTACATGTGGTGATCCCTCCCATGTCTATGGAAAATTCGCTTCAACTTACAGCGCCAAATGTGTCTCACTTTCATGTGCTTAACGATTTCCGGCGGCAGCGCGTGGTTCTGATATTTATTAAGTGTGGTCAAGCGTGTATTCCGGACAACGGTTTCATTTATAATCTTACTGACTGACTCTATTATATTATCGATCTGATGGTTCGTTAAATTTTCCGTCACACAAACGTCAAGATTTCCTACCGCAACGTCTATGTCGCGCTGAAATTGGCCCCAATCGGTGTTTTTAAAAGATCTTACTGTCTTTGGGGGTCTTTCCATGAAGCTGAAGAAGGAGCGGAACTGAAGTCGGAGCTTCACGGCAAAGTGATCAGACATACCAGCTTGCGTCCAGCAGTGTGGTAGATCAATACTGCTGAACAGGTCATCTGACAGGAGAAAGAAGTCTATGGTTGAATTACTACTTGGTCTGGTTGGTGAGTTCGGAGCAACTACTTGCAAGGGAATGGGGGGACTGCTTTGTTGCAGCCATTCGAGCAACACCCTGCCGTTTCCATTTGTTGCGGAATCTCCCCATTGTGGGTGTCTCGAGTTCAAATCGCCACCGATAAGCGAGTATTTATATTGTGATATGATTGAGTTAATGACTCCGAAATCATGCAACAGACTTGACTTTGACGAACTACATCGAACGTATAAAGACACAACAAGGATTCGCCTGTGATCTGTTGTTTTGATCACCGCTGCAGCAATAGCACAGCATTTTAGATCGGGAATCGCAACGGTCTCCATGTCCAGATTACTCCTAACCAGGAGTGCTGATCCGCCATTTTGATTGTCAAAGACAGTGGCGAACCCTCTAAAGCTAACTTTATGGAATTTCGAGAGTCTGGTCTCTGTTATCATTACAAGATCCGATTTCAACTCATCCAGGAGGTGTTGTGCGGACGCTCTTTGCGCCATCGAGATGAGCGAAGCGCTATTGAATGTAGCCACCTCAACCAACTTACTTAAGAAGGGTAGTCAGCAGTTTAAGAGTGGCAACCAGCCCTTCAGCATCAGTTCCCGCAGCCAATACTTGTGTGATAAAGTTATTTATCAGCCCAAGATTGGCATTGGCTGGAGATGACCCCGAAGAGGTTGGAGCTCGTTGAGCACCAGAAACATACGAAGCTGTATTTCCTACTGCCTGTGCGTATGAAATACCACTTCGCCTGTAGTTCGAGACGCTCTGCGTCACAAACTGCTGCCTTTCCTTCCGGGCCTGTTCGCGACGAATATTCTTCGCCTCGATTCTAGCCGCCATTTGTTTATATGCCGGGCATCCACGGTAGTTGGCTGGGTGGCCATCTAGACCACAGTTGACACATGCAGGCTGTGCGTCTTCCATTTTTTTGCAGTCGCCACGTGGGTGCCTCTCCAGGCACTTCACGCAGCGGTGGACAATGGTGCAGTTGCCTGCAACATGCCCAAAATTTTGGCAGTTAAAACACTGCAGCCTTTCTTTGTTGCGGATTTTCTCCCAAGACACTCTCTGCCAGAGGATGGACCGTATTTCAAATACAGCAGCTAGCTCTTGAGAAGGCTCGAATTGCGCAATGAAGAGCCCGGACTGGGGTCTGAAGTCTTCAGCCGCTACCGACTTACTCAGTACCCGGTCTTTGCGGGTGAGGAAGTGCGATATTGACTTCACCTTCAGATCAGGGTACTGCGCCACTAGCTCAGAGTGTACATCCGCTGGTTGAACGCCCCTGTGTAGGCCACGGATGACAAGTGTCTTGGGTTTTTCGGTAGCTGCCGTGTAGGTCGTTGCATTTCGACCAGTGGTTTTGATTAGTTCGAAGACCTTTTTGTGGTCTTCTAGGGAGGCACACAGGATGAGCGATCTATCACTCGAAATATTTTTAATATTTACTCTGATCCCTTGAGCGTTAAGCTCAGTGATGAATTTGGGAATATCCATCTTATAAGCTGTTATAGGCGGCACCTTAAGGGTTTTCGTAGGTGGGGGAAGAGAAGAAGATGCTGTCGCCTTTTGAGGAGAAACTATTACCTGTTCCTTCGTTTTCGTCTTTCGTCGCGTTACCAGGTTGAACTCCTGGCTGTCTTGGTCGATTTCGATTGATGGTGCTGCAGCTAATTCTGCTGCTTTGAACGCCCTTAACGGCTCATAGATGGCTGGGGATACTATTTCTTCCGATCGCGGCCTTGAGGTGTTAGAACTGCTTCCGTGTTGGTTTATCGCCAGGAAAGACGTCATCTGGCGACGCAACTCGTTGACTTCCCTCCGCAATGCGCGGTTTTCTTTTTCTAGAACTGCAACCTTCTGCATTGCTCTTTTATCCGTTATTGGCTCATCGATGTCCGATGCTTCAGGGGTTTTAATTTTTTTTCTTTTCCTGCCCATTACGGACTTGTATCAAGTTTTTTTAAACTTTGAATAGCACTGAACAAACCAGCTAACTAACACTGAATTTTATTAGTCACTCACTAAACTTGAATTAAAATTTTATTTTTACAACTCAGCGGTTGATAATTTTTGCGCTTCACTGTTTAGTATAACCAACTTAACGGCACTTAAGCAATGCTCGGAACTTGTTTACTTTATAATTTCGCACTGGATATTAATAAAGAACACGACCGATCGGCTACAATGTTCGCAGTGAACTAAGAGAGGAAGAAAAGGAGAGGACCAAGAATCGACCCTTGCGGGACACCACAAGTAGAATAAAAGAGGGAAGAAGAGCAAGAGAGAAACGTTACAAAACAAGCACGATTACGAAGGTATGAGGAAAACCAGCAACGGAGTTGACCAGAAATATTGAAACCATTAAGCTTTGAGAGGAGGATTTCGTGGTTCACAGAATCAAAAGCATTGGCAAAGTCTGTATATAATGCATCCACTTACTTTTGCTGGTCGATAGCGGAGGCAAAAGTATTGGTGAACGAAAGAAGGTTGGAAACTGTTGATCTACCTTTGACGAAACCATTTTGCTCAGAAGCGAGAAGAGGTTCAATTAGAGGATAAACCGTATTGTAAATAACTCTTTCGAGAAGCTTACTGAAGCAAGATAGGATGGATATGGGACGATAATTCGAGACGCAGGACGAGTTTCCGGTTTTAAAGATGGGAAAAACATTTGCGGACTTCGAGGAAGAAGGAAACGTATTGGAAGCAATACTAAGGTTAAAGCGGACAGATAAAAGAACACACAAATATGATGACAGTGACTTTGCAAATATGGTAGGTAAGCCGTCGGGTCCGCAGCTGGTGCTACTATCTAGGTTAGCAAGCAAACCTTCGACCTATAACGGGTTCGCTAAAGACAAACAAGAATTATTAACATCTGAAGAGGAAATATTTGCAGAGAAAGATGGATTAGGTTGAGAGGTAGCAGAAGAAAAAAACAGCTCACATATTTCTTTAGGTGAGGAAGCAGACAAATCATTTAGGTGCATCAAAGAATGGATAGCGGGAGACTTTTTAAGGGAACGGATATAGGACCATTTTGTAACTGATAGCAATCGTCAAATACCTCGATTACTCTGAACATATTCATGTCATATGTATACAAAAGACATAAAGAACGTATATAAAATGGCAAGTTTTCGATAAACAGCAGAAGCAATAGAGGGCCGAGGTTTGAAACTTGCCGAACTTTTAAGGTGGGAAGAAATGGAGCAGAGGTGTAAGATTTGTCAATTATGTTACAAGTACGATAAACAAAATAGTAAGTAAACCAGGATAGTTGAGGACCAAAGATACCATGATGTTCGAGCTTCAAAAGAAGAAGATAATGATTCACAGAGTCCAAAGCATTAGCGAAACTTATAAATTAAATCTACTTGCTTTCGCTGATCCAAGTTGTTGCGAGAAGAAGGAAAAAAAGTAGCTAGTAAAAAACTCGCAAACATCTTGTAACGTGCAAGGTGTAACGTCGTTGTGCTTCATGAAGTTGGGAAAAAATGTTCGACCAAAAACATTAAGACTGTTTGGATTGGATATGTGCTTTAATGTGATTTTTTGGCTTCGGAATGGAGCATCTTATATTAATTAATGTCATTATTGGAACCTGTTATTTTGTATTTATTATATGCAGCGTCTTTAGCTTCAAGAGCAGCAGCAGTATTAGTGTTGAATCAGGAAGCATAATTTGTTTTAGACACATTTTATGTTGGGATAAAATGCGAAATTAGTTTAGAAAGATATGGGTAAAATTTTAGTAAAGCATCCTCAATATCGAGACCATGAAAGAACTAGAATCAATTAACTTCATTCATTTCAGTGGTCAATGCTGAGAAGTTTGCTTTACAAAAATTAAAACGTGCGACGTTACCAATATTTCTTTGCGTACGGCAATTCAGTAAGATTTCCGAAAAACAGTGTACGAGCATAGAATTAGCTTTAGTACTAAGTTCAGTTACTTTTTGATGATATTTTTTTATTAAGATTGATTTTAAAAAAAAAAACTTTAAGTATTTTGATTATCGAAACCAAACTAGTGTTTTGATATGTTCAAGAGCAAATTCCTCTGACAATTTAACCTTTTTGTTGTTAATAAGTTTTGAAAATAAAAGCTCCTCCACTAGTAATATGAATTTTTAGAAAGAGTAAATAGCTGAAACTCAAAGTAGGAAATAGTCAACAATGATCAATTAAACTCAAACAAAAGAACAAGTTTGGTGCTGGATAAATACGAATGAAAACTTATTTTAATATATTTGAAAAAACAAAAAAAAGCAGCTATTTTGTTAGTTAATGCAATTCTTGTGATGCATTTCTTATAAACTACCAGGAACTTTTTCACTGATATTTTAAAACCAAATTTTTTTTCGTGAATCTGTAGCATATCATTAACATCGGCGTTTTTAATTAACCAGTGAAGAAGAAAAGCACTATAAGCTTCACAAGAATAATGTTTCATCAATGAAAAAGAAAAAAAGAAGCACGAAGCCATCGAAATAGGATTATAAAGACGACAATAAAAATCAAAACAGCATTTTTTTCAAAAGATCAATTTCTGTCAATATATCAGCTCAAATCAGCTTCTTTTAGTTAAAAGCTGATTTCGTTTATATTATGATATCCAAAGTATTGCCATTACCAGCTATTGAGCATTTAAACTATTCTTGTACTAGTAAGTAAAGTGTGAATCAAAACAAATATCAAATAATTAATCTTAACACATTACTACCTTATATCAAAAGAAAATGAAGCTTTGCATCGTATTCAATCGAAAACTTGGTTTTCTGCACTCAAATGAAACAAGCTCCATATCTTCACACATTTGACACTAACCTGTTATAATACCCAAGTGCCAAATTGATACATGCAAGTAGATGCGACTGAAATTGCGAGTAGCACTATCGCTATCTATTCCTTGGACGTATATATAATATCTGAGTGATAATTCTATGTACACACGTTTAGTCGATGTTGCTTGTAGTAGTCATTACAAACATTATTCATGTAATTGCAAGAGCATTGGCCAAAGCATAATCGTATCGCTTTGATCTATGCTGTGTTTCTTGTAGCGTTATTAATATTACTTCCAATGAAATTCGAGAAAAGCCGCAAAATTATCTTATGAAATCATCTTGATTTCACCAAATATTTCTCCTTTCGCATGCTTCGTAACGGCTCCAGATATTACTTGCTTTCATATTTCACTGCGAATTGAGTACACTATAAAGATGCCTGTTTCACGGATTGCACATGGTTTGCTTCAGTCCGCCCATATCAGGGTCTTTAGCACTTTCATTTGATGTGTAATTATTAGCGTTTCATTATTTTGAGGCAGTATGATGTTATCAAGGAAAAGTAAGGACTACGACCCGTGTTTGTGATAACCATTGTTGCGTGAAATGGAAATGTGTGGAGTTTTCTTGAATTTTCACTGTGCACCGATGCGTGGACTAATTAATTTTCGTATCACTTCAAATTTGCGAATTTTAGCATGTATTGTATTTGTTTTTAGCCAACGATACAAAAATTAACCACGGTAGATATATTTTTCACAAATTTATTTGCTGATGTTATTTGCGGGGAAAATAAAACGATTTTTATAAGTTACAATCAATTTCATATCGTAAGCTCCTTTTCATAAAAAAAAAATATGAAAGAAGCTGATAATAGCGATTTCCTTACCTATTTTTGTAAATTAGGGCCTCTTATTTAACAGTAAACGAAGTTGTTTAAAGACGTTAAAGTTCAGAATAACTGGATACAAAGCACTAAATCTTGTGGGCTCAATTCGGTTTCAACGAAATTTGCGGAACATTGATTTAATTGAAAGTACACGAAAAACCATTACTGCCCATAGTTCTTCGTGTGCAACTTCACAATCCTGCACTAGCTTTAGACGGTCCTGCTGGCGGAATTATTGATTCTGAAGCTCACTCTATGCTTAGCTTAGGAATACGAACATGTGACGTGCACAGTCATTCAGTGTAGTTTCTGATTCGAATTCTGCTTGCAAAATACTGGTGAGCGTAGAGCATGCATACAGTGAGCACAAGTGACAACCCACGGCTGTTCAAAGCTGTATCTAGCATCGGAAGGGAACTACAGATTTGATAATGAGTGAATTTCCTTTGTATATTCAAGTTAGGTACGGTAACATCAAATGCATGAATTCTTTACAAAATCCAATTAAGATGGAAGACTTGAGCTGAAGAAGCAATAACAGATATCAGCAGCTGCTCCAGATGTGAATGCATTTAGTTGCGGCCAGAATTGTTCTCGTGCAATGTTTGAATTTCGACCATCTGGAAGGATATTGTGTTTTGCGCAGGAAGCAGCGCGCAATTGAAAACCTCAAAAAAGTGAAAGCTATATTTTGGAAATGAATTGCTTTGTTTAGCTTTGAAATTTGCAACAACTTTGGTTTCCTATCTTGAGAAGTAAAATGCGAATTCTGGTCAAATATCTTAAGTTGATAATTAACATAGTTTTTATAAAACCCTATAACACTATTTTCAACACTATAACACTATTTTTATTCATTTCGTGCTATTTATTGGAATCGAGTACAAAAGATGACGCTAAACAATAGTTGATTGATTCTTTTTATAAGAATACTTGAATACGCGTAGCATGATAAAAAGATACCGAAATGGAAATTATAATTAAAATTTTTGGACAAGTTTCAAAAACACTCTTTTCATATAAGGAAAAACGCAATTTTTATTTTTAGTTCTTGCCTGCTTCTAATTGCTATATATTCTTTGTAATATTTTTTTTTCCACTTAAGCATAGTACTGAGTTCGATTTCACGTGAAATTTTCATACAAAATTTCACGTGAAATCTGTTTCGGCGAAAATTTAGCTTGAAAATAAGCAAGAGTTGTATTCTGTTCTTAAGGCTGGTACTGAGCTAATCGTCAAGCTAAATTTTGACATGTCTCAATTATCTGGTCATTCTTTCGAGCGAAAATTTTGGCAATGGAGAAAAGCAGAGACACCGCTCATTTCTGACGGATAAAATGTCAAGAATTTCACTTTTCGATCGATTTTCTTATTGGAAAGACATTTGCACTGCTCCATTTTCAAATTGAGACACCAAATGTCACTTTTTAGCTCGAAAGAATGAACTGCACAAACTAAATTGGCGTGAAATGATTGGCGACATGTGTCAATGCCTTCTATATTTTCGAAGCGAAAGCAACTTCTAAGCAACTTTTCATGCTAAGAACAGAGTACAACTCTTGCTTATTTTCAAGCTAAATTTTCGCCGAAACCGATTTCACGTGATATTTTGTATGAAAATTTCACGTGAAATCGAACTCAGTACTATGCTTTATGTGTGTTTCTTTAGTGATCTATCCAGTTCCCTATTAGCTTAGCTACCCCATCTCCCCGAGGCTATCTGTGGAGATTTTAACTTGCCATATTTTCAGTCGATTTAGTTATGGCAATTGTGACCAACAATTGTGCCCAGAGTTGTTTGCACTTTTCTCTTTCCTATACTTTTGTGCTTTGCTTCTATTATACTTATATCTACTCCAAATGCTAAAAATCGTCTTTTTGACATTGTTTTCTCCAATGTTTTTTCCGATAATTCCGTCCAAAGATAGAGAAGGAAGATGAGAATTGAAAAAATATAAATCTAGATCTTCATCATCGTTAAATATCAAGCACAATCGAAAAAAAATTCTTTGTGTTTCAACTTTTTCAAAGCTGATTATGTGAGAATTTCTTGCAAACTTAACGCTTTCAATCGGACTTCCCTCTTTCATTAGCTGGATGTTTATACATACATCTCTTGCATCCTCTTACGTTTTTATTTATAGTCTAGCTTATCTTCACACTCCCAGAAAACGCTCCCGCAAATTCTCTATTTTGCCTAAGTTGTCTATTGCTAAGTCCACAGCTTTCCACAAAAAAATGACAAGGCACGTGTAGAATATTTAAGTTGCTTAACTGACCAACCGTTTCAATACTTCAGCAGACCGTGTTCAAAGGAGAAAAGAGTTATCGCATTTACTAAGCAGAGATAATTTGTTCACACGCAAATCTCTTTCCTTTCTAATAACCTTAAACTTGTCTTCATTAGTTCCCCAAGAAATAATAAGCGCTTTCCGGGTTTCTTCACTTTACATTATGAAGTTGTCGCAAGTGCCCGAAATTTATGTTATTCGCCCACTTTTGCTCCATTGTTTTCACTCCTTCAAAACCCTGCAGTCGTTCTAACAGTGATATTCATTTATTTTCACCTACTTGTCATAAAGCTCTTACGACCTTTTCTCCTGCAATTATTACCTTATTTTTTTTTTACACCCTAATGCTAGTAGTGGGTTGGATGAAATTCTAACTGCATTTGTTAAGTCAGTTTCTTTATCTTTTTATATTCCTCTTTCTATTGTGTTCAATTTAAATTTGTTTACTTGTGTTTGGAGAGCTCTTATTACTATTCCAATCCTAACTAAAATCAGGATATATTGAGAATGTTCCCAACTACCCTCCTATAAATCTTTTTTCTTGTTTTCCGAAATTGGTAGAACGAATTATCCACAAAAAGTCCCTCAGTACCACCATCTGCTCTCTAAAAAGCATAATGAATATATCAACGGCCGCTCTGCATTTACAAACATGGTTGAGTTGGTGAATATCGCTGACAATTCTTTGGCAACGATATTCACAGTAACAAGCCAATTGCGATAAGGCATTTGACAGGGTCAATCATGGCATGTTTTTGGATAAACTACATCGATTGAATATTTCCGATGTCTTTTACTTCTGGATCTCTTCCTTTATTGCTAATCGCATCATTTTCAAGGTTTATGTTTCCTCACTTTTTATCCCGCATTTGGCTTTCGCCATAGTTCCATTCTTGGTCCACTTTTGTTCGTTTTGTACATTAGAGATCTTTCCTTACGCAGATGACCCGCGCATCCATTAACGACTCTCTGCGGTTTCAAGTGGATTTAACTAACTGAAGCATTTGATTTTTGGAAATATAGAGCCCAAATGTGTTTTTATGTCTTTTACAAACAAAATGCTTTGTCGTCTGTTTTATTTACTTATCAGATGCAGTCAAATCTATTCAGTGTAGGTTCACCCAGCGTCTCCACTTCTCTATTGTCCTTATGATGAGCGCTTCCAATTTCTAAACTTTTCTTTGTTGCGTACTCAGAGGTTATTCTTGACTGAAAGTTTATCATACTAGTTCAACTGTATCCACTCTTTGCTCCAAATCAAGAAAGCTCTGAATAATATTCGCCGGTCATTATTGTACCCTTTCCAAAGTAATGAATGTGAATGATACTGCTTGCATCCCAAAAATTTGCAGCCAGAACCTTTTTTCGAACTGACCCATCTTGACGTTCTTTCTGTTTTGATTGTTCCTTGACCTCTGGTGTGGTGTGGTGGATCTATGTTTCGGTTTTGGTAACGAAATGACGCAAAAACTCGTTTTGAGTGTGGTTGAGCATTGTCAAACACTCCTTTGAAGGGGTCAGACGGCTTATGGTCAATAGTGAGCTATCGGCCGGTAGGCATCTTCATGTCCAAATATTCATGTAAAATATAATTTACCCACTCAGTTGAGATGCCTTCAGCCTCACGCACTTTCATTCTCATATCGTCCAAAATCATTCCATGGATTTTATGGCCGCTTTCTGTCGTGACGACCTTTTTTGGGTGACCTGAACGTTCGACGCCACTTGTACTGTTACGACCACTACGGAACTTTGTAAACCACTTCTTGGCCATTAAAGTTGATGATGCCGAGTCCCCATATTATTTATCAAGCCTTTCCTTTGCTTTGGCCATAGTGTTTTGACGCAAAAAGTAATGCTTAGTCAACACTCGATATGCACTTTTTTCCATTTTGGTTAAATTTTACGAGGTAGTCTGGCACTGCTTGTTTAAAATTTTATAGTAGTCTATTAATATATGGCAATTGACAGTAACAGTGTTTCATTACTGCGCGGAAAATTCAAAAAGTTACTGACTTATCAAAGTGCCGTCGTATTTTAGCCAAATTACTTTTACTGTTTACCATGCTACTAATTCTCATTAGTTTAATATGTGAAATAATTTCGTTCGTTACTTGACTTGTTTGCATTGCTAAATTTTATTTATCTTATTAATTTTTGCATGTATCTTTAGTTTAGATTTTGTAATCGAAATATACTCCCATCTCTGCAAATGATGATATCGGATACTGTCTGTTCTTTTTTAGCTGGTCCAGCTGCTTTAAAGCTGTTTCGACTACGACGGTTTTGCTTTCGAAAAAGAAAATTTAAAAAATTTAAAATACAGCAGGGCCTTATATATAGAGTGAGTTTAGTTTCTGCTCTGAATTTTCCATAACAGTAAGAGTGTAATCGCATTGAATATAGATGTAACTAAAAAAAACTCCAAATTTTTATCCAAGTGCGAATATTGCCGCATAAATATAATAAGAATTCAAATATTATTTGCTTTGGAGAAGTAATCGTGTCTGCTGCAAATTAATACACACTTATTTATTTGAATTATAAGTAGTTGAATAAAGAAGTAGAATAAATAGTTGTTTTCTGAGCTTAAAGTGGTTCGTTTAATCCCACTCAGATAGATTCCATTGGGGCCCCCAACTCACACTATGATTAACGCTGGACGAAACAATAAAGCTACAAATTTAGACACAATGCAATACATATGTAGACTACAGTATATTATTTTCCATTTAAGTCCAAACTCCATCTAATATTGATACATATTTCACATCTGCCAGACACACAACTAGATTTTTGTTGAAAAACCAAATGTGGAGTCAATCAAACTACTATGTCATTTATTTTGCCATTAGCGTAGCTTTTGTTTTTGAGAATGATAGCTCGTACCCGTAATCACTGTTTTCATATTTTCACATCACTGAATGCTACCATTCGTTTGGGTCAATTTATCATTCAGTTAATTTATAGAGCGTTTGACTCGGCATGTGACCAACCGTGTCTCTACCGTTATGAACTCAAACCACACGTGCGTTTACACACGAAACATGGTGGGAATTCAAACGATTATTCCATAGTTTTGATATTTTCTTGTTTTGAAAATGTAGATATCTGTGAATAGCTTTCGAAACTACAGCACTAACTCAATTTGAGCTTATAAAATGTTTATCATCGAAGTTTTGAATGACTCGTGAACTGAAACAAAAGGCTTATGAGGGTGGGAAATTCGATGCGACAAATGTAAAGTAGCTACATATGTATGTATGTATATGCTGTTGGAGTTGTACTCCCTTTCAGATAATTTCGTCATGACTATTTCCACACTGTATACCGAAGGAAATTCGGTAAACAACGTATAACTCATGTGAAGCTTTATTAGTCAATTTTGACGAATCTACCTGGCATACTTCAAAGACGAATGAAGGAAAATTGTGCAATACAAAATTCTAAAACAGATGCTATGTCACCCAGAGAGTCAAAGACTTCCTGCTGTCATGTGTGTTTCCATATCGAAACATTTTAGAGACGGAAATAGATCTCAATCAATTACAAGAGTTTGAATCCAGAATTGGTGTATTGAAACTTCTGCAACAAGAAAAGCAACCCAGCAGTATTTCACTTTCTGCTTCTAACCTGATTCAGTTTCTGAAATTTCGATTAATTTTTCAATTATTTTGTTTTGTAGCCATAACTCTATGTTAGCTATGTTCCAAAGAGAGTTTAAGAGAAAGCATTAGCAAAAAATAAGTTATTCAATGTTTACCACAAAACTTTTTTCTTCGTAAAAATCTACTTGGCAGGCAAATCGATACGATACTGGCAACAGCAACATGCCAAACTTTTATCAACCTACAGCTTGATTGCGTGGAGTCCTTGTGTCAGGATGTTGTTAACGGAACTTGACTTTATTTCCTCTTAAAGTAGATATTTCTGCTGTTGGTACTTTTGGCTTTCCTGTTCAACGCAAGCACCATCACTTGGTTTTCGCCTCATCTTCACGACCGTTCTACAGAGCAAAGAAAAATTCATCTGGAAAGATTTCAGCGATAGATATATGCATCCTCTGATGAAATTTTGTGATGAAGACTGGTGGCAGTGTAACGATATGATGGCGATGAACTGGTTGCCGAAAATGTTAGCTTATCTCATTGAAGCACATTCGCATAAAGTGTATATATTATGACGAAAGTTAATTGCAAATACCCACATTTTGATAATTGGATTCAAGATGATAGCAATGGGGGCATATTCCTTTCAGCCGCTTATAAATCATACATCGCAACGCGACCTCATATTAATGATCTGCCATAATGTTTGGAAATATTCTTGAGGTTGGGAAATTTATTGAACTAAACTGAACTCATTTTATTTATGTATGTTTGAAACAATAAGCAGCGTAATGCATATGAAGTAAATATGTATTTACATATATTGTGAAGTATTGACTTTGAAAGATTTGTAGTATATTTGTCGCAAAATTTTTTGTTATTTGTTACAATATGTCATGAAATGGTGCGATGAAATATGCCGTATCAAGGAAAATTTAGTCACAGTCCAAAAAATTAAAAAATTAAAGATATTTATTGGACCCTTGCGGTGAAAAGGTATGAACCTGATAGTCTAAGCATCAAATCATGAAAAATCATAATATCAAAGTTGTTAGAATCATGTCCAACTTTGCTCCTGATTTGAGTCAAATGCTTACTCAATTTTATGTCAATATATTAGTGACGGGCATGACTAGAGACAGCACTCGATAGTTCAATATTTAAGACAGCATGTGTTTCAAACTCCTTGCAAATCAATAAAAAATCTAATCCAATTGGCAATGGCCATGGAATTATTAACAAAACACCAGCCTCAGCAAGATCGCCAGACGGTAATTTAACACCAGAATGGTAGTAATTCAAAAATCTTTTTAGACTAGAAACTTGCGTAAATGCAATGTTTCAGTCACGTTCGGCACAATTAACATTTTTACCTGGTAATTGTCTGAAGTATCGAGGAAAAGTATGGGCACTTGAAATTATCTCGCACATATTTAATAAGGGAATGTACACTGAAAAAAATCCACATAGCGCCCAGAGCCATGTAACATAGCGCATTATTTATGGTCCCATACGACATGTACATAGTACTCTGAGCCATAATCTCAGAATCTACATAGCGCGTGGTCCCATGTTACATGGCGCAGCATTTATGGTGCCACACGCTATGTACATAGTACCCTGAGCCATGCAGTATAGCTCCCAGCGCCATAATTACATGGCGCAGAAATTATGCCCCACACGCCATATTACATAGTGCCATGAGCCATGTAATATGGCGCATGGCACTACAATTATAACTCGCAGCCATACTGTGTGAGGGGATCTATAAATGTCAGCAAGGGATACTTGAGTATCGTCGATAGATCGAGGCTAAGGGCGCATATTATTGAATGGCTCCTTCGGTGACTCTAAAAGCAGCCAGCGTCTGTTTGTTGCAAGCAAGTGACTTCTCCGTGGGCTCATTTATGGTAAGTAGCACTGTTTTGACTGATTTGCTTCTTCAATGTACTATAGTCCTCCACGCCATGTACTATAGTCCTCCACGCCATATACTATAGTCCTCCACGCCATGTACTATAGTCCTCCACGCCATGTACTATAGTTCTCCACGCCATGTACTATAGTCCTCCACGCCATACAGTATAGTCCTCCACGCCATGCAGTATAGTCCTCCACGCCATACAGTATAGTCCTCCACGCCATACAGTATAGTCCTCCACGCCATACAGTATAGTCCTGCACGCCATGCAGTATAGTCCTCCATGCCATGTAATATAGTCCGCCACGCCATGTACATGGCTTGGAGGACTATAGTACATGGCGTGGAAGACTATAGTACATGGCGTGTAGGCCTATGTACTTTTCGCCATGTATTATGGCGTGTGGTGCTATATTTTATCACAATCCCTAAATCCACTATGTACATGGCGCCAGAAGTCTATAAATTATGGCGTCTGGTGCCATGTGTTTTCTCAGTGTAATGGGCAACGCTGGGGATGATGCTTTAAAACAGGTTTCATCCAAGACAGACTTGCAAATTAGCACTTTGCTTTTCCTCGGATAATGCAAAAGCTTAGACTGAGAGGATAAGAATATTATCTGGCTGAAATAGCTTCACGAAAATACAATTTACAAAATTAAGCAAATATTTTTTTCCTAATTTTTTTTTCTCGACAAAAGAAAGCGGTTTGGACGTTTACTAGATGTTTTATAAGGCAATCTTCGGATAAAAAGTCAATGCTGGAGAAAATACAAATGCACTTTTTAAATGTAATTTGTGCGATATCGCCACTAAACACCATGCAAACGGATTAGCTAATTCACAGGCAGGAGTGGTGATGGCTACGACTAGGATTTGTAACCATATGAAGTAGGCAAAACAGTTGATAATCAGCGAATTTACGAAATTCGAACATATATTGCACTTATTTGTTTAGTTCAAATTTTTATTGAACATCGCACTTTCCTTTTTCTTTGCTCAAGGTATCCTTTTTGAAGCTCTTTAGTTCTTCTAATGCAACTAACCAAGGATGCACTAAATATTAATTCTGAGTGTTGTGAAATTTTTATTCAGTATACAAACCTCTTGATGAGTAATAGATTAGAACCAATTCGCACGACCTCGGTGCCAGGTTTACTTACTTTTTGGAAAAAATCTTTTTAAATCAGAGCCATCTTCCAAACCACTGTTAACCATATTTTCGAAAAAAAAATATTACTTGCTATTGACGATCAACGTTTGCCAATATTTGATGCCTTATCTTAAGACTATCAGAACTAAGACCAAATCAAATAGTGAGTCCAATTGGGTCCAACGAATCTGTTGTTTGAGTACCCCACTGCTGATATATAATCTAACTTGTCCGCAAATATGTTGACTTAAAAGTATCACATATTGAAATTTGTCCGTTTCTCATTATTCTGGATTTTTCGACAAAAATAACAGAAAGCTGTGATTAATGACTCTGAAAAACAAGCAGCTAGGTAAGCGCAGCTGTCAAAAAAAGTCGAGCAAGTTAAGGCAATTGAAAAAGAAAAAAAGTTGAATAAGTTAGAGCAATAGAGAAGCAATGCTCAAAGTTGATCGCTTGTCGTCTCTCAATTCCCTAATAAAAACTCTACTTCAGTCACAATTTTGATCATTGACAAGCAGCTGTTTGCTTGCCCTAACTTGCTCTACCAAAAAAGGCACAGCACAAATCATGCCCTAAATTGCTCCAGTTCAGAGCAACTTCGGGCAAGTTAGAGCACCCGCATTGTTCAAGAAACACATTTTGCTGAAATATCTCAACCTAGAGCAGCTCATTAAACACAGCTAAGATTTTAAATATATAAATATATTTTAAATCATTTTATGTCAAGAGGTTCTAAAATATTTCAATCGATATAACATGTATGGGTCTGGGTTTGAAGAGAAGACCTATTATAACCAAAAGACGCATTGTAACCATACTTCCAACCTTAAATAGTTGTCCAGACCTCGTGACAAAATCCAAGATCAATAATAAGAAAAAAGAGGCTATCTTCTACGTACGTGTATCTACACATCGTAGCCAAAGCATTTATATCTTAGACTGCCGTCTTCATGTGCAACACATATTTGATATATGTGCACTTCTAGGCAACTGTGTCCAGTTAGTGCACCTGTCAAAGCTATGCAAACTTCCCAGTTCTTATTGAGAAGGAATCCTGAAGTCACAGTGTTTGGCTCTGGAATGTCGACCTTAGTGTGCCTGGTCACATAAGAAGTCAATCGTGCTTGGCACTCTTTGGTCTATGTAGCTACAGTACCACAGCTTGACTGTCACTGAAATAAGCGACACGTTTTCCCCCTCCACTTTTCTTCAACCGGCTAGCAGGCAGCTCTGACAATTAGGTTAATCACAATACAGCGTTTTCCGCTGCGGCAAACGCAGCGTTCCATAGGGGGAGGCGTGAATGCCGCAGTTGAATTTGGTGAATCACAATGCAGCGACAATGTCGCTGTCAATGCAACCAAGGCACCAACCAAAATCATTTTTTTTTCTTTTGTATTGCTAAATCCTGTTGTATCCATCGCTATCGCCATCGCTTGTCTATTCCACCAGACTATTCAACCTAATTCAAACAGAGTTAATTCAACCTAGTGGCGATGCCAACCTATGGTAGCGGTGCGGCAAAATTAGAAATTTGGCAAATTTCGCCGCTGCCGCAAATTCCGCCGCTGCCGCCAATTCCGCCGCAGCCATTATGCGCTTTACCATACAAAACAGTGCATTCTAATTTTTTGACAGCACTTCCCGCAGCCCACTGCGTTTGCCACAGCGGAAAACGCTGTATTGTGATTAACCTAAATAGCTACTATTTTCGCTTGAAAATCAGCAACGTTCTCATCGAGAGAAGAAGCCCGCCTATCATTCGATGAATGCACATAGACACCAGCTTCTGATTTAATATCTTTTTTCGAGACGTTAGTGAAGAAGATCTCGGATCTCAATATGAATCATCCTAGTCACTGCTGCTCAAAAATATTACTTTGTATCTTCTACCGCAGTCAGCTAAAGGCACTTGAACAGCTGAAGGTAAAGCGAAAGTCAGAGAAATCTCATGTATCAAACCCCTAAAATAACTCTCCCGAATCATTGCTTCCCATAGACCAAACTGAGTTAGTCTGCGGGCAGAGCTCATGGCCACACGGAATAGTACGCATGACACCATCGATACCCAGGCATACAGTCTTTTGCAGTTTGGCTAACTTCTTGCAAACACACAATAGCTTCGCAATAATACACCACAGCACGATTGATGACATGATCATTGATTTTATGATTGTTACGTAGATCCACATAGCCTCATGAAATTTTAGACCCCAAATGATGGCTTAATTCTCTAGCACTGCCTGAAAGCATTTAAAACTCGAGAAACCTTTACTTCTATATGATTCTTCCAGAGAAATTTGTTGTCCAAAATTACTCATAGATATTTGACTTCATCGGAAAGTTTAAGAGCGGCATGCTTCATATTAGGAAGCATCAGTCCTTCCAATTCTCTTTTCCTGGTTGTAAAAAACAGTCTCAGCTTACCAGGATTGATTGTTAGATACTGCCTGGAACATCAACTGTCAATTAAATCTAATGCGGATGGTATTTCTACATACCAGATCCTTACTGACTGCTAATGTGGTCTGCGTATATAGTCATTCTTAATGCAGTTCGTTTAGCAAGAAGTCAACTAGCATACTTCACAACACTCCCTTGAGAACATCCATTTGTCGTCTCTCTTCTGAAGTAGCTGTGGGCTCCAGCTTCTGACAGCAACGATCACTGCGTCAGCAGGATATGTAACCATTCAGCTTGCCATGAACTTTCGCAGCTTCACATAGCTCCCGAAAGGACATGCAATCAAAGGCTCCTTCAATATCCAGAAATACCCCCATCGCATGCTCATCATTTGAGATGGCTCCCTAAACTCTGGAAGTCAGATAATGTAGGGCCACCTCGCATGATTTTCCTCGCTAGTATGAATGTTGCTCATCATTCAAGGTATTCGATTTAAGTGCCCTAGTGCGCTGGTGTAGTTTAACAAGTCTCTCCAGATATTCCCGCATAAACAAAAGTTAAACTCATCGCCCTAAATTTCCTTGTATTTAAATAGTTAACTCTCCCCGGATTGGGTATGAAGACTACCTTAGCCGAAATGAAACGTATTCTAGAGCTAGACATGCCATAATATAAAAAAAACTGTTTATTACTGCTTGTCAAAGTTGAAATTTGTTGGATTCGGCATCCTAAAACTAAACCAAAAATATAATATTGCATTCTATTCTTTCTAGAACTGCCACTCATCGTTTCGTTATACTTTTCAGCAAATTGTTTCAGCAACTAGTAATTAACATTTAATTCTAAATAATTGCAGGGCTTTTGTCCTGCATTAGTTTCCATTCGGTTTTTTTTTGTGTCCTCTCTCCCAGTGGAAAATCATTGAAATTGAATAACGACTAATTATAGGTCATTAAGCACGCCATAAACGCAGCCCATTAAATAATAATAAAACTGGTAACGATTCAATGAAAGCAGGAGGATAGCGTGATTGAACTTCTGAAAAGTAACAATACTGAAAATACTTGGCCAACCTAGCTCAGCTCAGTTCGTTCATATTTTGATTGTCGGTAGGCTGAAAATTGAATTTCTGAAATAATCATAGGGTTTCTGCTTTGGTGATTTCGGAGATGATGAATTGGTTGAAACTGAGTTTCATAAATATGAACTTATTATGCTTCGTGCTGCGGGATGAAACATTAATTTGAAATAAAATTGACAATTTGGCTGTTGAAAATTAATTTGTGCAAACTATTATTGAGTTGAGTGGGTGTTTATGACGGATTTCATGGACATTTTTTCATCAAGTCCAATCAATTGCAAGAGTTCGCATGCCTTTAATGCAGATTATGCTATTATGTAAAACATCTGTGGAGCATATTCAATTTTAGTCGAAGTTTTTTGTTGTTTGCAATCAAAATTGTTTTCATACTTCATTATTGTGAAAACGAAGTATGTTAATTGTATTATTTGATGTATTAAACAAATTTAACTGATAGCATTTCGATAATCAGTATTTTGCATAGCTAGATATGATTATGCTAACCCAAGCTCCTTGCAAGCTTTTAATGGTGCATAATGAATTTGTCATTGGTTCATATTTACTCCGTCCAGATTTTAAATTTCTCTGCGAAACGCATATGTTTGCCACCAACATTTTTTTATTAACCTTCCGCCTTGTCATTCAGGTCACGTGACTTAAGGAATTTAAAATAATAGCCATTGGCAAAACACGAATCCTTGAATGAAAGCGAGCGAGGGAGCGACCGAGTAAGCAAGCATCAAGTATTTGTTAGCGTACAAACTTCCAAGTTTATGATACCGCAGGCAAGCACTAAATTAATGTATGCAGGAATTCGCGTATATCTTATTCAGAGGGCGCGACGACAGGGTAACATCAAAAATAACTCATTCCTTTAACAAGACCAGCAACGGTCTCGGATGGCATCTTGTCTCCGACGCGTATCGATTATTGCTCTGATGTATCAATAAAAATAAATAATTCAACAGCGGCAAGGATGATGGATGCCAGACGTCGGTAATGCCGGAACGTAACCTTCAGTCAGAACCAAACGGAAATCTTACGATGAAAAATATATTGATGGGCTTCAGACGAGTTGATTGGCATGAATTTATATTCATTTTGAACATTCCACGTCAAGTAACGTGTCACTTAAGTGAATTCCTTCGTAGATCAGTATTTGGCCGGAATCAGGTTTAAATTAATGCAAAGTAGTGGGAATATACGTCGGTTTTCTTTGAATTAGATTAAATTCAATTAATCGCAGTCTTTGATGTCAATTATCACTTTATGTGAACGAGAATATGTGGTTAGTAACAAGTCAATCAATGAAGAAAGTTTATGTGAAAATGTTTGATGCAGCCATGTATGTGCGAGCATTCAGCAGAGCATATGCTCATCTAATAATAGAAATCGATACACTCTCAATTATTAATTGAAATTAATTAAATCATTGCCTTGCAATGAATGCATTAGTAAACTATTATTTAACTTTCTTTTGAATTACTGTTAATGAAGAGAGCCAACTACTTGAAGGTAGCGTTCCTATTATAAGATAGAAATGCATTTTCGCGGTTCAGTTGCATTTATATTGATACTAATTAGTTATGATTTTTATGCTTCATTTCATACTAGCAGAAATAGTTTGAAATATTTGGTGAACTATCTACCTTTAAGCTTTTTATTCTTGTCTTTCTTTTCGAATTCTGTGTACGGAAAGTTTATTCCGTAGGCAAAAGCGAAACTTATAAAATTATTTTTTTTTGCTTTAACATACTGAAACATTTAAGCATTTAGGCCAAAGTTTAAAAGTTAAAATATAAGAAGTTTTCAGGCTTACTCGTGATATTCTTATAGACAATAGTTTTGGTAGTATGAACTGTCTAAATTTATTGCATGTGAGTTTCAAGAAAAATGTTTAATTCATAAAAATCGCCTGATTCTTTATTAGAATTACAGATTTTAGAATTCAATATCCTCATATTTTAATTCAATTTAATTAGTTGCTCATTCCTATTCAAATGCATTACGCGATCGTCATCTCACACCCGAATCAAGCACAAAAATCAAATAAATTCTCTCATTATTCATATTGTTTCAAAATTTCGATTCAAAAAATCCATTGGTTCGAAAATATGCAAATTGGATAGTAGCGTCAAGTAAAAAACTGTTTTTATAATTTTTAATAATTATTGCATTTTCATGAGAGAGAAAAAAAACTTTTCAACCGCATAATTTTGATTCGGGAGCTACTAGGATATTTTCTGGAAAATGGTTAAAAATATTCTAAAAATATTTTACATGGAATAACCTATTTTATTGACTGTGAACTATGATTTTCTTGGAGTTAGTGCTATTTTCGCACCCTTACTCTAATTCTGACTGTCCTCAGACCCTATGACTAGCGTTATTGTGTGTTTTTATTTTTCAAGTTAAGTGAGGTGTTTCCGCTTTGCCCAATGATTTTCCTTAGGCTAGGATATATAAGGCAGATGTGTCCGTTTTGAATGCTTTGAATGTCCAATGTGTCTGTCGATTATATGAAAAAGTTAATGAATCCCGAATGGACTTTTTAAAAGAATCTACTCTCAAGTCTTTTTGAATGTCGGAGTCCCTAGCCTCGGTGGTAGACATGCATGGAAACATTTCAGAAGTATTCCCATACTATCTGATGCGTGGGCAATTCCATGTCATGCCATATAATTTCCAAAATGAGTCTGAACGGGAAGTATATGCGCTTTATATGAGCGCTGAATGCCCTTAGAAAGTTATTTGAAGTGAAGAGAGAAGACATTGCGTTGTAGATGAAAGCCCCATGTGTAGGATAAATCAATATTTGAATAAGGGGGTGAAAATTTAGATCAAAGTGAAACTATTATATGATTTGCTGGATTGCGAAGGGGAGTGGGGTAGAAGTCATTTAAAAAAAACCCACCGATTTTCTCAATTTCCCACCACCCCATATTATATAAACTATTTTGATCACTCAACGAGATTTTAATATCCCTGTAAATTCAAAATTCCTACATTCGCTTATAAGAAACGGAGCATGACCACGGTTCAGCGCCATTTTGAAAATCAATAACTGTCAAAATATGGCCATGCTGATGACCAAGCAAATGGCATAACATATGGCTTGCCATTTATGACATCCCATCAAATATGGCATGCCATAGACCGTTTCCATGGCAAGTCGAATGGTATGCCATGGGAAATGGCAAGTGGAGACAGCCTGTCATAGCGGCACCACGGTGCCAAAATTACGTCACACCCTTTTAACAGCTCATCGGTCAGCTGTGGACATATACGCGCGCAGTGGACTTTCCGATGTGTTCGGGATTGTGTCTGAGACTTTCTGACAGCGGACAGAAAAAAGGACAAAAAGGCCAGAAAATCTATGTCGTTTAGTGCTGCCGAATTTCATGCAAATTTAATGAAAAATGATATTTGGTGCTCTTAGCTATGCAGGGCTGTGATACCTATGCCAAAAATGGTATAAACTTGAGTAAATGCTCAGATTGAAGCGGCAGCTGTAATGCTGCCTGCTAATACAGGCTTGTTATGTTTGGATTTTCCGGACTTGTGAAGGCGGTACGGATTGAAAATGCGCGCGATCCGGACATGTGAGGTTCCGGCTTAACATATGTCTTGGATTACTTCTGTTGGGGATACGTGAACTCGTTGATCTACGCTGAAAAACCAGCGACGATCGACTTTTTAGAAGCCAATATAACTCGCCTCATAGACGATATACGGCTCCAGTTGCTTCAAAAGGTGGTCAAAAATTGCATCTCTAGAATTGGTTTCTCTAGTTAGTTGTCGGGGTCATTTGAACATAACCATTCCCAACAAGTAAGTTTAAAGAGCCAAGTTTTGCGACTAAGAAAATAAGGCGATTTAAATAAAACTTTTTGTTTTTGTTTTTCAAGTTCAAAATCGGAGCCCCCCAAAACATTCTTTATATTAAAGCTTGATTTATCGCATGCTGATTTTTAGAAAGGAACATTTAAAATCTAAACAACTAGTCATAGTCATACTTTGCTGAAGGCTTTGGCCACATCAAACATAAAAAGCCCTGTAGAATGTCTGCTATTGAGCCCTTGTCTTATGTGCTGCACTACTCCATTTAATTGTAGTTCGGTATAATGTTGAGGGTTGAAGCCAAATTGTTCTTCAGGCAAGAGGTATTATGTAAGTGACACGAGCCCGGAAAATGTGTTAGTCTTGTCATAGGTAAAATAATGCCCATAGGCCTCCAGTTTTGAGGTAAGGACATATATTCAAAAGGTTTGGATATTATTTTAACAGAAAGTCAGTATTTACACCTGAATATTTGCGTATGTTAATATTACGTACCAAAAGATTGAGTTCCTGTAAGCTGGTGGGAACAATTGAGCCCCCCTTTAAGCTCTTGAGCATAGCACTCTCAAAGTAGTTCGGTCAGTGTGGTCGTCGTCACGGATCTTCACCTAGAGAGATGTTATCTTAGAATGGTAGTTCAAGTGCGTCAGCAAATGCTTCGGCTTTACCAGTTTTTTTTTTCAAATTTTAGGCAGATTGTACCATGGATACACTGAAAAAAATTCACATAGCGCCCAGAGCCATGTAACATAGCGCATTATTTATGTACATAGTACTCTGAGCCATGCAATATGGCTCCCAGCGCCATAATGTCAGAATCTACATAGCGCGTGGTCCCATGTTACATGGCGCAGCATTTATGGTGCCACACGCCATGTACATAGTACCCTGAGCCATGCAATATCGCTCCCAGCGCCATAATTACCTGGCGCAGAAATTATGGCCCCACACGCCATATTACATAGTGCCATGAGCCATGTAATATGGCTCATGGCACTACACTTATAACTCGCAGCCATGCTGTGTGAGGAGATGTATAAATATCAGCAAGCTTCTTGATTATAGAAGAGGATATGATATGGTCTTTGATGCAGTTGATGATAGGTGAATTCCATCACCTATCATCAACTGCTCTATCTTCAGATGTTCAGAAGTTAGAAGGCTCGTGGCCTTTTGTCGGCTGGATCAACTTCATGTAGAAAATACATATTGGCCGAGGCCCAGCGAGCCGAAGTCAGACGAGACCGCCAACATGTGGACGGCATTTGACAGCTCGTCACGAAATCGCGTTGACTCGTGCTCAAAACCCACTCCGATCGGAAGTCGCACGAGCGCCGGTGGGACCGTCCCCACAATCGGGCTCACCAGCTTTCGCCTGGGCTCGGCAAATATGTATTTTCCATATCAGATGCACTGAAAAAACACATAGCGCCAGACGCCATAATTTATAGACTTCTGGCGCTATGTACATGGTCGATTTGTGATAATATATAGCGCCACACGCCATAGTACATAGGAGCAGACGCTATGCTTATAGCCCTCCACGCCATGTACTATAGTCCTCCACGCCATGCAGTATAGTCCTCCACGCCATGCAGTATAGTCCTCCACGTCATGCACTATAGTTCTCCACGCCATGTGCTATAGTCCTCCACGCCATGTAATATGGTCCGCCACGCCATGTACATGGCGTGGAGGACTATAGTACATGGCGTGTAGGCCTATGTACTTTTCGCCATGTATTATGGCGTGTGGCGCTATATTTTATCACAATCCCTAAATCGACTGTGTACATGGCGCCAGAAGTCTATAAATTATGGCGTCTGGCGCCATGTGTTTTCTCAGTGTAGGGGTAGCAGGATAGATTTTGTTTTAATCATGAAGTATTTGGAGAACGTAGTAAATGAGTTATTTCCTGGTTTAATTCTCCCCACGAAAAGCTTCCATTATTCATTTTTGAATTGATTAATTTGGAAGCGGATGACACTTATTAGACGATTTACTTCTAATCGTATCCTGTTCTTCTAGCGTGTCTTCTAATCTGATGTTTTCTTCTGTTGAGAATCTTGATAGAGTTCAGGAGCCAGTCGCAATCATAGTTCACCTTTATTCGGGTTTTGTATGTGGACTTAGCTTACAGTTGGTTAATACTCCTGGCCAAAATCTCTTTGATTTTGAACCTACTATCAGTAGCCTACTTGAATATTCGTCCAAAATGTCTACAGCGTCATAGAAAGTTCTAAAATCTTAGCCAAACTTGTGCGTTGAACAATGAAGTGAGATGCCCCTGTGATTTTCGTACCATAGCTTATGGCCTTTCTTGTGAGGTGGACAAGTGAGACTTTTTCACCGTTTATTTCACATTGTTCCTTACAGTCAGATACTTTGGATCAACCTGTCAATTTCCCTTAAAACGATTTGCCGCTCTCTCTTCAGGAGTTTTGCCGCGAGCCCATCAATGACCTGTGCTTTATAAGATGACCTGTCGGACTTTATTTAATCTTGAAGTGTCAACGCTGGTACTGAGTTAATTGTGAAGCCAAATTTTGATATGTCTCCATATCTGGTTATTCTTTCGAGCGAAAATGTTGGCAATGGAGAAAAGCTGAGACACAGCTCATTTTTGACGGATAAAATGTAAAGAATTTCAATTTTCGATCGATTTTCTTATTGCAAAGACATTTGCACAGGTAGATTTTCTAATTCAAACACCAAATGTCACTTTTTAGTTCGAAAGAATGAGCTGCATATACTAAATTGGCGTGAAATGATTGGAGACAAGTGTCAATGCCATGTGCATTTTCAAAGCGAAAGCAAATCCCAAGCAATTTTTCACGCTAAGAACGGAGTACAACTCTTGCTTCTTTCTGAGCTAAATTATCGCCAAAACAAATTTCACGTGCAATTTTGTATGAAAATTTCACGTGAAATCGAAGGCAGTACTAAGTTTAAGACAATGCACGATATGAGCTGATGAATAATGGTGAAATATTGAGTGTTGAGACATTTCCGTTTAGTAAGCGTTGAAATAGGACGCCATCTCACCTTCAGCTAGTTTGAGCCGCTTAAGAAACTTGCGTTATCAGCCCTACACAGGCATTGCGTAATTTAAAGCTTTGTGTTATTTTCCATTGCTGGCTCTGGTTGGTGATTATATTTTAATTTTGGAGACTGTATTCGTTTTGTCTATCTAATATTCGTCAAAATACAATTCATCTGAAAACTCCTGCATGTACTATGGTGAAGCATAGAGAAACAACTAACCAGGAAATAGAGAGCTGTTTGATTTTTAAACTTTTGATTTTCAAACTTCAACTAGCAAAACACATTAGATATCATAAATTTATGATCTTTCTGTGATGAAAAACTCCCATAACGCTTTGCAACACAACGATTTGACTTAAAACTAAACAGCCGAAACACGAGCAATGTATGTTTATTTCCAAAATTACAGTTCTACGGTGATACTTTTATTACCACTTTTATGTATTTTCAATTTGTACAAAGAACAAAACGACTTCTCTAAATAAAAAACGCAACAAAAATAGAAACGCACACAAAAAAATATATTTATACCGTATTGATTGAATTTTTATTAAAAAAAAAGCTATTTTCTTACTTTACGTTTCCTAAAAAAATATAAAGTGATTTTATTTATTTCACTTACCTATACACGCCAAACTCAATTCGTTTCTAGTTTCAAATGTACTTCCTCCAATAAAGCTCAAATATTTGCAAGGATATGCAGACGAAATAGCTTAGAATATGAATTCAGGAAATACGCACCGGTAAAAATGCCAATAAAACATTGTTTCAGGTTTTCCTGTTAGTGACGGAATGAAATCGGAGCCGGTAAGAGGATGTCGACGATTGAAGAGCTCGTACACGTTCACATCAAACGATAGACTGGGGATTTTTATCAATTTGTGACTTACATATCCATTTGAATACGTGCCGAACAATAAACGTACATGAACGTCTCGCACTTAGATATGCGGTTGCCTTACCGAGACTGTGTATGGTGTGAAGTGCCTCTTTCCTTTGTCTTCTACCAAATCTGCTATCAAATTGCTTGCCAGCCTGCTGGGTTGCGTTCAGATTTCCGAAGACACTTTCCTCTGTGTGAAGAGACAAAATATTTTTAGATCGTAAAAGCTACAACTGATTTACCTGACGCCGTTACCCATGCGTTTTTCTCTGTGTACATTGCTACTTTCCTGGCATTTCAGTAAAGTGCTTTGTTCTTTTGTTAGTGTCGCAAACAAGGATTGAGAAATACCGTGTCGGGTTACCAAATTGAAAGTATTTTTAGAATAAGCGTCTCTTTGCTAGGCCCATGTTCCAAAGAAATCTTGGTTATAAAAAATTTATGTTGAACGAAACCAAACTCAATCGAGCTTCATTTGAAACACCGTTAACATTTAAAATAAATGACAGATGATACTATTAGATTTTTTTTTCACTTATTGAAAATAAGAACAGGACGCTGGTGTGGTAACACGAAAATCTTCAAGTAATAGAAAGAAACAAAACGACGTCAACCGAAAACGTAGCTCGTTATATAAAGGAAAGATTTTGTTGCTGTCGAAAATAAGCATACATACAGCACAAGAAACTTTCTCAACAAACCCTCATATCACCTCTTCATAAACTACTGCCGAAAAGTAGAATTTAACCTTTAACTGATGTCGAATCGAGAGAGTGTGACGCCTGACCCTTGGGAGAGCCAATGCCCCACTTGATGCGGAAAATGTTTCTAAATTGAAAGAAAACGTCTATCGTCAAATATTTGTCGAATGTCAACAGGCAAGCATCCAAGGAAAAATCGTTTCATTTAGGACAAGGCAGTGTGTATTGATGAAAGTTGTATGTATACAATATTTTCAAGCTTCGAGAGGATTTCGCTTTCCATTTGTTGACACAAGAAGGTGGGCACTTAAGAAATACTGGGGTATTAAATTATTCGCATGTGCTGTCTCGTAGGTGACAGTCAAAGTTTTGACAAGTTACAAGGAAATATAATTAAGGAAATATAAGGCTTTTAAGGTAGAGTTTCTTTGGCTGGTATTTTTAAATAAATATTATTAAATAACGGCAGTTCGAAAAATTTCAAAGTTTGTTGATTTTTTGGCAAAAAAAAATAAACCTCTCGATGAGGCTTGGTAATTTTATTCTTTGAAATGACATTTTTTACGGAACGATAGTACTTTAACTCACATACTGGCTTTTCCGTGCGTTTTTAATTGTTTGAAGCCGAATATTATGTGAAGCTAAATCAATATTGTATGTCAGTGCTCGAAGTTCACAAAAACTTTGCAATATACCAATATCGGTATTTTAGTAAAAATTTACAATTAAGAGAAAATTTGCTGAAAACCTGGAAAGCGCTCTGATATTTTTTGGATAATAGCTTCTGAAACAAGAATAAGAGCCAAAATATACTTCTCAGTTTCAAAGCAAATAGTATTCCTAATCACCAATCAGACTCAAATGTCGCTGTTGCTATTATAAAAAGATTTTACTGCAGACTTAGTAGATTTTTGTGTTTGTTCAATGTAAGATTCAAGACACAACGGGTCTGCTGACAAAAATCCCAAATAGTGGATCCAAAAAAGACAATACCAAAATTTCAGTCTTCAAAATGTTGACAAAAAGTAAGGCTGAAACTTTCATGTATGTAGTTTCAAACAATTATAGTAGTGACTCTCAGGATATAATATAATCAAAAAGAAATTAAGATTTACATGATTTTAAGTTTTTTGTCTACGTTACGTTGAATAATTTAAACATAAAGCCTGAGCTGTTTAATTTATTTTGAGGATAATAACGACCTAATTTTTGGTGTCAATTCAACTGGTCCCAGCATTTCATGTAGCCAGCGATACTCAGTAGTCTTTTTTAGTAAAAAAAAATCAATGGACATAATTGCACTAGGTAAAAAAAGTCGTTTCGAAAGAATTTCAACTCGATAGCAAAAATAATTTTATTAAAATGTTTTTGAAAATTGTGAAATCATTAAAAGTAATAGAATTATATAAACTAAAATGTAGTGTAAAACTATGTACATCCATGAGCTCTAGTTAACGCAAATTAGTGTGAAACTCATTTCCTTGCATTTGCTATGAAAATCTAGCATTAATTTCACATTTTAGTAAACATTTCCCCACTAAGTGCTAATTATCTCCCACGTTGGGCGCAGTTTGATTCAGGTGACAAATAGCCAATAAGGAATATATTTGAATGAGATAATTAACTAATATGAGAATAGTTGGTCCTATATGTCAAGAAAGGTGATTCCAGAGACACATCGGCCATGAATTTTACACTGTCTACAAGTAGATATTCTTACAAAGATAAAGCTCGGTTGCCTCCGGTAAGAGTTGTACCTAGCTCGTATGAATGAAGAGAAACCTGCTTGAAAACCCCTTTGCACAAGATTTGATGGCAAATTACAGCGGGAGAGACTATCTTTTCACTGAAGGAGTGGCTTTAACCAGGAAGGTCGGAATATAAGGATGCCTAATTGGATGACATCGGATCGCAATCGGGACAGGTTCAAACATTTGGTCAAAAGGGCCAGGACTGGACGCCAGTTGTCATGCCGATGATAATGAATATATTTGACCAAATCACATTTAATGAACAGCAACGAGCAACTGCAAGGAGCAGCATGACTGCAGTCCATTACACCAACCTAAAACTTGTTTAGCATCAAAAACTTGTTCTGAATTTACCGAAATAAGAAAAATTATATTTTTATCTTTTTTTAATTCACCTACGAGTGGAGAACTTGGCTAAAAAGTATGAGCAATTGTAAAGTTTTTTTTGTATAATTTTTGCAAAGCAGGAATCTATGACATCAGCATAAAGAACAGAATTGTTCGTACCCCAAAACATAAAGGCACACTAATTGAACGTTGAATCGAATTGTAAAATAGGCCATTTATTTGATTTTTTCAACAACGTTGATTTGTTTGGCAGTTATAACATTGTAGAGTTCGAAACAATGCTTACTTACGCTGGGTTGAAAATTGCAACTGCAGTTACTTACCTTTAGTTCTAAAAATTATCCACCTTCCACTCAAATAGAATTCTTGAATTTTTTCAATTATCATGTAAGGCACAGTATTAACATAACAAAAAATTAACATAAATAACATTTTAATAAATAATTAGATAAATGCAATAGGCAAATGTATTTATAAAGGATATACGTTGAGTAGTTACCGAAATAAAGGCAAAGTTTAACATTTACATTTTTCATTCAGTAGAAAAAAAAAAGCTTTCATAAGGGAGCATTTGAAGAATGATTTGTTAGGTACTGAAGAGCGTAATTGGCGCATATCGTTAAATAATTTACAGCATTTATTCGAAAGCTCACTAACCGGACTTGCAGTTTTGTTATTTAGTTCTTACATATGTAACAAAACATTGTTTTCTGTTACTATCCATTTGAAATATTGAGAGAGCTGAAAAAAATATCGGCCGAATACTCGTAAAAAACTAACCATGTGGCACATGTAAGCGGTTTTACAGAAATCGATTGCTATTGTTTATGTGACACTGACGAGCGTGAGTTTAAGTAGATGTGTTTTGATTGATGGCAAAACTATAGACTAACATATATTTGCCTTTTACAAGCTTAGAAATTCAACATGTTTCAATTAATAGTCTAGTAGTTTGGGTCACTTGATTTTCCATTCTTATAAAACAAAAGAAAAATGTTAAATAAAGGTCTTATTTTTCTATCTATCTATTTCAATTTTGATTTTTGAAATGAAAATATGCTTCTTTTCGATCACAATATACCGCAACTGTACATGGCGGAAACTAGCGTTTTGAACGCCTGATTCAAAAATTTGCTAAGCTTCTAATAATTCAAGAAATTCCCTTTAAAAAAATAGTTTTCTATAAATAAAATTGACCTATGGAACTACAAAAATCAATTGTAAAAATTTCGGAAATTTTCTTTGGTATATCTTGATGCATAAATTTCCGTAAGAAGATGTTACTTAATAAAATCAAATACATATCAATTAAAGGAGATACGCAACACCATGTAATATAATTTCTGAACAATCGTTTTTATTTTGCGTTTGTGATGTTTGGTTATATTTTTCATTATAAGTTTTACAGCAGAACAACAATCAAAGTTTGGTCAACAATCAAAGCAGGTCAAATTTGAATAGTCTTACATAATGAATAATCTAATATGATTCGGTTATAACAACTGTGAAGCGTAATTTATATTTGGCCAAATTGTTCAATATGTATTTTCTGAACCTTTACAGTAAAAGCTCTGAATTCAGTTTTTATCCCCCAAGCATATCAATTCATTCCGATTTTTTTTTTGCATTTGAAATTTCATACTTATTCGAATAACACACTGATTGCGTCTCAAGCTATGTACTCAAAAAAATTAAAAACGTTCCACTTATCTCATAAATGCACTAAAATGCTTTCGAAAATGCTAGTTCTCGTTAAACCCCAAAGTGAATTGCTAGAAAAAATTCATCAAACATGTACTCATGAATATGAATGCAATGCATATGAACAGATTATGAAATAACATTTCAAAAGCACGTAGCTTCTAATTACCGTTTTAATTTCAAATGTGAATAGCATGCAAAAGGTTTATGTTTACGTCCATATTCTCCTTCCGGCGAAATACAAAGCGGAAAAAGATACATCTGAGTTGTTGGATCGTATGAATTTAGTATTTATTTCAATGTGTGGAACGAATATTGTGTACTGAAACTTGCCTGTAAAGTAATAAAAATTCGCCTTTTGAATCGCCCGCTAAAGCAATGGCTAACGCAAATGGTGGGCACAATTATTAAAAATTCTTTTGGCACATTAGGTTACAGCACTCGATTAATTTTAATTTGAAAGCGAAAGTTTACACAGTTAATTTGTTTTTTTCTGCAATAAAATGGCTATGTAGCACCTTCCGAATGTTTGAATTTTTTGCTTTTTCCAACTCAAAAAGAAGAACGTTTTCATGAAATTCTTTCAAAGACCAAATAATATATTATTTTGGATGCCAGAACAAAATAGGTGCGTTTTTTGTTTCTCGATCAAACGCTGGTTAGGGTAGGCAGCATTGAAACCACAACAGCTGAGGCAGGATTGTTGTTGTTTTGAATGCTAGTTACCCTAACCAGCTTTTGATCAAAGCCCAAAAAACACACCTAATATTTTCATATTTTATCTGTATGTATGAGTGAGGGTAGTATCTGTTTTATTTATATTGTCGTTACATTCTTGCTTTGATAGGATGATAACATTATAGCACAGGATTTCGAACGTAAGAAACTAGGCAGTAAAGCTAGCAACATGTTCTTATGAATAGGGAGATATGAGAACTTAACTCATCTAACTAATTGCACGCAGAGGTAGTTTTGATCATGTTTTAACCAACCGGATATTAATGAACTACAGCTTATAGACCAGTTGTTCAGTTTGATAAGTGTATAAAAAAAAATGCACCCCAAATCATGTGCCGTTTGATGCATAAGGTCATTTCGCACAAATTAGATGATCAAGTCTTCGTTCACTTGGGCGATTTGCTGATCACGTGTCCAACATTTGATGATCATCTCAAATTGCTGACCATTGTGGCAGATTTATTGCAGCAGCCGAAGCTGACCATCATTGTTGAGAAGACCAAATTCGTCCAAAAGGAAATTCAATACCTGTCCTAAAGACTGATCCCGAAAAAGTAGCAGGCATCAATTCATATCTGAAATCGAGAATGGTAAAAGACGTGAGGAAGTTTATGGGAATGTCCGTATGGGAAAGACGTTTTGTCCCGAGTTTCGCACTTATTACTTAACCATTAACGAAGGGCAAAAATAAGTTCTTGTGGTCGGAGGCAGCTAATAGGGCTTTCGAAGAAACCAAAAAACTTTTAGCGTTTGGACCTGTGCTGGTTAAACTTGATTTTTCCTGTCATTTCTTTATACAGTGCGATGTAAGTGCCTTCTTTTCAAACGGATAATAACGGCGAAGAACGTCCCACTGCATTTATATCCGTGAAGCTGAATGCGGCACAACGCAACTACAGCGTCACAGAGCGAGAGTGTTTAGCCGCGGTGCAGAGCATCAATGTTTTCGAGCATACGTCGAGGGATTGCCCTTCACCGTTATCACAGACCATGCAAGCTTGAAATGGTTGATGGTGCAAAGGGACTTATGCGGACGATTAGTACAGAAAATACTAAAATTACAAGGGTTTAATGTCAAGATAAAACATCGAGCAGGCACTCAAAATGTCGTTCCAGATGTCTTATCGCAAGCACGCGACTCTGGAGATGAATCTAATTGTGCGGCTTTTAACCTTCCCAAGCATCATCAGTCGCTGAGAAATATTCCGGCACAGGCCTTCCCAGATCCTGATTGCACGAATCTGGTCCGCCAGATCAAACAACATCCCGACCAGTTTAAAAATCTGTACGTGACAACGGGGATGTGGACGTTCGTTAAGGATCCAATGGAGGTCTCGACTTAGATATTCCACAGACAAAGGTGTGGGCACCTGAAGGAGGTAGACAAACACTGCGCACATAGTGATGAAAGCCCTTTGGGATTACATCTGGTATTCGAAAAGCTTTGAAAGTATTGCAACGTTATCATTACTGACCACAACTGCGTCAAAATGTGAGCAGTTGTGATAATAATTGGTCTACTTGCTAACAAATTAAGGCCACGAATACTGCAATGAGACCACTTATGGTTGCTGGTGGGATTACTGATCGGCCAGTGCAGCGTTTATCTATCGACTTTATGGGCCTGAACCCCCCCTCAAAGTTCGGAAACAGTTGCAGTTGCTAGTGGTGCTCGACAATTATACCAAATTTATATGGCTGAAAGCTATAGCAAAAGCAAAAGCGAAATTGATGGTTAAATTCTTGAAGGAGAATATATTCTTGACCTTTGGCATACCCACAACAGAAATTAAATTATCTTTCTTAAAGTTTGTCAATTTGTGAACACGGTTCTCTTCTTGTCGATAAATTAACATAGACAACGTATATCGTCTTTAATATTATTTGATTTGATACGAGGAACTGGATCGTTATGCGTAGTAAAACTCCGAAATTGTTTATATTATTGTTTATTAAAAAAATAGATTGCATTTCTTTAGAGTTAAAAACAACTTGGGTAATGTGAATGCATTGCATTCATATTGATTTCTGTTTATAATATTTTCTGTTTTTTTCTTCTAATGAATAATTTGTGTCATATTTCCATAATATTGCTGGGGTTTAGCAAAAACCCTCATTCATTAGCTTACTTACTGCCATTTGATTGTCTTATATTAGCATGAGAATTGAAATTTTCTTTTTTCTAAGCTAATGCATGTCAATTTCTCTAGGCTTCAATAAATGAAAAAACAAGAAAATACAATGAAATAATTCAAATATTTTAAATGATGCTTATTTCGCTGTAGCATCCTATTCTTTTCCCATTTGTATTTTTTTAACGATTGTCATGATAGCGTGCATAGCACGAGAGGAATACCTGCCCGAAAACTCACGACTTGACTGAGCTAGCTGGCGAAGTAAAGCACGACAGGCTCGAACAGAGCTGTTCCTTTAAAAACTATGCTGCACTAGCGACTGCTCGATAGAGCAACAGCTAGAACGCAATAATTGCCATGCGTTATGGATT
Source organism: Nemotelus pantherinus (assembly GCA_963978885.1). Lineage (NCBI taxonomy): Eukaryota > Metazoa > Arthropoda > Insecta > Diptera > Stratiomyidae > Nemotelus > Nemotelus pantherinus. The sequence continues at coordinate 128,953,777 of OZ022265.1, forward strand.
TTTCTGTTCTGCGCATAGTCTTGACTCCTATTCAAAAAAAAAGCCACAGTTACTTGAACATAATCTCAGAACATATCATTAAAATATCCTAAATAATATCAGCTTTCTTATAAACTAGTGTAGCCTAATGGATAGAGCGTCTGCCGTTAAGGAACAGAGTCAAGGATTCAAATACAAATGTGGTCAGAATCCGTTCATCATAAATAAAAGCTAAGATTTAATATTTGAGTAAAGCTAATAGAAATTTCTATAACTATTGAGGCTCTATTTAGAGAATTTTGTTTTTTCAAGCTGTCGCTTTTATTCAGTCAAATTGCGTTTTCTTCGAAAGAAGCATACATAACAAGGCTCAGTGACTAAAAGGATAATTGGAAGTCTCAATGTCAAGTGAATATGGCATGTGGGGCGACGCCTATCAATTGAGCTCTTTTTAATAGTTTTTACCTGGTTCAACAACATATACGAGTAGTCTAGCATTCAGTGCATGGAAAACCCATTTTCTGCGTCTATTTTCATTTTCTTGACGTTCACGTTGTATGGCTCAATGCAAACAAATGAATTGTCATTGGCAAACATCACCAGTCATACGTAGTTTCGGACAGTTTCAGCAAATTATAATAGGTTACACCTACCACCAAATGCAAAGCTCAAGCTCGGTCCAATATCCCACTCTGGTTGGGGAGATCTGGCTCATATTGATTAGCCTAATGTTTTAGCATTAAGGAGTCTGAAAGTATACCAGTTTTTCACCACTTGTAACAATTCGATACAAAAATCTGTGATCTTGTCTTTCATGCAGTATTTAGCAAAAAGTTTTTTTTTTGATGACGTTCAATACATCTAGCGTTTTTTTTCTTCGAGTTATGCTTACAAATTGAAATCAAATATATTAGTGTTGAAATCTTAAAACTATTTTATATAAATTATATAAACTATGAATTCCTATAAGCAAATGACACGTTTCCTTAATTTTCTTTTCTCAAAAAATGTTAAATGTTAAGTAGTCCCAATACAATCCTCATTTGATCTGGGGGTTGAAGTTGCAAAAAACATTGTCGATAAAAAGATACTAATTACATATGGCCTCTCAGCCTCTCGGTCTATAGGCGTCAATTTACCACTGATTCGAATTAAATATTAATGTGATGGAAACGTTTCGTTGAAATGGAATTAGCTATTTTAAAACGAATAAAAGAAACATGAAACATGTAACAAATATATTTCAAATATTAAAGAAAATAAGATTGATGAAACCTTTTAAAAAAAGTGGGGTCATATTTGTGCATCTAATATTAAAATTTACATTTTTCAATGCCAGTCCGTATCTATCCATAGTTGCAAGCAGCAAATCTCAAATCTTTATCTTTTTGCTTTCGAATCAAGCTGATAATGATAGCAATATGAGTCACAATATCAACCTTTGAAGCTATTTTTCTGTTACAAAGGCACTACTTGTAGCTCTAAGGACTTATTTTATAACACTGATAGTTATGTTTTAGAATCAAAAATAGTTTTTTATTTAAAACACTTGTAATCAAGTCGAATATTGAAAATAAAATGATTTTTGTGCGTACATCATTTTCAACTTAGACCATCGTCCTTGCGAATGATTAAAACGATGAATTTTATGCGAATAAATTTGATTGAATCTTTACAGTGACGAGATCTGAAATCTCAAATTTCGGAAAAAAAATCCTTAAAACTGCATCATGTGAAATTCATTTAATAAATTTGAATATTTGCGGAAGTGCCAACATACCTGTCTGACAGACGTAGACGGAAGCAGCTTATTAAAGGGGAATTATTCGAAAAAGCGAGTCCCTTTTACGGATGTTTATGCTCCTGTGCCTTCATCGCTCCTCGTCCATTATTCAAGTGTAATGAGAAACTTTCGAACCGAGGCTAGAGGAATGTTGCAAAATTTACATTAAATTGAATCGAGCGTTTGTGGAGCAATTACAGAGCTTTTACTCGCAAAAATGCTTAACTGGGCCTCTTGCAAGGTGTCGACAAAGTGTGCCAGAGGCCGGGAAGCAGAACAACCGTTAGCGGACAATGTTTGTACATGTTATTCGGTAAAATATTGTTTTATGAGGTACGAACACGGCACGTGATGGCCATAGATTTGTCGGTTCGAGTGTTGTATGGAAGGGCCTTGGCAAAAACTTCACGACGCTGCCAACATGCATTTATTTAAAACAAGAATTATGAAGGTACGGAGCAATAGCTTAAGTGGGTACAGCGTTTTTAATGGATATACTAATAAGTTAGGCGAATTGTATTCGTAAGTTCTTGTGGATCGCCACGGAACCCCGACGAATTATCATACAAATTGCTGCTTGTCTTCCACGCTTACTTTTCTTCTACTGCTGCGGTCGTATCCTTCCTTTGCTTGACCCATATTCATCTATTTCATTACCTTGGGATATGTTCAAAAGCTAATGACATCCGGAGTGGTGAGGCCGATTCGGTTTGTCGGCAAATGAAAGTCGAGAAACACTCGGTGTAGAATTTTGCATAAAACTACCGTTCGGGTAGTGAAATTTAAAACCACCAGCACTTTTAATTTGTCGAAGAATCTTTGAGCAAAACGTCTTAATTGGAATTTCCTTTGAAAATATGAGAGGTATAGCGTTTTCAAAGGACACTTGACAGTAGAAGAAACGGTAGGTTTGGCCTGAATTGAATTTATAACAATGTTTAACAAAGTTGCGATTTTTCACTAGGTCAACGGTGAAACCTGCTGGCGTTTAGAATTTATATACTTTAACGCGAAGCCTCTGATATTTTTCAAAGAGAGAGGAAACTACATTGTTTACTTTGGGAACAAATTGGTTGGTTTAAATAACCGTCGAAGCACTGGCCCAATGCAGTGGTTTAATTACTACCTGTTCGTTTGGTAGGCATCATCGTTAGTTCGTGGATTTTTGCATTGCCTGCGTGGCTCGATACAAACTGCAAACCGAATTCCGTCTGCAGAAAATAGCATTGGTAATCAAATACTACTTCCTTCTTTAAAACGCACGGACCTCAATTTTCGAAAAAAGAAAATGGGCAGTTTTACGTTTTTATATTAAATTCTTTTAAAATCTTTTACACATAACAAGACCATGTTTGAATTTGTTTCATAACAAAATGAGCTGTGCGGAAGCAACCCGTTACCAGTTTGAAATAAATTGAAAGATATCATGGTATTTATTCAAATTAACATATGTATCTTCGATGCATGAAAACGAACAATAGAAAGAAATTATCAAATGAAAAAGGGAGCATCGACGCGGACAATAAACAAAAGAAAAATGACGAATTGAGATATTATCAAAAACTGTACTCACTTGCAAATTTCAATTGCAAACTGCAAGTTTCAATTTCCATTAGCTTATAAATTTAGCTTATGACTTTTTGTTTATCTTTGATCCGCTTAGATTATTGAACTTTGCGTCATCAGTGCTATACGGTCACGAACGGAGTCAGAGAAAGTAATCAAAAATTTTATATGAGATATTCTGAGACATGCACTGATGAGGTTCCGGTAAAATAGCTCATTCATGTGACATCTAAGTTAAATTAGTTGGACCGTGACTGGAACGTCACTTAAGTGTAAGTGAGAATCGATCTGTATTCGTCGCAATCATATACATACATACATATGCAATTACATTTGTCAAAGGTTCTGCTTTCTGAAACAATTACCACACCACATTGGCATAATTACTACCCCGCCGTAAAAATGACGTTTTGAAAGCAATGTTCCTATTATGATTGTTCATATGCAATAGGAACGCAATAAACTATTACAGTTTTTTTAATAATATAAAACTTCTATGGTGTTCCCTTCAATTTGAGCTTTATACAAACTTATTTTTCTATGAAAATGTGGGGTTTGAACAAATACAATCGGAAAAAGCCGAAACACCAGTGCACTAATAATGCTTCGAATTTCCTAATACACACTTATTGCTTCTTTTTCTCCATTTTTACTACAACCAGTATGGTTTTCTACACACCAAGAAGAAAAACATAGAAACGTGGCAGCGCACAACCAACTGGAAACAGGACAAAAATACAAATCCCAGTCTTATGCTCTGAAAATGCCATTTCATATGTTGTTTCCACGCAATTTCTTCCTGAGAATTTTCTTAATTCGTTTTGTATTTATGACTCTCTGGTTCCAGGGTTTCTGTATGGTAGTCGAAACATAATCTCCTTATGACTACATTCATCTTATGTTTCTACGACATTTGATACTATCAATAAAAATCTCATTCTTTTTCATTACAGCTAGTTATATTAGGTCCGAACGCAGAGCTAATTTCATTGCTAATTCAAAGTTGTCTCCTGGACCCTGGCACGACCCCATACAAACACACACATACTTGCCGGTTCTGTTCTCCGTAATGTTTGTTTTGTGCTGTGACTAAGCTGTAATGAAAATGGAAACGATTTATTACTATCATGTTGCCGACAATTTTTCGCAAATGTTTGATTTGGTCAAAGTGTGGGGTGATTTGTTATAAAAGAAAACATGAGGTGCATTGCTGACGGCATGTGGTCACTCAGTTTATTTGTAATGAATATTGGGTGTAAGAATTTATCATCGACTTTCAGCTAGAACAATGACTTTCGTAAGGCATGCTTCAAGCTTATCATACTCAAATAACTTACTGAATATAATGTTACGGGCAATCCATGCCAACCTAAAGTAATCCTCAACTTCCATGAATTTTTACGATATTTATAAATCAATGTCACAGACACGTTGTGGAACGTCAATTGTAATGAAAAGAAAGTTTCAACAATAATGCTCCCCTATGAATATTTTTTTCGCAGACTATATCAACAAACTGCCGGAGTCAATAATACAAAAATCTGGGAAAAATTCTATGAATATTTCGATGTCGACATTGAGACAATATCCGAAGAATTTTCATTCGATTGATGCTCGTGGAAGAGCTGTTTTCAGGACAATGTAAAGGATTTTCGATTTACCAATTCGTTATTTTCTCCTTGTAGCTATATGGCAGGAATTCGATACCGTTATTGAATTGAGCTTGTTTACCAGTAATAAGTCTATACACGCTTTTGCTCCCCAAAATGGTTTGTGCGTCATTTAAAGACCTTAAGAATAAAACCGACTGATGAAGTGTGAAGGGAAAGGAATGAGAAAGTAACCAGCAAAAAATATTGTTTTTCATTCTACATTTGTAGCTGTGAGCACAAGAACTAACGATCGCTCCCTTCCCGTTTCAAGAGAACACTCATGAAAAAGTAAAACAAGTGGCTACGTAGAACTATAAGATGAGGAGAGACAAATCAATATCCTGGTCAATAGACGCCGAAGGTGTTAAGAACCAAAATGTGCAAAAAAAATATATTTCAGTGAGAGTTAAGTCACTTGTTTTTTTTCATCTAGTTAGGCGATTAATTGATATCAACTTTATAATGGCGAAATGAAATATTCATTCAACATTTTGCGTGCCACATGATTCATATTTTAAGGGCAGCTATTGACGTTTAAATCATTGCCATTCGCTTTTTACGATAATGAAGTTATTCTGCCTGAAAAAGAAATAGTAAATTTGACTATGATTTTGCAAAGTAGACATATGTCTGGTTTACTATTTTTGCTTGAATAAAATTAAAAATAAAATATTGGGTGTTGAGATGCTAAAAGGTGCGATAAATTTGTGCGAGGCTATCAGATAGTGATCATTGTGTATCTAGATTGTATTTAGAATTTTTAAAGTTAATACAATTTATCAAAACCTCAAAAAGGCTCAGGGCTTTTTCCAAAATGAGGAAAGAAGTTTTAAACTTATAAAACAAATAAAATTAATAGAAAAATAATTCTACTATGAATATAATAGAAAAAGGAGAGAGGTACATACTCAAAAAGGAGAAACACAGATATTGGGTACGGATTTTCAAATCTGACATATTTTTGGAACACAACATGTCAGCAAGGTATTTTGATCCAAACATTCTCTTCTCCGTAGACTAAATAAATTTCATTTCTATTCGTCTATTCAGTAAAATATCCAATCAACTGTTATACCAGTAAAATCATCATATCCAAAATGTGTATTTACAATCTCACTTTTCGAAATCACAATCTCTTGATTCAAAAATAAATATGTCGAAATGTGAACAAGTTTTTCATTCAAAATTTGCAGTAATTGACCTCGAAAAAATTGATGTACAAATATAGAATAAAGGAGAAAAATGCTAAGCCAATAAGACTGACAAACATGGTAAATGGAAGAGATTATCCCAATTCTACTTAAGCTACATTTTTTTCAATTACTTGACGGAAATAAAACAAATAAATTAAAAAAAAGAAGTTTATTTTCGTCTTGAGTACATTTCAAATAACAAGTATGCATATTTTTCCGTAAAGTCTGCTGGGTGCCATAAGCACTTGAAATATAATTATAAATAAATAAATTGTTATTTGTTTTTGATTTTTTTACTTTATTTTTTTATTGGATTTTGTTTTGAAATTTACAAACACTCATATGTTAGGTAAGGATATTATATCTATAAACTACACTATTTTATTCTGGTAGCTCCTCTAAATTACGTTTTGTGGTACTGTGGTGACGTCCAGATTACATAGAACCATTAGGTAGCAAAAAAAAATAAACAACTAAAGTAGAGCTGAAAATGTTTCCATAAGAGCGTCCGCACACGGGTCGACATTCAATCGGCTCGACTGCGACTCGACTGCGACTCGAACTCGAACTCCTTGCGATTTCCAATGTAAATGAATGGAGACCCGCACACGGGTCGACTTGTGCTCGACTCGCACTCGGTGCGACTGCGACTCGACTGCGACTCGTCTCGCTCGAAGTGTTTGGAACGGGAAAAGTCGAGCAAGACGCGTGATATTTTTTTTCGAAATATATGAAATTGATTTTTTTTATAATGTATGCATTATTAATTATTTTATTTTATGTATTATTATGATTGATTCTTTGAAAAATATTAATGTTTCTGATAACGTATCACGTATGTATTTTTTTATATGTTTGCATAATGTAATGTTACATATTGTAATGTTCTATACATGAAATTTTCCTATATTTATTTTAATTATGTTGGCCACAAAATAGTTGCACCTATATGCTCATAAAGGTTATTGATATGTGATCATGGTTCCCTTCTTGTCTATAAATCAGCATAGATAAAGCAGATCATAATTGATACGGGAAACTCGATCGTTTTGCGGAATAAGCTGCCGAAAGCAGAATCAAAGTGGAATTGTTTTTGCGGGATGATTAAAATTGAAAATTGAAGATTAAAATTGAAAATTTTATAGAAAATGTTTTTTGTACAAAATGGTTTCGAACGTATGCACTGATTCTCATCAGACTCCAGCTTACAGTGCTTACTTGACTGATGGGACCACTTGCAGTTGGAAATCAGTAATTTTTATTTACGTTAGTTATGACAAATTTTAACATCTCCGCAAAACGCAAAACAATCCAGTTTGTGTGAGCTGGTGTCTGATGAGAATCAGTGTATACTTTCGAAACCACTTTGTCAAAAAAAAAGTTCAATAAAATTTTCAATTTTAATCATCCCGCAAAAACAATTCTACTTTAGCATCTATATATTTATTCAAGCAACAGCGAAGTGTTTATAATATAGTTTCCTAACAAAGAAACAAGCTTGCAATTTTTCAGGATGAAGTTCCACTTACTGGAGAAGCTTTTATTGAACACTAGTTGTTGCTGCCAATGGCTAATGATTCGATTGATATTGACATTCTTAGATGATATAGCAGTGCCATCTGCGAGGATAGTAATTTTGCACTTGGAGTGTGAAAGAGAGGCGTATAGCTATTGAATTTAGTTGCACCCTGGGACATGCTTATCAAAATATTAATGGAAGTGCTTCATATCGGATTCAATAAAGGTCGGATCATTATTACTTGTAGTAATCCATAGTGGGTGAATATAAGTTACACGTGACAAAGCGACATATACTAATAACATACAAGTATATAATATTATTGAAGATCTCTCTATTAAAATTACTTTCAATAACCGACCAAGACGCACCAGATTTGCAAATCTGCCCAATGAATTCATTCATCACACTATTTATCATAAAATGAGCCCATTAATAGGTGCTGTGGAATACTCAATTCTATAAGCAGCCACTACTCTTCGGGGATTACCAAATCAAACTTCAAAAATAACTGGTCCAAAGCCCATTCCACATCTGAACCCGCTTAACTTCCATCGTTATTAGCCTAAATTTAATTAAAATAATGTAGAGTAACTGCTACAAAATTTGTGATGCATTGAAATACTTTTTACGGACAATTTTTATTTTATATTTATAATGATTAATTGTATTTTAGATTTATATTATGGTTTCTTGTTGTGTATGTTGCCTTGTTTCGTAAAATAAATATCTAAATAAATAATATATACTATTGTTTGTTTGTCAAAACTTCGCGTAGAAAACGACCCGTTTCGAGTTCGAGTCGCAGTCGAGTCGATTGCATGTCGACCCGTGTGCGGATGCAATTGTCTACTTCGAGTGTGACGCCTATGACGCTTCGAGTTCGAGTCGCAGTCGAGTCGATTGAATGTCGACCCGTGTGCGGAGGCACTTAATGTTTTTTGGAAAAATATAGGTGTTCGCTGAGGGGGCACAATGGCAACCGAAAAGAATAACTGAAAAACTAAATAACGATAAAAAAGAAATTCTTTATGACCGCGTCAGCTTGAAAATATATTTTTTAGAGCAAAATATAAGCAGAAATGTGTTGGAGCATATTGACAGTTGCGAAAAATCATCTGAAGAAACTGAATTGAAAAGCAATAGAAACTTGAAGTCAAAAAATAGAGACAAGGCCAAACAACAGGAGAGAAACTAGCAGTAACCACAAAAAACTGGACCACTATCGCAGTAGATACCAACGACTGCAGCATCGTGTCGAGCACAGTTTTATTCCATTTGAACCATCGAAGGCTACTCAATTGAAAACACGATTTCGCATCAATCAATCTGTCGCTAGCTTTGAAGGAAGCTAATAAGCGTACCATACGTGAACTCAGGAATCCTCAAAACAATTGAAACACCATCAGAACGCCCACACAATAAATTGAGTAGCAAAAGCAATATGTCGAACAGGATCCGCTTTAGGCTGTGATGTCAAACTGGCTCATATAGTGTGCTACAGAAAAGGAGGAAGCACATTTAGAGTTTTATCACTAGATGCGATCTTATTTGCTTTGGAAATTCGGCAAATCTGTATTGTTCAGGAAAACGAGCTGAGTTTTTATAACGGATTAAAAACTTTTTTACTTCGAAAATTATCAATTGCAAATTTACTTGTAGATGGACCGCTAATTGCCGAAAAATATCAATAATACACAGTTAAATATAGAATCCCAGCTAAATATAGAAGCAAAACTAAATACATAATACACAATAACTAAATGTAAAATTTCTAATTGTGTTAACATCCCACCGAGCTATCTGTTCATTACAGAAATACAAGAAACATGAATGAAGATAATAAATACGTTTGCGCGGTTTTTAATAAGGGTTAATTTTTCAACATCCTGTGTTTCAATCACTCGGAAATATACAACCATTAATTTTGCAAGCGATAATGAACTTGTAGTGAAAGTTAACAGCCAAAGTTTCATATTCGACAGTTTTTAAATTTTCACCTTTCTACCGCTGAAAACTTCGATCTAGTCATCGGATATAAATGAAACTCATAGAATAGCTTGTCTTAGTAGAGCGCTTGATTTTTAGTTGCACTTTACAACGGAACTAAGCACCAAATGATTGAATATCTTACATTCCGAAATTTTTTCGGCCGATAACCTTCAAATTTTTACTAACCCCTTCAACTTCCCATGGAGATAAATTTAGAAACCAAGTTGATATCAAATCTGAATCTTCCATTAGCTATTACACTCAACAAAAGCTTTTCTGAAAACATATTTCCTGCTTCCTGGAAACCTGCTTTTATTAAACACTATTCCTAAATCTATCTTGTGTTCCTAATTACCGTCCGATATCACTTCCCTGAGTTTTTTTTTCTGGAGCCCAATATTCATAGCATCATTGCCTTAGTATTTCTCCTTGTATTTTATTTACCGCAAAATAGGGTTACATAATTTCTGCAAAGGTCTCTCTATATCCATGAATTGAATATGTTTGACGAATTACATTGCCAAATCTCTTGATGACCGGTTTGAAGAGCACGCTATTTATACTGAATTTTTACAGGCATTTGACTATGTGGACCATAAAATTATCTTGCAACTAAAAGCAACTATAATCTTTCTCATGGATAATACTACGGATTTAGTCCTGTCTTTTTGATCGCCCCTTACGTGTCTGATACGAGTCCAGCCTGTCAGCTCCCTTTAAACCCGATATTGAAATTTCTCAAGGATCTGTACGGGGCCTTTTCTATTTTTATTTTATGTAAATAAGTTACCACCACTTCTTTCATGTGCTGCTAATTTTTACTCACATGACCTTAAGCTTTTTTATAACTGTAAGATCATTCCAACACTTCTGCCTCCTTCAGTCAGATCTGCTCAAACTCGAAAACTGGAGTCAAACTAACAAGATTGTGCTAAATACATATATCACGCAATGGTTTTTTCTCAAAAGACTAATCAAGGATCAAATCCAAAAAATTCAGGGGTCTTAGATCCCTGACTAAGATTTGATCTGTACATTTTTGATATCAATCGTGCTTCTAAAATGTTCTGATTTTTTCGTAGAACATCTCAATCTTTCGCCACCAATATGAAGTATGTTCTGCTTCGTTTTCTATACAGTCTTAAATCCGCATTCTCAAAAATTCACATAGTTTTTTAGATTCTCTATTGAAATTGCATCTCGCTCAATATACGCCGAATCAGTTCCTGCTTTTTAGTCTGGGATCTCCAGAGACTCTCTCCTTTGATCTGAACCACATATTTTCAATTGCGCTTAAATCAGGAGAATTACCAGTTCAATCAATCCACACATTAGAAAAGTGCTCGTAAATCGCCTCATAAGTTTTCAACGCTGTATGCGCCATGGCTCTATCTTGGATCAAAATTACTTGCTTTCTGTCCATAAATTGTTGATTATTATAAAGGCATTGTGCAAAAACAAGGAGGATATTTTACCTGTAATATTCTCCATTGCACAACAAAATGAAGTTGGCTTTTTCCGCGACTGCTCACTCCATCAGCTACCGTGACTTTTAAACTAAATCTTCGGGTCGGCTTTACGGGAAAATTTTCGGGATCGCTGGTTTTCACTGTCCTATTCCGTCGATTAGATGTTGGATGCAGTTGAATCCACGACTCATCAGTAAAAAGTATGTTTGCAAGCCGGGTTGGACCACGGGCATTGTCATCGGCAATTCCAAGCTATCGACAGAAGTTAAACCAGGCTCGAATTTTCTTATCAGAAAGTTAAGGTTTGATACGATGCCTGTAGGCTTGTAGCCTTCAGTTAGTTAATCGAATGTAACACTGAACGGTTCGCATCGACACTTTTTTAGCGGCCTCCGGGGAAATGTTAAGCCTTTCGTCACTCTTCGCGTTCCTATTCTTGGTTTATTCTCAGCTGATGCTTGAATCTTTCCTTTTGATTCTGCGGAAAGTACGGACGGTCGATCACTTCTTTTCATATCGTCCACATTTCCTTTTTCACCATATTTTCAGGATGTTCTTATGTACGCTTAATGTTTTACAAAAGCTGCTGCGTCTGTAGCCCAATAGATGCATGCGGTGAATTTCCATACGCTTTTGAATTTGACTATTTACCATTCTTATCGAACAGAAATTTTAGTTCAATCTGTTGAAGGTTTACAAAATATATCAGGTTTTGGTAAATCGTCGTTAAAATCAAAGCCCTCGGGTAAATTTGGTGCCTTTACTTCAACAAGCGAAATCTGAAAGAACAAATTTATGATCTCAATCGTTCTTCGATTATATTACAGATAACACCTGAAGCTAGTGAAAAACTACCCAAGTAATAGCGGGTCTGCATATTTTACTGGTGATTAGAATTACTTGAGGTTACTTATCTGTTGTCTGGTCTCCGCAGCGTAAATATGATCGTAAAGCACTCAATTTAATCCAACGTCATTTTACTTGAACTCTACTTTGCAAGCATAATTTTCCGTACTTGGTTTACTCTGGTTAATTAGCTTTACATAACTTCAGCCGTTGCTCACTTGCCATATTTTCTTAGATGCTTCTTGTTTATTCTGTGTTCCTACATGCTAAACTACCCTTTTTCAGGACGTACAGCTTCGTAGTCACTTCCGCCCAAATCGGTGCTCGAAAAGGTTTGAAGTGCAGTTTCTATGCACTAGCCTTTTGTCCTTAATATCGGGGCATGGGCTATGTAAATAAGCAAATGATTTAATAAAATAAGTTCTTATATGAACACTTATTATACACATTCATCACAAAGAAAATATATATTATGGAATCTCCTACAACCATTATTTTGCACAGTTTAAATTTTTTATTACCTTATGTTCACCATTAAGCAAGAAAAGTTTTCTTATCGTTAGTGACATTCCTAAACTATGTCCAAAAATATTCGAAATTATTTACAAAACTTGACGATTGGCCATCTTTTTAACTGTATGTTGCGAAATTATTAATGCTTAATTTTGCAAAATACCAAGAAGAATATTTGCATTTATTGATTTGATTTAGCATTAGCATTGTAAGTATAACTTACAATTAACGGATAATATAGTCAAACTCCGTACAAACCTCGTCATTTATATGAACTTCAAAACGAAAATTCAGTTAAAAGTAGAATTAATTTGAATAATTCTACTGGGTTAATTTCAATGTGATTTTGATATTTAAGTGAAAACGTTATTTTTTCAATTTAGTATTTACTTTCTCCCAATTAATGCAATTAAAGCTATTGAAGAAATATATATTTGTCAAAGCTTTTTTAAAATAACTGAGAGTTTTGGTCACAGAATTAAAATCCGTGTCGCAGATTTGCATTTATTTTAGACGTGAATCGATTTTCATTTTTGTTTCCTTTGAAACGTATTGATATTGCTGGGATTGAGATCCGGATTGGAATTTTCAAACTTTATTCAAACTTCATTAGCACTTGAACAGTTACGCCTTTGAAACAGAAACTGCAATTCATTGCAAAATAACCAATCCAATCCGACACACCAATAGCATCTGAATTTCATAGAACACCCTATAAATTCTATTTATTTTATTTATTTATCCGTATATCCTTTGATAGTGTTGGCTACATGTAAATGTCAAAGCCACAAAGTCATCTAGCAGGAAACAGTTGCACGTAACGAATGGCCAAAAGGAAAGCATCTCAAAGTAGATGGAAAAGCAGTTGGATATCCTGGTACCAGCACAACTTCCCCATATAAAACTAACATACCGTTTATACCTTGTAATCTCCTCTAAAATACCTGTAAATAATATATAGCTGATGTTCAAAACATATTTCGGTAGCACTGTCGCTCCTTTCGAAGTGGCTAGAGTTTATGTGAGCAAGTAACATTACGCTCGAATAAGACATGGCCATAAGCGCTCTAGAAGACGTTAACGAAGGGTTCGTTCTGGTATCTAGAAATTTCTAACGGACTCAGTCAGTTATGCTTGCGTCTGTATCAGCCTGCTTGAATTCACAGTGAGTTAAGTAAATATGGGTATATGAAACAGTGTAACAGGCCCAGTATCTAGATTTAAATTAATCTGCATCTAATGGTGCACCTGCATCTTGTATTTGAGCATCACAAGCTCTGTCCGTATTGGCATATGCTTGTGCTTTGAAACCGTTCGAAAGAAATATGATGCGAAGTGAAGCAGGCTAAAAGCAAGTACTGAAAGTATGAAAACACTAGTGGGTTTTTCACTCTCTAGAGGATTTTTCGCTTTGAACATATCAAATTGATATACTTACTGGACAAAGTGTTCCGTTTTAAATTTTAATCTTTCAGTAATATCCGCATTTGTTTGGAGCTCTTGAAAGCAAAGGATTTGCTAATTGAATGATTTTGCAGATATTGGAGTAAAATAAGTGATGAACTCTGCTTATTTTAAATGTATCGGCCCGATTTTCGATTTGTGTGTAGAAGCACAGTTTAGTCAACTTGCAAAAAATTCATCTTCTGAAGATAATTGTTCTCGAAATCTAATTATTATTAAAATCCTGATGTAATTGTACTTGACTGTAATTTTCATGATCAATCTTTTTTATTGACCAAGAAAGTAAACAAATTTGATATGACAGTTTATTGAATTGGTCAATGAAGTTCTAAAAACTTCAAAAAAACCAAGTTTTCATTACATGTAAATCAGATTAAAAACTAAAAATATTATTTTGCATACTATTAGAAAGAAAGATACGAGCCTATCTTACGTATCATGTACAGGATTACAAAGCATGGAATGAAAGCATTATTGATTTTGTTGGATTATTAACTATAGACCGTCATTTGAATTTTAAATCAATTTACTGGTGATTTAAGATCATCGAACTTTATTTCATATTTAAAAAGAAGTAGATTACTATGATTTGGATCCACCATGTTACATGTTTTCTGCTTCGATAGAATTCAGTCTCCAAGAAAACTACACTAATCATCCTTAAACCTTTATAGTTGTCGTAATCTGTCAGAAACGATCAGACTCTTAAGTAAAACAAATTTTGTAGTATTGATAAATCAAAAGACTTCTCCATAAAACTCCATCTTAGAAAGTTCCGCCACAAAGTCTGAAAATTTGACATCCAGATAAAAAACATTACCAAATTCAATTTGCTAATCCAATCATAACTCATCACCCAAACCCCACAAAGTTCGCTTCAGTTTTATTCCAACTACCCAAAAACATCATGTACACATATTTTTTCTTATCATTTTAAAACCGACATTTTGCCATACACTTGGAATCCGCTCAAGGAAACCACCAGGCTTCACCTGGCCGCAATGAAACTGACTGACTAACTTTTGGTTGATATTTTCAATGAAGAGAAATTTCGCCACAAGCCAAGTAAACTGTATTGGGCTGACTTGGCTGGCTTGGTTCCAATGATAGCTCCCCGGGAAGAATTCGATAGCATCGAAATAACTTATTGCCCAGGGTGCTGGCACGCTCAAGGCATTGATATCGCTCTGGTAGGAAATTTACGACCAATAAATCAAAAAATTATTTTAATAATACATTAAGTCGATATTTTATTTGCTTTCGATGCACAAAAACACTTTCTCGACGTGTTCGATTTTTACTTAGAAGACAAGTTTTTTTTTATCATTTCCCAATTATCTGGCGTGAAAGTTTCATTTTGCAAACAAAGTCTCGATTCAGAGTGCTTTCGAACGGTAAGAGGTCGTGCTTTATCTGCACGTGATAGCTTCCCTAATTTTCAGAATGCTCGTTTTCGTGCTCTCAAAGGTGTCAAGGAACAATGAGGTCTTATGGCAGTAATAAAATATTCTCTGACACAATGTTAGACAAGTTCCACTCAAACATCGGTCGATGTAATTTGATTTGGTTAATGTTAAATGAACTTTTTGAAAAGCAAACTAGACAAGAATCGTTGACTACGTGTCATGAAATGGCTCTTTTTAAAGTTATGCTTTATGGTCAGATGATACTAGGATTTTTTCTTCCTTTTGTCTTGTCAGAGTTTCCGAGCTGTTAAATCTATTAACAAATTTGTCTATTAATGATATGAATTGAATACACTGGTCTACATCAAAATTGTCTTTTACGTGACAATGTTCTCTATCTATGCATTTGATTTGCTGAATTTAAATATACCATTTTCGAGTCAAATTCCTAGATTTTTGCTAGAAATTCAAAATATTTTCGAGTGTAATTCACGTTTTTACAAACCAAATTTTTGAATTTTTGATACCAATTTATAAGTTTTTGAATCAAATTCATATTATTATAGTCAAAGTCATAATTTTTTCGAAACACATTCATAATTTCCGCAAGTCAAATTCATAGTTTTTTTGAGGATCTGAGAAAATTTTTGCACGACAAGATCATAATTTATGATTCTGATGCGCAAAGTACGAACATACCTGTAAGAATGTATGAATTCAGCTCGAAAAAATTATGTATTGAACCTGAAATAAATTATGATTTGACTTGCAAAAGTTATGAATTTGACAAAAAAAAATTTGATATTGTTCCAAAAATCTATGAGTTACTCGAAAATGGTATTGAACTTAAAATTAATAGCTCTTATTGCTTATGATGCCATATTTAATATAATTGCGAGTCGTTGAATAAAATTATCACATAAATAATTAGTGATTTCTCGCCTAAGGTAAAATATCTACAATTTCCATCATGTCACTTAATTGCGTAAATAGTGCAGACAATTTTCGCTACATACATATGTGGTAACATGAATTTAAGCAGCTTAGGTACTTCCATTATTTTTGAATTCAAATTAAAAACCAAAACGAAGCCTGTTGCAATACTTGCTCTACCAATTTGATCAAGTGGCGTAGCAAAAAGAAACGTTCATTGCCTTTTGGTGTTGCAATATTGTGGCTGGAACCTACTAATGTAAATGACGGTTGCTTTTGCTTGACTCTTCCCATCCAGCATTATATACCGAGAAAAAATAATCGATATCTGATATATCATGACCAGTACCAAACAATTTGCATGTTTTTGAAGACTGCCAGTAGGATACTGAACAAGAAATTAATTTAATGGAAGCTGACTGCAATGGGACGACAACCTCGCAAGCATCAGAGTTTTTTGATGAAAATGTTATTGGTGACGATCCTTAAAACTATCGCAAGTTGAACCTAGTAATCTTATACGTTGCCAACACATAAAGCAGAATTGCTGGGAACAAGACATTAACAATATTATTAAAGTTAGCTAATACAGAAGTCTTCAGATAGTTGATGCTCTTTTCAAAACCTGAAAACCTGCTTGTAACATGACATTAAATGAATGAATGCAATTTACAAGAATAGAAGCTTCTCATATACTCCGTAAAATGGAACTTAAAAGCGGTTCTATTAAAGAATAGTAACACAAATCCTTCTATTCTGTTATGCAGTGTGTTCTAAATTAAATTTAGACGCTTTATTATGCAAGGGGGTATTCCGGTCTTTCGGTTTGAAAAAATCGAAATTTTTTTTTGCATTTTCGTATTCCACTATGATCATATAATCTTGCTTTAAAATTTTATCGCAGTATCTGTTTTCGTTTTGAAGTTATTCGCATTTCCACCACTATCATCTCTGGAAAATCCCCGGCACGCTTGAGGCGAGAGTGTTTGAGATAAAATTTAAGGCGCGTTTTTCTCAAAACCATCTTTTCTCAAATTCTTGGCAAGATTTCTCGAAAACGGTCTTACAGAATTTAATGAGTGATATATCAAATTATTCGCTATAATTTAAGGAAAAAGATGAACTACGATTGTGATGATACAAAACAATTAACTATAATTTTTAATAAAAAAACTAAAAAAAAAAAGGAAAAAATTAGAAAAAATTTTTTTATAAGCTGCCATTTTTTAACGAATAATTGGATATTGATAAGCTTAGTTCATCTTGTAACGGGTATTCTCCTGAGCAAAATGACACCTCATTTGCTAATTTCAGATAATTCAAACAGACGCAATCCTGCCAAGATTGATTTTCAAAGGTCAACTTCAAGCCCTCATAGCAACAACAATTTTCAACTTTTTTTTTGAAATCCAAGTTTTTTCTAAAGTTTAAATCCTGCAATAAACGCAAAATAAAACCATATCCATTGAGTATTTATTTTTATGTATTAAAATTCATATTGAAATAATGAACGATTATCGCGTGAAAAACCGGAATACCCCCTTAATGGTAGATTTGCGGTGGTCTGAAAATCATAGCCACGTGCTGAGCAAACAATACCAAGTACTGTTGTTTTTGTGTGATTGAGATAGTCGAGCTAGGACTTTACATTATATAACAAATAATTGAAATCTAGACTGGATCTTTATCCTGGAGAAAAAAAATGTCAAGATCCTTCCTCTAGTGAAAAAAAAAATGTCTACCACCTTTACACATTAAATTTGGATTAATGACGAACATTGGTAAGTCCCTAAAAAAAGATTGACCAACATTCAAATACCTGCAAAGTATTCTTTTTTTAAGTAAAAAACGGTGTCTTGATCGGTCTTCAAATGAGAGAGATTTTGAAGTAACAAAATTTTGTTTCAGTTTTACAGGGCTGTGAAAAAGAAACAGGTGAGGCTTTAAGGGCAGTCGTTCATGGTCTTCCGGACAAAATTATTAGCTTTTAGCAACTGGGGTGCAATGTGACCCTAAAAATTCATTTCACTCCCATCTTGATATTTTCGAACTAACTGTGGTGGTGTAAGTGACGAACATGTTGAGCGGTTCCATCAAGGCAGGTCATATCAGCCGGGCGAGATCTGGAAAAGTAACCCATCAATGAAGCGAAAAAGTTGTATTCGCTTCTATGGTAAAGTAAGGTGCCCTAGAAATAGTTTAGATGGCATCTTATCCTTATTAGCAAATAATTTTTCAATCTAGTTGGCCACTTAGGCAGCTCTAGGTGGGTGCCAGGTGTCTTTAAAAATGCATTGGATGTGCTCTAACGCTGTGAGTTT
Organism: Nemotelus pantherinus; assembly: GCA_963978885.1. Lineage (NCBI taxonomy): Eukaryota > Metazoa > Arthropoda > Insecta > Diptera > Stratiomyidae > Nemotelus > Nemotelus pantherinus. The sequence continues at coordinate 128,972,413 of OZ022265.1, forward strand.
TTATCTGTCATCAATAAACACTATGTAAACACAAAATTCCACGAAATCTAGGAAACAAGGCAGCGTTCGTTAAGGACTAAAAGCTTGCAGACACGAGCTAGCTAAGCTTTGCTCAGCCGAGACGCGAGAAAGAGTGTATCCTTGAATGAAAAAGGAAGCGAAAATGCGGTGGATAAAATGACTCCATCTTAGAATAAAATTACGTATCTCCACCAGTTTTACCGTATGAAAAATTATCAAATCGTTAAAGGCGTGAATTAAAAATTGGGTAAAATTTGTGGGTCTAGAAAATTTGAAGTGATGCAAGCATATCATGTATAATTTACGTAACTTGTTTTTTGCAAATGTAAAAGTTTTGCAAATTTCGTACCAACCTCGATGCATCGCAAGTTTGATCGTTGTCAGCGTCATAGTTTGGACGCACCTTATTACTGTGAAGAGCGTTTACTTTGTCTCAACCTTTTTTAACCATCTTCACTTAAGTGTTTTTCTACTTTCTCGAACAAACTACAAGATCTCTTTCTTCCTTATTGCCATTCTTAGCTTTATTTAAATATTTTTAACCTCCCAATAAAAATATTAACTGACAATGAGCACACGAGCCCCGCGTCAAAAAAACTAGTAATTTTTTGGGGCGATTAACGAATAGATCCTATTTTTCACTTCTTCATGAGAACGGAAGTGCTGATTAGACAGGTCGTGTGCAATTGAGCGAAATAAGAAATAGCCAGGACGAACAACGTCTAGAAAATATGGCGGGAGGGGTAGGACTTCCCATTTAATCGTTTCCAAATATACGATAAGAAGTCGAGCATTATCATGCTGCATTATTATGCTGCATAATATCCCTATGGCGCCTCTCGTTTCATTTCGAGTAGGAGAAGCTTTAAAATAGGAAAATATTCGGATTTCTGCTTGAACCCAAATGATTGCGCACCTGGGAGAAAAGTGTGTATACCTATTGTGGATGAGTCCGAAATTAGCAGAAATTTGGTTTAACAGTTAAACCCGTTAGCTATATACAAACACCTCACGAAAATCTCGGGAAATTTCATTGATATCTTTTATCGTATGAAAAACTATCAAATCGTTAAAGGCGTGAATGAAAATTTGGGAAAAATTTGTGGGTCTAGAAAATTTGAAGAAAATTTAGCTGTGCACTGGAAAACAAAATCAATAGAATACAATTTCAGGAGTATCCCACTCATCGATTTATTGAAAGTTTTGGTAACGAAGCGTAAAATAAGCTTTAAACTAATTTTGGTTGTAATGAGTGCACTCGAAATTATTGGATACACAAATCGCATTTGATCATTACTGCATTAAAATCAAACCTGTGAGTGAAATTATTATTTTAATATATGTATACTGCAGACCAACACATTTGCATAAACGCAAATGAGCAATGAGCTTATATATACGATGTATTAAGAGTTTACTTTTATCATATTATTTAATATCTCTAGTAAATATTTGATGCTATTTCAGTGATGATCAGAATAATTGAAGAAAGTAATAATTTCAAAGCTTTTGTTCCTTTGCTTCATATAAAAAAATGGAACAAAAATATAAGTTAATAATACATTTTAGTACATGCGAAAATATATAAACGTATTAAAAAAACATAAATTGACATCATTTTAGCGTTTCAAAGAAAAAGTTCGAAATGACACGTTTTGACATGGCATTTCAAATAGGAAATCTTACCGTTGTTAATGAACGATGAGGACTAAAACCGTTTTCAACGAGAAACCCTTAGCCTAAGTTTTTCACGAAGGGATAACATAGATTGACTTAATTTGATACTAAGTGAGCAAACGTGCGCCCATTTTATGTGTGCTTGTGTATCCATTTGACAGATGACGACCTGCCGCAATAGCATCCGTTCTATTCGTTTTACTGCTCGGAACGTAAAATCTATTTCATGATGGAAACTTTCTCACTCACGTAGCGAACTACTACCCGAGGCTTAGTTTGAAATCTTGTCACAAAACTGGGATGAAATTACACCAGATCGACATAAGCTCCTTCCCTTTCTCGACTCATAACAAATTAACCAAGAAAACATGTCACGTCCTTTATGAGTGTATGTGTGCACGATACAATAGATTACAGGTCGATGTAATCAGGGGTGGATCCCCAGAAGTCACAAGATGTTTCGTTATAGACTCGATGTGAATAATTATCACCCACGAGGCTACTGTACTCCCACGCAAAACTGTGCTGAGCAGATTGATGATTCGATATCTGTGACTGAAACAATGAAAGATTTTCATCAATTTACGGTTGAATTGAATGATTAATGAGCTAAATCAAATCACATTCAATATTTTCAGACACTAAGACTAGCATTTTGAAATTTAAGCATGAACTTCCGATGGTCGAAAGCGGATATGAAAATAATCGATACTATCTTGCACCTGTCTAGACTTAATTGTGCTGAGCTGATGCGCTTGCCGGCCGAGTAGTGAGCTCGAGTCGAGGTGTCACACCGTATCGGAAGTGATGGAAAACTTATGTTCCTTGTCCGTAGTACATAGCTTGCAGGACCATACACCATTCTAATGATCATACATTAAATTTAATACTCGAATAAATCCAACGGTAATGGCTTTAACATTACCCGGATCCCTGCATCGTGTACATGTACCCGGCGGTAGTAAATCTGAAGACACGGGTCTCGGCGTATAGGGCAAGCAATTTGGTTCTATGGTGGCGCTCAGTTTATAGTAAACAAGGTCATCTTTCTTAACCCGAGCGAGTTTCGTATGGCAGGCTCATAGACAGCGCAAGATTTGTCGTAAGTTCAGGGCAATACGATTTTTTTGCGACTTTTATGTTGCTTCAAATTTAATGACACATCCATATGTACAACTTGGTGTCCATGAAACAAAATATGCTATCTTTGGTCGTCGAAACCTGAGTTCGGCTGCACGTTAAGGGAGATTTAAATTGCTCTCAGGGAAATATTTCTTTAGAAGGTAAACGAAGTAGATACTTTGGTGAATGTTGGAAGCTGTTCTCGTTTATCAAGTGCTTTGCAGGAAATAAGATTTCAGATATTAAATTACGAGGAACGTGAAAAAAATTGATGATCACCTATACACCGAAATAAGGATGTGTGTGTGCATGAAATTATATAAATTATGCAAAATTTATTGGGACAGTAGTGAAAGCGGGATAGACATGCTCCAACGCCAAACCGGCTATGCCGCTGGTAACGCTGGACATGCAAAACGCCTTCAATTTGGCAACGTGGACAGACATATTTCAAGCAATTGAGTAGAGGTTCTGTTGCTCGTTGATTATGACTACTTCAGGAACTTTTGATTGTTGTACGACAATAAACATCACGCACGATAATCTGCTGCGCCTGAAAATCGGATCCGGATGTACCTCGGCTAGGTTCAGCTGGTGGCGTCGGAGTGGTATCCCGATTTCGAAACATAAGATGGATGGACAGATTGACGACCGAGTGTGACCTACAGCTGGCGGTCTCAAAGAGCGAGATAATACATGCTGAAGAAATGGAGACAAACAGACCAGATCAAAAAGTCGGTCAGGTATCTAGTAGTGAAACCAAACAGACATATTGGGATCATATTCATAGGGCACGTGATGGGGTCATCATTTCGCTGAGTAGTTTAACGGACAACATTGCGAACGCAGTGAGATTAGACGGAAGCTGCTGATGGCAACGGTCAATTCTGTCTTGCTTTAAAGGGTCGAAATGCGAGGAGCTACAACACTACCAACACCGAGTATTGGTTGTAACGTATAATGCCTTTTTTACTCCGAGACAGACAGCGCTGAGACTTAATTTTTAATAGGGCACGCTAGGTTCGGGAAAAATTTGAACAGGATGGGTAAGGTGCAACCGAAACTGTGCGCCTGAGCTTGATGATGCTCAGCATACAATGTTCGGCCTCATCACGTCACAGACAATCATGGTTCGAATAGTGCAAAACAACGAGAGAAGGTGCCAGCTCTCAACATAAGTAGAAAAAATACTACGCATAAATCGTTACGAGAGCTCCTTTGGCGCCCCCGGGACAAAGCTTTACTCATGTAGGTCTCAATTCGGTCCTTCGTGGGTTTGTAAATTTTCTTTTTTAGAGAGTCAAACCTCACTTACACCCTGGTCTAATAGGTCACATGTCAATCTGATATGCAGAAATTTTTTTGTCAAAGCTAACCTGATCTTTGTTTTTGTTGCTTTGAAAACCAAATATTTTAATTTAAGGTTCTATTTTTGTTTTAGAAGCCAGATGTAATTCAATTTCTTGACACATATCGATATTTTGAGGAAAATCTGTTGTCTCCTCTTTGCAGTAACTATCTAGCTTCAAAAGGAAAAATTTACATTTAATTTTATGTAAAAATTTTTATTCCACTTCACTAGGGGGAAAACTGAATATATGAATTAGTCTTGATAATAATGGTCAATATTTGGATGGTTTAAAGTTTACCTTGCATTTTGAAATTGTTTTAGCTTGTAGTTACAGCAGCGTAGATTGCTTATTTATTAAATAGCAGTCTTTTTAAATTCATAATGTCTCAACCATTTTCAGCATAAATTTGTTTCAATAATTTAAACCATGAATTTTCGATAGAATTTACACTTTTATATTTCAAATGTGGAATGTGCGAAAATTTATTAGAATGATTTGTTTGATGAGGCATGAAAGCAATAACTAATAATACACTCTTTCTTTCTTTTTCAGGTAAGTGCCTCAACTTGAAAATATGTACATACAATAGATGAAACAAATAAGGTGAAATAATTTTCTTATTATGCTAAAAATGTTACATTTAATGTCAAGTGTTTAATCATCTGTCGATATATGCGCAAAATAGCATGACTTATAGATTTCATTAGAATATGTAAGCAGTTCACTTCCGTTATGTGAGCCTTGGTCTGTTAAACGGGAACGGTTTTACCAGTTAGAATGCTGGGCTCAGAGTTTTTTTGAGTTACAAATTATGAGCTATAAATTATCACCACTATGGGGTATAAATCATTAATTAAGCTGTTAACAAATACTTGAGTTATATTAGGGGAAAACAAGCTGTGATTTGAGCTTTTTTAATATGATCGTATTGTTATATAAATATTTGAATTATTTGTCTCTTGTCTTTCAATTATTTGCCTCTTGATCCAATATAAACAATGTTGGAAGTCCTTTTTTGTTCTTCATTCATATTAAAGTGCGCAGTTTTTTTTAAGTTATAATAGTAATCCTGTCCCCAGATTTTCTATTATACATAAGAAAAATAACTGAACTAAGGTATAAGTTGTGAAAGCAATGAATGCGGAAAATATTTTGTCAACCAGAACAAAGACTTCGTACATTCATAAGATTATAAATAAGACTACAAATTTTTGAAAGCTTGACTAGTAGACAAACAAAACTTGCTGAAAACCTAAACTTCAAAATTATATTACAAAAACTAAAATAGTAGAAATATCATGGTTAGTCTCGTTGGGTCAGGAAAAAAGCAAGCCGGCAACAATATTATGCATTTAATCTGGTGTTACTTTATTCCAGCAGTGTTCTTCGTTGCTACGATAGTGGCACCTGGTATGTTAAGCATGTTTCATTTGGTGGTTCAAAGTAGTGAATTAACTGGAAACCTTTCTTGGACTATGATTTATTTGCATTTGGTGTTGTTTCTTCAATAAAAATGTTTTTATATCTTGTCTATTTTTTCTTATTTATCATGTCTATTTTTTCATCTATTTTGTTTGTTTCTTGTTATGCTCGCAAAAAGAAAATTTAGCTTTAATAATAATCACACGAATGAAAAAAATCTATGATTTAATTTGTCAGAGCTACAAGTAGAATTGTATTTCCTTAAAAATGGATTATTTTATTGACTGCTCAAGCCAGTTAGTCCTACTGACAATGTCTTGTGTCGCTGCTAGAAGGATCATCTCCAGTCCATTACCATTAACATATTCGTGTTAGCTCTTACAGACAACACATTTTCTTCGTACTTTTTTTCTTATAGTCTTCCTGCAAAATCTGTCCCTTTAAAGATGCAAAATAACTGTAATCATGTCCTGTAAATCTGAAAGCAAATGCATTAGCATACAACACGTAGACTTAGAACACCACCACATTAAAATTATGTTTCTACCGCTGTTATTGATTTAAAAGTACTCAAAGTAAAGCTTCATGAATCAAACATTTTTTTACGAGCGATATAGCAACGAGTTTCAAACTCAACATGAAAATTGTTAAAACTATTTATCATTTCCAGTCAGTGACTACCACTTGAAAAAGTCATCGACTTAAGATTTTATCAGACGGCATAGCCAATTAATAATTATTAGCTGATGGGCGATTTGCTATTAAGATTTCTTATATTTTTGGATTGTATTGCTCCATTTCGCAGAATTAACGAAAATCGATTGGAAATTGGTTGTTAGGTTCGTGTCACTGGTCATTGCCTAAATGGCCACTGAAACGCTCGCACGTAAATATGTACATGTACGTGGGCTGCGAGCCACTTAATATCCACCACCCTACAATTCGAAAGCTTTCTTTCGGCAAAATAACTTCTATATTACCAGGATATTTGCCTACTTGACCTTGTTATGGCCTTCGAGCTAAAGTTCTTTTAGTGGACGGCAAGTCACAGTGAATTAACTGCTCCGTTGACCTTTTGATTTCCCAGGCCATAAAGAACACTACGCCGAGTGTTTGTATTCCGCTTTCAATTAAGGTGGCGCTTTGTACACGTAGCCGTTTCTTTTGAATGCATAGTACGGAGGCCATTTCAACGGATACTAATTTGACATAATGAAACGAAAATGAATTCGAATTAGATCCTGATTCGATTACGATGGATTAAGTGCTTTTGTCGATTTGCCATCCTTTAATTATGTAAGATGACTTGAAAAAGGGCTAGTCACAAACACAAATCATTCTTAGGGATATTTAAGCTGATTTGTCAGATTTATGTGGTACAACTTTTGGTTTTTGAGCTTCAAGCATTCGAAGTCTGATAGAGATATCAGTTTGAATTTACTTATACTAATACTTATACTAAAAATTTACTAATATTTATTTTAGACAGAAAATGATTTATCAAATCACTTGTAAGATTAATTAAATTTACTTGCTTAAGGCAACTTTCGGATTAATATGTATTCTTGCTATGTGGCAAACAATTTATATTAATTTTTTCATGTTGCATAAAGATCTTTAAGAACTTCAGATCTAAGTACATTTATGACCTTGTAATCGTGTCTTCAATATACATTTAAAAAAAAAGTATGAGATTAATATCCTGTCCTGGCAAACATTTTAATTTCCGGCTTAGAATCCTCCACATAATGAAACTCGAAACAATCACGTTTTCAAGTTTTCTTGAAAGCCACCTAGTCCTTCAAGTACGCCACCACGAAATAGAAAAAAGATAAGCTATCACAGAACGCAAGTATTTTTAAGCTGATGGATTTCTTCCGTTTCGATGATGTAAGCCTGGGGTGGAGACACCGAGACGAACTTCAACGTTGCGAAACGAATCAGAGTCGTCAGGCAGCAAAGTCATGGCTCGACATCGAGTCCGGAGAAAGAATGAGCGCTCGCCACGATATGGCATCTAACTAGACACGCCAGGATATCTTTCCAAACATACATATATCATTTAGAGAATGAGCTATCACGTAGACTGAAAAGCGGAAAAACAGGGATAATCTTTTAAACCAGGAGGATAGGGGGCGCAATGTATGAAAAAATGGAGCGGTGAAATAAAACCTCTGTACGAAGCATTTAAAGTATGTGTGACTGTATCCAATAGTTTGTACGGTTCGAATTATCTTCATGTTATCCGTCATGAGTTTTCGTGCACAGAGTGCAAAAGTAATAAAGTTCACGCTCTAGTTCAGGATGTCGTCCGGATGTCACAGGAGGTGTGTGCACTTTCGAGATATAATCACATAATTTACAGCCAGGTCGACTTCTCGACTCTGGTGGAAATCGCTTTCCCAGCTCGACTATCCCATTCCGCACTTGAATTGAGTTGAGCTAAGAGCAACATATACAGCCATATCAATTTTCACAGCGACAATACTGGAAAGTACACTTTATGGCGTGACGTGGCTTTTAGAGCTTGGGGAAAATAATCATGAGTGGCGGTACCTTATAGATTTCAGGTGAAGTCAACACTGCATTTTGTGGCTTATTTGTAAGTAGGATTTCAGGGCAGGTCGAATTCGAAATTGTACTTGCACTCTGAGAAGTAGGATTTCATACTGATTTAGAAAGTAATCTTGTCAGTCATTTGCATTTATCGCACTCAGTAACCGAAAGTTTGAAAATCTTCTGGGAAAGAGTTGCAGTCGAAGTAAGTTTTAGAGTTCGAATCGCAACTGCAAACTTCTGATAACTCTGCAGGGCTATTTTCAATGGATTGCTCGTATAACATTTTCGTTTCAATGATTCCGTGCTCAACAGCGAAAAGGCATTTCAAATACTGCTTCAAAATAAGCTACTCTATTTTGAGAATAACTTACTGAGAAACATTCTAAGATTTGATTCAAGAAATTATACGCACAATGCGCAGATAAAACAATGGTTTGATATTCTTCATTGATTCTTTGAAAATGTTCTCGGATTTCATTTGCGTTCAAATAACACATTCCGAAATTTCCGTTATTTATTTGACTAACGAAAAACACATTTGAAAACTTTGTTCGTTTAAAATACATTCATCTTTTCCTGAACGTGTATTCTTTCTTATACATACACCTCTGGATTTAATATTCTGCAAATATTTCTCAAATTTAAATTGTGTCTGAAGATGGACTCGGATGAAAATTTTATCGGAAAATGCTTTTTATATTGGCTCCTGAAAGCATACAACTTTCTTGTATGTATGTTGTTTTTAAATGCAACACTCTTAATTGGGGAATATGTTATGCATTTTAATTAACTTGTTATGGAAACTTTTCAAAATAGCAGTCAGTGGCTAGGAGTCTTAGCATTGGCGGTTATTGGAAAACCCAATTTATATAAATGTTGATTTTAGTATTATACTCACTCACATCACTAACGTGGAATTACCGTAAACTTATAATAAGGTACTTCAGTCTCTGCAGGAGCAGCTTAAATTCGTTATTGTGCAAAAGATAAAACATATTTTTTTCCCCAAGTAATTGTACGAGGACTATAGCAGCCTTCTTTTTTATTATCCTTGCTTCTAAGAAGATTAATTTCTTTCCGAGAATTAATAGGATCGACTAATATATTACTTAAATTAAAGTTTATTATCCACAGTGGCAATATAATTTTAATCTACATGAATCACTAAACATTTTAAAACGTAGCAAATGTAAAGGGTGATCAATTCGTTGCATTTTTATAAAAATAAATTATGTGTGATAGATATTTTCAAAAATTTGTTTATGCAACTCCTATTTTTCGCCACTTTTCCACATAAGTTTGCACTTATTTCGCCAGAATTATGAATAATGTTTAATAACAACTCAGGTTTATTGGAGTAAAACAACGATTTAGCATAACCTCAGAAATAAAAGTATAATGGAGTTATATCGCATGATCTTGGTAGCCAGTCCAAATCGACATTTTCAGATATTCTCTGAACTTTTCTCTAAATATGTTGATTGTATTAGCTCATGGCAGCAAAATAAGTAGTTTTCCATTGACGGTAACTGCATTGCTATATTGGTTTTTAAAAAATATATAGTCCAACTACAACTCTAGATTGCAAACTACTCCAAACTGTTAATTTTTGAGGATTTAAAAGTGTTTCAAGACCAGCAAGCTTATTTTCTTTACCTCGAATGCGACAACTTTACTTATTTACGACGCTTTTTTATTAAAAATAAACCACATAGCTAAAGATGAAGTTTTCATAATGGAGTTGTATCAAGTTGCCCAATTTGCAAAATTTCTGCGCTGTAAATAGCCAAGTGGTTTCAGTTTAAGAATATTCCATTTAGTACCATAAGAGCGTCCAACACTGAGAGAAAAATCTTCTCAATTTTCCTTAATTGTTTTTGCGTCAACTACGGGCTATAGTTAAAACAACCATAAAAAAATTGTTGATTACTTTTATGGACCATGACGCGTGGTTGATAAACAACGTTCGTGGTGCAAAAAAAGTAAGCAACCACAATGTATGGTATTCCGGCACTGTACATAGTACGAAATAGTAAATGACTATATTCTGTGGTGCCCCAACAATAATAAGTGATTGCTGAATTATGTTTGTTGAATTAAACAATTGTAGAGGGGTTCGCTTACTAAGAAAATTGTTGATAAATCAATATTTTGTAGCGTTAAATGAATTGATGCTCATTTTTCACAGTTGAATCCTCGAAGGTTTCGACATTTTTTGTATCAGCAAAGTCAACTACTTTTGTATGGTCAAATGAACTATTTTAGCATAGTAGAAAGAACCATTTTCCGTAGTTCATTCGACAATTTTGAATGAATTGTTGCATTACTATCAATAATAGTTAAATCAACCACGACTTTTTCTTTAAATGAAGTCCTTAAGAAAGGCATCTAATTGATTGTTTTCGATTTTAATCAACATTTTTGTTCACATCATAGATACTGTTGAGATTAGTTATATTTTTAACATCACAAACATTACCATAACAGTACTATGCATCGGAAATTAATTGTGCTGTCCATAAATTACATCGAATGCGCGAAACGTAGCCCAAGTCGATTCATTATTTTCGTTTTAAATTTAAGCAATTTTTATATGTTGTGCGGCTGTGTATCTTTGCATGGTGATTTGGCAAACAATACAAAACGCAAATATCAATTTGGGTGGAAATTAGTGACTAAACACGACCGCCGCGACGTTGAAAATGTATTGTACTAATTTAACCATCCGTTATTTTTAGCCTGGTCAGATAAAACCAATTCAGATAAGATATTTTTATTATGTTACATATTTTGAAATTTTGATTGCGGTTAATCTTCAAAATTAGCCACAAATATGAAAACTCGAATCCGTTTTTAGTTCGGACATGTTTTTTGTACACTTGTTAAGTCTCAAAAAATGGTTTTCAGGCTGTTTGGACTTAAATACTCGTAGCAGCTTTTTACAAATTGCTTTAAGAAACAATTACTTTCAAAAAAAAACCAAATAATTATAATCGAAAACCATGCCGAATAATTTTTTTAAGTACGCAATTGAGTTTTATTGCATTTGAGCTTTAAAAAGGACTATTCATTCAAAGTTTGTGCTATTTTCCGCGAAATAAGTCATTACAAGTTTTTAAGAATCAAACATGATCTGCCTTTTTCAGAACCATTGCCAAGATAATCTCTTGGACCGGTATTCTTGAATTTATTTTTGTGCCTAAATCCAGTCTTTCTATCTTTTCATTCAGTACTTATTCCAGTTTGGCAGTACTTCCTAACTTTTTGATAATTATGAATACTTTTGCTAGCTGCCATTTAGCTACCATTAATTTTTAACCAAAATTTATATTTTCCAAATTTAAAATTAGTTGAATCCTACAAAATAAACCAAAAATTTAGACTTTTGTTTTAAATAAAACTTGTTGTATTTTCTCAGTAAAAAAATTCCAGCAGTGCTCTTGGCAATAGTGTTTCGATTTGCTTGTAAAATGCATTTAAATAAAATAGAATACATTAAAAAAAAATTTCAAATAGTTGTATATAGTAATAGTTTAGTTATATATAGTAATAGTCATAATAGTAATAGTTTCAAAATAGTTAGTTAGAATAATAGATTCAAAGCTTTATTTAAATAAGCAAGATTTCATTGAACTGTATTAAATGAAGATATTGATGTGTGCGTTGAAAATAATAAAATTAAAAAATTCATATTAAAAAAAGTAACAAGCCTAAGTACAGAATAATTCTGGTTCGAAAATGTAGAGCTGCAAAACGGAAACACAGAATATATTTTCGTATTAGTTTCCGGATATGCAAACGCAATCTTATTTTTACTACAAGGATTGAGTGTTTCCTCAATTAAATGTAATCAAACCAAAGCAGAAAAATCATTTAAATATAATTATTCAATCTAAAAGCCAAAATTGATATGATAGACGTTGTAGTAAAAATTCAAACTGAATATAGTCTGTGGTCAAAGTCTGAACATTTCCATATCCGAAAGTTTTGTTTATTTACTTTCTTCATGTTTTTTGCATTTCGTTATTTTTTTCTATTTTATTTATTTATTTCATAGCTATAGTTTACATTTCATATTTTCTACTTTCTTCTTCGCAAATAAATATACATTGAGTGTTAAATGCGGCTATTTTCTTGCTTTTAAAATCATAATTACATGTCTACAAAACGTTATTCTCTAGGCTAAATTATTATTTTATGTGCTCCTTCCTGTACCTATTTTTTTCGGGTGCAGGGAAACTGGCTACGAGCTACTTCTAATTGAATGACCGAAAAATGTGCAGCCTTCTTTCACTCATTAAATTTTGAAGTTTGAGTTTTTTTCATTTCGAAATAATATTTAAGTGAAAACAAATATTTCTGGTATCCATGAAATTCAGCGACCATTTTTAAGAACCATATAGAACTGTGGTCTGCTATCTTCATACTGATTTTATAGGAAAATAAAAAAGACAAATTTCAATATCCAACAGCAACCACAAAAGATTTTATCAATATACCGATAACATTTTGACTGTTCATTGAATGGCACATTTGAACTATGAACTTTACTAGTTTATCGGGATCAACCGATTCATTTCATCCTTTAGGAATATGCTCAGCTCCGAACATCGTTTTGGTCATACAAAAGCATGTTCAGTGACAACAGTTATTGAATTTCGAGCAAATTACGACTTAGTACATACTCGTTTTGAACTATTCCACATTAACGAGGGTAAAACTGGAACGTTTGAAATTCCTGTCAGATATCTAGTAGTACATATTTTGAAATGCGATTCACATTGCGTGAGTGCTCTAGTTGATGCTAGTAAACTGGGGAAATAGTGCATTCATCTTCTTAATGGTAATGTCAGATACGTAACCTGTTCGTTTCCAGGAAGAAAGTTGTGAAAAATGCTCCACGACTTCAAATATTACGTTAAGGTAGTGCTGGGTAAGCTATAAATTATATACGTAGGCATAAAAAAAATAGATGAGTAGTTTTGATTAAACCATGATACATTACGATATTGCTTATGGACTACCTTATGCCTAAAAAAATTATATTTCTTAGAAAAAATGTGTGCGAAAAAAGTAGAATCTTTAAATAGAAAGCACCATTCAAAACTAAAAAATCGAAGTCAGCTCGATGGAGAATTGACAGGGAATATCCCAGTGGCGTGGCGTGACAATTTACCGAAGGGAAGCAATTGGTTGGTGTCCATGGTTGATTACGCTTTCCGAAAATTCGTTACGTGTGATAGAACCCCTCTATAAAATTACCCAGGAATCACTAACAGGGACGTGAGAGTAGACATTCTGTATTCTTATGAAAATAAAAGTTCACAGTCCTTCACATAATAAGAAACCATATCAATATTTATCAGTAAAATAATAACATTCCCAGAACTAGAAATATAATATTTTTGAAAGTGGCCAAACTTCGAACAATTGAAAATGTTTAAAAATCTGAAACCTTGAGTTTATTTTAACGATTATGCTATCAAATATTTCGACATAAGCACTTATAAAGAATGGTACAACATTCTCATTGTTAATTTCAATTATGCACCTTGCTGTTTTACGACGTTGTGCTGTTTCGCAAATCGACCATAATTCGTTCCCGATTTCCATGAAACTGTTTCTTAAAGATTGTATAAGATCTGAATATGATACATTATATTACTTTGTTAGGACTGAAATATATCGAGTAGTATGCATTTATTTTTGTCTTTTTTTTTAGAAAAAAACATTAAACAGGTAAATTAACTAAGAATCTTTAAGTAAAAAAAAAGCCCACTATCACTATTAACGATCTCTCCGTCTCAATTAGCACTATCATTTTCAGTTATATATACCACGAGCTATTTTAATTTCTGATTATTACAGAACAAAATTTAAAAATAGCCTACCATTAAAAGTCCAACGTTTTGGAGCTAATTTTGGAAGCATTTTTTGACGAATAAATACAAAGCACATAAACTCATTGTCTTTATTGAAAAACTATTAATAGATTCGGAAAATATCAACATGCTCGAAGAAATGAATAAATATTGCGTTTTTATACATTTTTTTTGTACAAGCCTGCAATCCAGATATTTTGGCAGATATTACAAGGCTTTAGATTTTCGGAGAGTATGCAAAACAAGGTTAAATGAACGGGATGCATTTTGGTTATCAGAAACATCTGTGAGATTTATGAAAGTTTCTTTAACTGCACCGGAAGAAGTAATATAACCAAAGGTTATTGAAAGTTGTGATCGATATGATATATCGGTTGTTTTTTCTAATATTATTGCTATGAATATGCTTTTCTAAATTTCATTACAAATATCTTTAAATATTTTTTTTTTGAAAACCAACTAACGAGATCGTTTTGAATAAAATTTGATATTCCGGAAGAAACACTTGCTCGGTCCAAGTGAGCTGGCAATTATCGGTTACGCACTGTCAAAAGATTTATTGTCTTTAGGTGATCTACCCCTATTGTAAGAATACACATTTTCATTATGACTATGTAATGCTTCTTCTTGACATCCTAAATGACTATGACATCCCGGATCCCGGGATCCCGGCCAATTTCTGGTCCCGAAAATCCCGGGATTGATGATTTCTAATCCCGGCAAGCATTATCGGCAATCAAGTTACAGCAAGACTAGAAAAGTGCAAATAGAATCCATATTTAAGAGAAAACAATTAGCTCACATCAAAATGCGTAAAGAATAGAGCAAAACAAACCGATGTAACAGTTAACAAGAGAATACAAAGGGGTTTGTAAATACATAAGTATGGACTGTTTCGCATTTAGTGCATTAGTTACATCGAATGATTTGCGGAAATTAATACTAGCGAATGCATACACAGATTTACCAAAATCCTTAACAAAAATCAAAAAAAGGTTGTTGGCTATGCAAGCAGGATAAAGAAAATAATAAAAAATAAGATATAACAGGCTAGTATCTCAGGTGAACGGTTCAGTTTGATGTTTGATTAATGGACCTTGACTGCAAATAGGCGCTATATAAATATAAACATCTACTTAGTAAATTCTTATTGGAGCTTGGTGGGAGTAAGAATATCAATGACAGCTGGAAACTTCCTAGATATGAGTTTAATGTTTCTCTAAGAAAATACATTGTTACCATCGTAACTGATGGGTCAAACGAAATGCGAAAAGTAGGCAGACTAGTTGGTACAGAGCAACATATTTGTTTGGCGCATAGCATCCACTTGGCAGTTTGCGATGTTCGCTACAATATGAGGTCAATTCCAGATTAAAGTGATTTCCCGATAGTCTGAACGACGACCACGAAGATTTGGATGGTCCTGAATCAGCTAACTACGTTGAAACCGGTCGCCTGCAAGACACGCTAGATCAGACGAAGGACATCAGCGCATGCATAAAGAAAGTTCGTTAGGTAGTTTTATATTTTAAAAAAGCTCCAACAAAAAATAATAACGATCTTTAAAACTATGTCGGATCCGAGCAAGGCATTTAACTGTCTTCTTTAAATGGATTGTAAAACAAGATGAAATAGTCTCTTGACAATGCTCGAATAGTTTCCCATTTTGAAAAATAGTATACATTAATAGGCCTGCAATATTCAGAGCAATCAGAAGCAACAGAGTTTGATTCGATTCAGAAAATTATTGAAGTTTTACTCCCTGTAAAATTGGCTGTGACGGCCTTTAGCCGCAGGCTTGCAAATTTAGGCACTGCTAATACTTCATCAAGATTTGTATTTAGGCTGTTAGGAGAAAAACGGTCTATTCTTCTGAATGCTATGAAAATTGCAATATTGGACCGAATAAAAGAGCGTCTGTGTACCGAGTTATCTGGTATGCTAAGCTATCTCCAGAATCCACATTGTACCAGCGAAAATTTACCAAGTGAAATAAAATCTCTATTTTTGAAACCAAGCAACGCAAATATTAAAAAAAATACTTCAATGATCTAGATGCTGAACCCTATGCTTGGTAGCCAAAGAAATGAAGAGAACCCAGTAGATACCCATATTGAATCAGAACAAGGTAGTCTTAACGCTACAAGAAGAGCTGCAAAAGTATGAAAGCAATCAATTATGAAATGCCGCAAGAAACTAATCTAATTAAAACCATTGCAAAAGAAATGAATCTTTCGAAAGTGGTGGCACTTCCATAGTTTGGAGCAGGCGTACCAATATTTCTCGACCGTTTCCGCGGTGTCCAACATCGGGAATAAATTTAAAAGCAGGCTTGGAGACGATACTTTAGATGCTTTGCTATTGCTTCAATGTTACTTCCGAAAAACCCAATGAATTTTAGCCGAATTTTTTATATGTTACTTTATTATGTATCTCAATTCTAAGAGTTTTTAAGTGTTTTGTTGTTGTGGTTTTTGGTCGTGATTTTTTGTTGTAATTTTTAATAGATGTAATTTTGAATATTTGTCTTCATACTGTCAACGTTTTGGATAATTAAAATTATTGTTTTTATTTGCATCAATAATATAAAAAAGCATCAATAATATAAAAAATTTGAGATTTTTTAATCCCGTAATCCCGGGATTGAAAATATGGCTCGGGATAGGAATCCCTATAAATGGCACACAATGTTTATTAGAATCTTCATTGTTTCTCAATTTCTCCTAACTGTGAGCAATATCACTGAATATTTATATTGACTACTTCAAATGCAATTCTTCAAATCACCGGAATCAAACTTGGAAAGTAAAAGGACTGAATTGATGTGATCAATGCTATTTCTACCATGCCTGTTCACAGCTTAAACATTATTTAAATTACAAAATCCGATATATCGCCAAATGTCTGAAACGCTTGAAAATAGCACACATGACCAGCAAAACTATTTTTATTTAATATTAAAACCGATAATCCGTTCCGAGATTTTCGTTTATTAATTTTGCGATCAAACTGTCGAGTAGGTTGTCTTTGTTATAGAGACAATTTTCAAATTCGGTTTTGATCGGTCCTGGTTGATGATGTCCTTTTTTCAGCAAACTACCGAGATCCAATGAAATAAAATTTAAATAAGTTGACGAATTCTAAAATGTTGACCCGCAGAACAAGTGAATACATTCACCTATTTCAACCTTTAAATATTTCAAATATCAATTGAAGTTATCATGCAATTTTACACAGTAATTTTACACAGTCAATTCTACACAATTCTAGTCTACAACTTCACCTATTACTACCAAATCTTATAAGCTATAAGTGACTAAAATCCTTCGCCAATTGAAAACACCTTCATAAAAGTTTCTATATAAAATAGAACATACAAAAAAATAATGTCATAATATAAATCATAAATAAAACACATAAAATAATGACTTATTGAATCCATAGCCTCTGGCAATGCTTGTCACATATCGTAATTCAAATTTGCTCACAGCTAGTATTCTTCATTCACAAAAAATCTGTACAAGCAAAGTAAAATGATAGCAATAACAATTTACCCTGCTGCTAGTGAGGGGAACGCAGGCATATGTTCCTCCGCTCTGAGTCTCTCTCTTGAGAAGATAATTTCCCCTTGGAAGCAACATTTTCATTGCTTCCAAACAGACCGTATGAACACATTTTTTTTAATGACGTCACAGTCTAGTCTATATGGGGTCAAACAAACGGACAATGAATAGTAGATGCAATTTTTACGTTGCTTCCAAGCCGTTGTTGTGCTTGCATTATTTTCATTTTGTGGCGTTACCAGATCAACTGTGTGAGATGTTCACAATTTGATTTGAAAATTGTTTTTTTAATAAATGTTTATACGCGATTATTTCACGATTTAGAAGAAAAAACAATTCAAAATTTATGTCAGCCAAATGTAAGGGAAGCAATGCTTCCCTTGCTTCCATGAACGCCACGCCACTGGAATATCCGCAAGTTTACTATTCACTTACAATATTTGTTTAAAATAATAATTGTATTTTTCTTTTTTTGGAAAACAAAGTTTGAATTTACGGAAAATTGGTAACAAAACAAAATTTGCGATCATTTAGAATCAAGTTCAATTGAAAAAACTACCAACAAGTTGAAATATTGCTTAATGTAGTTCATTTTAAGGGATTTTCGAATAGACATTAAATTTAATTATATTATTTACCATACGTCCACTAAAGAGCGTGGACCTAAAAAGTAGAAAGCCACCGTTTAGGACAAATCGGAAATTTTGTTGTTATTTTTTCGATCTCTGAAAAGTAACGTAGATAGATGAAAATGTGCACACCATGAATGAAAATTATTTGCCAAACAAGGAATTGGTTGGTTTTCTACCGCCAAACTGTTTTAAGTAGCCGAACATTTTGCCGCTGCCAAACTGTTAGTTTTAGAAAAACTGGTTGTTACTTTTCTGAAAAAACCATTTGTTCATTTTTTGTAGCTTAACTGTTTTTCCCACAACATTTTTCCGTTTATAAGCCCATCGCTAATCTCTACTAAAATCAGTCCTGAAAGCTGTAAAAGTGTGCAGAGTGTCCATTTTCCATCATTTTTACTTGGCTGCTTGTAAGTGCAATTCAACTTGTTGATGCCAATAAATTGACTTCTTCATCATCCAGGCGGTACAGGTTTCTTTAGTTTCTCTTAAGTTTAGGTAGCATCCTTTATTGTTTCCCACTTTTCTTGAAAGTTACTCTAAACCAGCTGCTATGAAATAATTTATACACCATGTCTAAGATACTTGTGCTTCGAGTAGAGTCTGATCAATAAACTGATATTCAAAACATATTTCTCTCCACATTTGCAAATACCTTTCCAGATAATTCAAAATGTGTAAGCAATAGTTTTTTAGCTTCTCCAAAACAAAGTAGGCCACCCGAAGATTATCGGAAATTTGAATGTCATTTGTAATAAAAAAAACTTCATTCACCACCTTAATACTGAATTTTATATTGTTCTTTTTTCACCTCTTCTAATGAGTGGCTTCTTCAAGAGGATATCTTGCCAAGTAAGATTCAATTGGCATCAAGACGTGAAAATGAAGAGTTTAAAAGTATTTAATCAAACAGATATGACATATGTCAAGCATACAATATACATATATTAATTATTTTGCTTTAACAACTGAAAGTAAAACATTTCTATAAAAATCTTATCACTTATCAATTCTGATCCAGGAATAGCAAATGTATAAAATATGTATATGCACCAAAATTAATAAATTCTCATACAAATATGTATTTATGTATAAACAATGCATGTCCATCAGATATTGAATATCTTAAGCATGACTCACCAACATTTATTGCACACATTCATGCGATTATTTATGCAATCAACATTGTTCTGCATTTTCAATTCATCAAAGCATCTTTCTGATCGAAAAATTGGTTTGCACACCGATTCCAACTATTCGCTTCATCATTACTCACAGGATAATCCAAAACCAAAACAAACCGATGCTATAAACTGCGGTCGAGTCGAACATAATTGCAAATGGGGTATTAAATATTTTAGCACGTAGTCCGTTTGGTCAGAGATCAATATCCGAACGAACACAAATTAATCAATGCTAGACATACCTACTTCTTCCTAATGAAACAACGGTTGGACGATGAATGGTTTCGAGAATAATCATTTCCTCTGATAACTTATGCCCATGAAAGCCAGTAAACCTATTTGGCAAGTACGTGGAATTATCAGGAACAATAGTGAAACACATGATAATTACAGGCACTACTAAATAGCGTCTCTATTACGAGTAAGCTCAGCAAAACATCCTGGGCTCCCAAGAATTAATCAACATAATTGCATGTAATTTCGGCAAGACAGTTCATTTTAATTAACCCAGTTTTTCGCGTGTATCTATTGTGTTTCAGATATGCATGCACGTGATATTCTGTGGTAATCACTTATTAGGATCTTATTGTATGCGAGAGAAGAGTGACTATTCGAAACTTTCATCAAGATTAGATGGGATAAGTGGTGTAGTATCAATGCAAAACTTTGTGTGACCTCACACAGATCAGAAAATTTGACCTCAAGAACTGTCCAGGGTCGTTTCATGGCATTTAAATAAAACTTTGCTACTTTTATTACATTATGATTGTTCCAAGAGTCAACTTTTCGAATATTTCTCAATTTGAATAGGCTCTTCCTGATTCGATTGAATTTCTATGCCTTTTATCAGTTTTGAAGTTTTGACTTATGGGGAAAACTTTTTATAGTTAGGTAAATTTCCATATTCATTTGTTCTTTGACAAATATTTATTTTACAAGAATATCCGGTCCTTTGTGTAAGGTTTTTGATAGGTTTCATTGTAGGTTATGAACTTGTTTCAAGTATATTTAAAAAAATGCATTTTTTTTATATGTAAACCAACCCCAATTTTAGGGACGGAATTCCAAAAATTAAGAAAATGTCAATTACGCGGATACAAGTTATTTTAAAATGTTTTGTTCCTGTAAAAACTCATATAGTCTAAATCTTTTTGACGAGTGCCTTCTATCTTAAAACGCTAAAAGCTATAACAAATATTCATGCATTCAAAAATACAAATGTTCATGCATTCAAATAGTCTGAGAATTAAAATAGTAGATAACGGGATAATAAACGCGCAATGTAATTTTTGATTTTGTGTTGAGAATAAAAAGAACATATTCGACGCATTTTTTGTCTTCATTACTGACAATGTTGCTTGTTGTGAGCAATGTTTAATGCATTTATGTTTTCTAGATATAATGATCAAATATTAGAAATGTTCACTTCATATTTGGCCGAACAAATACACTCCCACCTCACTCTTAAATGTGAGGTGGGAGTGTATTTCTCTTATTTTAACATGTAATAAAGTGTACTTATTAGATTCGGGTTCTTTTAAGGGGGTAGTACCAGTAACAATGCTTAAAAACAGCCTAATTTTCAATATTTTTTTTCTCACATCCTTTATTTTGTATAAATTTTGAAATTTCATGGGTAAAATACACATATTGAAGATTACAAAAAAAAATATTTATTTACTTTTTTTATTTTTCTACTTATTTATAGAGGGCGCCAAAGTTGACGTCTCGCAAAATGCCACACGTGATCAGTCAAAGCCCAGCTGACACCGACATCGAAACTACTGTTAAAATCAGCGTCAACGGCTTGCCCGAATTATCTTTGGAATTCAAACTAGGTGACTTCTGCTGAGAGAAAGAAACCTCATCAGACCTTGAAACTTAATTCGTTTTTCGGCACAGACAAAATACCAACATTCTGTTGGAATGCCTTTCCAACAGTGCAATCGTCTCAATGTGCTTCATTTTCAAATCCTGTTTAAAACCGGGTAACATGCCACTCGATTGGAGAGATTCAGTAGTGATTTCCACCCAAGGAGTCCAAATCATCTCAAAACGAATGGCTTATCAGCTTGTTGCCGTTGTTAAGCAAGTTTTTTGAATAAATTATTCTTGGAGGTTATCGAAAATCACAAATAACATACAAATTTTTAGTCAAAATAAAGACTAAATACAAATTTTATTTTTCAGTGAAAAATCAGATACAAGAAACCTTCCAAATGCACAAATAAACAGGTGTGGCGTTCAATAATTCTTAATTTTTTATGAAATAAATAACGTTCAATTGACGAGTACGATAAAAAAATATTTTATTCAAAGTATTTGCGAAGAAAAATGAAATCGTTCATCTTTTGAAATCAAATTGTCAAGCCTTTTTTGAATATATCCGTAGCTTGCATAATAGTTGCGCGTGTTGTTGATAAATGCAAGTAGTAGTCTGGTGAGTACAGTGAGTGGGGCAACAGTTTTTAGCCAAGAACAGAAATGGTTTCCTACACCACTTGCGCTGCAAGGAATTTGGCATTGTTGTGCTACAAACATACTTTTTGGTGTCTTCTGGGCTATTTCGACAACTGTTCTATCAATTAACAGTTCAAATTGATCAGTTGTCTGTTCCGCAGCAAAGGATAGTCATTGTTTTATCTGATTTGAGAAGTTATATAGTCTACAGTCTTACACCCTAGTCCTGGGTCAACCCATGACCTATTTTGCTTGGGGTTCTCAAAGTGTATCAAATTGTTATCCCCTGTTACGACCCAATGTAAAAAAATCCTTCCTTTCATCCCGAGAGGGCAACATTTTTCAGGCAGTTTTTCACTTGTCGAGCCGTTTGAATTTTCCCCGTGGTATGTGGACAATCACAATTAGTTTGGTGGCTAACATTTTATACCTCGCAAATTTGTTGCTAGATTTCCAACAATCCTTGTTACTCGGCACCTTCAAATTTTGTAGGTTGACCTGCAGCATTCTTTATCCTGTAAGTCAGTGAGCTGGAACATTGTCACCGTATATTTCGACGAGTAAACGATGGTTTCCACTCGCAATGCTCTTTTAATTCAAAAAGAAAGGAAGTACGTGACGCAAACGCGACATTTTTACAACATGAAAAAAATATGATCTCAAATGACGATGGCATTTTAACAGGTGACATAATAAAAAATACCAGAAGAGATTATACTGTGAACCAACCTGTAGGGGTTACTACTTAATTGGCTTCGCCTTCTGTACGAGAAAAAAACACTTGAGTTCAGTTCAACAAATTATTTTATTTACGATAACTACTAAGTGTACGTGTGCGATACGAGTGGGCCAATGGCGCGACCGTTTTAGTCAGCTGCTCAGGACAAAGTGATATTTCTGCGTGGCGATGGTGACAGTGCGGTGGTCGCACCTTGTGGTCGCTACAAATCCCTATTTCCAGCGCCATCTTTTAAAAAATTAAAAATTATTAGTACTTCCAAGTACTTGGCGGTAGATAGCAAATGGATCGCCATCTTTATTCTTACGAGCATATTCTTACCTGTCAAGTAGTCTACAGTTTTCAAATATAAAACAGTTGAAAATATAGCTAAAATATAAACATAACGAGTATAAACTACTACAACCGATAGAACATATAAAAGCAACTAACAGAAATTACCTCTTTTATCTTATTACTCATTATGAGGGCTTTTTCTAATTTCCTATCTACCAAAACATTCAACATAACCTTGAAAAAACCAAAGCTATCTATTGACAACTAAATAGCCACCTCAATGCAAAAAAGGCGTAACTACTCATGAGCTACTCGGGAACAAGAGGGTGAGTAGTTTGAAGTAGCCAGAAGTACTTACAAATACTAAATAATAACAATGTGTGGGGACCACAAGGTTGGCCACCTTGTCGCAGTAGTACCAACAGTAATCGCACCGCGTCATCATCGTCGTCACACAGAATCTGTCTTTTGATCATCAGCAGCCGACCGTCGCGGTTGTGTCGTTCAAGTTCAATCAAATGTTGCGAATTACTCTGTTTTTGCGTTGTATAATTAATAGTTACTAAGTAATAAATATCATTTTGTGTAGCCACGTATCTTATTTCGCTACAAATGGAACATTTGTAAGTTCCAAAATTATTGGAGCCAATTACCCTCCTTATGCACCTAGTACAAACTGTCCTCAACAAATAAATAGCTATTATTTCAACCTACAATTCAACCGATAATTCTCGATGTAGCTTTTATCTAAACAATTCCAAAATCATCCTTATCAAACTATTTTATTTTACAACAAAACTCCTCTGTAGGCTCGTAAATGTGCCAATAACTATTATGTTAAGTCGTCTTTCGAAAAATGTTGTGACTTATTGTTTCTTCCCAAATTAATTAAAACTGTTTAATCAACCTAAAGTTACGTTGGAATTTCCCATACAACAAGTGTACTAAATATTTTTCTACTAAAACAGCAAGCTGAAAATAGATTCATCCTATTAGGGAGCCTCCGCTAAACTCGGTTAGGAGTCGCCATTGCTTATTAATTAAATGTCTGTTGGCAGTACTTTTGAAGAAAATCAGAATCCTACATTTATTTTGACACCGTTGGCTTTAACTGTTTAGTTCTTGGCAATATAGTAATAGTTTTGAAAAGTATTGTGATGTTTGTTTAAAAATGTTTTTGGTTACTTTAGAAGCTTGCGTGACCGAAAAAGTCGCCAGCTGCTAGCGTCTGTGGTTCATAATTACACAGCGAGCACTGGGTTGACGAAGTTGTGAATAAGTACCTGAGTCAAATCAGGAGCAAACATTGAATTAATCAATCCAACGTCGTGGCATTAATCATTCAAATGTCGAGAAACTAATTACTCCACACTTGTACACAGTGATTCGTACACATCGAAACCTCACCTAACTTCATCCATCAGACAAGCAACGGGTTGTGGTAGAACTACTTTCACTTCTTAGTTAGAACTTCTATTACCTGTACATATATCAAAGTCAAAGAAAAAAACTATCTTACATAACTTTAAAGTGCTGCAGCTAAGACAAAAATATCTGACTGTCATATTCAAATATCTGTCTTTTGTTCGAATTCTACTAACTATCACTATTAGGTCAGAGTTTTCCTCAATTCAATTGGAATAAATGGCATGTGCTTGGAGGTAACGTAATATTTGAGTTGAAATATCGACATCGGATCAACCCTCATTTTCGGTCGGCTAGGTTTCAGATAACGTTTAAGTGTAGTCATGTTTCCACAATAAGTATCTATGTTTATATTCATACAATAAAATTAATGAACGAAACTACTGTTCGGATGAGTATATTATCTAGAAAAGGGTCATGTGGTGCACAACGGGTGCCTACGTGCCTTCATTTATTTTGATATAGCCAAACATATAGTGGCGCTACAGAAAACAGGGTAGGGTGGCTGATGGACAAAGTGGGAGCAATGTGCTTAAATGTTCCGGTGAGAGGCAGACTATCAGGCATCCGTTTCCCATTTTGAAGGCTACCGGTTCCTCTCAGCATTAACATGATTAAACAGCAATTTTTGAAAAGGGTTTAGCAAAGGATTTTCGAAGTGAGCTCGTGGCTTTGGTTGGCTCTTTCTTCAACATTTAATCGAATTTCGACCATTTATAAACGAGTATTAAATGATATGCACTTCCTGGGCCCATCAAATATTCACTTCGTATCATGCTTAGTTGTTCGATGAACAAATGCTTTGGTAGAGAATATATTTATGCTAAGGACTTAAACGATCCTTATCGCTTCATTTTGTGTGCCGAGGTACACAATCACTATTCTCTTTAGATCTAAATAGTAAATGGATAGTCGTATTAAGTAATTGGCGTTCGACGATTGATTATGTGTGGCCGACAGAGCTCTTAATCATTTTAGTAACGGTATTCGTACGTGAATCAGCGGTTAGCGGTTGAATGAGGTTAGCAATGGCGTTGATTTCTATGTTCAGATAATGTTTGTTGTAACTAAGTGTTTACATTGGTTAAGATAGAATCAAAGCTAGCGTTATTGCATGAATTTTAATTAAGTGTAATTTGATTAATGATTTTTAGTTGTATATGCGTAGTTTGATAGCATGTGCAGGAAAACAATGTATGCATAAATTGCAAATTAGGTGAATGAAAAAATATGGGCTTGGAACAAGAACATTGATTTTGATTAGATACAAACAAATTCAATTTCAAGGATCATTAGTGAAGAATATAGATTCCAAATAATTTGCTCATTAGCCCAATATATAGTCTTGGTATTGCACTAACTTTAATCATAACTATTATTTAGAACATGAAGTACTAAATAAGTACTAAAGTAGTTTATTTAGTAAGTACTAAATAAACTTCAAAGAAAAACTTACACGCCTTCACTTAAAAAACCAAAGACTTTTGCTTTGCAGAATTTCATATTAGGTGTTTTTCCATCCATTTTTAAAAATATTGTATCTTCGCAAACTTTAAAATGAGCCATTGCGCAAAATAATCAACAGAGCACGTTTGATTCCGTTTGAAAAAAAACGGATTGTTGGTTCATCGCTTCAATCTCCAGGCCTGGAGGGCCGAACTCTCTATAACTTAGTTTTTTTCTCTACATGGTTGGTTTATATTAAATATTATGAAAAAATCGCAAATCTTATAAATCTTAGAAATAACTGGAAAAGTTGTAGAATATGCAAATAGAACAAAGTAAGCATCTGAAATCAGGATCCAGATTTGGGAAAGAACTCTCTTTAAAAGAATGAGTTATTTTACTACCAAATCCATGTTTCTCTTTTCTTTTTTTTCGATGAATGGCTTGTTAAAATAAGACTGAAAAAGTTTTGACGTATGGTAAATAATCCACTATCATTTTGCATTGTAATGTAATGATAAAATAAGCTTGAATTCACGTAAAATCAATAGTTAGCAGGATATTTCAGAAAAACTGATTTTCGTTACTATCGACTTTGAAAAAGTTTTTCCGGACACTCAATTTCTAAATTAACTTTTTTAAATTGTTTACTCTATTTACCCTAAATTAGACAAAAGAAAGCTGTAAAAGCTTTCGATGGAAGCATTAGATCATCACACAATTTACAGGACATATAAATGTTGGTGAGGAATTTGTCTGAGTGGTTTTTTCAAGAAAATGGAGATAACCCTAAATTTATAGCAGACACATAAAACGCAATCATTTAAAATATCTAGTCTTCTAAAAAAAATCGCTATTTGGGTCAGTTTGATGTAGCCGAGATACCACAACAACGGTATCTCTTCAAGAAATAATTAATTTTTTACCGATCCTAATTTATATTCGTGAGAATTCACAACCGGATTATTAGGTCAGAATGAAATTTACAGGATTTGTTGATTTGTAAAAAATACTAAGCCTGATAGAAGTTTGATGAAAATGTGATGTCATCTTAAAATACCACTCAACAAAATTTATGATAACTGCCCTATAACACTCCCATAACTAAATCCATTTGATAGGCTAAGCTCAACCGTGAATATTTTTGGTCTACTTTTGATTGCCGAAATCGGACAGAATTGCCAACACCGGTAATTTCTGTCATTTTTCTACAACGAAATACTACCGTGAAACTTTCACAAGTGAAACAACTTAAAATGAAGCAGACGAGACCTATTTCATTTCCCTAGCGTTACACTTTTTTCGCTTACGGTAGCCCTTCAATTATTTCTGCTTCCATATCTTTCGATATAGTCATTGGATCAAAGCGAAATTCACAGAGTAGGTTGACCTTAACTTGAAGCATATTTCACAAACCTTTGATTACGTCAGCATTGGGTATTTATGCTTAACATTTTCGTAACAAAAAATATTCTTTGATGGATAAATGCAACAAATGTATCAATTTCCAAAATTTTTGCACCTGGACTCCAAAATCTTTCTACTCCGAAAACTTCCGACAAAGTCGAACAAGTCGGACAAGTTAGCTTCAAAATGGGGCTGACCAGATAAACTTTTGATGTCGGTGATTGTGCGACTATGTAGGCCACATTTTATTTGAAAAATGATCACTGTCGTTGGTGTATATGAAATTTAAGACGTTTTTGGTTTACAGATAAATATTGTTGCATGCACACCAAATAAATAACGAGAGACCTCGAGAAATATCTTCTCCAACTATCTTGTACATGTATTTCACTGTACAGAGAAACATAGATAAGAACCTTCTAGAAGCTGAGTCACAAACAGATTTTCATGTTGCAAAGGAAATCGACAATACCCTAGACGCACGCAATCACAATCATCTAGAAATACCCACATGAAGTATAAATACTCATGGATTGAGTCTTTGCGAAATCAGTTTTACACAGGGTGGATCGCCACAGACAGATGGATTACGAAATTGAATAAATCACAAACTACTACACATTTTTCAGGCTTTTTATTTTCCCCTCATTTTATAGCAATGGAAATTAAAATTTACAAAATGTTAAATAGCATACCACTCAAATGTGTTCTTTCCCCCCGTATACACTGTAACAGCCTTTTTCTGAAGTTTTCGTGCACTTTTTGAAGCATTCTGACAGGATTTTCTGCGATATTGTTCTTGAATGTTTCCAGGGTCCTAGGGCGGTCATTGTAAATTTTAAATTTGGGGCATACAAAATCAGGAGAGCGCGCTAGTCAGTTCAAATCTCCTCTTAAAGAGATGAGGCGTCCGAAGAACCTTGCTCTCAAAAAGTCAATGACAGTCCTTACTGTGTGGGCTGCGGCTCCATTCTGCAGAAACCAGACGTCTTCCAGTATAAACTCATCCAATTCAGGTAAGAAAATATCCTGGATCATGGTCATGCAGCAAGCTGAATTGATTGAAACAGCTCGGTTGTCTTCTTAAAAAAAATAAGGGCCGATGATACCATTTCTTGAGAGGGCCCGCCATATTGTAAGCCTTTCGGAGTGCAGAGGCCTCTGGTGGAGCTCTCTGGGGTTTGTCACACTACAATAGTGCATGTTTTGTTAATGACACATACACTGTGGTGGAAATGTGCCTCGTCCAGAAAGAAAATGATGTCGTCTCCCAGGAGCGCAGCAAGCATGTTTTCACAAGCAAGTTGTCTGGCTTCATAATCACGTAGCAGCGATTCCTGGACGAATACCATTTTGTAAGGATGCATATGATGATGTTACTTAATTATCCGATGAATGGAATGCCTCGAAATGCCGAGAATTCTTGACTTTCTCCGCATTGAACGCCAGGGAGACTGTTCAATGATGGCCTGAACCCTCTTAATGTTTTTTTTTTGGGTAGTGGCGTTGTTTTGTACAAGCGATTGTTGCAGATTGAGTCTGTTGTCAAAAAGCGAATTAAATTTCTGCCACCTTTTTTTTAAACGATAAATAAAGTGTTAGCTAGTTAATTGTAAAGTAAGGCTAGTTTTATAAAGCGAAACTGTTTTATTTCATAGCCGCGGAGAATATCGAATCCACGAAACGTGATTAAAAGGAAAAACACAACAATATTTTTATATCTTCGGCCCCGTGGCCATTAGTATTACACCCTTATCTTTCTATGGAAATAAAATATTTGGGAAAACTATGTGCAGAAAATGATGTTGAATAATATTTTTAACTTGAACATGATATTGTTTTGGAAATATTAAACAATATATGGGCGCTAAGTGCCTTAAAATAGACAAAGAAATCCACTAGCTTTCGATTAAGCCTTCGCATAAAATAAAATTGATGAGGAATTAGTATTACACCCTTATCTTTCTATGGAAATAAAATATTTGGGAAAACCATGTGCAGAAAATGATGTTGAATAATATTTTTAGCTTGAACATGATATTGTTTTGGAAATGTTAAACAATATATGGCACTAAGTGCCTTAAAATAGACAAAGAAATCCACTAGCTTTCGATTAAGCCTTCGCATAAAATAAAATTGATGAGGAAGGATCACTTTAACGTGAGTTAGTTGTGGTAGATTTTAGGTGGCAATATTGGTAAAGTGTTGCAAACGCTGAGCATTTTCATCAATAATTTTATAGGAGGTGCTGCGTTCAAAGTTTTGTAACATAATCATTCGTCGATAATGAATATGAGTAACAAGTATTTTACTTTCATATATTTTAGAAACTCGTGCTAATGGTAACCCTGAAAACATTTCCACCCTATGAGTTTCAATGTATTCTTGAGATCAAAGCGGTACATGGCCTTCGAAACAGGTTGGCTCTAACAAATTGCACGTGATGTGCAATATGCACTCCAAATCTGCACGATTCCTCCCGATCATTAGTGTTTCTAGCAGTTCCTATGTTTCTAGCAGTTCCGAGTTTTTTATATTCTAAGAAATTTCAGAGTAGTATTTGAACTCAGATGAAAGTAAACATGTAAAATTTGTTGCAAGTTGTTTTTTCAACTATAGAAAGAAATTTCTGTATAGCTTTCTCTTCTTTCTCCACAGAATCGACTTTTTATTTTTCGCACTACCTGCTACCTTATTCATTTTGTGTCATAGTTTGGAAGAAACCCCAGAATATGCATTCGACACTGCATTCAAAATTCAAAACTTCCCCTTGAAACGTGCATCACTGATATGGAAAAGTCACGTGCACTAGCCATGTTCTATAATTTCACAAAATATAGATAATGTACACATACAACCGGCTGTATCCGAATCATGTCGGAGTCGCAAGGAAATACGATAGGAAATGTCTGCAAAAATATCCCCAAGGATTTTACTGATGACGACTGAGATGGCAATGTTAACCGTATTTACGCCTGCAGTCAGACATGGTGCTCAAATGAAACGTTTTCGAGATGTTATTGCTACTTTGCACAGGAAGAGCGACATTGGTGCTTTGGGGGAAAGAAATAACTGATTCAAAGTTAATTGGAAAATTTTCCTGCCAAGAAACCGACCTATGTTAGTTGTAATCTTTAACTTTTTTCACTTTGGCTTACCTAAATCGGATAACCTATTAAACTTAGATTAGTGCACTGCAGAACTAATTAAAATTTTAGTGCTTTTCCGGTTCAGTGTTGAATGTAATTTTGCAAACGGTTCGAATGCGCCCACGCCTTCCCCGCCCGACGTCCTGGAACCGGTATGGTACGTGCAAAGTTCACTATTGATATCCGAAGCCTCGGGCAGAAACTTTGACGGGAATATTTCCGTACCTACGCTCATTAGGGTGTCGAACTCAATTTCGAATTACGACTGGCTTTATCCGGAACGAAATTGAACGTTACGAACGGGGGCGTCTGAGAAACAGGAAAGACTTGGATCAGAATATTTATGAACATAAGCACATAAGAATTAGTCTGCGGTTGGTGTAGAGTTCGGGTACTTACTTTGTCTGCGATTGTAGGTTGCAGATAGAAATTGGATGAATATCGGATTTGATGCGGTAAAAATAACATATAACTGCTTTTCAAACAATCATCTCCCAACCATTCTCGTTAATCACGTTTCTAGGAACGGTGAAAGTGCGAAACATTGCCGTAGGCCGGGATCACAAATTTTTGATGTTACCAATTAACGAAGGCAATTAGCGCGAAATTCACTGGATTCCCTGAAGGATTGTATTGATTTCCATTTCGATTGCAGTAAAGTGTTTCGCTGAATGAAGAAGCCCTTCACTGAATAAGTCTACGAAACAAATATTCATCGTTGTTTTTTATTAAAAAAATGGAAGATACAAAAACGGGAGACCAATTCAATGCAAGTTTCGTTTTAATAAAGTGGAATCAAAAGTGTATTGAAAAGCTCAAAGCAGTGAATATTTTTTTGTGTAAGAGAAGAATCAAAATTAAACTCTACGAAATTGCGATTGGAAAAGCTATTAGCATTTTCGAGATATAGAGATGGATTTGTAATGTTAAAATTGATGTTACTAAGGGTGATTTATTTGGCTTATATCAATTTTTAACTGTCCTGCCTTGTCTAATTGCGAATTTCTGATTGTGCTCATACACTTCCACTATTGTAGTTTCTCCCCTGCAAAAATACCCTGGCACGATTATTAATTGTTTCTGTAAATAGAAGTAGACTTGGCTTCAGATACCTTGTATTGAAAAATTGCACGTGCTGTGACAGAAAATATATTCAATAACTTATCTTCCATTTATTAAGAAGCAAACATTTGTTTCGATTCTTAACGTTTTTATGCATTTTTAACTCAAAAACTTTTTTCAGACTTCTAATATTGGTTTCGAATGTAAAAGGAAAGTAATGGCTTCGTGCTTGCAGCTCAAATATTCAACTAACTCTTATCAATTGCAAGAATTGCAAATTTTCAGATGACCTGTATGGTATTATAATGTTGAAATATAAAATGGCGAAACCACTCTAAGAGGTATCGTAAAAAATGAAAGAATATAAAAATTAAAAATAATTTCAGGAGGAAGTAAAATTTAACTGAAATATCTAACATCTTTGAAAGACCGTATTCAACATTGAAAACTGTGAAGAAATTTTTCCTCAAAATGGAACACAAACTTTCACCAGAATATTACGAAAATAATCAAAATAGATCTAAAAACAAGCGTTCCTGAAGCAGCTGCACTCTTTTCCAAAAAAAAAATAAAGTGAGAATAAAAGTGCATACCTTCGACATTAGCCAGTTTACAATTGTGGTATTGCAGGAAAATAAGAAATTCATCAAAATCGGATCGCCAAAAATACGCGTTGAGAAAGGCGCCGAAAAGGGGGAAAAAAGTGTTAAAAAAATGGCGTCAAAAAACACCAAAAAGGCGCTTTTAAAAAAGTGTACATAAGAGCCCCCTTTATAGGTATCGTCAAAGAAATAAAAATATGAGAATCGGAAGGACTTAGAATCGTAGCACATTCGGACATGACTGCAAAAGTTTATCGAGTTTAGACGAAAAAAAGTCGCCAGAAAAGGCTCATTCGAAAACGGTACCAACAAAATTAATTGCTATGCATTTTTATTGAAGACAAATTGTATGGATTCACACATTTCCATTATAATAATTTTCGTGTTAGCCTTCAAAGCAAATGCAAATGCATTTACAAGTAGGAAAGTTTTCGGAAAGCTAAAATGCATAAGATATCTTTCGTTGTGTGTGATTATCCTGCCCCAGTTTCTGTTCGCTTTTTGAAAAGATTACGCAGCCACCCACGTGCAAAAAATGAAGAGGCTGTTGGCAGGCAAAATATCAGCAGTATTAACCAATCACCTTAGTCATTGAAACGTTGGCCGTTACCAGTTGGTCGTTTGCCTGTTCCTCACACTTCTATTGTTGTTTTAATATTTATTATGTTCCAAACAGCCAGTTGCGCAAATGTTTAGACCATATTCTGGTACATATTTTGATTTTGCAAACATTTGCCCATAAAATTGTAGGTATGGTTTGGTCGGATTTTAAATCAAACTCTCAATGTATTTACAGCTGATGTACGATCAAGTCGCTGTCTGAAACTGTTTTGCAGATGACTTCATTGATTGGAGTCCAAATTACAACTATTTAAGATTTTTTTTTATTTAATTATTTATTTATTGACAATTTCATCAACGAAATGATTACAAAAAAAAAATATTTACATATATGAGTAGTATAATTTATGTCGAACATTTGATACGCTTAGTTAAAGCTTCTGGCTATTGCGCAGGTTGGTTAATTCAATCCATAATTGGTTTTATGAAACGGGATGGATAAGCCGCGTTGATGTCGATTTTCACCGTTTCAAACACGAAAGTTCAGTTTTGATAACAAAAACTCAGGGTTCACGCTCCCACTGAGTAGCTTCGCAGCGAATAGAGCTTTGAAATTTTGACGTCGAGTTTCAAGAGTGTCCATGGTCAATAGTTACTAGCGGTTTTCATAAGGAGGTAAAGGAATAGGATCAGACCAGCGGAAAGAGCTAAGAACAAAAATTTTAAATCTCTTTTGGACAGACTTAATGCGATCTATGTGCTCCTTATAATATGGAGACCACATCAAGCACCCATATTCTAGGATAGGGCGAACCAGAGAGCAGAACAGGATTTTAGTCAGAAGAATGTCATTGAATTCTTTGGATCATCTTTTTAAGAAGCCAAGTGCACAGTTGGCTTTTATTGAGTCAATGTGGTCATCAAAAGTTATAGCGGAGTTTAATAGTACTCTTAAGTCATGAACTTTATTGGACCGAGTTAAAAGAGTATCGTTGTATCATGATTTGTGAGAGAAACAAATAACACATTTAGTGAAAGTCGGTTTAGAGCGCACCAATAAGCGAAGCTTGACACATTGCGTTGCAGGATCGTACAGTCATCAAGTAATGATATTGTATTAAAAATCTTTGCGTCGTCAGCGTAGAGTAAAATGAAAGATCCTGGAACAAAAGCGATCAGGTCATTTAAATAAATGGCAAAAAGAATGGGAACAAGGTGGCTGCCTTGTGGAACACCTGATGTAGCAATTATGTCAGTGGATAGAATACCACGAAATCGAACGTTCTGCTTGCCATTAGAGAGATGAGATCTGACTCAGTCTATAAACTTATTAGATGCAATTTACATATAAGAATGTCATGATCCAGCTTATCGAAAGCTTTCGTGAGGTCGGTGTAAATGCAGTCAACTGTTTACCTTCTTCAATCGCAGGGATGACTAGGTTCGCAAGTTCTAAAAGGTAAGCGGTGATAGATTTACCTTTAATAAAACCTTGCTGCGAAGGTGATATCAAAGACCAAGAGTGAAAAGATAGCATCTCGGTAACTATGGCTTCAAAAAGCTTGGCGACGCATGGTGATTTGGCGATTGGCCTATAGTTGTGCATGACTTCTCTGCTGCCATTTTTGTGGATCATAGTAAGTGAAGTTTGAGAAAATACCGGAGAAAATCGATAAATGAAAAGATGAGCCAATAGTGGTAAGAGGAAATTGGCGCAACGTTTAAGCACTATGGTCGGTAATCCAGCAGGACAGAGGTGGAAATTATTCTCAAGATGAGATATATGTCTTAAGATATTGGAATAGTCGATGTATAGGCCTTTCGTTCCCATCGTCGTTTTAGGGGAGTCCATCAGGTAAATGAAACCTAATTTAAAAACATAAAGTAAATATGCGCATTTATGGAGCTGTATAATTTGTTTTTCTTGTGCAAAACAAAAATCAATACTGCAACAACAATGGCAATGTTGCATGCAGAAGGTCAAAAGGCATGATATCCACCTTGTAAAACCTAATTTTACTGGGTCGGACAAGAAGAAAAAGTTTTTTAATTGGGTGCAACTCTTTATGAGAAACTGGCGTACAAACTTCAGTCTGACTGCGCTTGCTTGAGAGTCGTAAAAACTGGACACTTCACTCCTGATAAACCGCATTTCCAAAGAAGCTATGCTGCCGGTGATGCTATATGAAGCAGCGGTTTGGGACGTATATGCCAAAGCTCACAAAACGGATCTTCAGATCGTCGAAAACAAGTAGCTTCAGATGATCTGCAACAAACTATTTTTCTATTTTACGCACAAGCTTCATTATGTCCCCAAAGTCGACGACAAATAATATTTCTCCGAAAGGCAAAAAAGAAAGTTTATTAAGAAGTGCAGACATTGCAGCAATGCTCTCATATCATCGATTCTGTAAACTCAAAGTACAGTAATACACCTCGTTAGGTAAATTCAGCATCGAAAAAAGGTAGTGTGTGAAGTTAAATTAAGTCTAGTTGTAAGTAACTTTTTAGTAAATAAACAGAAAGTTTTTGTCGGTTTCTTCCTTGTGCTGATATGTCATCCGAAGTTTGTAAAATCTCACTTATGAGTTTAATTTCAGACACAAAGAGACATTCAGTGTTACGTTCAGCTTTTTTACTTTGCATTTCCAAGAGTATAAGTTGATGAATCTAATCTCAATTTTTTTTAAATTTCTGTTCATATATGAAGTAGACGTTTTCAATGTTTTTCAGTAGTGGAACGAATCGGTGCTTTAAATTATGCATTCAGTCTCTAATTGAACTAAATGCCATTATTATTTTACAGTCAATATTCATAAACCATTTTTAATTGAGGTATTGACTGTGTTTTAATTTATATCTCCGTCTTTACCTAGTAAATCAATTAAATTTGCTTATGAGAGAATTCGCCTGATTTCATCCTCAAGTTTAATTCACATGCAACCAGAATAGAATATTTATTAAATGCCATAAATACATGCTCACAACATAAAGAATTTCATGCGGCTATCAAGCATACAGCTCGTAAGCGTATCCTTTTCGACCTTTTGCTTAAATAATTCATGAACGTCAGAGCATTCAAAATCGATTTCCGAATAATTCCTTTCAATCTTGCAAGCACAGCTATTGCTGACGTGCAATACCCCACGCTCGTACCAACATCCAGTCATGCAACGAGGAAATGGAGTCTTATCGAACCAGCATCCCTATGTCAGTGTCGATATTAATTTCTTATTAAAAGCTGACCATCGAGAGGCTGCTCAGGCAAATGGAATAATCACAGGACTCACGTGAATGCTGAAATTCTTTACTCGACTAACGATACCTTGGTGGTTCTATATCAAACTATTGCTTGTTCGCATCATATACCTGGCTCTTTCGAGTCTTGCGAAAAATATCGAATGAAAATTTAACTTAGACTACTTTCCCGGTAGGATGGTATTAGAAATGTAATCCTGTGAATTGCTTGCAATCAGGATTATTTATGTGAGTGGAAGTTTAATTCTGTGTGACAAAGTGTGGTGGAGAATTTCTGAAATGGGTTTGTGAAATATGTGAGTTGTGAAAACAAAAGAATGAGTTCCGAACAATACATTATTTGAATTGAGAATTAGCGGAGAAAGCTTGTGACTCAGATTAAGTTTGTCATTAAGTTAATGTGGGCTTTATGAACAAACCATTTGTCCTGTATGAAACAATAACTTCCAGGATTTTAATTACTTTTCGATGAGTACATGTGGGATTATAAGTATCTATGTAAATGTAAAGACTATTCTCACACTAATTTCAAAGTTGCAAGGGCTTAAAATTTGTAATCATGCATACGAGTACAGAATATATGAATTCTTTAGTATTGTTTGTAGATTTGAGTCGTTTCGGTAGCAAACTGTCAGTAAATATTGAAACAAATTCAATGTATCACAATTAGTGTACCTCTTGAATGATACTTAATACTATTGATATTAATACAACTTGGACAATGATTCATTATTTAGTAACACAAGCAACATCGTCAACTCAACGGGCACTCTCATCAGTAATGGTACCTATGTACATTCACGTGGGTTTGCTTAAACTGATTGCTGTTTAGTTGGATGCAATCAAATTGCAACCATATGCACCATGAAAATAATGAACTTTGTGTCATTTATTGAATGAAATGCAGCAATAGTAGTAATAAAATGAATTGGAAAGATAGGTTTAAGATCTTAACTGTCATTTTTGCTTTAATAAGCAGTGTTAGAAAGAAATTTTAATTCAGGAAGCGTAAAAAATTAGAACGCTATTGAAACTATAAAATTAACAAGTGGGATTTAGTTAATTCAGAAATGAATCGCAAGAGCACCAAAGGTCTCCTCTAGCAATAATCTGTATGTCTTATTTTTATATGTTTGTCACCTGTGACATAATAACTAATTTTTCAAGGACAAAAAATGTGAAAAATATGATGCAAGCGGTATGGCACTATCAGCACTATCAGAAGTTTTACTTTGTATTGCTTTGAATACAATTAACTTGAAAATACACTCAAACTCTGCACATATTATTTAATTTATTTGCCAATTTTCCGAAAAAAAGCATGATACAAACCAGACAAAAAATGGTGCAAAAAAATGTACAAACAAAATACAAATTACACATTATCATGTCAGCATTTGACAAGTTTTCAATGCAAAAATCTCTCTTCAACTCTGTACAAAGCCAAGCATTGTCGGTAAAACTAACAGCTGCTTTCACAAAAAAACAAAAAACGGGTTGCTTAGAGAGTCATATACAGTATTGACCCTTTTCGCGCGTTTTCAAATCAAATTATTATTAAAGGAGTTTTGGAGTCGAAAATTTCGTCTTCATTATTATAGTTTTCAGTTCAGCTGCAACTTGAATTTTCTCATAAACTATCATAATAATATTTAACTTTATCAGAAAATATAGCTAGTTTTGTAACTTAGCGACCCATCGCATGAAATAAAAAAATTAAAGGTTCTCACCTCAAACTTCCGTGGCTCAATCCGACAACCTCACTCCAATCATTTTCTCGAAAACTACCACGTCTTCAGATATTCGTAGTTTGTCAGCCGCTGCTTTGTTGCTGGCTTTTGTAAAAAAATTATTGAAACAGAAAAATATCATGTTTGAAGCATATGTATTTTGTGCTTCAAAAATTCATTCGCCGTCGAAAAATATCAGTTTTCTACTATATCTTGCGCGGGAACTAAAAATGGGTTAAAAAGGTAAAAAAAAAAACCCCTTGCGTATCAAAACCGCTAGAAACACTAATGTTCGAAGAACAGTAGAGAATTTGTGCAGATTTTGAGTGTGTATCCTACCACTAGCTACTTTTCCTACTTAAAACTAATACACCCTAATTAATAATAGAGTCTAAGCTTATTTTAATTTCGGTGACTTCATCGAAAGTTACAGCAATAGAAAAGTGTTTGGGGTCGCCATCCAAAAAATGTGCAGATCTTAGAAAATTTAAACTTTGTTTACTTATTTTCATTGCAAATTTTCGCGATATGAATCCTTAATGCAAGCATTTATTAGTACGAAAATAACAGAAACGCCTTGTGTTAGCAGCCCTTTGCTGTCACCGAAACCAAAACCAAATCACATCTGCCTCACGTTGAAATTAGCCTGCTCTGTGAATTTCGTATTGATCCGATGAGTGGATTGGAAGTTATAGGGATACAAAGAAATTTAGAATCACCATTCGCAAAAGTTTTCAAAATCCTAGATCTTAATATTTGGTGTTTATTTCACTATAAATCACTACGATTTGAAAATACAAAAATAGCCATAGCTGGCAACCCTATCATTGTTTTCCAATGAAATTTCTACTGAATACTGCCTATAATAAGTTTAATTTACCATTAGAATTTAGTTATGATTCCATGACTGTACTGGCAGCTATAAGGCAAAGAGTTTTATTTTCCTCAGCGAATTTTCAAAATTAAAGACAATAAAATTACCAAAGCTCCAGCCGTATTCTTCAACCAAATCTCTTTCAAAAGTGGCCCAGAGTAAGACTAAGTTACTGTCTTAATGTCGTCAAAATCGATTGACTGATTCAGAATTATAGGGCTAAAAGCAGTTATTTTTCTTAGTAATTTTTCAGGATGGCACCACTGGCACATAATTGCCCGCATTACAAAATCACTTCTATCAGACCTGGTCCTACTTAAGTCCAATACACTTTGTACGTTTCAACTGTATCTGATATTCGAGTCGTGAGTTCCCGTGAACATAAGTTTTTGATGCTAAAAATATGCGTAAATTGGAAAAGGGCTACCGTTCTTGCACCTTTGTAAAATTTGAAATGTTTTACTCTGGCTATATAGGCAAATCATAGGATTTATAAATGAGTGGCTGTTTTTTCAAAAAGCGACAATTTTTCAGGAGAGTCTATGATTTGAAGGTTTTCACTTTCAGCGCCTATCTTAGCTAAAAGGTTGCTAACAGTCTTATTTAAAGCAACCCAAATTTATTACTTTATAGTGTCAATATGACCTGAAAGTTTCATAACGATCTGATAGCTCTATCAAAAGCTATCGCAATTTAAAAGTTTTCACATTTTCCCGATCTCTTGTTAGGCACCTAGCGCATACATAGGGTTAAAAGTTCCAAAACATTATCCGATTTACATTTAGAACATTTAGAATACGTCCAAAACTTATTTCGCTGGCTTAATTTTTGCAAAAATTATTTGTTTGCGGAATAATAAGTACATTAAGAATATCACTAAAATGGCCACCGGCGCCAAAGTGTTAAAGATAATTGAAATTTGTGAGATTCGGACCTATTCTGCATATACACCAATGTATTCTGAAAGTTTTAGCTCAGTCGAATGGCGCGTTCCCGAGAAATAGTCACTGAATTTTTTTTATGATTTATACATATATATATATATATATATATATATATATATATATATATATATATATATATATATATATATATATATTATATATATATGTGGAAATTTGCATTTTTGGCCAAATTGATTTTAATACTAATGTTCTTTGAACATTAGTAAAAAATGTGATCTATAGTAAATTATTTTGCATCAGTTCAAATCCTAGAAAAAGTATAATTATCATAACTAACGTACAAACGTTCTCTTTTTTCTTGCTAATAATGTGTGAAAGCTACCCACTCGGAATCTTTGAATCCAAGTTGTCAAACATTTGGCAGCGAATCTCATAGTGGGGACATTGATATGTTCAAGTGTCGGCTTAAACGACCTTTTAATTGTTTTTCATCATTTCATAAATGTACTTACATATTTTCTGTAATAATCATTTCGTTGGTGAAATTGTCAATAAATAAATAGATAAAATAAATAAAAAATGAATTGTCTCCATCTGCAGTTGTTCTGCCATCTGACTAGATGACAAAATAGTTGGATACTAGAAGTTAAAAGTTTTGTTCCGACAACCCGCTATTTATTCATTTGATTGTAACGCCACCTTATTATACTTTTAATTATTCGGTGTCTGCACCAGACATAATTTATGTTAAAACATATATTTTGTCTACGAAATGTCACGTGGAGACGTCATTTGTTATTATATTTTTTTTGTCATGGCAGAAATTTTAAGACATTCATCTGTCTTGACAGCTACGCTGATTTTTTTCTCGGACTTTGTATTGTCAAGTTATTTTTTCAAAATAGCGCAAGTGAAATTTACGCGGGAAGAAGTATTTTAATTAATTAATACAGGAAGGAAGAGTGTTTGTCGTAATTTTCAAGCTGGTTTTATAAAAGGGTGGACGTGAAAGTGCTAGCGTGACTGCAAATAAGTGAAATGTCATAACATAATTTGCCCACTTTGGTTATTTCTGTCAAGACATATATCCTAACATTTTTTAGATCTTGACAGAATTACTATCACATGTTTAGTTTTGGAAAAATTATCAACTTATTGACCAATTCGTTTATTTTTCCTTAGCCTGACGTTTTAGATAAAAATGTTCATATTACTTTCTTTGAATACCCATTGATTCATGAGTTCAAAAACCTACGATATACGAATAAATTATGAAGAAGTTAGATTCCTTATGTCACATGTTTTTTTCGTTAATTTTCCCAGCAACGAGATATTTGAAATAGGTTAGTCATTTCAATTATCGTCTTGTATTTAATTTTTGATGAGCATTTATGGCGTTTTGGTTTCATAAACCAATAATTACGTTGACTCATGGTGGTTGAACGATGTTTTACATAGTAAGGCTAACAAAATTACTGATTGACGGAAAGTGAGATTCACAGTTTGGGCTTATTTGATACGTTATTCAAGTAGGAGTCTGCAAAAGGAAATTTTTGCTATTCCAAATGATTGAAGGTTTTCTGAGTTTCTATATCTCTATTTAACCGTGTTCACACTAGTGCGCTTTTGAGTGCGCTAAAGGCATGTGCCTAGCGCACAAGAGGCATGCGTCACATATGTTGAAAAGCGCACGTCTCATAGATTCGTGCGCTATTGAATGATTCCCAGGGACAATAAATTGTCATGCCTCATTTCATCCAATACGGAACTTATTTATGGGTAGTAAATTTTGAATTTTGCAGTTAACAAAGATACTTTTTACGTGAAGCGGACAGGGAAAAAAGTATAGGCTCTGAATTTCGTTTATTTTTGAATTTAATTTATAAACGTGGATAGAAAACTTTTTCTATGAGGCTTAGTTGCCGAGTTATAGGCCTCTAAATAATTGACGAGATTGATAAAACGTTTTTTTGAAGGCCAATTTTGTGGCTAAAAAAATTTAAAAAACATTAAACATACTGATTGATGTAAAAATTTAGCTGTACTTATTAGTTTTAAAATTTGATTTGGAAAAAATTTCCTATAAAAAACCGGAAGTAATCATTTCAACTCGTAATTTGAATGATTTGGATCAAGTCATAATAAATAAGTATAACTAATAAATAATTATCTTAAGGGGTAACACCTATGTAGAAATTTCAAAAAAATCTATTTGTTTGTTTTTGCTAAAATGGCAGGGAAACATGTCTAGAATAACGTCTTAAGTTATTTTCAAAAATAAAATTTTTTTTTTTCCGAGTTATGAGCATAAACGTTGGACGCCCCAACGTGCGGTCGGGGCCTATGCGGCGCGCGTACGGCACGCTCTGCTCCAAAGTCCTTATACCTACTCAGGTATCCGTTAGCGACTTTTCTCATTAGTAAATTACCATTCAGTATGACAGGTAGTAGACCAACATTTGCCACAAAAAAGGCAATAAATCCAAAAAGCGAAAACGAGAAACGTGAAAGAGCCGCTCTTCGTTTTCAAACTTTAAATGCGTTTTTCTCGAAATCACATTTTTTGATACGGCCCGCACGATTATTCAGCCAATTTGTATCCGATCAATTTGAAATTTTGGTGCAAGCTTCACAACATCATTTTATAGGGAAGTACGTACGATTTTGTTGATAAATTGAAAATTTTCATTTTTACGGCTGATTTTGTACGATTTTTTCTTACCAAAAAATTTTTTTTTTTTTAAACCGTACGCCAATCTTTTAAAATTCAATATTTTTGAAAACCCGTACGTACTTCCCTTGCTTTTAGTTCAAACTTTAAGAAAAATTTTAATTTTTCTGTTTCAGACCATTTGCGACGACGAAAAGTTGCGGGCCGTTGAGGCATCTTTGAAAAATCGTCTGATGCTCGTATCCTGGTACAGCCGCCATTTTGTATTTTAGGACGTTGTAAAAATTAATTTGTATACTTCAAAACATGTATAATAAAGCCATGTAATTATTTTTTCAATCAAATATAAAGTTTCCTTGGAAAAAAATGCAAAAAATCACCCTCGAAAACAGCGTTCCACATAGGTGTTACCCCTTAATATGATTGTACTTTTGGTAAATAAATATTCAAATTCAGTAAAGAAAAAAACTCAATGATTATGTTTTTTTCTTTATCGTGTTTGAATATTTATTTACTAAAAGTACAATCATATTAAGATAATTATTTATTAGTTATACTTATTTATTATGACTGCTGTATCAATACAAGTATTACTTATATAGTTAAATATCATTTTGATTTCCAATTGATGTATGATTTATTTATCCACCCAATTTTTCAGATATTTTAATTGCTTCCTATTTTACTGTTCATATTTTCTTTTTTCGTTCTTATTACAATGTTTTCTTGTCTTTTCTGATAATTAAGATAAAAACAAATTCAGTCTAATTTTCTTTTTTAATAATGATTCCTACTTCAATTCTTCGCATCACTTCCTTTATTTTATTACCTCGCATTTCAAAAGTTATGTTGACTTCGTGCCGTTGCACATAAGGGATTCTTCTGCCCGCAAACCGACGCCAGATTGAACTTGTTGGCTAGGATAACGAACGCAGGGCAAATTATTTTCAACAATTTTCATGCTGCATTGATGACCGCTCGGTAGAGCTAAGTCGGGTGCAGTAAGGCCAATGACACACACGGCGGTTCTACCAAAGCGTTTCCTGAGAGGAAAACCAAATCGGTATGGTCGTGCTGTACGGATACTTATGGCTGGCGTTTTACGGGCTCCATAACTTTTTTCCTCCTCGTGCATTTCCAAGAAAGATAATAACTTGTTTTTAGTTTCAAATTCCTTTGACTTGTGACCTAAAAACGAACATAATCGAGCGGTCTCAAGGTAAGGCGAGCAAATAAGACACGTCCACAAAAGAGGCGCGCGACGGCGAGTAAATCATCCACACTCTCTTGCTTGACTATGCTTGTCATGTCTCGGAAAGAGTTTAGCCCCAGTATAAAGATTCGATCTGAAGTTTTTCTATTTATTCATCGAATTTAAAGCCGCCATTAATTGCGTAGCCAAGGTAAAAATTTACCTGATCCTGAAAGAAATTTATATCTCAACCGAAAAATTAAGAGAAACAATTCTGCTGATGATGAATTAACCAAGCCAGATTTGGAAACCATAACACATCACGACTGACTTCTAATATAATAATAAGTATATATTTCTACTCTAATCTCGAAGTCCTCCACTAGTATCTATTTTACTCATAAATTCAGCATCGATTTATTTATGCTACTGCAACTTTATCTAGGCTGTTCTGCATGCAACAAACTGATTAAAAAGTTGCAAATATCGATTAAGAATTCTTAGAACTGTAAAAGAGAAATTATTTTATGGAGTTGACTTTACGAAAACAAAAATTGTGTACCCAGCTTAAAACTTTTTCATCTTTCCTCAATAACTGCCTCGATTTATTTGTCAAGTATCAACAAACTCAATACTGATCGATTTGTTGCTTATCACGATTCGCGTTGCATACGTGCAGATTTATTTCGATTGCATTCCATTTCTCGTAATCCTTTCGAAACCCGAAAGCTCGGTATTCGCGGGAATCCCATTAAATAAACTTACTTTTGGAAAAAAACTCATGGCACAATCACTGATAAATGGATGCAAGTAAATTTGACTAGCCGGTTCATGGAGAGAGATGTTTTTTTCTGCATATGCCTGGTAGTATTATTTTAAACATGAAACAAACAAATATTCGTCTTATTTTGCACATGAAAAAGTTGAAAATGATTTATACATTTTTACACATCGAATATAATCGGATTTTCTCTATGGTTTATTGTTTTTTTTCAGTTTCAACAGTATCGGTGGAAGCTGTGCTGGGACGAACGGCTAAGCTTCCATGCGATATCGAGCCCGACGCCAAGGAAGATCGAGTCTACATGGTGCTGTGGTTTCGGGAAAGTGCCGGTAAACCCCTTTACAGGTATGCATTTTTATTTGTTTTATGGTTTCGGATTTCAAAGGCAAAATTTAGAAATTGAATCAATTTTGTGACAAAAAATTCTAGATTTTTTAATATATTGAAATGTCAGCATATGCTTTGGGTCACAAAATGACTGTATATTTGTTCATTCATTAA
The DNA here is from genome assembly GCA_963978885.1 of Nemotelus pantherinus. NCBI lineage: Eukaryota > Metazoa > Arthropoda > Insecta > Diptera > Stratiomyidae > Nemotelus > Nemotelus pantherinus. Next base: position 129,016,866 of record OZ022265.1, read on the forward strand.
CACTTTTGCGGAAAATAAGAAAAATCTAAGCTACTTGTTTACTAACTACTCGTCTATTAACTTCCCGATGGAAGTTAAATGTTAAATTCTTTTTTTTTTAATTCTCTTTTCATTAACATGAAATTTCCCACAGCTTTTAATTACATAAGTGAAATAAGTATTGCATCATAAATCTCATATTGAATCAGTTTAATGCAATGTATTAACATTTGCTTGCCATAGATGGACACAAGTGATATTTATTTGAGATTAGTTGCTATCGAATCCAACACCATTCAAATACATATTTACACGTAAATTTAGGGATTTCCGCCATTCCGAGCAGCTAGCAAACATCCTGCAAATTAGGCTCTGTTTATGTATCTACCTGGCTCGAAGTCCTACACTAGTCAAATGAGATGCTAGAATACAAACAATTTCGAAGATAATCTGTGTACAGTTTTGCTCCGGAGACTACGAAATAATAATAACAATCACAGTTAAGCGAGCTGAGTGAGATTAAAGTGATTTATTGGGATTATGTATACTTTGCGAAACCCAAATTGCACACTGTTAGTCACCGATTTTAGTGGATATTCACAAACGGTGCTTTTACAAATTAGTAATGTTTTAAATGGATAAAATTTACAAAACGCAAGTGTGACACTTATGCCGGACAGAGGATGATTTAGTGTCAATATTTTATGCAAATGGAGTGGCTAAAGTGCTCCCTAGCCGGTTATTATGTCTTATGGAGCAGAAGTTGTCGGGGAACTGCCGAAAACCACTCATTTGCTATTTTGTTGCATGATTTTCAGGCTATGCTAATGAAAACGGTATTTAATTCATATTATAAGTACTTTTAATGTATCACATCAGGTCGATTTCGTAGTTAAATGTTTGAGAATACATAAATATTTTATAGAAAACAATTAATTGTGGCGTTTTGAAATATGTTATTGTTTTATAGTCTAGTTTTTGAACATTTGGTTTTTTGGTCACGTTAAATTGTTCCCAGATAAAATTTTGCCCCGGTTTATGAGCCCATAGATGTGACAGTAAAATACAGGCATATTTTTCTGCGGAGAATACTTCATTAGCTTTCATTGCTAATTATGCTAAGAAAACATTTCATATTTTTCTTTCTAGACAACTAAACCGGATTTAGCTAATTAACATCTCTTACATTACTTTCATTCACTGATATTTCTATGAAAAAAAGAACAAATCTTGAAGGATCTTTGGTACATAGCTTTCTTTGTTCAAGGACATCAGACACCAAAGCCAAAATAGATTATAATATAATTTGAAAAACAATTTTGCATTAAAATGATATCCTAAAGAAAAGCATAGCAAGTCTTTCGAGAGCTACTTTTGTAAACTCTACGTATAGCCACCGTACACGGTGCTTCTGTTTTTTTCTTTTGTAAAATTACAATGTGAAAGGGAATTTTGAAGAAAACAGGTGCTACTGTTCAGTAAAGTCACTCAAATACACCTAGACTTATTTATTTATTATGTAAGCAATAAGAGCATGGCTAATGTTTGTATAATTTAACCGAAATTTGTTTGATTATCATAAATTTCGTGAAAGTTAAGAGCTGTGGTGCTCTTTGGTGGAGTAAGTATGTATTTGATGGCAGCCAAACTTGCATTGGGAAACATGTGGAAACAAACAAAATTCTCAAGAAAAGCGGCTTAAGCTTATTGAATACATAATGCTGTCGGGAGAGCATTTGTTGATTTTTAAATTATGATTATCTTGAGTGTTTTCCTTCGAAACCAATGAAATATGGGCGTAGACGGAAGGACGAATAAGATTTTTCGACCTTGGATTTTAAGTTGGGTTTTCTTGTTTTTTTTTTCAAATTTAATCCCAGGTGTACTCAGTTGGTACTGTGATCGTAATTGCAACAGTTGGATTCATCTATGCAAACTAGAAACTTGAACTGGGACTTAAGGGCTATATATCTTTTCTCTCAAGAAGATGATAGAAAGCACCAAACATCACTCTCAGCATCAAACAATATTCTTGTTATTTGTTAACGTATATTTTTATGCCAGCTTTGGAAAACTTTACAATAAACCAATAATAATAGTAAAGTTAGTTTATGCGGACGCAATTATTTTAAAACAAAATACAAACTATTATGTTTATGGTAGCTATTAATCTCGTCAAGTTCGTTTTCGTCTTTCTTTTTCGTGCATCTGTGGTATAAAACATTACAAACATAACAAACAATAACAATATATAAAATAAATAAATAAATCAATGATTTTAGAGAAAAAAAGTCAGTATGTTTTACTTGGTTAGTTAATCCTCATGATAATCAAATTAAACTGAATCATTCTCTAATAAACGGTGGTATTTTAGATATGTTTGTTTTCTAAAAAATAATAATTTATTCAAAACACGACAATTGCTTGTTTACAAAATATTTTTTTCTTCTCTCCGGCATTACTCAACACAAAAAACATATATTCTATTTACCTAAGTCTTCTTTTTAATTCAAAACTATAATTTTGTTAAAGCCCCACATTATGTTTAATAATTGATATAATGGAAAATTGACAAATAAAACTTTATACTAAGAACTAACTTAATTTTGCTGAAACTTTTCTTGCTTATCTTGCAAAGAAAAAGAAGTAATAAGAATAAAAATTAGTTACAATTATTTATTAATAAAATTTACAAGAATTCAACTTGAAAATTGAAAAGAATACTACCAATCATCGATAATTCATAAGTTCAACCAAAATAAATTAAATATGAAATAAATTACCCATTCAAATATATGTTTTTATGACATACGGCTTAAAATTCTATTTCGTCGACATTTTTAAGTTATCTGCAGGACCATAATGTAGCCAGATAACTACGCATAGTGTATTGCAAAGGATCCTATTGCTTCTATAATCTCTAGTCGTTTGCTGTCATACTTCTATAATGTTGAGTCTTACTTATTACTGTTAGATGTTGTTTTTATTTGTGAAATATTATTCACAAGACGTTTAACTTTTTAAATACGGGTCATTCCACAGAAAATCGACCAACGGTCTTTTATCGCTATCGTCAGATTTCAATGAAATTTTCACTGTGAATATAAGTAGTTGAGTTATGTGCACCAGTACATTTTTTTTGAAAATTATGGTATATTTGCGGAAATATGTCCTCTTGAAGTTTTTGAGAAACGTCGGTTCGTGTTGCATTCAAAAAATTGTATAAAATCTTCTACTTTACTTAGGGCCTTCAAATATAGCTTGTTAGAAAGGAGAAGGTGTAGATATTCTAGCAAAAATAGTGCGAGAAACATCCTGGCCAAAAAGGATAAAAAGGATCATTACAGTGTCCTTTATCCTTGAATATTTCAAAATGCGCACCTTCGATTTTCTTCATTTTTTTATATATTGTAAACAGTTATATAAACTACAAGTGTGCGAAATTTCGAAGTGGAGCTCGTAAAAGTACAGTCGTGAGAAATTTTTAAAAGTGTGGAATACTGAAACCGCTGAAGAAAATTTATAGAAAATTGTACCGAAACAAGGTAAAACTTACAAAATATGGTACGAAACAATTTTATGTTTTCAAAATAGATTTAAAAACTGTTTTGCAATGCTGTTTTAAACCCGCAGAAGATTCTAATCCAGTTTCCAACGTAGAACGATCTGTATAATTCCATTGCTTATAACTAATACCACTGACGCAATTTTCATCATTTTTTTTTACATTTACTTAGAATAACGGCTGATCCAGGGCAATCCTAGTAGCTACCAAAATACCAATCTGTTTGTGGTGGAGAGCATCTCATCAGAGATAAAAAGTTTTTATAATTAGCCAAGCTTATATCGGAACCCTTTGTTAGAAAATTTATTTTTGATCCTTTAATCACTAATTTATATATTGTAACAGTTAAGCTACAAATGTGCAAAATTTCAAAGTGTAGCAACATTTGTAAGAAATTTTTAAAGGAACAAAATACTATAACCGCCAAAGAAAATGGTACTGACACAAGGTGAAACTTACAATATGTTTATGTATGAAATAACTTGATGAAGGCTCTATGTTTTTTTTTTGCAAAACCAAGGTCTTAGATTCTTCAGTTATGGGTAATTATTGTTTATGATTTTATTTTTTAAAAGAAATAGTACTTCGAGTTTTTTTAACTAGAATATAAATTGTTTACAATAATTGAGAACATTCATTTGTAAGCAATCATAAAACAAAAATAAAGAAAGAAGATTCCTTTTCATTTACTAGCGGCATGAACAATTAGGATCATTTTGGGCTTTCTCCACATATTATACTGTACGTATATTTTTAATTATTTCCTTTGTTTGTCGATTTTGTATATGTTTACAACTTAAAATTAGGGTTAAATGCAATGCCTGTAGTTTACTTTGATTCCAAGAAGATGCTTTCAGGGTATAGATCAGAGGCAATTGAAGTTAAGGAAAGTTGTGGGTTCATATAGACAAACAATTTTGTAAAATGGACATTCTAAGAAGAAAGTTAAAAAAAAACTTTACTAGCGTAGTGTACAAAAATGTGCTTAAAATAAAGCATAAACTACCTACAGAAAAAACAACAAACAAATAATGAATTATCTATAGTAAATACAATCAAAGAAGAATATTCAAAAGCTAAAGTGAAAAAGTGTTAACTTTTATCACTTTTGCCGATGAATTCGTCACGTGCCAAAGTAGTGTCTGAATTTCTTGACGCAACCTCATATATGATTAAAAAAAACTAGACGAGGCTACACTTCCCCGAAAATCCCTGGTCTCATAAAATCATTCTACTGCAGCAATGCAAACAGCAGACTGCCTAAATACTTCAATTTAGCGGAAGCATCGGGAACACATTCTGTCTGTATATGTGTTATACATCAAAACGTTAAATTAAGGATTAAAGGATCAAAAATAAATTTTCTAACAAAGGGTTCCGATATAAGCTTGGCTAATTATAAAAACTTTTTATCTCTGATGATATGCTCTCCTACACAAACAGATTGGTATTTTGGTAGCTACTATGATTGCCCTGGATCAGCCGTTGTTCTAAGTACATGTGAAAAAAAAATTGATGAAAATTGCGTCAGTGGTATTAGTTATAAGTAATGGAATTATACAGATCGTTCTACGTTAGAAACTGGATTAGAATCTTCTGCGGGTTTAAAACAGCATTGCAAAACAGTTTTTAAATCTATTTTGAAAACATAAAATTGTTTCGTACCATATTTTGTAAGTTTTACCTTGTTTCGGTACCATTTTCTATAAATTTTCTTCAGCGGTTTCAGTATTCCACACCTTTAAAAATTTCTCACGACTGTACTTTTACGAGCTCCACTTCAAAATTTCGCACACTTGTAGTTTATATAACTGTTTACAATATATAAAAAAATGAAGAAAATCGAAGGTGCGCATTTTGAAATATTCAAGGATAAAGGACACTGTAATGATCCTTTTTATCCTTTTTGGCCAGGATGTTTCTCGCACTATTTTTGCTAGAATATCTGCACCTTCTCCTTTCCAACAAGTTATATTTAAGGGCTCTACGTAAAGTAGAAGATTTTATACAATTTTTTGAATGCAATACGAACCGACGTTTCTCAAAAACTTCAAGTGGCCATATTTCCGCAAACATATCATATTTTCCAAAAATATTTCATTTTCAATAATAAGCTCACCAGATCTTCTGGATACCAAAATATTTCCAAATTCCAAGGAGGTGAGTTCAAAAATTATCTGAAAATTGGTCGATTTTCAATGGAATTACCCATACGCTAAGTTTGGATAATGTTACATTTTTTCAAGCGGCTGTCGGAAAACCTTCAAAAAGGTTTTCTGCGAACGATACAAGATTATGTGAGACTCTTATTCACTAAAAAACATCACCCGCCGACCATGGCAATCTGAGCCGGAACCGATGTTGCATTACTTCAGCGTGGCCGTGGTACTAGCACTTGCCAGGTGCCCCACCAGTTTGCTTCCTTTCTGTCAGACTTTGAGTAGAAGTGACTTTCCTTTTATTTCAAGCGTAATATGTGCTGAGACAGCTGACCAGATACCATTTGACCGTAAAATCATCTCAACAATTGAGTCCAGCGTCAGATATTGCAGAGAAAATCATGTGTTGCTCCCTCCTGAAGCGGGCACAATGGAAAAAAGTAAGCAAAGTGCCCGAGCTTTCCTTAGCATAATACTTACAGAACTCTGCCACAGCTTTCCCGATTCTGAGAAGATATTTCCTGAAGCACCCGTGGTCTGATACAAACTAGCTCAGGTAGAAATTTATTTCACCGTGGTCGCGGTCAAGCCAGGGTTTTAAGGTGCGAATAAGTCTTATCGGGCATGCCCCCTCCGAGCTCACAGCGGAGTGCTCCCCCGAAAATCAAGCGTACACGCTCGTGCTTGAGCAGCTAATATTTCTCGCTTCTGCTCTGCTCAATACCACTTCCCTGAAATCGTTCGCTCATAGATCAATTGGGATTACTCCCGCTTTGACTAACACAATGTTTCCTGATACTGTCCTGTAGATGCTTGCAATTTGCAGCGCTTCCCTAGGCTGGACGATCATCATCATAGTTCGATACTATTCAAACTTTAATGCAGTGGCCCATATCTCCGCACCATACATTTAGTAATTCACCGTCATAAGAAGTCTACGTTTACTCGCATTTGCACCGCGAACGTTTGCTATAAGTGTCCCAAACGAGATAACAGTCAGTAGAGCCCCATCGCATACTTTTCGGGTGCGATCTCCATAAGGCAGCTAGGAGTCCAACATCACTCCGAAATACTTAGCCGATTTTTTGGTTGCAAGTACGTCGGAGCCAACCGTTTTATGGGCATAATGGTTAGTATCCTCCTCTTTGTTAGCATGACAATCTCAGTTTTTCTGATTGCTAACTGGAGACCATGGCTTTCCATCCAGCCTTAAATTCTTTTCACTTTTAATTTTACGTTTAGTAAATGAATCGTAGGAGGCACAAATGTGCAAAATGCATTACCCAAATCACTTTAATGAGAGTCCTGCCTAGCAAAGAAATGTTATTATATTTGACTCCAATTTATCATATAATGAGTTGCGAATAAGGTGCCAATTGCACAATCGCTCATAATTTTTGAATTTATATACTTTCTTCTCCTTAAACACTTAACAATTGGACAAGCTCTAAATTTTATTTTCGTAACAAGTCTCTTGTTAATGAAATCAATATAGTTTGATTAGTATTGGAAATAATTATTGGTACTTTATTCTTATTATTCTGCCTGAAAATTATAAAGTGAGTTTTGCCTACGTTTATTTCCAATTTATGCACATAAGGCACTTACATATAATATTATCATACATTACATCACTGTTTACTTTCCTTTTCAATTTTTCTGGATCTCGAGTCGAGTCTCCGAGCAAATAAGGAGTCAAGCCTAGAACGGAGTCCGGTGGCATGTGTACCTATGCTGATGTTTTTGCTACCACCAATTTCGCTTTTAAATTCAGTTCTACTCTTCAATTAGTAACTAATGTGATGATCCATTTCTTTAACTTTTCTTAGTAGTTTCATCGATAGTTTTTTTAACTTGTCTATTTTAAGAGACAGTTTCATTATTTGGTATTGGTTTTTGCTAAATGGCAAAACTTATTTATCTTTTGCTTAAGTATTTTTCGTATTTCAGTATTAATAGAATTACTATTTCTTGAACAACTTTTTTTTTATTTTGCTGCCTGAGTTTATTTTAGTTCAGTTTTTGAGATGTATAAGTTATATATTAAAAATATCCGTTTATCAAATATTAGCTTTTGAAACACCTTCATGGGAGATTTGAGATTTTTAAAGAGGAAAATATCTTCTGTAGATGTGCGGAGGTATATGGTTTAAATACCAACAATTAATCTAGGACTGTTCGTTTGAGAAATTTTTTAAATCAATTTCTGTCGTTTTTTCATTAAATTTGAAAGCAAAACGCAAAAATGAAAATGAATGAATGATGAAACTTTTAAATATATTTTAGATCCGACCAATGCTCTCGATATAGAAATCACTGTCACATATTATCAGAGTCGGAGTGCTAACAGACTCATACGAAGGTCGGCGGTCAATATGGCACCGAAAACTGGTTCAGTAACTAAACCTTGTCTCACAATTCATATCACAATTTTTCGGAAACAAATATTCTTCATTATCGGTCACATGAAACTGTAAATTAGTACAAAAGTCTGACACTAGTCGATTTCCTCCTTTCAAAAATTTGAACTTGTTTGGGACATATTCAAGGTTTTAACATAACAAAACCGTAAATTTTCATAATATCTAAAGCAAACAGATAGTTGTACAACTGTTTCACCCATTAAATCATGTTAAATTCAACAATTTTAATTATCTTAAGAAAAATATCAAGTATTTCTGTGTTCAATGAGATTATTTGCTCTGCCATATGCTTAACGTCCTGAAAGCAAATGATTGTTATTTTTATTACTTGTAAAACCATAGCTAATGCTTGTTTTAGCTCTAATAACGTACCCGTGAAGACTATCTCATCTCAAAGAAAAATCCGTGGAAAAAGTTAAATCGCTGTCTTTCATTTAAAACCTACCCACAAACAAAGTTTATTTTACAGCAAGACATCAAAGGTTTCACGAGCCTTGACTGTACTCATTTGTTTGTTTGCCGATCTCGAAAGCTTTAGCAGTGAAAACTTCTTGTTCGAGATAAACCACGTTTACGCTGCTGACAAAAGATTCCACCCCGCTTATTCTTGCCTAGTGATGACAAGCAGCCGGTAGAAGTGCTACTTTAGAAACTATAAGGACAAAATTAAAAACTTTTATTCGCTTGCATCAAAGTTTTCAACTTTTCCCACGTATCTCTTTCAACGAAGTATGCAGGGAAAATGTGAGGAAAACGAAGACAAAAACAGATTTGCGGCTATGCAACTCGACATATTTTTGTTAACTTTCGATCCGAAATCTCCATGAATATCTTTATTGTCGCCTCGATGGCATCTAAGGTCATTCTCTATGGATGTTTCTTTATCGTATAGCAATCTGAAAAATAACGTCTTGTCTGTACGATGAAACTTCAGTTTCCAGCTTCTTTTCAGTCGCATCGTAAGCAACTGTATGGTTGATTTTGTTGTTTCAACAAGCAGCTATGAAAAGCTGCACAGAATAGCGCAGGAGCGTAGTTAGCTTTCGTCCTACTTAAAATCGTTATTCTCTGCTTGGATACCATATATTTCGTCCTTGCGTGCAAATTCCAGGTCAATACTTAAAGTTACGTATGGAAATACTGTATTTAGTTTCATAAAAAAGCACGAAAGACTGGTAACAAACGAATGAAATAGGATAAACAGCAGGGTAACTTGAATTGCCGTATCAATTTTCTTCATTGAAATCGAAAGGCATATGAAGTCTAATAAATTTCTACACTTTTCTTTTCCGTAGATACAAGAAGCGCAAGTAGGTCTCGGTCTTCAATGCCATTAATTGTTTTTGGCTTTGTAGGGTGCGTTTATTAATAGCAAGTTATAAACTCACGCAAAATATAAAATATAGGTACTGCAATTTTCATATGATCTATTAATTTTTGAATTTAAAATTCGGATGTGAAGATTACCGTTTCATACTATAGATTAACACCATCACTATGGTAATTACTTTTGAGCTCCATAACAATTGAAAGAAGTCTTTAAAAGAATGAATTTATATTTGTTGCTTGTTTCGCCAATTACTTTTTCGTGTGGCTTTTAACGTAGGTAGATTTTTCTTAATATTCTTACGTATAGGTAACGGTGGAAAACATTTTTATGCACCATATACATATTCATACTCAATACGTTATCAAGTGTCGATTGCTGCGGTAAGAATTAGTCTAATCAAGAAAATGTGTCAAATTTGTTAGAATTGTGTCAATTTGAAAACACGTTATTCTCAAATTTCGATGATTTACACTGGTTGAAAAAATTGTTTATCAAGTAAACACTTTTTCCGCATTGAAACTATTCTTATTTAATCATAATAAGCATTTAACACATTAATCCAACCATAAATCCCATTTGAAAGATAGTTCATTCCAGAAAACATTCAAATTTCATCACTCGTTGAATTCATTTCATCTGCATACCTATACTTAATGAAGAACCATGCACACATGGCTGACTTTTCCTTTCATCATAATATACTAAACTATGTGAGAAAATCGTCTTAAGAGTAATGGTTCCAAACTATCCGATGTGAGTTTGAATGAAAACCACAACAGTTTTCCTGCTTCAAATCAAGGGGAAAATTGTCAAAGCTGTTTTCCACATTTCTTATGCGGAAAATTTCAAACTACTCTATTATAATACGAAGAAGTGATTTCAAGTTTCAGTGAAGTGTTAAGACCGATAATTATAAGATTTTCCAAGGAATTTGAGTGTGTGTGTGTGTGTGGGAAAGTCCTCAAACGCAAAGTTAATACTTGAAAGGAATTTTCAATAGTTCAGCTGAAAGTTTATTTGGTTTCTAATTTGGTCCAAGTTCTATGGTAAATTGGTTTCGATGGAATGGTGTTATAAGGCACATGAAATATGCAAGATTCTCAATTGTACGCGTAATTGGAAAACGGAGTTCGAAACGAAAAGAATTTGCTTTGTAACTTGGTAAATATTTTGATTGGAAGTTTCATGAATATGCTAAATAATTTTCTCTCTAAAACAGGTTTTTTAATCATGAGTTTAAAAAAATTTTATGCCAAGAATATAAGCAAGGTTGATTTTGGCTCATTTTATTTACTTCTCGCACGTATGGCATTTTTGAATATTTGGCACAAGTTTGTTTGTTATATAGAATAGGGTAACAGTCTACGATAAATCTTATTGATCGAAAAAATTTAAGGTTATTCACACAATAGAAGTAAGAAAGAAGTAGACTTATTTTAGATCTCTGCTGAACTCAAGTTTTTGGGTTTAAAGGGAGAAAAGAGGCAATACTTGTATAAGACATAATAGGAGCTGGCAGAAAACCAAGTTGTTGTATTATAAGAAAAGAAACCATAAGTTGATATAATTTTGACATTGGTACACATTTTTACTTGGTAGTATATAGGGTGGAGTGTGGCATTTGTCTTATTTGGGAATAAAAAAATAGAACAAAATTCGAGACATAAATAAATTTATTAATATTTAAAAAGTGTGTTGGGCACATGACCTGAAGACCACACGTTGCCAAAGTCGAAGTTTTTATGCAGTTTTTGGTGCATTCTGATGGGTATAGTGGCTGTTCCAGGCTAAATGCTCTGCTGTAGTGCTTGCAAAGTTTGCGGACGATTGGTTTGCGGACGAACTTTGATTTAAGATTGCCACACGGAAAAAAAAATTCAAGTGATTAAGTCAAGAAAACAAGCAGGCCAGTTTCTCTCCTCTAAAAGAGATGAGCTGTCCATTGAAGGTTTAACTCAGAAACTCCAAGGAAACTCTCGGTTTGTTTTCTGTGGCACCACATTGTTGCAGCCATTTATCGTTTAATTGCGTTGCCTCAAGAGCAGGCTGAAAAAACTCCTGGAGGATAGTCAGAAGCTTTCTGAAATCATAGTAAAGGCATGATCGTTGAGTTGAAAAAATAAGGGCCGGTGCTCACTGAGGCTTCCGGATGGTCTGCTTGTTAACGCACCTACTAATGTAGAAATGAGTTTTGTCTGAAGAGAACATACGAGAGTCGTTCGTAAAATAGAGAGCATTATTTATTTTCTTAGCATTATACATCATTTTAAATGACTTATGCTATTTTTCTACATAATCATTTTTTCTATCCAACCGCTTTTGCATACTATACTCCAACTTTTGTACATCCATGTCATAAAATTCTACCGCCAACCTTTTAAGAAATCGAGTTCCTTGACTTCTTAGGTGCATTCTACCCAAGTCTTCCTTTAATTTTGTGTGGTAATCACTTGGGACTAGGTCAGAACTGAAAGGAGGTTGGGCCATAAAAGTCCAGCCGAAATCTGTCAGCAGCTCCCGCGATTAAGCAAAAGACGTGAGGTTGAGCGTTGTCATGCAGTAGGAGTCTCACGCCTTTGGTCAAGCTTCTTCTCCGGCGGTTTATAATCGCCCATTTGAGTTTTATATCTGTTCAATATCTGTCAGAAGAGAAGGTATTAAGTCGGCCATAAGGTATAAAGTCGTCAAACGACAGCCTTTTTCTGTCCCAAAAGACGGTTGCCATGACTTTGCCAGCAGCCTGAGTTTGTTTACATTTTTTTTTTGGCTTCGGCGAAGTTGAGTGACGCCATTCGAGTGATTGTTTTAATGAGTGAAATGATACGTCCACTCTTCTTTGCCCGTGACAATGGAGTCGAACGATTCCTCCTTGTTTCTTGCACATTGTCGCAAAAACATCGGAGATCTTAGAAATCTGAACAGCAAGTTTAATAATGGTGATCTTGGGAGCTTCAAACAGTATGCTCTCGACCTTTTCAACAATCCTGTCTCAAACTGATAGCCTTCCACTCCGCTCTTCATCGTGAACTTCCATGCGATCTTCTCTGAATTCTCTACACCATTTACGGATGGAATGTTGAAAAATTCCTCCACAAACTTCGGTTAACTGACGATCAATTTTTATAGGTGTAACTTCTTTTGTGTTTGAAAAACGTATCATAGTGCGAATTTCGCATCTAGTGTTAACAACATTTTGTATGGCTCCTAGGTCAACACTGAGTACCTTCTTCCGCTGAGCACCTAACATATTTCACTGTTAATTTCTTTCCTTCATCTTCTCCATCTTCTCCATCTGAGATGGTCAATGAATTAACGGGTTCGCGACTTTATTTTACGAACGACCATCGCATTTGCATCACGGGGTACGGATGCAAGCATGTTTTCACAAGATTTTTGACGTGATGCATAATCCTGAAATTCTTGGACTACCAGCATTTTATAGAGATCTAAATGAAGGTCACTTTATATGATTCTGTGAAGAGAAGTTCTTGAAATGCTAAGAGCAACTGCTTCTTTTTAAGCAATTGTCTGGGAGATTGTTGTTCTGCTGTTGAAACACGCTAGACATTTTCCGATGTAGTAATGATTCTATGGTCCTAATCTAATCGAATCGGCATTTCATATTGTCCTGAATACATACACCCACGACACAATCAAACTTCACCGAGAAATGCGACCACTGAGTAAATTGGGACAGAACACAAATCTCCCATTTATCCTCACTAAAAATCTGTCCATCACCCACTTCCTACCGCAACCTGGATCTTCACAGTAACCTTTCCAAATAAATCAAGTGCCGTGTCACCCTGTATTATACCAAATTCGTGAAAGTAGAGTATTCTTTGCGGAATTCATCCTGCCCGTGACAAATTAAGTGACCATATTTGTTAGTAAATATACCATAAAGCGCTCCAAAAATTCAAATATTATATAAGATGGTAATAAATAGCACGAGATGAATTTGTGGATTCAAGAATGAAAATCAAACAGATGCTTTTTTAAGAAAGAAAAAAGCGTTTGCTTTTCTAAATGATTGATAAAAGAAAGCTCAGACACTCCCTGGCCATTTTCAAAAAACGCTGCTGGAAGGCCTGGTAAGAAAGCACTCCGTTTTGACTGATTTTATAGCCAAGGTGGGCAGAATAGTGATGGGAAGCGATTTATTGTTCCTAAATTAAATCGGAGTCCATTTTGCAGGAGATGAGGTACACAGGAATGCGAAATACAGCAGAAGAAGGCAAGAGTGTAAGAAAATTGGTCTCCTAATTTAATGCTATTAGAAAAACGCTAAGAGTGCCTTGTTGCTAACATTGGGACCGAAACGTTTTAGTTCCATATGTGGCAAATAGGAACGGTATGAATTTCTAATTTTCCATTATGTAGTAAATAATAGTTTTCTTAATTCCCTTCGATCAAACAGTGATCACAATCGTTCCAATTTTTCCGCAGTTTTTGTTTTTGAGATTGTTTGGATTGAATGGATGAGAAGTCGATTTCAAAATGCTGTGCATACATTTGTCTAACACCTCTCCGAATAACGGTAACTGGATATGCTCCTAATCGAAAGAGCTATAAAAGATATTTAGGCTGACATAGTTACTACGGGAAAAATTGCGTTTAGGACTCCAATGTATGGAACTTGAGCACAAGAAGAATGATACAAGTCAATTCCTTTGTAAGGGAAAATAAATTTATAAATTTCAAGCTGTTCGACGGGAATATAAGAGACTGTGAGATTTCATATTTTATACAGGTGATTACAAACAGAAATGCACTGAAGGATTGTATAGTTGTTCATCAAGTAGCCAAATTTGATGAAAATGCTTACCAAAATCTAAATCATGACTTAGATTAATGGAGCGGAGGGTGAGATGATCAATGAATATTTGCCAAATTTCAACTCCAAATCTATATTTTGCTTTAAGGGTAAATGAAACTTCTTGGCTGGAAACATAATATTGTGACAAAAAAACGCTAGTGCATAGAAACTACAAAGAAGACTGAGTATAATTGAAAATCAGAGGAAATATACCGATTTGGTAAACGATAGCTTATTTCATTATGAATGTTTTGAATGACTAATTTCGCGATTATATGATGGCTGGGAGCATAGTCCTTGATATGAATCCAGCTGTGCACGATAAAAGTTGAACACACACTCAGGTTTGAATTTGTTTAGTTGTGAATAGATAGCTGAGTCAAATTAAAGGTCAAATGAGACGTGAAATTAACCGCCTCACACTCATACAAAAATTTTGAAATTAATCGATCCAAGATTAAATCTCGAACATTCGAAGCGGTTTTTGTGGAACAATTATATATTTCAGCCCAAACTGGATGACCGGTTGCTGTGACAATACTGATGATGCTCAATGTCGTTAACACTCAGTTTACTGGTAATTTTTCACTCTCAGTCAGTTTCAATTTTTTTTGCTACTCCATCTGTTAGGGTCACGAAGATTTAAAAAAAAAATTATAAATAAACTCAATCTGTGCGGGATTTTTATCCCGTAGCAGATTATAAGACCAAATGAAAAATTCTATATGTATATTAGAAAAGAATTTTAGGTCAGTCTAAAGCTAACATAGTGGAGTAGTGCTAACTGCGATGACATAAACCGGCGTAAAAGTATTAGCATTGAACATACTAACCATTTCACCAAGCAGCATATAATGCAAAAAACAAAACATTTTTAACTTTTCCTCGTTTCGCTTCGAACCTAATTTCAATTGTCAGCATTGCTCTCTACGTTCCAATGAAAATTTAACCAACAAAGTTTCCACAATTCTCTTGCACATCCATTACAAGTATACTCTTCTACATACATACGTACACATCTGCTTTAGTCCACGTTTGCAGCTTCTCTCTATTCACTGCACCCATTTCCCAATGTAGATTTAAATAAACACTGAAAACCATTTTGTTCGGTGAAAACATTTTCCTCTAGATTCCATCGGTCTGACTCCCATTGCAGCCATAGGAAAATCTTTAAAGTGTTAATAAAAGGATTTTGAAAATTGAAAGTGGGTCACATCAAAAGCAAACATACACACAGGAGTCATGCTTGACATGACTGGTTGGGGCCCTGAATAAAACGATCGTCTGGCAGGAACGTGCCCATCAAAAATTTATTGCTGTGCATTTTTAATGACTAATTTCCGATTTCCATGTGAATGCACTCTCAACTACTATATCGTTTGCATATGCAACAGATTGGAACTATTTTCGCATTCGATTGGGCTTTGCTTGTAGTACCCGCTTTAATATTTTCGATGTTGGCATATGTAGTCGATTTTTTTCTCGCAGAATATTTGTGATTTGACCGGCTTATTGATAACACATTGCAAATTTTTCGATTGGTATTATGAAATATTTTATTATTAAATTAATAATTGATAAAAAATAAAATGTCTAAGAGTATAAGGCACGTATTAGAAAAAAATTTGTCCCAAAAAAATTCAAACCTTTATTGATTTGAAACTATTGCCCAATGTTTAGTTGAAACATTTTTTCATTTTTTGCATTTAAAATTCAGTTGAGATTAAATACTATCGTAATTTTCACAGCTCTACACAGTTTCAAATCAAAGGAAAGAATAACTTAAGAGTCTCGACTCAGCCAGGTTCAATACTTTGCAGCCACATTTGAAATGAAAATATTGCAATGAGTCTGAGGCACACAGAAACAAATTATAAATTATATGCAACGTTGTATCATGCGTTTTATGCAAACATCTTTTGCGTTCAAATCCAATCAAAGCGGATTCGCAACTTAGTTCTAACGATAGCCCTTTTACTAATTTTTTTTCTGTTAGTTTTTTTCAGAAAAGAGCAAAGTACATTTTCATGAGGATTTCATAAATATGTCGTTCAAACTTCAAAATCATTTGCAATTAAATACTTTGAAAACTCAACATTTTAGTCAAAACTAACTTCAAATTCTCAAATGTAATCGAATTTATTAATTTGAATCTTACTTACAATTGCACAAAAGTTCTTCGCACTGACTTCTCAGGAAACATTTTATGCAAAGCAAGCAATCTTGAAACTGTGTTCTACATATACCAAAATAAACGTTATCGTACTCATCAGATTGTAAGTGAAACTCTGCACCAGGTGTTAATTACATTAGAAAAGCAATAAACATCAATCGAAGAAATAGCTCAGATTGACAATCATAGCCGAAGACGTTCTTATTCTTGACTTTTGACATCAAAATAAATTTGGGTTATTCACTCCATACAAACATTATCAAAGCAAAAAGCTATTTTAATGCTGTTTCTTCATCTTGGTTTTGACGAATTTCCACCCAGAATTAACTCAATTTCAACCGAAATTGAAATAAAACATTACACTGGCAAGTGTTAAAGGCCCCTAGAGTAGCATATTTCAAGAAGCAATTAAGATAAGTACGTAAAGCATTAACGTAATTAAAGTATCTACGTATTGCTTACAAATAAGTAGAACGACACTTTCCTTAACATAAACGACTTTACCTTCACGTTCAAAGAGTTTCAGCATGATGATACACTGAGGTAAACTTCAAAAATGTCAGTATATATCATACAGCCCTAAGTTCCTTAAATTGCTCCCGTTCTCATGTGCTGTCTGTCCTTAATGTACGGCATCTCTTCGTCTCGGCAAGTCGTATAACATTCGCTTGGCAAGGAGACACATTCTACATGAAAACCCGGACAAGAATAAAATACTTCTTGCAGATGTATATTTTACCCGAAGCTATTGATTTACTCTAGAAATAGATGTTTATAGTAGCAAATGAGTGGTTGCTATTATAATAGTTTTAAATGAGAAAGCTAAAGCGATATGCCAGAGAAAGAGAGAGAGAGGGAAATTTGAGGACGTTATGAATGGATATTACTCATGAGATTAAATGGTGATTGTGTTATTTAAACATCTTTTGATTTGTAAACTAAGATAGATGGAAGTGACATTCGTAGTATTAATTTTTTAAGTAGGTATGTTACATTTGTCATATTCGACTTAGGTTGGATATATAATTATTTTTGAAGTGACTTGAAAGTTTTTCTAATTTAGTTGTTCTGCGATATCTTTCAGTGCTAGAGGAAGCGATTATAAACTTAACTGACATTTGCTTTGGAAGTCTAAATCAACAATAAATATGTTGAAATATTGAGCTCAATACCTAGCTACCTAATTTGAAATCTCTTATGAGCTAATGAACAAAATTTTTAAAGACCTTTGTAAAATTTTGTTTACACCTGTAACTAATAAAACTGCAACTCGACTAAAAACGCTTTAAGATAATTTATAGGAAAAAGGATTATATGGTCATGCGCTTAAGAGAAATCGTCGAACTTCTGTATTTGGATGCTTTGCGTCAAAAATCATCAGCATCAGCTTCGGAGCTACAACTGGAGTCTGGTCTTGGGCTCCTTCAACAATTTTTTTCACCGGTCCTGACCGCTAGCCAATGTCATCCAATAAGGCACCCCTGAGCTATGAGCGTCTTGGTCAAAGCCATGCTTCCAGCGCAAACAACACAGTTGTCTGCCGTAGAGAGGATTCCGAGCAGGTTCGTTTTCGCTTATACGAGCTAAGTGTCTTGCTTACCAGAGTCTACCGCGATTTATCTTAATAACTATATTTACTTCTGCGTAGCTAAAATTTCATTCCACATACATATTCAAATTTTTTTTTCATAGAAACAAAGGGTGTTTGAAAATTCATTAAATTCCCACCTAATATTCTAATTTTAATTTAACACAGACCTACTCCTGGTTGATGTAACAACAACTGTTTGTCACTAAATGTTTCCAAGTGGTTTTCTACGTCCTTTTCTCTTAAGCTTCACACTCATGTCTTTCTTTACGCTATTGATGGCACTATCCTTTCTTGTATCAATCATTTCTTAGATCTTGCGGTCACATTTGATCGCAAACTGAAATTCGACATTCATGTCCTTACTCTCACTAGTAAAGCTTCTCGGATTGCTGGCTTTGTGGTTCATTCTTGCCACAATTCATTTAGTATTGCTACTTGTATCCACCTGTTTATTACCCTTGTTCATTCTGTACTTGAATACTGCAGTCAAGTGAGGTATCCTTGTTTCAAATACCTCTCTGACGCTGTTGTATCAGTTCAGCGCAGGTTTACACGTACATACTTTACTTTTTAGATATGTTCTGCCGTATTAACCCTATAGTGAACGTCTATCTCTTCTTAGCATTCCTCTCCTTGAGCAGCGCAGAGTTTACTCGGATGAGTGTTTCCTGTTCAAAATCTTTCGCGGCTACCTATCTTCCTCATTAGCATTTTTGTTCATTGAACGGGACTCCGTAAGGCCAATCAGGTCCTCCATTCTATTTGAAGTACCGTATGCTCGTACTGACACTTGCTTCTACTCTCCCGTCTTGCGGCTCTTACGCACTCACAATAGTATTCAACTTGGTCCTCTTCCACAATCTATCGCCTTTTTCAAAAATATGATCCGTAGTAAAATTTTCGATTCTAATTAATTTAATTAATTTTATTTTCTATTCTTGTTTATAATGGATTCTTTCTTTTCATTTTTGCTCTACTTAATTTTACTTTCTTGTTTAACAATTTAAGAATTTTTGGTACATTTTTATTTTTATGTATACTTATTTATATGTTTCTAATTAATTTTATTTTCTATTTTCTTAATGGATGCTTTCTTCTTCTTTTTTCCTACTTAATTTTACTTTATTTAATTTACCACTTTAGTAATTTTTTTCGTACTTAATTTTACTCTATTTAATTTACCAGTTTAATTATTTTTTATATACTTATATTTATTTTTACTCATTTACTTCTTACTATTTTTGATAAGGCCGATTTCTTGTTGAATGTTCGTATTTGTAATGGACTTTTTTTTCTTGTTTTTTGCTTTAATTAATTTAACTTTATTTTATTCTAACTTTAATTATTTTGTATACTTATATTTATATATTCTTATTTAGTTCTTGTTATTTTATTTTGTTCTGGGCAAAATGGGCAGTTTTGCCTGTTGTGTTGAATACGTACCAAAATAAATAAATAAATAAATTTGAGCAGAATCGGATGACGCACTTTTGATATGATTTCTCTGAATATTTTCGTTGTGAAGAACAAATTTTATTCAAAAATCTGTAAAAACACGAATAAATATTTGGTTAGAAATCTAGTTGAAAATTTATAGAATTCTGATAAAATTACAGCTATTTGTACACTTTGGCGTTATTTCGGTTATTTTGATTTTACATTCCTTTATAATATCGAAATATTATGGGTTAATGCTTTTGAATTAATGAGGCCTTTTGAAATGTTTACAGTACTCTCTCAGACGAAAAGCCGTCGGCTATTCTATACAAAAAGAAATGTGTTCTCTCTCATATCTAATGGAAAATAGTTACACGAATTAAATTTCTTATAACAGTTGTTCTATTTTTACAAATTTACCAGTTAACTTTGTGCAATTATTGCAGCTGTCAATTAGATTGTTATTAAAAGCAAATTAAAATCTTAATCGCTGTATCAGACATTTTGCGAAGGAGCTAAATGATGGTATCATTGAAAACATATTATTTGTGAAAATATTTTATTGCATGAAACTAGTCGATTAAGAGTAAAAAATTTAGTGGTCTCTTAAAATATTTTAACGAATGATTTTCAAACTAGAAGATAACTTAGAGAAGATTCGAACCAAATAGTCTCAATTCTACATTTGCTAATAATGCTTTTTCATTATAGTTTTGACTTACATGCTGCAAAAAAAATTTCATGAAAAGTGAAAATTTCCTGAATTGTTTTTCTTATTTGAAATGAATATTTCATACTAGCAAACAAACTAATCATATTTCATATAATACTCACTGTGAAAATTAAAATGTTTTCAAAGCAAGTTTAGCTTTCTGTGTCCTTGAGCATATCAACAAATTCAAAATATGCTTCAATCAAGTAATTTCAGCAACATTTTGATGGATTAAGTGCAGCTTGAAACAGCCAAACAACATTCAACATTTAATTGTATTTTATTGACATACAAGGCACTGTGCCTCCATATCTTCAAAATCTCAAATTCACGTTCAGTGATTTTATCCGCTTGACGGCCAAATTAAAATCAATCCCCATAAGAAAAATTCAATTCTAATAGCCGAAATTCCGGGAGCCTATCAAATCTAGTGGCAAAATACTTGATGATCATCCGTAAAAGGTTACACGCACTAAATCCTTTGATTGCACAGTATTAAGTCGAGTACGTGACTCATATAAAAATCTAGTCGGCAACCCATTTCAACGACATTACGTTGCTATTGGCCGAACGATAAAAGAAATAAAAACTTGCAAAGCCCTTTTTCCAGATGCTTTTCCAAATACGACCAAAACCACCTTCGCTCTTCGACGTCTTGCGTTTTTTTTTCCACCATTGGCGGCTTGTTTGTCGAGAGCTTGAAAAAGGGACATTACTACGACCAGAAATGAACTTCTTTCTGGCCATTAACTAATAAATCAGCGATTATGAACCTAATCTGCCATAAATCCTACTGTATAAAAACTTTTCGATATCCCACCAAAGAACTTGGATCCTTTTGTAATTTTCATTGCCCACTCCAGTCCGTGATATATTGGAATGTTATAACGTGGTACTGTTGAAAATGGGTCTGTAATTATGGCCGAGAAACTTTTCCTCTTTGATTGCCTTCGAGAATGGAAATATCTAAGCGATTCCAAACAGAAAGCCATAGATGTCGAGCTGGATGGCCCATCCTGTTTTGTTGGACGGTAAATAGTTTTTGGTGCCATTGGGGAAAAATCATTGCTTCCAATGTGTGTGACCGTTTTATGGTGCATATGTTTGTTGCGTAAACCGAATCACGAGAATTTCGAAAGTAATGGGTAGAAATCTTAGTTTGTTTCTGTAACGTCAAAGCATTACCATAGCACCGAAAGCATAAAAAGGCTCTAAAAACTTTTACAATTCACTGACCATTATCAGCCAGTGATTTTTTTTTTCGGGGCGGAAGCAATTCGATGGGGATTGAATTTTGGTTGTACTGCTGGTATTGTGGAAACGGAAAAATGGATTCGATCGAACATCAAGCGGATTGAAGTCATTTATGATTATTGTTTTATTTTTTTGATTTAATTATATGTTGACAAGGCTATTAATAGATAGATTACATTAGTAGGATAACTGGGATAGATGGTCCCCAGCCGGAAGAGTTTTTTTTATATCAACTAAACACCAGAAGACGAATTTGCGGTAAAATTGTCGATTAAAACGTTTTAGGTTGGAACATCTGACGCACATTAGACCCAATTTTTACCTTGTAAATATTGATGATCCAAAGGGAAACGGCGTTATATATTTCCAAGTAATCGTTTAGTTTAAAATATTGGTGTTATTTTAGTTTTAATTTCTTTAGCGAGCATAAATCACTTTTCAGCCAATTTTTGTAGCAAACCTAAAGTTGAAACAAACGATCTTACTCAAATTAATGAAAGGAGCATCATGCTGTAGAAATTATAAGGGCAGCATGATGTGAACATTTTCTTTCAACATTTTGTGCTTTGGGTAGTCATTTTACGAAATGCAAGTATGAAAACTAAGATGTTACTATGAATTTCAAGCAAATATTTAAAAACTGTTTCAAATTTGGCAAAGAATATTTTTTACCGCAGATGCTATACAAAATTTATTTAGATATCACTTAAGTTCAGCATAATAGTAAATCAAATGGGACAAGGTACGTCGATAGAAAATTATTTATTAAACTTTTCAAAAGCTGACTCAAAAAATGCGGTCCAAAAAATGGATCATACATATAAATAATACGATTCCTTTGAAAATATGCATTTCTTTCGTTCAAGAGTATGTCATCTTCCGTTGCAATTTTCTCGATTGTCTCCTGGTGAAAGCATTTCGCATCTCACATGTATATTAAATAACTCGCTCAACATGCTGTCATGCTGCATTGTTACTATGATACATATGAGTCTAGTGATGCGGAAGCATCTGATATTTGCGCTTCAGATTGCTAAAGATGCATGAACAAATTCTCCAAGAATTTAAAGATACGAGCAGGGTAGCATACAGGACTTGATGCTGACTAGAAGGAACTCGTTCGCAAGATAAGAGCTCCTATACATTTCATGTTACATTTAACGCGCTTCGAAATAGCACCTGCTGTCGCTTTTATGACATCGTAATTTTAACTTTATTTTGTGTCATGTAAATAACGAGTGTGTGTTATTCGAGGATACCGTGCATGAGTTTTCACTGCGGGAAAAAAACGCAACGTACCAGCCACAATGCGAAATGGTTGTGTTTCCGAGACGTTTTTATTGCACGTATTTCCCGTTATCGTTCAAATTTCACTTTGTTTATCCGGCACTATGCTTTTGAGTTCGTAATAATATTAAATTTATATGCTTCAGGATTATGCATGGCTTCTTTCCGCAACTTCTCAAATTATCTACTTTAATAATGAGGATACCAAAGAGTAAGGATTCTGACGCCAAATATTCCATCTAATTAACTTGCTTGCTTAATTACTTGCTCTAGAAATGAGCAAATCAGCTACAGCATCAATTTTCTTGAAATATTTTATTATATAGAGGTTTGATGATGATTCACATCATTATGCTCGTCATTTTCAAAAGCAGAATATTGAAGGGAGCGAACGTTTTTCTCTCTGTTCTATTTTCCTGAAATACATATTAAGCAGATAAGATGATTAATGTTAGTAGATATATCGCACTTGCTTTGCAATAGAAGATTACAAAATGGCTTAACATTTGGGATTCAAACCTCTCTCATGAATTTAATACTCTTGCGACTATCTTCGACATACATAAATATCTTTTTCGTTTAATTGATTCGATCTGATTCTCTGACACTTTAAACCAAATATTTTAAAGTGAAGACGAAAAGGAGAAATTGGCCTTGAATTTAAATTTTCTTTTCTCTCTTGTAGCAATAAAGATAAGTTAAACCCGCTCAAAATTTAAATAAAAGGTTACCAGAAAATACGAATTATACCCAAAATTATTTTCAGTAGACATTGTTTCAATTTCATCTTATTTAATTAAGCAAGTATACATTTGCTTCGATCTGTCTGATGATATATTCTTCTTTACGACAGAAATTTATTGAAATGAAAGCTAGTGAAGTTTGAAATGAAAGGGTGAAGCTTAATTGTCTTTAAGATGTACCCCAGCTACATAAATGAATTTTGCATCGAATTTCCAAAGTGCAGCAAAATGATTTAAAATGCAAAACAGAATGCAAGTAGGCTTCTCTATTGAATACGAATCTTCCAACAAAAATATGCAAGTAATATAGATAGTTATGTCCAAATCAAGCAAGTATACTTTAATCTCACTTCGGTCACTTCAATATCCGGTGAGCTGATAAATAATTACGATTATGAGGTTAAATGTTTCTAGGACACTGACGGAGTGAACTAGAAAAATTGCATTGAGTGCGGTGGGATATCAAATGTTGAAAGACTACGCTCACAAAAAGCTATAAATTATAAATAATTAGGGATCATCTACATAAAGTAACATAAAGGAGTTCTTCAAGACAGGCGGTTGAAAGCTAATACTCAGAACAAATAGAAGCGGACCCATGTAGCTCCCCTGGAGAGCACCGAAAGATAAAGTTATTTCAGAAAAGTGAGCTCGTAAATTAAAGTTAGAAGTAACCCAGTCAGAAAATTGCTCCGAGAAATTGCATTTGAATATTTTTTCACTAAATTTGCATCTCAAGTTTTCGTTGAGTCAGTGTAAAAATAGTCCACCTGCAGACTTGTTTTTTAGGTGGAATGATGAAAAGTCGAGCTGTTTGTTTTAGTTGATTTTTACTTTCCTAAATCGTGTTAGTAGGTAACTATGAAAGATATGCAATTAAATACTACAGAGTCACTTATTATTGCTTCAACAAGTTTGGCCACACAAGGTAGCTTAGCGATTGAATGGTAATTAATGACCGCATTTCCATCACCTTTTTGGGTATGAGTGCAAAAATTGCATATTTTCAGATTGAAGTGACACTACTCATAAACACAGCCAAGTTAAATAAGTTCAAAAAAAATCACGATTAAACAGCCAGCCTAAATTGCTTAGAAAATCACGCAAGAGTTTTTCGCAATGTTGATTGACAGTTATTGATTGACAAACGAAAAGTATTAATATCAGCTTTCCAGCAAAATAATAGAATAATATATGAAGTCGTACTAAGATTTGACCAGCTTTGAGAAACAAACTGTGATAATGGCATTTCCGATTTATTTAATCAGCGTTATTCTTCATTTATTTTTCCAATTACAAATAATCATTTACAAAATAATTGACACATTTTACAAAATAATTGACTAGATCCCGTATTTTTGGCAATCGTTTTCTATAGAATACAATCAAAACATTAATCTAATTTCTAAAACTATAGTCCATAAAACCAATTTCCAATACGGAAACAACAACAAAAAAAAAAACTAAACGAGAGTTTCACCCAACAAAAGGTACAAGCTTCAATATCGAACTTTTCCAATAACCCGACGAGTTTTAATAAAAATTCAAAATCATTCTCTGTCCTGTCTATAGAAGCGAGATAAAAGTCAGATCCGCGAGCAACGGATGAAAACTCCTTGAATTCGGTTAAACCAATAAAGCCTCAAAGAGAATGAATATTCAGACATAGTCTTGAAAGAGGGTCATGATATATTTCATGTATTCGAATAATGATTTTAGTATTGGCTACTTTTGTTCAGATATCGAAGAAATGAAATGAACCAAATTAAAATGGCCTAGACAGAGATGATGAGGATATTTTAGGGTGAAAGAGTGTTAAACGATGATAGAAGTTTGTTTTAAATATAAGTCAAGCAGATTTAAAATGCTATTTCAAAATATTTTTAGAGAAAAACAAAATGGTCACTTATGAGCTCTTTATATTTTGATATAATACAAAATATTATGATTTAATCGAAATTTTGATCCCACAAACTCAAATCGGGATTTAAAACTAGTAACTTCAAAATGTTTCATACTATGTTAATTCTGCAGAATTTATATATAATTGCTTGATAAAAAAAGTTTAATTACATGTTTATCGTTTTCTAGTGAAGTCAACTCTTTTTCAGTTCTCCTTAAACTGATCTTAATATTTCCATTAGTTGAAATGATTTCTAAGAATTTGGAGCTAATTTTTTCAAATAATGCTTTCTTGATTCTAAGTAGTAAGAGCTTGTTTGAAAAGTTATGTTCTCAGAAATTAATGTTGATAGCCATTCAAAAAAAACGTCTGCATCTAGTGAGTCTATGCTGTGTATTCTGCCACTTTTAAGAGAGTTTAAAGAAAATTACAAATGAAATTTACCTTAGTATTGCTCCTCGGATCCTGGAAGTGATTATTAATAAATATTATCAGAACATAAATAATAGAATATTTTATAACTGGTCATCTTACAAATTGGCAAACATTCCGAAAAGATGCTTTTATATCTTGTTAATATATCTTAAACATATTTTTGTTAGTCTCTTTTTTAAATGATAAGAAAAAAATGGAGAAATGAAGAAAAAGAGTGATATATATATATATAATAATATGATCTGGAAAAAATAACTTGAGCTGTTGCATTACAGCTAAAATTGTGGAGACGAAATCCATTGCCATCAAAATTTTAGGTAGTATCATAATGGCAAGAAAAGTATCCATTTGATGAGAAGCTTTTTTCACCATTTTAAACCTGATCACCTTCATCAGTAGATTGAACCAAAGAAGCTGTAACTACCAGCTAGAGTTAAGGGGTTACATGGGTTTCAGAGAATAAAAAAAAACGCAATTTTAAATGTTTCAAAAATAAAAGATAATGTATTAAATTATTATAAATTATTGTTAACAACTAAAGTAACTCTTGAACTATATGTAAAAAAAATGTTAGACAAAAATATTGATAATACGCCTTCTGGCAGCTATTTTACGAAAAGGCTCGAAAAATGCGGTGCCAACGATATCTTGAGCTGGATTCATCTGAAACAAAAAATTCAAATTGTTTCTGGTAGAGTATGAGTTTGACTTGTGAATGAACGAAACACAATATCCTTCGTTCAAGTACAAGAAAATACTATTTAAAAGAAGTGTGCAAAATTTGGTTAAGATTGGTGCATTAGTTTTTGAGTTATCGTTGGCACCGACTTGAAATATACCGTTTCGAGAAAAACGCGTTTAAAGTTTAAAGTAAGAATAAAATAATTTTTTTTTTGAACTTCCATAGAATCATCGATACCAGGCCCATACAATAATTGCCCTTCTTCATTAGTTATATCCAAAGCCTGTATAGAATAATATATCTAAACTCAGTATTTCATTACCCTACCATTATTATTTTCCCTCCTCGATAGAAAAGAAAGTGAAAGAAGTTGCGTGAAATGAGAAATATTACTTACACAAGTGGGATAGATCAAAGTGGAGAAATCGCTCTCCCTTCTAATATACAGCTCGGATCGACTTCAAATTTTCAGAGAGTACTTTCGATGAGTTGTTCTTTAAGAAAAAACAAAGAAAAAAAAATCGATTTTTTCATCATTCCAAACCCATGTAACCCCTTAAGACTAATGCATTTCGTTTTTGGCAATATATTTCAAAAACTGCTGTCATTTTATCGATCCTTTGAGAGACATTGTTGCTGTCAACACCATCAGATCAGTTCAATTTTTCAGTCGTATCAAAGAGCTGTAAGTTTTTAATTTTTGCACATTTCTTGCCTTTCTTTCATTTTTTTAAGTCTTACGTAACCACACATAGTGAACTAAACATAACAAAACCTATAACTTCCTAAACTAACATTAAAGAGCATAATGCGAATGAAGTCATACCTCAAAATTTTAGGAAAAGTTATTCATACAAGAAAAAACCAGGTATTATAAATGTTATTCATTTCACTTTTTAGTACCTCGTATGCTCAATTATCTCAGTCAATCGTGATCTTAATTGCTAAACTTTTGGGCTATTTTTGGATTAATTTTACACCTTTTTTTTACAAGCCACTCTTCGTTCACTTTTGCTTTTTATTTTATGGTTTGTCTAATTTTGCTCTCTTAATTTTCTTAACACTGTCCCTACTTTCTTTTGTTCAAAGATTCCGTTAAATTTCTTTTCAAATGGTTTATATAAAACTTATGATTTTATTTCTCTTTCGAAAAATTCCAAATTCCCTAGTCCTTGATATGCCATGGTATCCCACACCATGATATTACTTGCCCCGTGCCTAGTTATTAACCTTATAATCTTTGGGTTTTAGATTTCGATCTACTTAGTAACAATAGAATATTAAGAATGGTGTCAAAACGTTTTGTTTTTAGCGCAGTTTTTATTTTGGGGAAGAGTCAGAAGTCGCATGAGACAGAAAGACTTTTAGCTGCCAAAAACTTGCCAAAACAAATTGACTTGCGGCCCGACGCGTTCTCGTGATGAAGAAGAAACCCGTTGGCCCATTTTGCAGTTCTCTTTCTTCGTACAGCATTTCCAAACGTTGCAGTACCCTTTTGTAAATTTCAGAGCTCACAGTCGTTTCCATTGAAATGAACTCTGATCGCATTCTACCCTCACAATCGAAATAAACAAAGACCATGACCTTGATGTTCGACTTTGACTTACGTGCCTTTTTAGGGCAAACTCTGAATTTTATCTCAGACCCATAGCCATAAACCCAACTTTCATCTCCAGTAACAATTTTGGCCATGAAGTGCGGATCTGTATGAAGACGATTCTTCAATTCCGTGCAAATTGCAACACGATTTTCTTTTTGTTCATTCATCAAAAGTCTGGGAACAATTAAGGCGGTCAGTCGTCTCACTTGCGAATCACCAGTTAAAATGCTTTGCACAGACTGGAACAAAACATCAAGCTCTTCAGTAAGCTCTCGAATAATCACTCAGCTGCTTGAACGAACAAGTTTGGCCACCTTTGTTTCTAGCAAGATCTGGCATGCAGGGAATACTTACCAAAATCGCCTGACGAATCGCACAAAAAAAAATTTAAAAAGGCTAAGAAGCGATACTTTTCACAAAAGAGACGTCCTTCTTTGCGTTGATTCTTGAAACTTGTACGTTTTCCTCCAAGACACTAAAAGACTTATTGTACCCACCAAATATTTTTTTATTCAACGATTTTTAATATTATTGAAAAACTCTCATAAAAATTTTCCAAAATGAAACTATTTGATTTTGTTTTCTGGAATTAGGAAAAATTAGGCACCGATTTATATCATCATCACGCGATATTCTCTCCCCTGTGCATATGAAAGTCATAGAACAGCTGCTAATCAAAAGCAAATCTCCGAATAATCTTTGTAAGATCTTTCTTTCAGCGAAAAGCGCATAATCTCAAACTTCATACATAAAGTCACTTTTATTATTCAATTAAAATTTATAAACTTGCAAATCATGCAATCAATTTTATTTTTCCAGGCCGGCATGGTTTAAATACCGCCGAGAACGATAAAAGACCAAGGGCCGCACATAAAACCAAAAAGTCATGATATTGAAGTTTCCTATTATCCTTGCCATACAGTTCATTCAGCAGCTTTTGTTGCATTGTAATAAGCTACCGACATAGTGTTCGTTCTTTAATCTACCCTTAGCCGAGACGAAACATTTTTATTTATTCTTATTCTGAGTATTATAAATGCCTTGCAAGGGGACATGGCAGTGAACTGGAAAACACACAATTTTAAAATTTATGACCATAAAATCCTCTTCAGATAAGCTGTTTAGAAGCGGCACTCTTTTAAAACGCACCATTTGGTCGTCGTCATCGTCTACTTTGCTGTTGTCCTAGTTTTGACCGAGACCGCAATGGAATTTCCCGGGCTTTGATCGTCGGTACGAACGAATGCCAGAGCATTTCCTTCGAACATTAGCCTTTTTTCCTATTGTTTGTTGTATGTTAGCCGTCGCTTGCCTATAATCACAAAAGACCGCATTCCCCAAGAACGATGACGATAGAATCTTGAAGAAAAGCAGACAAATGCCATCCGCGTCGAGAGCATTCTTGCTAGACTTCAACCCCAAACTGCTCTCGCGCCGACTGCGGATGGCATGCAAAAATTTATTGGACTAGTCAAGCGAATGAGTGTAGGTACCTTGATGTCAGCAAACATTCTGCTAGAGACAGCCTCAACCTCTTAGGATGAGAGTATATTATCCTGCTAGTGCAGTTGAAGGGGGAAGAAGGCACTAAAACGACATAGCCTTTGCTAGAGACGACAATGTAGCATGTTGAAAGCTTTGCAGGAAGTGATTTCGTGAGTGTAGGTGGTCTCCTGTATGGGCGATAGTTTTTATACAATTACGTGGAAATGTATAGAAAAGTGTATTCGACAATACATGTAGCCAATAGATTCAGGATTTTTTAATGCGCACCGAATTCATGCGTAGGCTACTGAAAACATTGATCTGAAAGAAAATTGCATATGATTATAAAACTTACAATTTAAATTCTTCATGTAGTAATGTATTCAAAGCGAAAATTGACTTTTCGAGTAGATAAATGAGCCGGATGTACATACATATGTATTAGAAACCAAAAAATCACATTTCTGTAGTTACACGCAGAGTCACAAAAAAGTGACCATCAGTTTAAAAGATTTTATGCTTCGTCTTTAGCTTCGAAAAAAGTTGTAGCTGGCTCTGAAATTCTTTTTGCTAGTCGTCTTGCAAATATTGATTCGCTGAATGTAATTGCAAGTGATAAAATGCAAAATATGCCAGCATGTATAGAGATAATAAAATTTGATAAGAGAAGTTTCAAAATTACATGTTTTGTTCGTTTGTCTATTTTCAACTCATATTACAACGCTATCTGAAAGAACATTCGCAATGAATAGCACTTCAGGAAAATATCCTCATTTAACATAAGAACGAAATGTCGGCTGAGGACACGCAATCAGAAATAAAAACCCACTTAACCTGAAAATTCAAAGGACGATAGAATCGCTATGTCATAGCAGTGGCGTGGCGTGATAGTTTACCGCAGGGAAGCAATTCGATTATTTCGACCTATTAATTGCACTTTCACTATTTGAATATAAAACAAAAAAAAACTTGCGATTTTACAAAGTTATTCTATGCATTCAATTAAAATGAATTTAATTTTAATATTACTAAATACTGTAACCTATTAGTGAAATAAATACCTTTGTATTAATTGCACTATCAGTATTTTAAGTACAAAACAAAAAAATCATGCGACTTGACAAAGTAATTCTACGCACTCAACTCTACATAATTCAAATGAATTTGATTTCAATATTACTAAACACGGTAAATTATTAGTAAAATAAATACCTTCACCAAATAAAAATCCCTTCACCAAATTTCTTTATAGAATATAGCACAAAACTCACACGCGAACTACATACAACCACTTCACTACAGTAAATGATAACGACTCGTCAAATCAGCCGTCTCTGGCAACCCTCGTAACATCTCGTAATTTAAATTTGCCCAAAAATTCTCATAGTGTATAAAGCACAGCAAACATTCTCAGTTAAAAAAAAAACAAATCATACAAGCAAAGTACAATGATTGCAATGTAGTCTGCTACGCGTAAGGGGAACATGGCAATAAGTTCCACACGTACGCGGCTTCTCTTTCAGTTTCTCTCTTGAGACGAGAATTTCCCCTGAGAAGCAAATTCTTCATTGCTTCCAAATAGATAGTACAAACACTTTTTTTTCTATGACGTCACAATCCAGTCTGCATGGAATGAACTAAATGCTGGTAGATGCAATTTTTTCGTTGCTTCCATGCATGCTCTTGGCTCGCTGGTGATGATCATTTTGTGGTGTTACCACCTTAGTTACGTGATATGTTCACTATTAGTTTTTGGGAAAATTTATGTAGAAAATTCATATTCACGATTTTTTTTTCGCGAATTCGAAAAATATGAAATTAAAACATATATCAGCAAAAATGTAAGGGAAGCAATGCTTCCCTTGCTTCTATGAACGCCACGCCACTGTGTCATAGCAGTTGTACTCACACAAAAGCTGACGGGCGAAAATAAGCACAACTATTATGAAGGTGACACAACGTTCGCAGGTGATAACAAACAGACAAACGTGCTTCAGTTTTTCAATGGCGTACTTAACAAGAGGAATATTAATTTTTGCCATTTTTCTCTTGCTCTCCCGACACAAATGTAAACTGAACCACAACAGCTCTGATAAGAATTATTAATGAGTAAATAATGGAAGTAATCTCTCGGAAAGGCTCTTACGTCCGAGTCATGCTATTCAAATGTTCGTCGTATCTATTATTTGAATCATTTTTCCCTAGTAATTTCCCGCGCAATTTCTGCACGTTAGCCTCACGCTCTTAGCAACTGACATGGCACTTGGCTCTCGCCATAGTATTTACCTTTCGCTCGACGAAAGCTATTATTGTCATCGCAGTCGTCATCGCCGCCCTCAGGTCCTATCCATCCTTCCTGGCTGGACTGCTAGTGTGCTGAGTCAAGCTCCTAAAGTGATTACAATTATCAAATTAAGCATAATGATATTTCTGATGAACAAATTGATGTTGATCGAAAAGGGTTTTAGGTAAGAAAAGGGTGTAATTAAGTGTAAATTACCGGCAGTGTAAACTTGCTCGTTTGTTTGATGGAATCCGCGCCAGATGCTCTCTACCCTTGTCGTCAGCGTTAAAACTGTTTTGAAGAGATAAATCATCCAATGAATTATGACATCAATTCATAAAATGTTTAGTGTTTAGTTAGGAAATGTTGGTTGTTGGTGGGAGGTTTACAGTTAAGATCAAACATAATGGATGGTAGCGATGTAAATATATGCTTCAATAAAATTAGTATTAGGAGCAGCTAGTGCCTTAATGTGTGTCCTGGAAAATCAAAAAATATAATTGACGTACTAATTAAAGGCAGGGTGAATACTAAAAACTATAATGCGGATGACTTCGATTTTTCTCTCCAAGACCAACACTGACTCGAAACAATAAAGTTCCGTAAAAAATGATGCTTACGAACTTTATTTTCTTGTTTTGCATATTTTCTATATGACATCCGTTTCTAACAACCGGTTTTCTAAGTTTATTATTTGGAACGAGGAGACATTTTTGTTTTAACTTGTTTTCAATATTTTATTGAAAAAAGCGGAGCCACAATGCCACAAATAACATAAGGAAATGTGAAACTTTATATATTATTGCCGATTGAGCTCATATATGTACATGCTAATCCGTTTTTCATGCCAATCTGATAAAGTTTCATTTTTATCTGTATCAACAGTTAGCATTTCGGGGCTCTCATCTCGAACAATCAAACTTTTGCGTGTTTTGTTTTTGAAGGTAGTTTCTATAAGATTTTTACAAGATTCCTTTCCGTATTACTCAATATTTACAAATCCTGTGCTTGGAAAATTTTGCGATGACTCAGTGCATTATTCTTTTGAATTTAAAACGCTATCTAATCAGGAGCTTTTCATAGAAATATGTATTGACATCTGAAAATTTATTGCCTCCAATAGTGGTAGACAATATTTAGTGAATAATACTCGGAAGAGTATATTGAAATGAGGCCAATAGTTGGCACATAGGCAAAAATATCTAAAATATTAAGCTTGAAATTGTGTTGATTCTTTGCTCATCTATTATATCCGGAGGGGCCTATCCGATTGAACTGAAATTTGCAGAACTGTTTGCTGACATGGATATATACAGGGAGTAGGTTCATGAATTGTTAAAATTAGATATCTTTAACCGTTTGGCGGCGGCGGCTATTTTAGTGAATTTTCAGGTACGCCTACATTTCTATGCAGAGTATATTTTTGTTAAAAGTAAGTATTGGGAATGAAAACTTATTATGTTACATGCTTGTTCATGATATAGCCCTGTGTGGGCGCTGGGTATAAAAGATGCTGTCTGAAAATTATTTTTGTTACATTGAGTAAGAAATTGTTTACATAATACTACTAAGAATTGTATTAAATCTTTCAGTATTTTTACGTCATTCAAAGATAATTTTTTTCGAAAATCAGTTTTCTAGCGGTTCTAATGCGCTAGACTTTTTTGATAATTTTAACGCTAATCAATTCGAAATGATTCCTTAGTTGCTAGAAAAATGTTTTTAAAAAATTATTTTGAAAGACATAAATTTAATTGAAAAAAATTTTGATTTGCAGAATGGATTTATTATAGTTGTGGTGCAATTTTTTACAAGAGATATTCATTTTAATTGAGCGCCGTGCAATGCCACGCTTTTGGCAAATCGTTTCAATGAAACATGTGCATTACAAACACTATTTTCTCAATTCGTACAGGTCAATTTTTGGTGCTAGATGCTCAATAGAATATGTCTTCATTTTGTCTTGGAAAGTATGTATCATTTTTAAGTTTCAATTATTTTCCTTCTTTCTTGTTTTATATTTACTTAAAACTTCTGCGTTTAATGTTTTCTAAACTATCAAAACTGCGCGTCCCAGAACATAGAGATCACAGCATAGAGACGCTGTGATCTGCATATTGTGCACTCTAATAAAACAGGCGACAAGCATAAAATTTGTATATCGTCTGCTTTTTTTTATAGAACGTTTGATGATTTGAAGGAGATCCCATAAAAATTTGCCAAAGTTTTTCTTAAAAATCTGTAAAAATCTATTGTCTGTCTAATTATGAAACCTTAGCTATAATTATCTATAGCAGAGTTAGCTTCTGATTGAAAAGTGAATGTAAACCTTATTCACCTACAAGTGAGGTCCCAACAGTATCCAAAATAAGAAAGTTTTATCGAATTCGGGAAAACAATCTTTATTTCCCTACATAGTCTGCTTTTAGC
Organism: Nemotelus pantherinus; assembly: GCA_963978885.1. Taxonomy (NCBI): domain Eukaryota; kingdom Metazoa; phylum Arthropoda; class Insecta; order Diptera; family Stratiomyidae; genus Nemotelus; species Nemotelus pantherinus. The sequence goes on from OZ022265.1 coordinate 129,051,157, forward strand.
TGAATCTTATTTTTACAGCGGTATTCAGTTGCCTCGATACTTTTGTGGCTTTTGCCCGTATAACTGTTTAAACCATCCTCACTTTTTGTCTAGTGAGGTCGATTACCCTTAACAGTAAACTCATGTTGTTTCTGGTTAAACACCTCAGCGATTTTTTCATTCAGGTATTTTTGCAACTTTCTCTCAGCTGGCTTCTGTAGATAGCTTGTTTCTATTGCGGAAGCCGCTGTAGCTAGAGGATATTTTGCAGATTCTCCGTAACTGAAGAAACTTCCAACTGAACCGCTGCAGACGATAAGGTGGCTGAAAATTTACACTGCGAAAAATATTGGGTTATACTCCATAAGTTTAAATATCATATACTAAACTTTAAAAAAAATATAGATAAAGAATGATATAGATAAAAATGATCCAATATCTCCAATGCGCTTGTATAGTTTCAACATGCCTTATAAAGCTATCAGGACTACTCCATGTTTTAGCGCGATGGTTCAAAGCTCGAAAATCTTCTACCAGAAAAGCCTGAGTATACTCGTAGCTATAATTTTAAGAAAAAATGAAGCTCAAAACTGAAAAGTTAAACTAATCAACAAACTATAGAGTATTAATTTCTTCCAACCACTTTTAATAGTGAGAAATGTCGTATTCCTCAAAATATCTCTACCTCTTCATTGTTGACAAATCTTTCACTATCGAGCCATTTTTGGTTTGGAGCCCGTTTGGAAACTGAAAATAATACGAGGTTGTTTCATCTGATGAATAAAGTGCATGAAAAAGCAATGTGAACTTTCCGATAACGCATGTGTGAGCTCATGCATTCATTGTCTTCACGAAATAAAATTTTCTTTTTCCCCAAATGTGGTCGTTTTTCTTGATTTTCATGATGGTTGAACAAAACAATATATGGTTTGTTAAGACTGATTGGTTATAGATCGTCTGCTGCGTTTTTTTTACAGCGTACAGTCATATTAATCAAGGTCACGGTCGAAAAATGACAGTCGACATGACGTTCCTTGTTGGCTGCCAAGCATATATTAAACAACGCGGCTTCAAACTAAAGCTTCTTAATATTGATAATTTATATTCTTGTCATTCTTTTAAACAACAATCACCATCGATACGTAAGGTCAGGTATTTCCCGAACTGAAAAAATATCGAAAAAATATTTCCACCACAAACTCCACAGAACTTGTTAAATAAAACTTTTAAATAAAAAGTAAAGTAATCCTCCGACAACCCTTGGTGGGTCTAAGAGCTGAAGTTAGTACAGGGATTCATTTGAACAAAATATAGCTGAAAAACACAAAGGGCATCTTAAGCTCAATTTGTGAAGTAAAATAGTTTAATTCAATCGAATAAACTCAATCGAAATTAATTTCAATTTGACTAAAATATTGTTATTATTTTACCATTTGATTTTTCTCTTTCAAACAATGTTCGTCTCAAGACTCCTATTTGAAAATTTAATAGAACTGACTCATTTCCACTTAAACTATCGTAAGCTTCCTTAGCTTGACAGGAGCCAGCTCATGTTTTCGAAAAAACCTAGAAATGTTTTTTTTATTCCATATAGTTTAGCGAGAGAAAGTTAATATTTACCATAAATTGTAATTAGGCAGTAAACATTTTATTTGCAGTGGTAGTCAGGTAAAGTTAATAGTCAAAACTACCTAAGCAGCTAAGATTTACCGAAAATCTGCACCATAGTATCCGACTACTTTGAATTGTTTCATTTGATGTTGAATTTCAGTAGGCAATCTATTGTTGATAAAATAAGTTTACTTTCCCTCATTTTAATAAAATTCAGTATCGGTTCAAAAAGTTCACTTGCCTGATTTGAATCGCCTTTAAAAGGCCATGGCATAATCAATTCTTTTCAACAAATGGGTCGTTTTTGAATTTGTAACTGGAAAAAACAGACATAAGATTTAAATTTGGGAAACTGAAGCTGTCGCACCGACATCATCACATGATTTAGAGGGAAAATTTATATGAAAGGGTTAAGCTGAGTTGAGTTCAATGATTTTGTAGCAAAGCCCTACCGAAAATTTCAAAACAAATACACGGTGTGGTTTAGAAATTGAAGCAAATATGAAATACTTGACAGCTGAAATTTTTTCTTATGATGAAACTTGATCTTAAATTGAATGCTTTTAATATATACATTAAAACTTTTAAAAAGCCATGTAAAATCAATTCAATTCAACGCCATGAAAATTTATTTTCAGAGGAGAAGAGAATATTCATTTAATAAAGTTGATGCTTCGACATTGAAATTTATTTCTATGTTGCAACATTTATGAATTGTACTAGGTTCGATATCATGAGGGAATAAACAACAACACACTAATAAACAATTTAAAGCAAAAGTTTTGAATGGTATTACTATCATTCAAAACTGAGCTATGTAGTTTGTTTATAACTTTTGGTCTAGTAGCTTTTACTTCGGACTAAGTTTTTATAAACTGGAAAATCATCAAAGTTTAGTTTTACATAAAAAAAATCACACACCAAACATTTCAGTGTGTTATAGTGAGCTTTGAAGTTGTAAAAGCAAAAAATTGGTCTAAGCATCTTATTATCCCAAAAAAAAAATGCCCTAAATTACATTTACTTGCCCAATCTGTATGAAGCTCCAGTAGAATGGTATGGAATTCTAGAATTTATAAAAAACGGTTTTCAAATTTAAAAAAATTTGAATGTAGGTACAACAAATCCCTGAATGTTAGTTAAACCAATAAAGACAACAAAAAATTGAATTTCACTTCACTTTCAAACTATATTCTACTCATTTTGGGAAGAGAAATACATAGTTATTATTATTTACATGAATGGTGAGTTATGATGAAGCTTTGTATACTTTTGCTTTCCCAAAATGGGTTTTGATGTAGCGCATATAATGTAAAAATTAACGAAAATTCAAATATTATCTATAAATAAAAAAATAAATAAAAATGAATATATCAATGAATGATTCAATGATAGAAATTTGTCTTAAGTTGACTTTTCTTATAATTTCAGTTTTGATGTACGAGGTAGAGCGTTCGAAAAGGCACTTTACTGGTCGGATACAAACGCTTTTGGGCCTAGAGCATATTTTGTGACAAAAGCATTACCCGCCACGTTAACTGTACAAAATGTACAACTGGATGATGAAGGAGTAAGATTAAGCTATTAATTTAGAAAGTGTTGGTACTCATAGTTGATTTCCGAATAATTCGCAGGTGTACAGGTGTCGAGTTGATTTTCAAAATTCGCCGACGAGAAATCATCGAATTAATTTAACGGTTATTGGTAAGTTTAATATTCATATCCGTGATTTACATATGATTTCTTTGAAATTTAAATACTATGATTAGTATTGTCTGGTGGCTGAGAAAATTTATAATATTTAGAAAATTTTCAAAATATTTTTTTAGGTGTACCTCCTTCCTGATGATAATATTTTTTTAGGTGTACCTCCACCCTCCATCACTTAATACACACGGTCGATATGTACCCAAACATATTCAATCATTCGGATATTTCACTCGTACTTCTTGTATATAAAAAAGCACACCTCCACATTTAATTCACTACTACAGACATTTTTTATGAAAAACACTGCGCATTATGTTCATCGCGACATGATAATTTGCATTGGCCTTAAATGCCCATGTTTTTTGATTCTTTAGTCCTGATTGGATGTGAATTAAATTTATTCGTTGGTTTTAAATTCAATTCTAATATGTACTGAAAAGTAAATTAAGTAAGTAAAGTTTTGAAAAGCATCCAAACGTTAATTTCGACTAAATAAAAATATTTCTCATTATGAAATTCTGCGCTCGCCAAAATAATGTGTCAGAAGTAATATATTTTCTGTCTGAGGCAATTGCATCTCAGGTTGAAAATTCATTCCATTTTTGTTCGTCAAATTTAATTTGCCAGTTCAGTGAACTCTTGGAAATAAAAAAATCAAAACCAAAGCTCAGAATGCAAGCAAAGAGTATGGTTTTTGTGATCTTTGAAATGCAAATTTGGTTTTCATGGCGTTTATGCTTCAAAGGAAAATTTTTAATTCACAACATCGAAACCAGCATTTAAAAGATACCGAAAATATATGCTTGCATCATCGAAAATAGCTAATTTCCTTTGATATGGGAGCATTCACTACGAGAATTCCATGATTCGTATGCTAACATGCTCGTCATGTCATTCACAGGTTCAACCAACCCGTTTGTACTTTCATCAATTAATGCGAAAGTCAATTCGTTCTAGTCAAGCATGTAATGCCCTCCTACTACGATTTCCTTCTGTCTAAACAGATTTGAGGATTATCCCTTTATTTTAAGTAAAAGAGTAATTAAATGTACCAGATATATTCATTCTTGCATGAAATAGAATTAGCCAGTGTATTCAAGTCAACGAAATTGGACCATTTAATGCAAAAGGAACCTACCAAATACTCAGTAAATAAACTCAATCCCAACCCCGTAATGTTCACGGACTGTCTTTTAGCAGAACCTTTCTCGTTTCTCAGGACGCATCTCTCGGCCACCACATTCACGAAAATACTTGATGTGTATAATGGTACCTAAATGAATTGGATTGCTCCGACATATACAGGTCTGCAGGCCGTTACCGGGAACAGGTCGAAGCATCAAACATTTCTTCTCTCCGATTTCGACGAGTCGTAAAGTTGATCTCTTTGAGTAATCAACTTAGTAAAGAGCCCAGCACTTAAAAATAAAAGGTCGTTACGAACAAGCAATGAGCAACACTCTATTGAGGATTTCCATGGCGATGCATTGTGCAGGCATTGAATCGAGCAATTTTTAGAAGTTTGAAGCTTTCCGCCTTAACTGACGTCAGATCTCCGTTCTTCGGCTAGCAGGCTATCCGTCAACAGTAGGGTGTGCATCCTATTTACCATATGTTCGGTTTGCCTGTTTGCTATGTGCCAGTAAAATGTTATTCAATTTGAGAGATACGCTTTCAGATGAGTGGATAAGCTGAGAGGAATTAGTAGATAACAGAATTAGACTTTGAGGTCATAACAAGGGTGGAAATAATGTTGAAGGCATATTTGCTGTAGATGATGGTGGAATTAAAGTGTGCATGCTTGCAGTTTTATCTACAATGCTGATTAGGGCGTTGCCAGAATGTAGGTTGCATGGGAGAAATAAACGGAAATTGATGTGGTTTTGTACATCTTTATGTTCCGAGAGGACTTGACTTGCTTTTTGCGGAATAATAACCCTTTAATATTCAAACTGTGCAACAGGACTGAATCGAGAAAAAAGATTTTTTGCAGGAATGCTACTAACTAATAAAATTTTAACCATACATTTTTTTTTTCAATTAGATTTTTCACTCAAAAAGATTTGAAACGTTAAGTACAGAACGATTTAGCGCCAGTAAAACAGTTTTTTTCTGAGATAATTTGTACTTCCTGTAACCACACCTATCTGATCAGGATGTCTAAAGAAAACGAGACAGAAGCAAGAAGTGTTTAATGCGCTTTCCCATAGTTAGGAATTTTCACTAAAATTAAATTGGCTAAGGGAAAAGTTATTTGCCTTTCAAGTTGAACTTAAGCTGACGATAAGGTCAGTACTTACGAGCAGTTCCTGCAGGAAAAGTGTCGAAACTGTTCAGTGCAATTCAAATAAGTGTATTTTGTAGCTGCAATTAAATTTTCGCCGTCTTATTTCTATTTCAATCTGCTCGAAGTTCCATTACCCGTGTCAAATAAATTGTATTAGTGCAGCGAATTAATAATAACTAATTCTTATACGAAACACTACCGAGAAGTTTTACTGCAATGCGCTCGTTTGAAGTTTATCTGAAATCCAATATTTTGTTTTTGGAGAAAAGGATCTACGGTGAGGCAGTTAAAGTTGAAGTAATTCTATCAGATGACTTAAATTGATTAAAAAGTTGTTGTTTAAGGTAAACTGAGCATCTTTTCTGAGTCTTAATATTCACTTCACTGAAAAGAGATGTGACCTAGCAATTCCATACTCCTATCATCAGTTAAACAATATTAAATTTGTTCATCAACTCCAATCCGAGTATATCATGCTTTTTTTCTCTCCCATGAAACTATTTACGTCTATTATGTTGTCACTTATCTTACTTATTCACTCAACACCATCACGGCCAGATAGAACATATCAGACGAGAACGTACAGCACCAAGCAATTTAATGTCTAAGTTTTCGACTATCCCAAGTAATAGTGAACGAGACAATATCTTATTCAAAGTTACATCCACATTCCGAACACCACAAATGTATAGTAGTACCCCATTATGGGTCCCTTGCTGAATAAACAAAAATTAGTAAAGCTGGAGGGCAAGAACATGGAAAAATTTCAGGCAAAAGCTTCTTCGTCCTCACATAAAAAGGAAAATTTTCGTGAATGTCTCTCAACTCTCCACTATCACGCTATACAAAGTGGCAGATTCATGCCCCATGTTTCCCATTAATATATCACACAAAGTTATGCTACGGTTAATATTGTCCCAGATCCCAGCTTTTAGCTTTCATTCTAACGGTATCGCCTAGTCAAGAAAAGCAGCCATGGCTGCAGACCCCGATCTCGGTTGCTGTACAATGCGAGATAGGAATCTGAGATGTCTGCCTGCGAAGATTCCTCGCCAACTATCCTCCATGTATCAGTTTCATTTTGCGCCATAATATACACATTCCACTTAAAAGTTTCGAATAGAGGAAAAGAAGGATGCGGAATTTTCCCTTCGCCATAAGATGTATTAGCATTGATACATCTTATGGCGATCTGAGTCTGCTCATGGTTCGTTCGTTTATGCTGTCGTACTGACGTGTATAGTATTTCACGAAATAACGGGTTTCGCTACCATGGAGCTTGATATTCATCGTAAAACTTTTATTGGTGACACTGAACGAGATTTGTATGAATCTATTTTTTTTTTTTTTGTAATATTCAAAGTTGTTCGGCAAATGTATCATCAATTATGTTTTAAACATTTGGGAAGTTTATAATGATGAATTGTGGGTTTTTTTGATTAAGAATCTATTGGCATCAATATTTTGTCAGTTACTTGACGCGAAACTAAACCCATTGTGACAATTTTTGAAATTCACTTGCATTTTCACCGATTTTGGATTTAGTTTTTTTAAATTAACTTCATATTTCGCTGTCCAGTGTCTAATATTTATTAATATTTGGTTTGGTAACTTGTAATTCTTTGTGACGAAAATTCAACAAGAACATCCAAAAACATTGTAATAAACACTCAGCTCTGTAAAAATACATTTTTCACTTTGTTAAATAATTTTAATGATAATCTAGATATTTTTAAAATTTCCTAACAATGGATAAAAATGTGATAAAAATAAATAAATAAAAATAAAATAGAAAACATAATATCTCGTGAACTCAATTGCGCCTGGAAAATATTGAAAAATAGTACGATTAAGCTTTTACGGGGCAAACTGTGTCTCGCGTCAAAAATATCAAATAAATATATAAAGTAAAATATGGTGCCAAATGATTTATTATTTTTATACAAGTGTAAAATAAAATATTTAGTCTGTGCGTACCTAAGTGCTTTTTTTTTTAAGAAATAATTAAAATCCCCCATTTAACGTCTAAAATTATGATGCTAAAGTTCCAAAAAGCTGGTAGGTAGAAAAATTGTAGAAGCTAGTATCAAGTTTAAAAAAGAATATTAAATGTCGATCTTGTGGCAGTTGTTTAGCCCATACAGAGTACAGTCATTACGTTAATACTTTTTACTAATTTTCGAAGAAAATTAGTATTAAACTCGTTTCGCCGAAAATTCATATTTCTTTCTCCTATGTATATATATATATATATATATATATATATATATATATATATATATATATATATATATATATATATATATATATATATATATATGTATAGATATATATACATATATATATATCATCAAAATGATTAAGGGAGATAATCTCTGGAGTGGCCGATTCGATTAAGCTGAAACTTTCGGAGAACGTAGATGTATATAGTAGGTAGGTCGACGACTTGCTAAAATTTAGATATCTTAAACTTTTTGGCGGCGGCGAGCGTTTTAATGAATTTTGAGGTACTCCTATATTTCCAAGCAGCATAAATATTTGTGCAAAAAAAGTATTGGGAATGAAAACTTTTTATGTTTTAAACTTGTTTAATACAAAAAATTGGAAATTTTGAGCCGTGTGTGGGTGCAGCGTGCCTAAAAGTAGGCAAGGATCTTTTTTCAAATTTTGATTTGTCATTACTTCTGACAAAAACGCTGGATCATCGTGAAATTTGCAGAGCGTATTGATGTTGACTAAAGTTTAATACACATGGATTGTAGTGCGGGTAACCCTGTAGCTGCGGCAGGCTCCTGAAAAAAAATCCTTCAAATCATTGACCCTCCTCAACAATTTTTGATTTTTGACAAAAATTTCAAATCATTGATAAATTTTAACCTTTGTGCATCGTGTGAAATTTAAATTTTTAAAATTCCCGTTCCCATCCCGGCATCCCATCCCAAAATTCCCGGCAGCCCATCACCAAATTATTTCTAATTTCAGCACTCGAAAGTTCTGTTTACTAGAACTGACGACCGAATTATCCGATCATAATGAAATTCACAGGACATGTTGGCATCAACTAGTGATTTTGAAATGCGGGCAACCTTGTGGCAGTGGTGCCATCTTGAAAATCACTGAGAAAAAAAAACAGCAGGGCTGCCAGCTATGACCAATTTTTGTAATTTTTTGGAATTTCTTTAATGAGCGATTATGTCATAAGATTTGCAAATGGGAACGATCCTGCAATGAAAATTAGCAACAAATATTAACGCTTTTAAAATTTGAAAAGTTTTGAGGGTGGTAGCTCTAAAATTTTGTTCACCCGTATAACTTCTAGCGCAGGTATTCAATCGAAACGAAATTTATTGGTTGGGTTTAGTTTAACGTGAAGCAGATTTGGTATATATTTTGCTTTGCTGCTGACACAGGGTAACCAGTTTTAGCCATTTTCGTAAATATTGCATCAACAGATGCTTCAAATAACATACTCGTATGCAAAACATTTGCAATAAAAATAAGAAACTAATTTTTAAATTTCGCGAGTTTTGAACATTTTTTGGATGACAGCCTCAAACAACGTTTAACCGCTAAAACGTTCGACGAAATCCTCCGATGAGAACGAAATTCAAAGGATAAGTTGATTTAAGTATGAGCATGTTAAGGTAAACTTACTGCTGCTTCGTTGGGAAAATGTTGCCAGCACTGAACATTTTCATCATTTGTGTTATAGTTGAGTTCTGTTGCTTTGAATAAGGAATGGTTGGTATGATTCTACAAAAAAGTGTATTACGTCTTTCCACATTTTTTTGTCACTCAAAGACAATTTCTTCGAAAATTAGTTTTCTAGCGGTTCAGGTGCGCTAGAGTTTTTTCTATATATTCTTACTTCTTCGCTCTAACAACCGAGCCTTTCATTTTACAAAATCTTAAGCAGCTGTGCGATCAGTTAAAGTAAATTATCCAATCATTTTCGATGTAAGGGGTTGACTAAATTAGCACTAAGCTCTGTTTTTTGGTAACCTTCACCGTGCTATATTCAATATGGCTTGCTTCCTTCCTATTATTTGATATTGATTGGTACTTGAATAGCTCATACAACTCCTGAAAAGGCAGAATAAAACGCCTGATTGGCAAACGAGGTCGTTCAGTAAATTTCTTGGCGTTCTTTACAATAATATTTCTGCTGAGTAGTACTCCCAGGTTTACATATTGATTTACCTGCTGACAATTGAATTCTCCCATAACAAATACTGTTTGATTTGACTTTTGAGATATTTTAAATTTGGGACACATATTTAAATTTGGTTTTCTTGACCCTGGGCGCTACCTCAGCTGAAGCTATGTCATGAAATGGGTCCTTCAGTTAGATTACGGTTCGAGCTGCAATATTAGCTTATAGATTGTGACCGCCTTTTAGTACTCACTGGGATAAACTTTCTGGCGACATATTCTGGCACAACATTAAAGACCATAGGAGGAAGCTACATCCTTCCTGAAGGTCGGGCTCCTTAAAAAAACTCATCCACCTTTAAAAGACTCTGAGTCGTTTAAAAGACTCGGACTCTTCAATTTTCACTTAGTAGTCGATTCTTTGCATCGTGACTTCATCTAACCACAATAACTTCGCTGGGACTGCTGAGTTAAATTAAAGTTTTGAAAATACTATTTCGATCATGATGTTTTTTTCGCAGTATTTCTCCAGTGCCAATCCAGCACTCTGGTTTATCTTCAGTTTTTCAGGTTTCGTTTTTCTTGGATATCACATCTTGTGAATCTTCATAGTCATTGCCTCTTCTTTGTTACAAACCCACTTGACATTCATGCCAAGATTTATCCGTTGTGGATCGTAAAGCTTAATGAGTAGAGCACTGGCTCCAAGCATGTGAGGTTCGTGGCTCGAATCCGAGTACAGACGTGTGCTTGCAAACCGAGTTTCAATTAAATTTATCTCTGATTAAGTACCTAATGTATACCAAGGGCTAAATTAGGCGTGAAGCTAACAAATTTATACTCGTAAAATGATCGATTATGAAAATGGAGCCTTTACTACATCCACTCGCCAGAACACTAAAAAGATTGTAGCGAGACAACTTTGCAGTTTTGTATCGACAACATTTTTTTATGTTTTTTCTCCGGACCAGCACAAGGCAAAGTATCGGAATGCGCTTAGAGGGTCGACAGATAAGGCTGTTTGATTTGACTGTTTTTCAGCATTTGTACAATAATCTTAAGGATTTGGCTTCGTTAGATGTGATTCTTGCAGTCAGTGTGGCAACGATGTTTTGACAGGTCTAGAAAATCATCTGAAACAAAGTTACTACGACGAAATGTTCTGACATCATTCTTGAGGAAATTATGAATTTTCTTCTTTATGGAAGCATAATTTTTTCAGGGAAAGTTTCACTTGCTTATGATGTTCACTCTATTTGCTGAATGCTCTAGTTCTAGATGCAGATATAGCTTAGGACTGAGTTTCTGCTACTGATGAAGTCAATAAACCTTTGGTTGCAGTCTTTTATTTCATTGCAAAGACTGTGTCCACCTTTTACAATTCTTTATTGAATTTGATATCAAGGTGTCCCAACATGATTTTGACGTAACGCCAAAAATATTGTCTACACGAGCTGAAACTTCATCCTGCATTACAAATTCTCTCTTTTCGATAGTAACGAGAAAGTTAAAAAGCTATTTGTAAAGAAACTTCAACTTAATCTAATTCACACAGTCGTCTACCAGCTGCATAAATATTTTGATTTTAAAGCAAAGTAGCGAAATTTACTGTCTTCTACTTTATTACTGTCCAACTAAAAGCCCAGTTTGGTTTCTGGGCCATTTGGCGCTTTGGACGGTGAATATGCAGGCATTGACAAAAGGTACTTAGACAAGAAGTTATCATTATCAATAAGCCAGGTAGTTTTATGCAGTTTGAGGGCCTTGCGATCCACTTTTCTCAGCGATATATACTGATCAATTCTCCCAAGCCCGAACCTGGAAAACCAGTCTAGATTGATAAAGATCCCATTTATAAATATGTTTGGACACATGTAAACAAATAAACTGTAAACACTTAGTTCACTCATTGAAACTTTAATTTTTTTAATTTGTATTATTTCGCAACTTAAAAAAATATATTATAATACATGACTTTTTGTGAATTTTTCTAACAAATTACTTAAAATGAAACAAGGACTCGAAACCTTCAGTAAATTAGTGTGCAGACATAGTACCAACATTTAATATGGGTGGATTTTTATGCAGCCTAAGGGCTACTTTGATTGAATGAAAGAATGTTCTGATTTTTTAATTTTTAATTTTAGTTTTATGACCTTGACCATTTGATAAGAATTCTAAACGTGTAAATGAAGTTCTTAGTGATTCTATATAGACGAGATCAGATTACAACATAACAAGTGTTTTGTTTCTAGCTATATATAAAATGCTTAAACTAAGATACCAGTAGATGATAATAAACACTTTTCAATGGGATTTGTTCTTAATCATTTTGATTTCACTGCTCCATACTGTGGCGATTTTTGGGTTACAGCCTCCAACTCAATCTTTTTTCAAAAACTCGAAATATGGATATTTATGTCATACTATACAAAAGCAAATGCAAAACCACTCGATCGTGTTCAATAGGCGTACTTTGGACTTTCAATGTATTTAGCTCTAGTTTTTCTTTACTATCGTTTCTACTACCATTAAAGCAGTGGCTACCAAAATCAACTTCGCTATCTGAATGAATATTTTCCTCATATTTCACCGCAGCTTTTGTAGGAAATGCTATTGGCCCACGAACTTTCCAGTCGGTTCCTCTGACTTCAGGCCTATGCCAAGCTTTGTTGTTTGGATTGTTTCTTATATTCTGATCATTTTAATAGTAATTTGATATTAATAACTATGTACATATGTCCGTCGTATAGTTGTAATGAAAGATTTGGAATGACTTGTGGCTGTATAAAAAATGTAATTACAATAAGAAGGCGAGAACATAGAAAGAAAGGAATCATAATAAGCAAGGAGGAGTGAAGCAGATACAGCTGAATTTGTGAAAGCACTGTGGCGTGTTGAAACTCAGGTAGGTACCCATTCAGAGTAAGGTCGACTCAAAGCTCAGCGTATAGTCTCCTGCGAAAACCTGCCTTCAAATCAGAAACCACACACACACAAGGACAAACTAAAACAATTGCAGCAAAATCAGCAAACTAAAACCATTTTAGCAAAAACTGGCACATGAAAAGGAAAGTGTAATGATCTAGTGATAGATATTAGTTGAAATAATAATTTGGGACGTATGCTTGTCAAACCAAAACACCGAGTGATTCTACAAATTGAATTTTAGTTAATACAACAAGCTGCATATGGTTAATTGTGGTTGAATCACGTTGTCTTTCAAAACAAATCAAATTGTCCTGTCATGGTTTTTATCCTGCTACTTTATTTGAACAGACTCTACTATTTGTTTTCATTATTTAAATTAGCTGATTGATTTGGATTATATGTTTTTTTACAAAACTGCTTTCAATTGACTCTCTCCCAGTGTAAATTTTTCTTGCCTCGAACATATTTTCCCTCCAAAATACTTCTTCATACATGCTATTCAATGCCATTGTCAGCGTGATGTACTCTTGCAAAGTCTATGCATAATAAGATTGCCGTTGAAATTGTGCTGAGTTTGTCGAAAGCAGGAATTGTCAAATTATGTAGATTTCTTTGGTGAACTCGAGTTAACTTTTTCGCTTCCATGTTCTAACTGCAGTCTTTTCTTCTTTCGGTGTTATCGCAACTGGATGTGAAAATCAGCAGATTAAGATATGGACTATGGAAAATATGTTCGTAGCTTTTTTCCATTATTCGAGTTCAATATGTTTCTTCGATTTGCAGAGCTTGAGAGAAAGAAGCATGCACATTGGTGAAAATATTGAGTGTTTGATAAGTTAAGTGTTTAATCATTGAAAAGAACATTGTCGGTTTCCAAATGGAAATTTATCTTAGCTTTGCACTTTTGTAGATAATGAGATATGATATTGCGTCAGAGATTCAAAACTAAATCTTCGTACAATATCGTATGAAATTATAAAGGGGCTTTGGCATTCAAATTTACCTCAGTTAATATTCTAAAGCCATCTGCGAATTGCATACGATCGCCAAAAATATCAAAACTAGTTTTCTAGACTACGCAGTTTCGTGCATAAATTTCTGAAATAAGAATCTACCCTTGCCACCCATGGAGGTCGACATTTCATTCTTTTTATACATAATGCACAAACAAATCTCCTAAATTTTTTCAAAAATCAAATAAAAACATGTTCCGTTTTTGAATGTGTGAACATCAACCGAAAAATACATATTCTGTATCATCAGCGCAACAAGCAATAAGAAGGTATACAACTACAGCTGATAGAAGGTCACGGACGTACCTATTCCGCACCCCCATTATTAAAGTATAATAAAAAAGAAGTGTATTAAAACTTTTTGGTGAAAATTCAGGTGTTTCTTAGGATTCACCTTAAAGATTATAACTTTTTTTTCCATATAACAGTGATATGTGAGAAGTTTCTGCCTTTCTCTGTAAAGTACTTTTACATAGCTCGAAACCGGGAGTGTGATCACAGTTTTTCGCCTGTGGCCTATCTTAAATTATAGCCGGCACACGGCGATGACATGATAGTAACCGATGCTGCACCCATTTGGCTATATAATCTTTCGAAGTATCAATAAAACGATGAGATTATTTACCCCATTTTATCAACGTTTGGAGTAGCTTTGCTGCGTACGCAAAATCGGACCCCTTATTCCTTGCAAGGGTTCTTGATTTTAGTCGTAACTTAAAATATTTACCACGCTACATGCCCGGCTAGTTTATATGCACAGAGATTTAAGCGTCCCTTTAGACAGCCCTTCATTCTCACTTCAATTGAAGAGACAAAAAAGACAGCGCGGAGAGCCAAGTGTCATTAACTAACTTTTACGTTTGCAATTATAACTTCAGCTTTCATTTACATGACATTATTTTCGCCACCTATTGTTGTAATATTTTCAAATATAAAAACAATGTTTCCTGATAGATGGCGCTGAAGAGTGTTCCGAACATCTGTCTGTTGAAATAAAGTGAACTTAATGTAAGAGAGAGATAGAAAAGGTTGTTGAATAAAATGTGCTTAATTGAACAGACGTGTTTGATTTCATAGAGGCGGAAAATTCCAACAAAATCAGAAGTGAGATTCACCCGAAAGTTTTTTCAATAAGCGTGTAGTGCAGCGAAAGATACGTGTAATCAGTAATTTTCCATAGTTTTTTGGTTTTGTCAGTGGAAGTGATCGAAATGTCACAGGAAAATGTGAATGATGCTTGGACGTGCAAAATAGATGCACGGAGATTTGATTTTGAAGGGCTGTTGCCTACGTTTGATCCGGTCAGGGGAGATGATATCATGACATGGATCGAAAAGATTGAAGAATATGGAATTATGTACGATTTTGATAATATCACATTGATACACCACGCTTTAAAAAACCTGAAGGGAGTAGCCGCAAAATGGCGTGATTCTGTTCGGCACGGAATGTTAACTTGGCCAGAGTGGAGGAAATTATTAATGGAAACTTTTCCATGCTCCACTAGCAAGCGAAAACTGCGCATTGAAGCGGAGATGTACAAAAAATTGCACAGGCAGAATATTACCGAGTATTTTTTCGAAAAATATTCTAGATGTCTGGCCGCTGAAATGAGCGAGAACGAAACTGTGGAATGGATCGTTGACGGTCTACGAAACAACCGATATAAAGACTTCTTAGGGCCTTTGAAGGTATATACCAAGGCGACTGATTTGCTGCTCGATCTGCAAAATGCCAGCGAGCACATTGAAAGAGACACACTTTTCTCACAAAATCAAAGTAAATGTGTCAGAAGTGAAGTGCGAGATGTGAACGTTAGTCAAACAACATGTTTTAAGTGCGGACTTGCAGGGCATTATGCTCGTAACTGCAAAACAACGGGAGAAAGTAAAACGAAAGTCTGTTTCAAGTGCGGTGCAGCGGGACATTTCGCAAGAAGTTGCAGAGGCGACGCGAAGTCGGGAGGCAAACACGTTATGCTAATTGAAAACGAAGGGCATCAAAAATACATAAAGAAAGCAAAAATAGCGGGCTATGAATTACAGTGCTACATTGATCTTGGCAGTAGCTGTATAACTGTACAAAAGAATTGGGTAGAAAATCATGGATTGACATATTACGAAGACGATAGCTTAGAGCCCCTCATTGGATATGGTGGTGGAAAAGTGCAACCTGTTGGTTTGTTGACAGCTAACCTCGAAGTTGATGGTGTTAGTGCAAAAGTTCGAATCCATGTGGTCCCTGATAACTGTCAAAATGTATGTCTGATTGTGGGACACCCGTTCACTGAACAGAAACACGTAAAAATAGTGAGCAGCACAAATGGATTGGAGGTTATGTACAATGACTTGCCAAGTTTTACGACGGTGGCGCAAACAAAAATGATTGCGGCGAAGGCGGCGATTATACCGAGCAACTACTTGGGACATGTAGCCGTGATGACAAATCTACCTGGAACTCAACTATGTATTGAAGGTGGCATCCGAGATAATGGAGAAGTCATTCCAAGGTGCGTCGTAAGCACTAACGATTGTGGCGAAACTATCGTTCCGGTTCTAAACTTGTCAGCATCGGAGCTACACATCAAAGGTGGAGATCACATAACGCGTGGGGAGCCCGTATCGCAGCAGGTAAAACCAAAAGAAACCGAAGAGCAGAGCTCCACAGATGGGGATAATGACAAGGCCAGCAGTGAAAATTCCTTCCAACCGGATCATATCACGACTGATTTGACAGGAGAAGATAAGATTAAATTAATTTCTCTAATAGAACAATATTCTCATTTGGTTTCTACTAACATTTTTCAGGTTGGATGTGCTAAAGATGTTTCAATGGAAATCAAGTTGCTATCTGATAAGCCAGTTGTACGTCAGCCCTATCGCCTTGCGTATGCTGAACGCGAGAAAGTGAAGAAGATGGTTGAGCAATTACAGAAAGCCGACGTTATTGAAGAGAGCCATTCGCCATTTTCGAGTCCTATTGTTCTTGTCCGAAAAAAATCAGGCGACGTTCGAATGTGCGTCGACTACAGGGATCTTAATAAGGTAACAGTTAAAGAGCATTTTCCGTTACCAAGAATCGACGACCATTTAGATAGGTTACATGGGCAATTATATTTTACGTCTTTGGATCTGTACAGTGGTTATTATCAGATACCAATGCATGAAAATTCAAAAGAAAAAACTGCGTTCGTAACCCCAGACGGGAAATATCATTTCAAACGGGTACCATTTGGGTTGGCCAATGCTCCGGCTAAATTCCAAGAATATATTAATCGGTTATTGCGTAATCTGCACGGTACAACTACGATGAGCTATTTAGATGATTTTTTCATACCTAGCAAGAGCGTTGATGAGGGTCTAACTTATTTGGAAGATGTTTTTAAGGAAATTGGTAGAGCGGGATTAACTTTAAATTTAGCTAAGTGCTGTTTTCTTATGAATAGAGTAGAGTATCTTGGTTTCGAGATTTCAAAAGACGGTATATCGCCAGGTGAAGGCAAAATACGAGCGGTGCAACACTTTCCTATCCCGAGAAACGTTCGTGACGTTAGAAGGTTCATAGGTTTAGCAAGCTTCTTTAGGCGCTTCATTTTAAATTTTTCATCACGAGCTAGACCACTCACGGATTTATTGCGCAAAAATGAGGAATTTATTTGGGGGTCGAGTCAAGAAACAGCCTTTAATGATATAAAACAATCGCTGATTGATGCACCCGTTTTATGTGTTTATAATCCGCATGCTCGAACAGAATTACACACTGATGCCAGTGCACTTGGACTGGGATCAACGTTATTGCAAGAGCAACCAGATGGAAAACTGCATCCTATTGCCTATTATAGTCGGAAAACAACTCCAGAAGAATCTAGATATACTTCATTAGAACTGGAGGCGCTAGCCATCGTGTGTTCAGTTGAAAAGTTTAGGGTTTATTTGCTAGGCATTTATTTCACCATAAAAACTGATTGTAACAGTCTTAAACTGTTAGAAGCGAAGAAGGATATGAGCCCGCGAGTCGCTAGGTGGCTCATGAGGTTATCCGAATACACCTATGACATACAGTATCATACTGGTTCAACAAATGCAGTGGCCGATGCATTGAGTCGACACCCTGTTAATGATTCAGAGGAAGTAGATATTGCTGGGCTACCTATGTTGGGGATTCAGATTTCTGCTGATTGGGTATCTGCTATGCAAGAGAGAGATAAGGAAATATCGGATATTCGCGAGATGTTAGAGCTAGACGATGGTCCTACTCGCGAAAAGTTTACTTTGCATAACGGTAGAGTATATCGGACAGAAAATTGCAAATGGAGACTTTACGTTCCTGAAGAATTAAGAAATGAGCTTATATCAGAAGCTCACCGATCTCTTGCTCATTTGGGTATTGACAAAACACTGGGAAAGCTCAAAGAAACTTATTACTTCCCGAATATGGTAGATGCAGTAACCAATTTTATAAATAGATGTTTGAACTGCCTCTATTATAAAACGCTAACAGGAAGACAACCGGGGTTCCTTCATCCATTGGATAAGGGATCAACTCCCTTCGACACAGTGCACGTGGACCATTTAGGCCCGTTTGTCAGGACGCGGTCGCGAAAAAAGTTTGTTTTCGTACTAGTTGACGGGTACTCAAAGTACTCCTTTCTTGAATCAGTAGCTACCGTAGATGCTGCTGAAACAATCACCGCGATTCGAAGGTTTGCATCACATTATGGAAGGCCTCGTCGTATCATTAGTGATCGGGGAAGTGCCTTCACTTCGGGCGCTTTTCGCGATTTTTGTAGGGCAAATAGCATAGACCATATTAAGGTGGCAACAGCAACGCCGCGCGCAAATGGCCAAGCCGAAAGAATTAACAAATCAATTGTCTCGTCTCTAGCGTCTTTATCTAAGGGACTTGAATGTGCAGATTGGGATAAACATCTGGGTGAAGTCCAATGGGCAATAAACAATGCTATACATCGAGTGACGAAGGAGACACCTTCAAATTTAGTATTTCAATTTCTTAGCGTATCTTTGCAAGATAACCCTTTAACACTGGAAATTATTAAATTGAATGCGGAAATGAATCACGAAAGTAATCACAACGTTGAAGAGCTATTACAAAAAAACGCAGTATGTCAAAAGAACCAATTTGATACGAAAAGGCGAGCAGCTCCTTCTCTTCATGTTGGGGAATTGGTGCTGGTTAAAGCAACTTGCAGGTCGATCGGTGAAAGTCGTAAATTGCGTCCTAAATATCGAGGTCCTTACACAATAACAAAGGTATTGCCAGGCGATAGGTATGAAGTACAGAGTGTTGCTGGAGAGAAGCAGCCCGGAAAACAATTTACGGGGGTATTTCCGATTGATAGCATCAAAAGCATCCAACCTCAACCTAAAATCTAAAGTATTCCAAGAAAACTCAAATAACTTCCAACTATATGAGATTGATGTATTAATTGTGTATCGAATTGCTGAATTTGCTTTTATTTGATTTAGTATTTTAATAATGTAGTATCCACACCATATACATTTGTAAAGTATTGTTAAACAGACAGATGAGCGAAATCTCATACGCCGCATAGCCGAGGGCGTCATGCAATATAGCGTGGCCGAATGTTGTAATATTTTCAAATATAAAAACAATGTTTCCTGATAGATGGCGCTGAAGAGTGTTCCGAACATCTGTCTGTTGAAATAAAGTGAACTTAATGTAAGAGAGAGATAGAAAAGGTTGTTGAATAAAATGTGCTTAATTGAACAGACGTGTTTGATTTCATAGAGGCGGAAAATTCCAACACTATGAAACACTTCCTTTTCGCGTTTTTACAGTAAAAGTCAATAATTTAATTACTTCCTATGTCATGTTACTGGTAACGAAGTTGAAATGAAAATAAAACAGCAACAAAGAAACCCACAATGCATACATTGTATGTTCCTAGACTGGAGGATACCGCCACCGATTCGATTATGCATTTCTGACACAATGGTATATTTATAGGAATCTACTTCACTTCATGGTTACACTCATTGAAGTTTATAGGCTGAGTAAATGTCGTTGTTGTGTGGGTTGAACTACGTCTCTTATCATCGAAATCTGAAGAAGGCTTTACTGTTGCAGTCTGTTGACAAACCACTCAAGTATTCATATCGTTGCATGGAATAATCTGTAGGCGTATCTACTTATTCTAATAACTTCAACGTCGTGTCGTGGACGATGTATTCCGCTTGAAATAGGATGAGTCTCGTCTGTTTGCATAGTAGATTGGTGAATGCTGTTGATATCCGGGCGACATTGTTATACCAACTATCTTACATAGCAAATGCAAACTTGATTTTCGATTTGGAGCTTGGGTTCGAGTTTGGAGCGCTTAGTGTGCAGGAACTTTCATAACTTTAGCGAAGGACTCTATAGTGGCTTCTTATCAGTTCGAGGGTATTTGATTGATGCTCAAAGTCGATTTGTATAAATATTTGATGTGGAAAACATGTCTTTGTTTCAAAATCGCTGTGCACAAGTTTTGGTTTTGCTTGCGAAAGTGGACAAACTAAGAATGCTTTAGGGACTGTATATAGATCGGTGGTTTCCAGGACATTTAAGTTTCGGATGAGTGGTCGAAAAGATAAATGCTATACGCATTAGTAAAATACATTAACATAACAAAATATACTCTAAGCAGATACAGAATATATTTGCAGTTAATATTATTCCATCCGAAAAATTAGTTTTTTTTTTATCTTCCTGCTCTTTTTCAAATCAAATAAATCGAATCGAAAATGTACCACAAGCAATGTCCTTTATCTTTGACCACTGCGGGTATCGCTTCACAGAGCAGACAGGAAAACAGTAGCTGGACATGCTTCAAAGTCCCGTTGAATTTGAGTGTTTCAGGAAAACCAACATTCTAGTAAATGGAAACAAAGCCAAGGCTCTAGCAAGTCTCCCAGCAAAATAAAGCACCGAAATTGTCATTGTTGGTTTTGCTTGTGAACAAATTCCAACATCTAGACAAAGGTGTGAAATATAATGTTTGTATCATCGTACGGTGCTTGACAAATATCCACTATCAGTACTCCGGTGGTTCAAATTGTTTCGTACTTGCTAGCATTGTTCTCAACTTTAACGCGCAGTCTACTGTGACGAATAATCACACTTCAATCAAGTGTATTGCGTGTCGATATGAGTTACATTCAGCTCTAGAGCTCTAGCTCTAACAGCTCTGTTCTGCTACTAAATCACCTTGGTCGCTGATTTTACTGGTTCCCTCAGGTGCTTTTGGGTTAATTGTAGGATGCCAGGTCAGCGTTTTGAAATAACGTATTCGGAATTATATTGAAGGAGTTGATTGCTTGGAACTTCAGTATGTTCTTGGGAATTTCGGATTGATTGTTAAATTTAGTGGTTTGGGATGTGTTTATATGTGTAAAGGATTTAAGATGAAGAACAAAAACAGAAGCACATTCGTTGTGTTCAAAAGTTGCTTGCAACGAAATAATATTGTCCAGATATGAAAAATGATGATTCGACAACCGTATCTAAGAGAAATTTTTTTGGTATATGTTTCATGTAGCAGACACAAAGTCTCTCGAATGAAATGGAAGATACTTTTAGGTATTGTAATAAGTTTTTCAATGGGGCTTCCTTCCATGTGCATATTTTTCTTGTTGGCATTCCATTAAATAGAAATCCAAAAGCTCTATGGCCGAAATAATAAGTGTACAGTGTTATGAAAGATTTTTTAACACTTGCATCGTTTTGGCTTTAAGTTATTGAACCGTTAAAATTTTTGATGAGTTCTGGCTCAAACTTATTCAAAGTGCAAAAAATTCCAACCGCAAGAAAGTATTCAAAATAAAATTGGACACACCATTTTCAATTTATTTCAAAAGAGATTCAAAAGAATTTTTCCCAAACTAAGCAATAAAATATTTCTGTTGAAATTGCAGGTTTGGAACAAATTTGAAGTTGTAGCTGTTTTACGTTTGTGTCGAATTTTCAGTTTGATTTTTTCAAGACGAAATGCTTTTCGAATCTGGTTATTTTGGCATTGATTTATGTTAATGTATAATGAACACCTTATTGTGTCAATTGTTCGTTGAATTGTGACATCCAACGTCATAAGATTGTGTAACTTAACTTCAAATTTAGCAGTTACTTTTTATAGCTCCACCTTATTTTTTCCCTAGACTGATTATTGATTTAAGCTGATCATTTTGACTCAAATAAGTTACGAATATCCAACATTTGCAGATGAGTGATTGTTATGCTGCACTTTTGATATTTGTATTATCTGTTATATTTCTACTATGAAACAAAATCAAGATTAACTTAAGGAGAAAGAAGCATATTTTTCTATTTCATTTTTAGTAAGAAAAAAAACTTTTCAAATAATTAATAGATGTATTCAATTTACGGAGAACATTAACTACACAAAAACCTCGCTTTCTGAACATATACAGAAATCCATTTGGTGTATTGCTATGAAAGAGATTGTGAAGCATTGAACTTTAATAAGAAGTGTTGCTTCTGCGTTCGATATTCCGTTGATACTAGTTCTCTGTATGATACTAGTTCTCTCACAACCGTAGACAATTTGACGGACAAAACTGGTTCAGCATTCGAAAATGAAGCTTCATTTCCTCCTGTGTAATAATGAGCCAGATTTTTTCTCCTAAAGAGCACATCATTTAAAGGATTATTCGGTATCATTTCTCTATATAACTTAGAGAAATGATACCGTTTTAAACTCGCGATAAAATGCTGCTTCTAGCTCACGTTTTTAATGTTTTCGAATCAATTATTCCATCAAAATAATCATACTGAAAGAATACTGTTTAGTAGATTAAAATTATGTTTGTGGAAAGCTTAGTTACCCTTGTGGATAAAAAATAAGTAAGCTCATTAAAGCCTATCATACCTAGTAAAAAAATCAGCAATTTAAAAACATTTTATCTTTTCATTGTTCAGGTCAGTATATTCTGAAGAAATTGATTTAAGTGTTTCATTGAATTTATTTTGTTAAATGTTTGATGTTGTTCGATACTTTTGGAAAACTGACATAAAGAGCGTCGAAAATAACATGCGATTGGAAAGCATAAAATTGTCAAAATGTACTTCTTATATCGTAAACATGTTGCAGAAACTGCTCAAATATGTCATAGCTTCCTGTTTACTATAATACATTTTTGCGCCCAACGTGGTTGCTTTGCCTTGTAAATTTGAAAACACTAGGATTCGACACTGTCCGATTTATATTTTCGAAAAAGTTTTATACCTTCAGGTAAAAAGGTCTAGATATAAATTAAATGGAATAGCTCCCTCTCTGGGCAATTTGTTTAGCTCATGTGCATATACGCAAATGGAGATGCAGATGAAAAAAAACATTAATGGACTGTGCATTATCAGTAAAGCTGATACGTTTGCTTCTCAGTTGTTTTGTGGTGTATTCTGAAGGTCAACGATGTGGAACGAAATGTGATGAGAAGTTCGATTTCCACAAATTTTGTAAACCAAAATAATCCATCAAAGTATCAATATTTTCAAAAAAAATTAAAGTTTTAGGGGCTATATTCATTTCAATTTAGCATCTGTAGGGTTTTTTCTAGAAAAAATACATGGAAAACATTTGATTTAAAATCACTATATAACTGATAATTTGTGAGAATTGAGTATTAAATTTGAATTTAAAACAATTTAAAAAAAACACTATTATTTAAGCTGAAGTTTGAAAGAAATTCTAGAGTGATTCGAAGCATTCAGATAAAGTTAAAGGACTAACAGCAACTTTGGCAACAGCTTTATACAAGCAATTTTACATGTACAATTACAGAGCTACTGCCATTCAAGAACATTTACTTTGCTATGAAATACATATTCTCTCAAAAGTAAAATCAATGAAAATTTGTTCATAAAATTGTTGTTGTTGAATAGCAATGAATACTTACAGTGCCATTCACTTAGTAGCATATTAGCGAAAAAAAATATTGGTGTATCTGCTTGTAAAACTTCTCCGAAAAATTTAAGTTTTCTGATCGATCTATTAAGATATCTTAGCAATAAACTTTGCTTTCCAAAGCTGAAAAATTTATAGAATCTCTCATTGGCAAACGGAATTCATATTTGAATTCACCAGAAATAAGTTATGAACCCTGTCTCAGAAAACAAATCAAATGCTTCTCAGTTTCATAAAAATCAAACGCTAGATCAGCAGCAAGACTTTTTGAACAGAAAATATACTTCTATTCCAATTTATTAAATTATTTTTAGCAAGTAGCGTACCTTTTTTGCCTCCTTTTACAAACACTCCTGTTTGCCCTTGCTTTCTCCTATCACCCCGCATTGTGGAATCTTGGATCATTCTCTGCAGCATAGGGGAAGCTGTGTTGTCTACTGGATAACAAAAATGTCATCCACGATTAAGAGGATTCTTGGATCTGTAGCTCTATCTTACTCGTATATATGTGTATACTCTTGAAAGACTAAAACGAGTGAGTGTGCTTGTTATTGAAGATTTCGATTGATCCATTTCTTTGCGCTTTTTCGAGAATAGGAGAGTTGAAAGCTACAAATATTGGGACAATATTAATGTTTTTTAAATGCTTAGCCAGGTTTCGATTAAAACGCGAAAAAAACGTTTCCTTGAGAGCTTCGTGGGTGCAACTCGATCAAAAGAGTAACTAGAACTCCAAGAGTAACTAGAATCCCAAGAAAAACTAGAACCATTTCCAGATTTGTTAATTTTAAAGCTATCTTGGAGCTTGATAGTACCAAAGACCCTAGAACTGATTTTTTTCCTCCGAATTGGCTTCATTAAGCGACGAGCGAGGGAGTTTTAGAACCTTTGAGTTACAAAATCACTATACACCGCACTCGTTTGCTCCCTTCTTGCATTATCTAGAACCCGGTTTCCGAAATTCACGGCCAGAGATTTGAATCAGTGCAAAAGTAATTCTTGCTTTTCGCTCTTAGAGATCTTTACCATCCTTGTGATTTTAGTAATTTGCACTTGCATCCAGAAGATTCGTGTTATCTGCCTGCTTCAGTTTCGATGTCATTAGAGACGCTGTTAATGTCGATTACATGTAGAAAATATTTGTGCCTTATCAGCCCATGAGAGTTAGATCCGGATTAATGCTATCCTGCATTGGGTTTATTTCTAACTGTTGATTGATCGCCATCATGTCGTCGTTGACTTGATTCTAGCCAGATAAAACAAAGTATGTGCAATTGGATTGATCAGTATCCGTGAGAGCTTGATTGCAGACCCGCTTTACACATCTTAAAGGAACCCTATGTAGCAAGATTGCCAACTAAGAGATGCCTACAAGCTTAAATTGGTCGGATTTAGTTACAAAGTAAGGTTGAACCAGCACAAAAATATTATTCGATGACACCATTTATGATATTTGTCTAAATGTATATTATTTTACCTGCCCTTTTCTTTAAGAAAATCAGGTTACATTACAGCAAGTCGATCGTGTTACCTTAACATGATCGCGATTTTTTTCTTGCCTAATCTTGAAAGAAAGCATGTTAGGAGAGCAATGCGTATTCCTTAATTCCTTACTCTATCTCGCTGGAAGCAAGATAGAGTAAGGAATACATACCGGTCACCCAAGAATCCTTGCTTAATGGAATGACAAAATTTGTTTAGCAATAGGCAACACGCCTGCAGAACAACTGGAAAGAATGACCAAAAACTTCATGATTCGGTTTAATAAGTTTATTGGCAAAAAGTCTGCTCCACTTCCTAAATATGATTTGTAATATGGTGCAAACTTTTATATTTAATGTCTGGAAATAAAAAAATTAATAGAAAGCATCAAATGTATTTTTTTCTAATCAGCAAACCATTTTACAATACCATGCGTTTGTATTTTCCGACGGTTCTAAAAAGTAAAAAAAAATCAATTCCTAAGCAAAAATTATAATGATTAAACCGACAAAATTCTTGGAATAGTTGCGTTTCAAACTTACTGACAATCAACAACTATCGCTGATTGAAAAAGAAACGATATAACATTGGATTTATGTCAATGACACTCGAAAATATTTTGCATCATTTTAATTTAACTTACCAAGAAACCAATGGCTATATTTCTTTAACCTGCTCGCCTGCTACATTATTTTTGTAAATAATCTTTTCTTGTCTCTTTTATTATTCCATGGAGTGTTCTTTGGCTGCAAACATTTCACACATTAAGCTTTATTACTAAACAGACGCAAAGAATACTAATGATTCATATACTTTAAACAATGCTCAGCCACCAAATCAAGGATTGATTTAGATACATATGTACATAAGCTAAAAATGTCTAGCACTCATTAGATACTTTCTTTTTCAGTTCCTCCTCATGTTATGATGATTTATGACGCGTCAGGGCGTGACGTAGCTGGTGTAGTAGGACCTCTCTTAGAAGGAGATAATTTAGTATTAACTTGCGAAGTTAGAGGCGGTAAGTTGTATTAAAGTGTTTTCTTTATAAGTTTCGAATGCTTCAAATATAAACATTATTACCAAACGTATAAAAACAATGGATGTTTGTGACGGAGGTCATCTCAATTAGTTTACGTATTTTAATAGCTATAGCTTTCTAAATAAGATATAAATGAATCATTTCAATTTGATATTTTTCCACGAATCATTTACTGACATCAGCAGCTTCAACATAAACAGAATTACTCAATTTCTGTCTATAAAATCATGATATAATTGTCTACTATGTAGAGTACTATTCTTCATGTCACATACAAAAACACATACTCGTATATATGGCCCGTCAATAATGTATTCTATTTCATTCTTCTACTCTAGTACATTTTTCCTGCAAGTCATATTGCTATTAAAGCAATACCTCACATTCATTAATCGGAACATTATAGCTCAATCGCGAACTAGAACTAAAAGGTTTCGCCGATATTTGCTAAGGCCATAAGCTGTTCTACACTATCGTTAAAGCTAGCAAAATAGCAAAATTAGCAGTAACAATGGCACGATACCTATCAGGATGCTGAAACATTATCGACAGCATTTACGTCGGCACGGTTGTAATTATTTGAAATATTCCTGATTCACCTTCATTGTTTGCGATAGGTGTTGTCTGGCCGAAATGAAGTTCATAAAGGACCAACCACTGTGAAATATTGGACAGGAGGTGGTCATAACATAAATTCACCCGAGGGCATTTTTATGGTTGTCGTGCAAAGAATATCTCACGTGGTGTTTCTGTTCAAAGAGAACATGTACACAGAGCTTCATTTTAAGAATAGTACGTGACCCTTCTGTGGTGAAATTTAGTGAAGTACGAGCAGGAATTGCTATCGATATGAGAAGCTTTTATACAGACATATTCCAGTTTATCATTGCACAGATAAAAGGATAATAGGCGGGAATGGATTCAGTACTTTTATTCAAAACTGATACGAATGGTATACTCAAAGCAAAAATCGATAGAACATAAGGACCACTGAATTCGTGTTTATTACAAGCAATGATAAACAACTTATTATTTTCCAAGTTATTCATTTAGTAAATCTCATGCCGTCTTAGGAAATTGTTGCCAAACATCTTCAGTTACCTAGGAGATAATCTGAAAAAGGGGCATTTACAGTACCGATAAGAGCACTGGCGATTGTTGACTATGCTTTCACTCAAAAACAAAATTTCTAGCAAGCAAGAGCTAAAATCCACAAATGTTTTGCCCAACAATACACGTGCGGCTTTTCGAATACGATTTTAGCCTCTATTAATTCAAGGAATCGCCAAATCTTTACCAGAGCGAGAAGCAGTCGAATATCTTCGTTGTTAAATTGAAGGTACGTGTGCTTTCGATTTCCACAAAAGTCGTTTGCAAATTATGGCCTATCAAAATGGGAAAGCCTCGATATTTACGAATAAATGGTGAAATTTTGTGGAAACGAACCACAAGCAGTCCATTACTTTGCTACTCCCACAGACAGTCAATAATTTTCCTAGACGAATTATGTATGTATGTGCATGTCATCCACAACGTGTAACATCTTATCACATCCATTCATATTGAAACATATTTTCGTCATCTTTGTACCATTGACCACATGAAAATTAAATATTGATTTCCCTTAAAAGCCCCTGCTTATGCTTAGTTAAATCCCTTATATTCAAGATATCGAACGAACGGACAGCACGAACGAGTATGCTGGCTAGGTGACGGCATGGATACCAATATTTTGTATGGTGGCAGGTGTACGTGAAAAATTTCAAGTATCTCATAACTAAAATGATGACGGTCATCGCATTTTCAACATTTTTTGCTGTTATTGTTGTTGGTGTTGTTGCTTGTGTGCTGTTGAAATTGAGCTGGTGAGCCTGAAGCTGGGGTTCTGGCTCGAAGTAATCATATTATATTCGAAGAATGAACGTGGCTGTCCTTTTCATTTTAGATTGGCCTGCTATTATTGATGACGGTGGACAGCATATATTTAGCATATGCGAATTCATTTTTATACCTTTGGAATTTGAACCGTCATTCAATTTTATTGGATGAGAATGTATAGTAATTTGCTTATTGATACTTTCATAGGGAAAATTATTGCGCTATCGATGTTCCAATAGAAGAATTTTCATCGTGATTCATAAACATATGCTAGTATGTTAATCGATTTTCTTGTGCAATTTACGCCTGCATATCTAAACCAAATCATTTTTTGAGCAACCAAAAATCATGTTTTTAAAGTGGCAGTAGTTATCAGATACTGAAAACAGAATACTCAATAATTGTACTCAGCTGGTACAATTATTTCAAAATCCGCAGTAGCGTTAATTACCTGTTTCTTTGCCCAACAGCGCTAAGGATAGATCATATTTGCTGTGTACAAAAAAAACCTAGTGTAAACTAGGTACTAACAATTTTTTATGCGTGCTGTCAAAAATCAGTTCCCAACTACCCTAGGGTATCCGTAATTTAAAACATATAACTGACAAGCAAACAAATCATACTTCAAATTGATAGTGATAACCACAACTTTATTTCGGCTTGGTTTTTATACATTTTAAGTCATCAGCATTCTTTTACTCTCCAAAACTATGTAAATTGCCTGAACATGGTGAGCTCTGCAGATTTTTTTTTTTCGTTTGCGGTAACATTCATAGCGCTTGCACAGAGTTATGTAAATATACGACACCTTTGATTTTTAAATTAAATTTCAGCAGTTAATAGAAGTCAATTGCAAGATATTTTAAGTAAGTAATAGAAGGTACGATTAGCAGTCAGGCGTGACTTTTTACTAATGTTCGAAGAACATTAGTATTAAAATCGATTCGCCCAAAAATTCATAATTCCATATAAACATATATATATATATATATATATATATATATATATATATATATATATATATATATATATATATATATATATATATATATATATATATATATCATCAAAAAATTTCAGTGAGATAATCTCGGGAACGCGCCATCCGATTGAGCTGAAACTTTCAGGATACATTGGTGTATATGCAGAATAGGTCCAGGTCTCTTTAAATGTCAGTTATTGTTAACGTTTTGGCGCCGGCGGCCATTTAAGTGATATTTTTAATATACCTATTATTTCGTGCACAAATAATTTTCGCAAAAATAAAGTTAACGAAATAAATTTCGAACGTGTTTTACATATGAATCGGATAATGCTTTGGAATTTTTTAACCCTATGTGTGCGCTGGGTGCCTAAAAAGAGGACGGGAAAATTTGAAAATTTTTAAATTTCGATAACTTTTGACAGAGCTATTCAATCATTACGAAATTTTTAAGACATATTGATATTATTTAGTTGTAGATTTGTGTAGCTTTTTATGAGCGTGCTGGCAACCCTGTAGCTAGGGCAGGCACTGAAAATGAAAACCTCCAAATCATCGTCTCTCTTGAAAAAATGCCGTTTCTGCAAAGAAAAGCCACTCATATGTAAACCTTGTGCTTTGTTTACATAACCAAAAAAAAAAAAAGATATGGTATAACGGGCACGCCTGGTAACCCTTGCCCAATTTACCTACATTTTTAGCATCAAAAACTTCTGTTCACGGAAACTCACGATCCGATAAGCAGAATTATTTGAAATTCACAGAATGTATTGGTCTTAAATAGGACCAGGTCTGATAGAAGTGGTTTTGAAATGCAGGCGATTCTGTGCCAGTGGTGCCATCTTGAAAAACCACTAAAAAAGATAACTGTTTTTAGCCCTATAAATTCTGATTGAATCGTTCGATTTTGACGAAACTCACACAATTGCTGGACCTTACTTTAAGCCACGTTTGATAGAAATTTGGTTGAAAAATTCGGTTGGAGCTGCCAGCTATGATAATTTTGGTGTCTTCATTTTGAAAAAAAAAATTTGGAAGTGAAAACATTCAAACCATCGAATATTAAAAAAAATTTCCGTTTCTTACAATAAAACCAATCTGTATATAAATCTTATGTTTTATCTACACGTTCAAAATAAAACTTTGGAAATTTCATGTCGGATAAGAACGGTAACTTACTCCCAGTTAACCTATATTTTTAGCATCAAAAACTTCTGTTCACGGAAACTCACGAACCAATAATCAGATACAGCTAAAATTTATAGAATGCATTGGACTTAAGTAAGACCAGATTTGATAGAAGCGATTTTGAATTGTGGGCAAGTCTGTGCCAGTGGTGCCAGCTTGAAAAATTACAAAGAAAAAAAACTGCTTTTTGCCCTATGAAATGTGAATAAGTTACCAGATTTTCATGTAATCGACACAGTAGCTAAACCTAACTCTAATCTCTGTTTGGTGGAAATTTGATTGAAAAATTTGATTGGTGCTACCAGCTATGGTAATTTTTGTGTCTTTGGTTTTGAAAATTCGCTCAGGAAAATAAAACTTTTTGCACTATAACTTCCAGTGCAGTCATGAAATCAATACGAATTTCATACAATTAATGAAACCTGTCATAAACATTATTCAGGCCAAATTTGGTTGGAAAGCGACGATAGAGTTGCCAGCTATTGTTGGTTTTGTGTTTAATTGCAATATCTTTATTAAGCGGTTTTATCGTAGAATTTTCAAATGGTAATGATATTGTAGTGACAATAAACAGCAGATATTAAGTTTTCGATTATTTGAAAAAACTTGCTGCAGGTAACCCTAAATTTCTTTATACTCCTATAACTTCGAATCTGATATAACAACGTGAAGCAGATGTGATATATTCTTGGCTTTGATACTGGCAGAAGGTTGCCAGCACGAGTCGGTTGTGCTACTTTTGTATCAATAAACGCTTACAGTTAGTATTCATACCGGAAATATTTACAATTAAAATAAATAATCAATGTTTCAATTCGCAAAGTTCTGCAAATTTTTCGGATCACAGCCCCAAACACCAACTTCAGTTACAGTGCTGCAGGCACTGAGCATTTTCTTCATTGATGTTATATGAGATGCTGCTTTCAAAATTATGTGAAATAAGCAACTGATAACGAATATAATTAACCCGTGTTTTGCTCTCATAAACGTTGAAATTCATGCCAGTGGTAATATCTGAAATCTTCCACCATATGAGTTATAATGCATTCTTGAGACCAAAGTAAAACGTGGCATTGGAAACAGTTTGGCCGTAATAAGCAGCACATGTGGTGGAATATGCACTCAAAACCTGCACGATTCTTCTACTGTTCTTCGAACATTAGTGTTTCTAGCGGTTCAGGTGCGCTAGAGTTTTTAAACTTATTTCGCAAAATTTCTTGATTCATGTTTTATATAAAAGTCGAGAAATGCTGAAAATTTCACGTTATTGTTATTTTAATCTTCATTAAAAGAAAAGCTTTATTTTAGTTCAAGTTTCATCCAAACTTTATTCATCCATATTTTTGAAACTTCTGGTGAGCATACTATCTGCAAATTAGAGAACTCTAGTTTGAAGTTGATTTGAATGAACGGGAGGACCAAATTTAAATAGAAGATGTTCAGCAACATGCTTTTCTTCTCTGCCAGCTTTTCTCTAAAGTCAGTTAATTTAAGAATAAAATCTTGCCGTAATTCCAGCTGAAAGAAAGAATAATGACCTGTTGGAGTCATTTTCTGCTTCATAAGTTTTAGTTGAGCTCAGATTTTTAAGAAACTACGAGTTCTTTTGAACCAAGGATATTAACGCTGTCGCATCAGTTTTTTTTCTTCGTATATAACATACGATCATGGCATAAATCATCGTCAAAGATGTAGTGACTGGAGCTGCTAAAGCCTGTTTGCCTTTTATTTTAAGTGCTGACGCTAATGCTCATCATTAAGTGTGAGACAGTTCCAAAATAACGTGTTCAATGTGAACCTTTTTTATCTTAATCTTGTCCTACAAACTGTTCAATGCAAATGTGGGCAGGAAACCGACCTTCCACAATTCAAATGAGAAGGAGGCTGCATACATTACTTTAGCTGGCGGACGGCACACATATCACCTCAATGAATGGAATTACATAAACAAGAGTTCATTTTCTGATCCCAGTTACATATCTTTTAACGTGGGCGGTTCAAAGATCAATTGAGTGAAGAGCTTTAATTCATAGCATAAGATTAAGCTGGACAAACTTTTAATCTCTACTCATCGATTACTGCCAACATCTAGATCAAGTTTTGAAAACTCTTCCTAGCAGTTTCAAATCTGGAACTAGGGCATGGTGGACCTCGCTTGAAGTGAGGAGAAATCTTAAACTTTCATAATAGAGTAGAAAATTCACCGCCATGTGGAAAGGATGCAACGAAGAGTTTAATACCGCAAAAATCTTTATTAACTGGTTAATGCATAAAATAAAATTCAAAGTCTTTAAATATGACATACACAGAACGTAGAAAACCTCGTGGAGAGCCCTTTTTAGAACAAACCAATCAGTCAAATCGTTTTCGCAAGGTCTTAGGTTGTAAGATCTATTTTGACTAATTCGACCACCGATTCACTGACTCACATTAGGTACTCACATTTTTCAGAAAATCATAGTCCTCTATCATAAAATGGATAAACTTGAGTTAGTCATCAAGTTTTCGCCCACTCTAAGGTTATTAAGCTCCAAAATGAAGTGGGCTGTAAACTCTCTGAAGCCGTTCATATCTCCTTACCCTGATAACGGGTTGATTCTTTAATAGTCTCGCATTCACACTCACGTGGCACTGTAGGAATATATGTTAATGCACTGCTGTTTTGAGCAGCTCCTCAAGAACGGAATCAAACCATCTTCACTGGACAATGCTGTTTTGCGACAGCGACCCAACCCGAGCAAATCTCAATGTGGTGTTGTCTTTCATGTGTTGCCGAACAATACTGTTAATACTCTTCTGAAGAAGCTAGACTGTAGCAACTGCAAATTGCAACCTTATGTGAAATGGCAGTTCCGGAAAAGTATCAATCTATGGATTTGTACTGGTTAAATGATTTTCTTGATATACTTTCACTTTGTGGTTGGGTTTTGAATGTGAGCTCCAGAAAAATGGAATTAGTACTACTAAAAAGGTTCATATGTTTGAGACGCATCCTCAATTCAAAGCTTTTATGAAAGCTATTACCAAAAAAAAATATGCTGGGGCGACATGAGTTTGCGGCCTCGCATAAGTGCATATGTTCCTGCGGCTATGATTAACACGGTGCTACTGTGTGATGTGGTATTTCGATAACAAGCTGCTCTAGAATGATACTTGAAAAAGTGCGAAGTTTGGTCAAACTTTGGGTGACAGGGTCCCTCCGAAAAATCTCTGGAAAAGGTTATTTTCGCATTATTCCATTGGCTGCCAACCAATCTGATAATATAACTGCGACTGATGTTTGGCCATATGGAAATTGTATTTGAAGGATTTCTCGTTTCCAGTAGATGTGGTAATTTAACTCCGGAAACTCTGCCGTATTCTGATTTTCAACTTGTATTTCTGGTAGAGATGAATGGAATGATGGTGTTACCCTTGAAAGTGGGCCTATTTATTTATGTGTACGCTGATTATGCAGAGCTAAGCTATACAGTTTCCAGCGGTATATATTCGAATGAGTTGAAACTAAGGCTGTTTTTTTGTCTTCCGGGCCACTACGGTGCTTTCAGATGACGGCGGTTACTATTTTACAGACAATTGACCGGTTTCTGTGCAATTGAATATTCTTTGTGAGCTCTGGTATTTTACAGATAAAACTTCTTGCTGGTCCTTGTACAGATCTCGGAGAAAGATGCACAGACATTTGGCAGTGCAATGAATTTAGGTACCGGGTATTATATTATATAGGGAAATTATATTGCCTACGAGCTGGCAAAGCCAACCACTTTATTTTCTCCAATGCAAACCGATGCCATCAGGCAAAGAGAACATTACACAAAAATACCTTGCAAATGTTGCAACAGTCTGCTGCTTAATTTAACTTCCTCAAAGGGCGACACTCGCAGCACTTGTCACTGCTTCATCTCATGTACTAGTGTCCGAACCTGGCGGGGAGAAAATGAACTCACTTGGAATATTCGTCCACGCAGGTCTTATAGGTATTTTCTTCATGGACTCAAAGGGTATTTTACAGTTCAATAAAGGAACTAAATGATTTTCAGAGAACAGTAAAGAAGAGTGAATCCGTTGTATCACCTCTACTGTCTCTTTGTGGGTCGTTTGGCATTTCAGCCATTCGACCTAACCAAAACTTATTCTTGCTTAACCATACGAATGAGTTTTTTTCATTCAATTTTGAAATGAAATCTATACGAACATAAGAAGAAACGAGTTGACATTTCGAGGGTGAATCTCGAAAAGTTCCAGGCATATTTGGAATGTTTTTGTCACGTTTTGTGACCCTGATTGAGACCTGGATCCACCATTTTGAACCAGAAACCAAACAGCAATCGATGACCTGGAAGCATCCCTCTTCACCGACGCCGAACATATTCAAAGTATCAAGCTCGGCAGGGAAGGTTATGCATCAGTTTTTTGGGACGCTGAAGGAATTATTATGGTGGAATATTTGGAAAAGGAAACAACAACATCAGGTTTTTACTAGGCATACCAAATAAGAGGGTTGCGGGAGGCTATAAAGGAAAACAGACGCAGCAAACTGTGAGACTGAGTGCTGGTTCATCAAGACAACCCACCAGTTCACAAGGTTACAGTTGCGATGACTGCAATTCAAGAAACAGGATTCTAGCTGCTTGAACATCCGTCCTATTCACTAGATCTAGCTCCCAGTGACTTCTACTTTTCTCCTCAGCTCAAAAAACACCTTCCGGGCAAGAAATTTGAAAAGGATAGCAAAGTGATGGCTGCTGTTGAGGCGTGTGGGGAGAATAAAGACAAAAAAATTCTCCCTAAGGGTATCCTGCGTTTGGAAAAGAGATGGACTAAATGCGTCAACTTGTTAAGAAACTATGCTGAATAATAAATATTTTTTTTAAATTTTAATCGCCTTGGTTGGCAACCCTCGTAGCAGTATTCTTTTTTTGTCATCTACTTGCTGAGTTTTTCACTTATTTTGAGGTATCAAATTAATTTTACCACTTGATATTTTTCTGAATGTAATTTTGTAGCGAGTACAGATTAGCGTTTTAGTGTGCCTCTTGAATATCTTTATACTTTTCACATTTTCTTACTTACTTACTTCGAAAGTGAAGCTAAAAGAAACAAATCAATCTTTTAAAGCTCTTGCTAAATCACTATTGAATTCAACTGACAAATCCCAGTATCCTTTTTCCTCAGAGCATCCCTTTTGTAGGCATTCATTTGGAATCACATGGAATGTAATTCAATCTGAATAGAAACCTGTTCCCAACAGACCGTTACGTCAGTAGAACATTCAACGGTCACTATTTATAAGCCCAATGAAAAATTTGCAACAAAAATATCCGGTTGTCTAATTTTCTGTGATGAAGAGTATAAATGGTCAGTGTATAAAATTTAGCAGAAATGTATAAAACGGCTGGCACAACAGGAAAAATTTACGAAGCGGAACGCGAAACATTTCAGTTTTGCA
The DNA here is from genome assembly GCA_963978885.1 of Nemotelus pantherinus. NCBI lineage: Eukaryota > Metazoa > Arthropoda > Insecta > Diptera > Stratiomyidae > Nemotelus > Nemotelus pantherinus. Next base: position 129,086,801 of record OZ022265.1, read on the forward strand.
ACAAGGGACGTTCCAATGGAAAAGTGCGGCAGCAGGTGGACATTCGAAAGGGGGGAAAGAATAGTTGCTTGTTGTATCTATGTGCATACATGCATTTTCGGTAGACTGCTTTAGGCTATATGTCCACCATAAAACTGAAAACTATTTTACTGTTTATAGTTTACCCGCTTGGAAATGTGGAGCATATAAAACATGTAAAAGTCGTCAGTGTAAGGTGCCTACCTCCACATTTTTCATGCACTCGAAATTTTAACAGACGATAAATGCTCCTGGCCGACACGTTTTTTCTGCATTGAGCAGTGGCATGGAAATGGAAAAATTAGAAAGTTTTCACTTAGTGAAATCACTTGGTGCGTTTAAATTGTATTAAATCTACTAGACAACTTACAGGTATACGAGTATTTAACGTAAATATTTTGTCGTATAGCTAAAGCATTTAATAAAATAGTGTTTTCATAATATAATGCTTTATTCACCAACATATGGAATAGCTAATGAATTTGACCGCTTCCTTGGCGCTCGTAGAATGAAAGTTCAAACCAAAAAATAGTGCTAAAATCAGAGTGAAAAACCATTATGAATGTGAATTCTATACTAATAAAGTCTTACTTTTGGGTCTGCTTTCTTCCAGCACTGATGAAACCACCATGCCTTGTGACATAGTGTATCGCCTTGTGGGTGGATACATTTTTTACCCATATTTGTTGCGATGTCTATTACCGAATCGGGTAAACTGTCAAAAAGCTTACCAAGATCTACGTCACCGTTATCGTCAACAATTCCAGCCTCATGAAATAAGCAATTCATATAACATTTGAGTGCCTCATCTTCGTGAATTTCACCGTCGCTGAACTCCTTTATTGCCTCTGAAACAGCGCAAAAAGTGTGTGAATATAAAAATCGATATTTTCCTGCATTCGGATTGCGTTAAGATAAGTGCTTGTTCGCAGCTGCTGTAAAAGCTAATGTTTCCTGAACGCTGCACATGCACGAGATATTTCCACTTACCTTCTGTAACACCGGTCTTCGGCACACATATATCGTGAAGTGCTTGCAGCACTTCGAGCATGTCTTTAGGAGGCCACTGAAATAATTGTAGGAATTCTTATTTAACTGTTCAAGTTATCCTGCAAAAGAGCTACGAAGAGCTGCTATCACATGCAAATGTTCTAAGTATTACATATGCGGATGATTGTTAATACTCTGAATGAGACTAGGTTTGTAGGGTTTGCAAAGCTTTCTTATAAGGAACAAAACTATTTTCATTCAATGTTGTATTTATTTAGAGCTTACTCCACACTCGGTACCGGAAATCGAATTATATTTTGATGAGAAAAAAAAGTTTTGTAAATATTAGGGTGAAATCGATGATTTATTTAAGCACTTGCCTATAAAATATTTTTCACATTTACCTCTTCATCCCGACGCGGCTTGATTTGTTCACCAAATACTAATAAAATACTCGTGGCAAAAACAAAAGTTACTAGCTGCATGTCGAAACGGTTAAATAAGACACGTAGGTTTGGACAAAGATGAGATTTATATAGATTTACTACACTTGATCAATGAAAATAGTTTTAGTGCGTACATAAAAAAATACACGTTAGGATACCCAATTTTCCCGTCACTTGTGACTCGCAGTCATTAATTAGTGAAGATATTTCCACTGCGAAAACTTCTGCGATGAAACGCAATCACGTTTTGTTTTAGCTAGCAAGCAGCCAATAATAACTAGTTTCGAATTTCTGTAAGATGATTTGTAATTAAAACAGTTGAACAGTAAGCTGATAGTTAATGTATGAGATAAACACGCCGCAAGTAATTATGAAATTAGACCCATAGGCACTTGTGATTCAATAGATTGACTAGTTCTAATTAACAAGAAGAATTTTTTACTGCGCTTATAGTATTATATAATGTGAAAACCAACGATATAAATATCATTAAATATTATAATTGTGATAAATCCTGAAAGCACCGTAAGAAAACTAACAAAAGAAAAACGCTGGCCTTTTATTCAAATGCGTACTGTTGAGATTTTCTCGATTTTGTATAAATACTCGATTAGCCGACTTACCCTAATGGCTACCTTGCATGTTAACAATCACAGCTGATTGCGCGTTTATGGATTTTTCAACTTGAAATGTTCGGGAAAGCGATTTAATCGTCCTCTGTGATATATTTGATTATGACTAACTAATACCTAACACGATGTGTGCGGTTTTTGTTATCCTGAAAATCGTTGTCGTTCCATTAGATATTGCAATTTTCGAAGTCGTGTATTAAACAATTTCTAGCTTTTTCCCGTACAAAGTTTTCATTTTAACAATTTGATATACATTTAAATGAGTATTTTAAAGAATTTGAATTACTATCGGATTCATAAGGAATCAAACTCAAATTTTCAGAAATTTCATAAACAAATTTCATTATTAGATAATAATTATAAATTTGTTATTAAATTTAAATTGTACATAAGTAACTTAAATATCTCATATCTAGCGGCTATACTATTTAGGCCTGTTGGCTCTTATCAGATTGTAATTGTAAAAATGTTTGTATCATTTTTACTTTTTTCGCTCACACCCAGGTTGTACATGATCCGGGGTTGATTTAGCTATTTTATACTTAAATACTAACTTAATTTATTAAACTAAATCAAGTTTATGCCCAACTACAATTAGCTTAGCCTAATTAGACCTAAACTTAACCTAGGTCTTATCTAACCCCTCCGATTTGTCGGAAAGGTCAATATAGTTGAGCCGTCGCCACAGTGATTTATTTGTGGAAAAAGGTGAACTATATTCATGAGAACCACTAGATGTATGAAATTGAATGTTTCTTGGGCTTTCAATCATGGGAAATCCATTTTTGGGTTTGTTTTGGCTTCAACTTTTAACAAAAAGTTTCCAAAGGGGGTCAAAATTTAGAAAATTCACTTTCAGGAAAAAAAATTTTCTTGTTAACAAACGAGTGAGACTTACCATTTCCAAAGTATTTTTACTGGCTGAACACGAAACCGCTGTCCAAATCCGCCTATCGTGCCACAATGTTCAGAAAAATGTAATTTTTAGAATTTTTTGCTGCGGAAGCAATTTTTATCAATATTGTGACGTGATAGCCAAATTTTGGAGCACATTCGTGACAGCAGGCAAAAATGCTGATTATTATGATCTGAGACAGTATTATTAATTTGACTTGCACCTTTTCCCACAAAGTTTAATCGAATCAATTGTAATTATTTTGAATAAATTTTTTATAACAATAAATCAACTGAACAAAAATAACATGCGAAATTCTATATACACATTTTTACAAAATTTTGAACGTATTTTTAAGTTAATTTTAGTAATCATCATCATCTTCTCCTTCCTCCCCCTCCTCGTCATCACTGGCATCTCCTTTTTCGTCTCGTTGAACCCGATCTGTAATATAATAATAAGTTTTTAGTCAAATTTACATAGATGTATAGTAACAACTACCTTCAGCTTGGTTTTCTTCTATTTGCAGTAGGCTGTTCACCTCTGGATCCATTTGACTCTTTCTCTCTTTTGGCAAATTCCTGCAAGATGTTGCGCTCAAAAGTGGATCGGAACTCAAAAGGAGTCTATTAAATAGGTCCGCATTTGTATTCTCACGAGAGCTCTTCCTTGTAAAATACTCCCGAAAGATTTTAAATTCTTTGTTCTTCGATTCGGCCGCCTCTTCACTCAGCTATCCAATAGGTACCAAAAAGTGTTGAATCACAGAAGGTCCGTGAATAAGAATCTTGTGGACGGGTACAGGCATGTAGTATCAATCGTACAACTTTACGTATTTTCCTGCAGTTTCCAAACAATATAATTCGAAATTATGGATGTATATTTGGAATCCAGTACTCATGGCTTTAAAAATAATGCTAAAACGTCTGATCAGTTTTTCATCGATATTTCATAGATTTTCATCGAGTGTAGGGTTTAGAAACTATTGTTTAATTTATGAAATTTAACATTGTGTTTATCTCAATCTCACGTGCTCCAACCTGGTACAAATGCTTGCTATTATCTACTAGCGCAAATGATAAGAAAATACTGCAGAGCACGCGGACTGGCGCAATAAGCGCGCAAAATGTTGCAAGGAGTCTACGAGCCCAGCCGCAGCTTGCTGCAGGTAAATCAAGTTTTGATAGTCACTTTGGACTTTAACGAATACAACTAGACCTATTTTGTAACAACGTTCAGTGACGTTCTAAACTTAAAAGGGACTAGAAGTTTTAAATACTGAATTTCTATACTATCTGCAGTATGAACACGATGAAAGGGGGAGGCTAAATCATCAATATCTTTCATAGCTTAAGAACGCTCGATTATTCAAAGGTTTTTTTATCTTCATAATCTTTATTTCAAAATAAGGTTAAAAGACAGATGCAATTTTTGGCTGTTTTCAGCTACTGTGCTCTTACCCTTAAATTTATCAAACCCGATTACCACCTCAAATGATGGGAGCCATATAGAACAATATTACCCCCAAGTTTCAACTTCATACATAAAAGTCCATAATTTGAATAAAGTTCACCTTTTTCGAGAAATATACCACGGGTGGTCGTTGCCCTGCTATCTACGCCGGACTCATAAATGGCTCATTAGAGTCGCTTGTGCTTCGGATATTCCGGGTCAGTCTGTTTTCATCTCCGTCTGTCTGTAAGTAAAATATTGTCTTCAGTTCCACAGCCGTCCCTAATTGGCTCAAGTACTATCTCCTGATTTAAGAGAGAGTTCCTTGACCACTTTTCAGTTATCGGGTTGTAAAACCTGCCAGTACAGAAGCACGAAATTCTCCTTTCGAACATCTCCGCTTCTGCCATGGAAGATTTGGAACAGGTAATCCAGGGTGGGGATGCGTATGCAACGATTGGCTGAGTGAGTGGCTTGAGTCCAACAGTGTGGGGGATCAAACTGCTGAGCAGATTGTCTGACAGGAGAAAAATATATGTCATTGAGCTACTACTTGGCCTTGTCTGCACGTTTGGGACAACCACAATGGAATAGGAGGACTACTTTGATTTAGCTAAAAAAAATAAACCATTTCCGTTTCCAACTGAATTTTTACACTGAGAGTGTCTCAAATTCAAATCACCGCTAATAAGCGAGTATTTAAATTGAGAAACCAGCGAGTTGATTGCTCCAAAATCGTACAAAATTTGGTTTTGGTGAACTGCATCAGACCAGGTACTATTAAAGGTTCCATGTCTTAACCACTACTAACTAATAAAACAGTACCACCGAATTGGTTGTCTAGTACTGTTTTGAATCTTTGAAAGTTAATCCTATGATGATTTGACAGTTTCGTTTCTGTTATATGTACCAAATCCGTACCCAGCACATCAATCAGATGTTGAGCCATCGAGACGAGCGAGGCACTGTTGAATGTAGCCACCTCAACCATCTTACTTGGAAATGCTCGCCACCAGGTAGAATGTGACTTATAGCTCAGTATCATTCACTGATAAAATCATTTATCAAACCAAGATTGACATTGGTCAGCTGAATCCGATGAAATAGAGTCGTGCGGACTTGTATGGCTACGAAAAAGAGTACCTTTTACTGCCTGTGCTTAGGTAACACAACTTATTTTGTAGTTCGCAACGCTTTGCGTTAGAAACTGATGACGATCATTCCTGGCCTGATTGCAAATTTCTATCACCTCAATCCTGGCTATCATATATTGATAGGCCTGGCAGCCACGAAAGCTGGTTGGATGACCTTCTTCGCGACATTTGACGCACTCAAGCTGTATGTTGGCTACTTTTGGGCATTCCTAAACATACATATATCCAAAACTTTGGCAGCTTTAACACTGCAACCTCTCTTTATTTCTTACTTTCTCTCAGACCACTTTCTGCCAGAGAATGGGCTGGGTTTTAAATACAACAGTTAGCTCCTAGAGAAGTTCAAACTGCGCTAGAAAAAGCCCGGACTGGCTAAGTATTTAGCCATAAAAGATTTTTTCTATTCCCGGTCCTTGCGGGTAAGAAAATGCTCTATTGACTTTAACTTTAGGTCAGTGTGTTGCGCTGCTAGCTCATTGTGAATGTCCTGCTGGCACGCACATATTGTTAATGCCAATTTATTATTTTTCCTTACAAATTTCTTTTTCCTTATACACCAATGGCCAAACTCAGCCTGTATAGTGGCTGGAAACATCTTGGCAATAATTACTCAAAACAACCTTACGCCACGAATCAGATCTAACTTATAACTAATTACAAATAAGTTGGCCTAAATAGACCTAAATCTTATCTTAGGTCTTAAATCTAGCTCCTCCAATTCGTTGGAAGGCGAACATAGCTGAAAACACAACCTTGAGCTGCCTTTGGCACGCTATCATTGCGTGGTGTATAAATGGTTCATTGGAGCCACATGTACGTCCTAGTGACCGAGTTAGTCAGTTCTTATGTCTGTCTGTCTGTCGCAAGAATTTTGTTATTAATTCTACACCTCGATCTCTAAGAGACTTCAGTCTTGAATCTCGATACAGGAGAAGGTTCTTCGGTTACCTCTTAGTTATCAGTTTATAGAACCTGCCAATACAATGGCGCAGGATTCGCCTTTGGAATATCTCTGCTGCTGCCACACCAATTTTGAAACAGGTAATCCAGGTTGGGGATGCGTAAGTCAGGATAGGCCGGCTTAACGTCTGACAGCAAACGGATTTAGCTTTGGTAGTCATGCCCATCTTATTAGCACAAAGGTGTCAAATGCGTTGAAATGCGGTTTTGGCAGCTTTGATTTTGCCCCGCACGTAAGGATTAAATTTTAGAGATTAAATTTTAGAGATCTTCAACATTTTAATCTTAGGGGCTCCGAAGGAGACAGCGAGTTTTCTGCTTTTATTGCGAATAATTTGCGATCACCGATTCTTAGAACGATTGCAAAATACACAAAGCTGTGTCTTACTTCCATTTTATTTGTTGTCAAAGTAAATAAAGACTAGATTCTACCAAGTAGTATTTCAGACTCTTTTTTTCTGCTTTGGGCAGATCATGGCTCGACGCAAATAAGAACGTGACACGCGGGGTGGTCAGCGCTAAATATGGTATAAATAATCGGTCTAGTATCAGAAACTTGTGGGACAAAAAAAACCCCTCGTTCCATACCCAATCGAAAGCCTTCTCGATATCTAAAGCACACAGTACTGTTGGAATGTTTTGCTCATTCAATTGAGACCATTTTTCAATTCTTCTATCTCCCGAGTTTTATTGTGCATGCAAAGAAAAAGTAAGAATTATTATGTCATATCAATATGCTACTCGAGATTTAACTCTTAATTTATGAATATCATATATTTATTTGAAGCATGACTTCAAAAGTTTTGGTTCACCTTAAAACAAACAAAATCTTTTTAGTTGTCAAAAATATTACTTTTTTCTTTAAAATTGTTTAAAAATCGAAAAGCAGTAACCTATCTTTTAACTTTGCCAACTACGAGAGATGTCGTAATATAGAATTAAAAGGAAAATATGAAGAAAAAAAGTGAAAAAAGACTATAAGGACTTTTAGTCTTGGTAGTTTAGGACTTTTATTTGATGCCCCAAGTTGCTTTTATAATAACTGTAAACTTCATTTCAGTTTTAAATCTTCAATTAAATATGAATTTAGGTAAATTATATGTTTCCTCATAAATCTAAACATTCAGAGAGAAGTGCTATAAATTTATCAGTAAGTGATTGAACGAATACTCGTTCTCAGCTTGTTTCTTTGAACTTGTCTGTTTGGTGGTCTGTCGTTCTTGTGCATGATCTGGAAAATGAATCTACGCTTATATTATTGGATCGAACATCAATTAGCTTCATCTTTGTCATGAAAACAAATTAATTGAAAAAAAGAAGATAAAAGAATAAAATTGTAAACATAAGTTTTTATTTCATCAACCATCATTTGAATTGTTTAATTTACCTACTGTTACCGTGCTGCATACTGCTATTCTCATTCATACACATAAATCTTATTATATATATTTTGTTTAAATTTACTTAAATGATTAGTGGACCTTAGTTATTATATTTTATGTGTATTAGTTATTACGTGACCGTTAACACTCTTCACCGTGGTGGAAGACTCGACGATTCAATTTTCGCACCAGCTTCAATGGTCGCGTTTTGAATGCGTGATTATAACAACCATAACGACCTTTATTGCTTTAACTAATTTAGAATCACGTTTCTAAAGAATGAGCATAATATTTCGTATATTGTGGTACCTACTCTTTGCATAACAAACAGGAAAACATGACGCAAATATTATATAAAAATTTCAATTTACATCCTACGTTCAAGCCTACGGCAAAACCTGTAAGTTTATGTGCGTCTCACTTCTAGGACGCATCATTGTCAATTATATCGGCAGGACGTTTTTTTCCTTTAAAAGGTCATAGTGAAAGGCAAAGTGTCTCCCGCTCTACCTTTACGAACACTTGTTTTTTGCTTTTATTTTCATCGTGCGTATTGCAGAAGCATTCCAGTTAATCTGGGCCTACAGGATACTTTAGATCGGACAAAACGAAACTGAAGTACAATAAAAAATAAATGAAATAGAGAGATACCTTTTTCGTTAGTGTACTCGAAGGATTTTCTAAATGGTCGCGCTCTAATTAAATCACTCGTTGGTCATGGTAGGCTTGAAACTTTGTCTGTGTGCCAGAGACTAGATGACCGAACGGAGTCCAATCACCATGCATAGAAGCACGAGTAGCTGGAAATTCAATTTTTGCTATTTTCTATTGAGCGAACCCGTTGCTAGCATGAATATTGTGGCAAATTGAAGTGTTCGTAGCAGTCACTTTAATTTAACGTTTTTGTCCTGGAAGCGGCACAAAACCATTGGTCTAAGCCTTTGAGGATATTCGTTTGACTTTAAAAAAATAAAACTAGTTTTTCATATGTGTAGTTTCTACACTAAGTTTTCATATAGTTCCTACACACATATCATGACTGCAAAAATAAGTAAAATATTCTATGATTTATTTTATACAACTGGCATAACAAAGAGCTTTGAATCCACTTGTAATTATCTCTCTGAGGAGATCATATCTACCACTGTATTTTAGTGTGTAAATTAGAACAATTTTTAAGTTTTTTTTTCACACAAAAAACACCATCAGAAGCTTTAAGCGAAATTTCTTTTAAATCATGTACCATCGTTTGCTCATTACGCGAATAAACTCAATTAACTTTCAGTCGCTGAAGTGAAGTGTTACAACATATAATTATTTCATTGGTCGCTTTCGCTTGGTCTGTAATGTGTATATACTCGTAGGTATGTGCATACGTACATATATATTAGCTGCCTGTGTGATGTTTTCATTGCGAGTCCAATTCACCTATTATTATTGCTGGAATAAAGGCCGCTGTGGGAAATGTTGCGATTAAGCGACTGATATTGAACATCGCAATGAATGGCAAACATTCGTTTTCAATGGGAAATTGAAATAATTAAAACACATCGCTGAAAAATGAAATTTACCTTTGCCTTTATTTGACGTTCTTTTTACCGTGATCAAACTAGTACACAGGCATGCATACATTTGATATGTGATGTGATGCAAATTGGACTGTTTTTATTGGAAATTATACAGCTTTGATATTGGATTTAATTTATTTTTTGTTTACTCATTTGGCTCAAGCACGTTTCCATATTATTTTATGAGAAATGTGTAGTTATATTATTTTTGCGCTAACCCATTGATTGGTTGCATCAATCAAAATGCTTGAAGTTTCTGAAATTGGAAAATGTGGAACAGCAAATCGCAGAAGGTTTTTTTTTAGTGTTTCAAAGAAAAACATAAATCTGAAAGCTTTGTTGACTAAAGTGTTTGTCAGTACCGTTTTTGTGGTCTGGTGCAGGATGTTCTCCAACAAGCATATTGGGATCATCATCAACGCGGCACAACAGCCCGACGTCGGGCCTTGGCCGCCTTGATCGTTCTCCTCCAATTATCTCGGTCACGTGACCGCGTTCTCCAGTCTTAGAACCCCAATAGTTGCTCGGTGTCCGCATATACTGAGCTCTCCCAACGAGCTCTTGGTCTTCCTCTTGGACTCGCTTAGTCGACTCGTCTTGCGTTCATGACACGTTTTGGCATGCGATCGTCATCCATGCGCTGCACGTGCCCAGCCTACTGTATCCGTTGTAATTTGACGATATTGGAGACTTCCAGCTCTGTCGCTGTCGATCATATTTTCGGAGGCTTGGGTCAGGGTCCATGTTTCGCAGCCATAGCACAGCACAGGTCTTATGATAGTTTTATAAACCTGGAGCTTAGTCTTTCTGTGCACATACTTTGATTTCATAATGGGGAGGACCGAGAAGAATGTCTTATTTACTAGTTGTATCCGTCGCTTGATTTCATCAGTTTCGTTGGCATCACTCAATAGGCTGCTACCCAGGTAAACGAAGTTGTCCACGAATTTGATGCTAACGTCCCCTACGTTGATGGTCATGTGCGCTGGCGTCCTTGTCCTAGATTGCATCATAACTTTCGTTTTGTCCTCGTTGATTCGTAGTCTAACTTCCTTTGCTGCGGTGTCAAGTCTAAGCAGAAGTTCTTCTGCATCGGTCATTTTGCGAGCCATGATGTTAATGTCATCCGCGTACGCTGCCAATTGTGCCGACTTAAAAAGTAGCGTGTCATTGCCCGAATAGCGAACTCAAGTGCCAGGTTGAAGAGCGTGGGCGCTATTCCATCGCCCTGCTTCAGGCCAACCAGAGTATCAAAAGGATCCGTCAATCTGCTCTGGACCCGGACCTGCGAGACGAAGCTGCATCGTCATCTTTATTAGTCTCACTAATTTGGCCAGTATACCGAATTGCAGCATGATGCTGTATAGTGCGCCTCGGTCGATTCTGTCTTATGCTTGTTTAAAGTCGACAAAGATGCTTGTTTAAAGTCGACGCTGTATTCCCAGCACTTTAGCAAAATAAACTTGACCGTGAAGAGCTGGTCGATTATGGAGCGACCAGATCTGAAACCGCCTTGATACTCAGCAATGATTTCTTCCACGAACGGTTTAATCCTATACTCCAGGATTTTTGACAGAATTTTTTAGGCCGCACAGACTAAGGAGATGCCTCTGTAATTCTCACACCGCAGTTTATCTACCTTTTAATGTATGGGAAAGTTGATGCTTCTATGCCAATCGTCTGGGATCATCTCAGTCTCCCATATTCGCAGCAGTAGTTGATGTAGCGCACTTAATAAGCCCGCCACACCAGACTTGAGTAACTCAGCAGGTATCTCGTCACCACCCGACGCTTTGTTTTTTTTCAGTGGACGCAAGACGAGATCAACTTCTTTTACTGTCGGGAGTTGTGTGGATGGGGGTTTACATCATGAAGCTCAGCTACTGCTGCCATGATGTTTGATGGCGGATTCCATCTTTGTCCTTACAGAAGCTAGTCCTGGGTTGATAGCCGTTTTTGATAGTGTTTTCTAGTCTGTACGCTTGTCTGGTGTTCTTGCTACACTCTATACTTTGATAATAGGAAATATATTCATTTTTTCGTTTAAAATAACGAATCACAATTTTTTTTACACATTCGATGTGCATTTTTCGCTTTTACGTCATATCAGCTGAATAATATACAGTTTTTTGTAAATTGAAGCAAAAAGAGTGTAAATTTACTAGTTTGCTATTCACCTTTGCGCCAAAGCCATAAAATTGCATAATTATTTAGGGTAAAATTATACGATTTGGTCGTACGTAAAATATTTTTTTTACGCATTTTTGTAAATTTACATCTTTAATAGTAGGAAACCAGTTTCCTACTATTATAAGGGTAAAATTCAACCAAAATTTTTTTTGTGTGTAACTAGGTTGACATTATAACTATTTCCGTTTCTTACGCCTAATTATTCTACTGGATATTCGCCGTAGCTCGTCATATTTTTCCTTTTTGGCTCTGGTTGCACGTTGGATCCATTGTCTGCAGGCTTCGTTTTTTGCGTCAAGTGTGTCTCTGCATTCTTCGTCAAACCATTCATTTCGCGCTTGCGGGCTTTGTATCTCACAACGTTTTCTGCCACATCTTTGATCGTATTTTTGAGCTCTTCCCAGAGCTCGTGGACACCTACGTTGCTGAAGTCGCGCAGCATTGGTGACATTCTTTCCTCAAGCGCGGTCGGATATGTATAATAAAATACTGCTGGGAAATGTGCATTATAACCAATTTAAGATTCTGTCAGGTGCACATATTCCACGTTTGTACAAAATAGTACAGATATGCAGAAAAAACAATGGACAAATGCTATATTTGCATTTTATTGCTTTACTCAAAACAGACTACATTAAATCAACATTAAAATTACTCGACATCTTGAATCATTGGATACAACCTTCTCGTCTATTGTGACTACGCCGTTGAGTCCTTTAAATGAGGAAATAATGCTGAAACAGAAATGATAATTTAAGAAAATGCATTATCTGGTGCACTTGAAAATTCCATTGCATCTCCTTTAAAAATTGAAATGAGAAAATGAAGTATGTGTACATCATACGAACCTTCGGATCTGCTTCCTTCCAGCATCTATGCAACCAGAAAGCTCGCTCGCAATTCGTGTCGCCCTTTGGATATAGACATCTTTTGCCCATATGAAGAGCAATGTCATGCATTGAATCGGGTAACGAATCATGAAGCTTCTCTAAATGAACTTCGCCGTCTTCGTGCAAGACATCCGTGGCATGGAACACGCAATACATGTAGCACTTGAGAGCCTCGTCCTCATGAATTTCGCCGTCGCTGAATTCCTTAATAGCTTCTGAAAAAGTGCATGGAAGAAGAAGCATGTGAGCAAGCAAGCAAGCAAACAACCACTCACAAAGATGCATATGGGAAAATAATGAATAAAAGTGACTTCCTGTCGCATTAGTTAAAATGCTAGTTGCTGACGTTAGGCAGAAGTGAGTGCATTGCACTATCACGTCGCTGCAATGTCGAATTCTAATAAGACGCCTGCATTCTGTGTATCTCCTTAAAGAACTGGTACTCGTTGCTTGTTCCGAAGATCAGTGTGAGCAAAATTGGTGTAGATGATAGCTACATTTTTTTGTTCTTCCAGTTTCTATATTTAATGTGCACTTTGTTAACTCTTTGCAAACCTCAGATCTTCGTAACAGACAATATTAAAATTGAAAATATTTAACAGAGCACAGTTACAATATCTGTGTAGAATGAAGTGAAACACTTGAAAGAAAATTATGATTGCCAAACAAATTAACAGCCTAATTTTTATTCGTACTTAGTGCTAGCATTAAAACATTTATTTTGATATGTCTAAAATGTGTGCTGTTTTACTTAAATGTTTAATCTAGTTTGAATAAATTTGACCATAAGGACAATTTTGAAACTTATAGGGGTTGTTTTGATTTAATTGCGTTTATGATCGAGCGATTTCGCGTCCCGTGATGCGATTGAGTTTCTCTTGCAGCGATCAAATGTTTTGTTACTTACGACGTCTCTCACAATGCCGTGATATCGCGAATAAGGATTCCGCTCGATTAGCGATGGAGCTCTAATTTTTGATTCAGTGAAGTGAATCGCTGACAGGTTGGATGTCTGGGCTACTAAACAGGGAGCTCTTCAGGGTAATCGGGCTCTCACTATTTTTACCTTTCGTAGTTGGCGATGTCCGGTTACTTGGGTTAACTCTCAATTATCTGTCCGATTTATTCCTGTCCCGAACTGACAGCATCTGCATCACTAATTCACTTGTATATCGGCTCTTCAGGTAGGATCAGTTTTCTGGAAAATTTCTACACTTTTCTTCCCTGCCAACCTTGGTCAACAGCTTTCGTACTTTTCACAGTTTCTTTCGTTGTATGCAATTGAGAGCCGCCACAGGTTTGTAGAGTATTCAGCAGTGTATTAATAGCAGATTATTTAAGAGTATTCAGAGCTCTCAGTGATTTTTTTCTATGACTCTTGCTGATTTCATGTAAATTTGGGCATTATGCAAATTTTTATGGTTAACGAATTTGATGAAAAATAATTTACGATAAACCAATAGTTGACGACATAAATAATAATAATAATAATAATAATAATAGCAATGATTTTCATGGCTTTTGGTCTTGAATAACTTTTTTGGTCTTCTGATTGCTTTTTGACACAATGTTTCTGTTATCTAAGGAAATTCCGTTAATAAACCTTCAATTGGATTTTTTTTTATTTATTTGAATTTTTGGCGCATAATGCTAAAGCATGTTTGATTGTGATTATTACAGACTTTAAGAAAATATAGCTACTAGTCAATTCATGAACGTGTTATCACTAATATTGTTGCATGTATATATGGATCAAAGATCAGTGACGGCACGTAGCATCAAAGTTTGGGTCGGTCAGAACAAAATTTATGCTTCATAAACTTACATTTTGATAAAAGGGATAAGACTTGACCTTTGTACATAAATATGTTCCAATAAGAACCACAAAAATTGCTAGAGCATTGGCGCTAGTGGAGGAGGAAGAAGATGACAAATGTATCACAAATTAATCAAACTTGAATAAAATACATCTCTAAAATCAGCATCAAGCGCGAAAACAAAATCCCAAAAGCATATACAAAACAATAAATTTTTATATTAATTTTTCTTTATTATCGTTTTAATTACCTTGAAATAATTGAATATATCAGCATAAAAATTATCATTTTTTTCGTCATCTTGTTATTATTAATTTATTTTTAGTATCGATTTCCGTAACTTTACTATTAATGACAAAGTATTGAAATGCCATTGAGCTGCAAGCCTCATGTATTTAAAGGTTGTTTTCTTCTTTGGTTTTTTCTTTGCGTATAGATTTCTGTATAAAAATATGTTTTTTTGAACCATATTTTTTACTTGTATCAAGGACTGTCCGAGCTCAGTATAATTTGAGCCCCCCAGTATCGTTCTGTTGGTCTAAGTTCAGGACAATTTGGTGCGTTGGCCTCCTTGAGGACAAAAGTGACGTGGTTGCTTTTATACTACTCTAACGTTTTCTGAACATAATGATTTGATGCTAGGTCAAGCCAAAACAACACGCACCCTTCATGCCTGTTAAGGAGAAGCAACAATCCTTTCTGCGGACATTCGTCGATGCAAATCTAGGCATTAATTGTGCCTTCCGCTACGAAAATATTGCTTTAGACCATATCGACAAATTGCCTGTTGCTTGCACCTACTGTTTAGTAAATTCACCGGTTCTCTTCGATATAAGTGCTTCCTTTAGAGCACCGTTTGCTTTAGCAGAGTAAAATTCATGACCACAAATCTTCCTGAAGTCCGCATGAATCTCGTCATCTAAACTGACTCTATCGAATTTCGTCTCATATTGATCGTATAATTTTCCTGCTCTCGTTTTCGCTACTTTCTCCTTTTCTTCGGATCGGTCTTGAGCTTTCTACACCTTATTTGTTCTCAAGATGAACGTTTCTTCATTCAATCGACCGTTGACTTCGATGTATTAACAACTACTGCCTTATTTCGAACGGAAATCTTTGGTTTTCCTCACAATTTTCTTCGCTAAATCCTAGTCTATAAGTGTAGATTTTCTTCCTGATCCACATTTCTTTGTAACAGCTAGCTCTTTTTAAAAATTTGCTATTACTCGTTTGACCCTTGAAGATAACGTTTTAAGGTCCTGAGCAATCTTTGAAAACTTGACTTTGAGATTTTCCACGAATTTGAAAATAATTTGCTATCGTGCTTTTTCTTGTTTCGACTCTATTTTGCCAGATAAAGAGCTTTTGGATGGCTGAGTGCTAATATAGTTTTCTGCCTTTAATATAGAAGGTTACGATATGGCTTAAAGATCTGGAGCAAGTATATACACAGAAATATTCACAAAGATAGAAGGGTCAAATTTTACTGGGACAGCCCTTATTTCAATTTCCTCATTAGCAGCTGCACAGCTCACTTCTCAATAAAAACACACAGCAAATTAATTAAAAACGTTATCTTTTTTAATTTATCAAAATCTTCTTACCACCCCTAAAAACACTAGGCACTTTTCAACAAAAAATAACACGCTCTCTACCTTTTTCTATTCATACAATGCTATTTCACAGAAACAAAATCTTTTTCGAAACAGAAAGCATTCTAAAATTGACTTAAGCGAAGCGTAACATTGCGTTTACGCTACACGTGGTTACTAAGTGGAGTTCCAGCAGAAAGCAGCTGGTCGCAAAGAAATTTGTATTGCCTCATCTCAGGGCCGTAGCCAGCCGTAGGGCCCACGAAACCACGAAATTCCAGGACAACTTGTCACCAGCTGCTATAGAAATTGGAAAAATGCGAGGGAAGATTTTGGAAAGCATGCAAACAAAGAATACCACAAGACTTGTGCCGAGTATGCCAAAAATTTCCTTGAGGTATCTTCAGGAAAACGATCAGATATTATATCTCTAATGGATATGCAGCAAGCCAAAGAGAAAAAAGAAAATAGAGCAGCTATCATACCAATAATAAAAACAATTCTTTTTTGTGCTGAGCAAGAATTACCCTTGAGAGGCGATCACGATAGTGGACCTTTGTCGTTGATAAGACCACAACTGAATGATGGAAAATTCCGAGCTCTTTTGCGATTTCGAATCGATTCCGGGGATGTAAGTTTGGAAAAACACGTTATCAATCATTCGAAAAATGCCCAATACATGAGTTCAGATATTCAGAATGAAATAATTCAAATATGTTCCGACATTGTCATCAGGAAAATTATTCAGAAAGTTGATAATGCACCATGCTTCACCTTGCTCGGGAATGAAACCATGGATATATCAGGAATTGAACAAATGTCAGTATGTCTCAGATAACTCGACTTCGACGAAGACTTGCGAAAACTGATTATTCGTGAAGATTTTGTAGGATTTGTACCGATTTACAACCAGACTTCTGAAAAAATAACTTAAGCTCTCCAGAAACGTTGTAAAGAGTTGAGCCTCAAAATGGAAAAATGTATTGGTCAAGGTTACGATGGAGCACGTAACATGTCTGGTCATGTCAGTAGTGTCCAGGCGAGAATGAAGAATCTGTACCCATTGATGATGTACGTTCATTGTTATAGCCATCGTTTGAACCTCGCATTGTCAAATGCCATGTCAGTCCCACCTGTTCGGAATTGTCTTCCGATTGTGAAAGATGTCGTGAACTTATTTAGAAACCACGCGTATGCGACGAAAATTCTTCAAGATCTCATCCAAGAATATGCTCCAGAGAGCAAAAAGAAGAGGCTTATTCGTCTTTGCGAAACAAGATTCATCGAACGACATGACAGCATACTATCTTTCGTAGAACTGTTCGAAATCATCCACATGGGATTAGAAGAAATTTCAGAAAAATCTTGGACTATTTCGAAAACTGCGGCCTGCTTACTTGCAGTAGTTCAGAAAAGCGAGTTTCTCGTCAGTCTCTTGGTTTGTAACAGACTTTTCAGCTTCACGCTTCCTTTGTCAGTTCAACTGCAAGAAAAGTCACGTGATTTGGCATCAGCAGTAGAGCATGTTCACGAAATCGTGTATATACTTCAAGAAGAACGAAAAACTGCGGAAGTATCGTTCAGCAAAATTTTCATAGCAGCTGAAAAACTTGCAAACGGCACATTCGATATGGAGCTGAAAGTTCCGAGACTCACGTTGAAGCAAACAACTCGTTCCAATTATCAAACAGACTCTGTTGAATCGTACTTTCGGTCTACTGTTTTTATTCCTTGCCTCGATACGCTGATTCAGAATTTGTCAGACAAATTTCTTAATGAGAACGCGGGAATCTTATCAAGCTTACAGATACTTCTCCCTGGATTTGCTGCAATTGAAAAAGTAGATGACTTGCATAATCTTTCGCCATACTTTGTTGATCGAGTTTCAGAATCCGCTGTAAAAGCTGAGTATAAATTGTGGTGTGAGAAATTATCGGGACTCGAGAAAGATGCCGGGGTTTTACAAGTATTGGATTTTTGTGACACGAGCAGATTTCTAACAATCAAATATATTTTAACAGTTTTGGCAACTCTTCCGGTCACAACGGCAAGTGTAGAAACGTCATTTTCGACACTTAAAAGAATCAAGACTTACTTACGTAACTCAACGGGCAATGAAAGACTCAGTGCACTCGCAGTACTGTCAATTCATGGGAACTTAAGTATCGATCCGAATGAAGTTCTCGAGATTATGGCAGCAAAGAAATTGCGAAAGTTAAAATATTAAATTTTGTCTACTGGATTGACGCTTTTGTTTGACAATTGATATGTATGTGCGTGACTGATAATTAAAATTACAGTGACAATATTGATAACAACAAAGCAGTTTTTCACTAATGAGTCCAACTTTGATAACAAATATCAATGCAAGACACCCATCAACCATTTCCGCCCCCTCCTCCTCAAACAAAATTTATAACTATGTTTTGGGAGGCTAAGTTAATCCGCAGCAAATTATCCTAGGATAGTTTTAGCGGTGGCTTGGCTATAGAGTGCAGAAGAAGTTCGGGTTGGAGGCTGTTAAGGATGCGTAAAAGGCGAAAAACAGGAGAATGGAAGTAAGTATCTGCATTTGCAAATGGTGCTTCAAAAACAACATTTTGTCCCTCATGTTGCAGAAGTTAGACAGCCGCGGCACGGTCAAATTTGCACACTTTGTTAGTGGAGGAAGATTAAGGAGCGATGGACATTCATTATATATAGAGAAGATTTTATTTAAATAGTAGAGGACAGACCATCTACAGAATTGACTACAGTATTCGAGTTTGGAGTAAATAAGGGTAATCAATGTGCTAACAGAAGCGGGAATGCTAAAAGAATTATGACAGGAACGCATCGCAAGGTCCGCAATCCTGGAGGCTTTTTCGTAATGGGTCGATCAAAAGTTAAAATAAAACATTGGAAAATTGTTGCTGAAGAGTTTTAATAAGAGCGGTCTTAGTAAATTTGCAGTATAATAAGATAAAAAAATAAAAACTATTTAATATGAGGCACTATATCTCCACGATTCCACTCTTCCACAATTTTCTTCTACACCTAGGTTATCTTAAACTAAATGTCATTCAAACTAATAAAATACATACAAGTTAGTAGATCGTATACAACCAAGTTAGTAGATCGTAGTTTTCAGTGTGTGGTTTCTGATTTAAGTTCAGTTACTGATGATCAACCAGGGTCCCACACCGGGCACTGAATTTGTCAGGGGCAGCACATATCACTCCACTCTCCAACAAATCGATTATCGTAAGAGTTGACTAATATTTTTTTTAAGAATATGAAAATCTCAAGTTCTAATATAATACTACATGCTAATCAATTTCGCAAAAAAAAAGCATATCAGCTAAACATTACACTAAGCTAATTGACTAATCAATTATCAATACTTGAGTGGCTGAGCAGGTAGAAATTTACTTTTAACCCTGCTCATAGTTCGAATCTAGCTACAATAGCACGCCAAACTGTGAGCTAATCAAGCTACGAATATGTAGCAGAATTAAATTAGGGGCAATATGAATCGTCGAACTTATCCCTTCATACTCCTGCGAAATAAAGTTTCACCAAACTTCAACCCGCGAACCTGACAAGAGTTGAAGTGGGGCTACTTTATTTTTAATCAGCAAAGAATGTAATGACCAAAATAATGGACTAACTAATTATCCCAAACAAACCGCGTTGCCATGAAAAACTGCCATATGTTCCATGCTATGCTTAAAGCCCCACTTTAACTCAAATGGCTTCAACTTTTTAATAGAATCTGCAATTTCTCATGGTTGAACTAAAGTCACATCATTGAAGTTTTTTTTCAATGTATTCTTCTTGACATCTCGGAAACCATAATGGTGGCTGCGTTTTTTTAAACATTCAATGAAGTCTATAACTGCTGGCTATAAGTATGAGCTATATACCAGCAAATATGACAGATAATAGAAAACACATAAGCGTCTGAAGCTAAATCACATGAACAGAGTGTGAAAAAAATCCGCATCTTATGCTACAATATTGTTGCTACTCAAAATCCAACTCACCTTCCGTGACTCCTGTTTCCTTTACACATCTGTCGTGAGCCGGCTTTAGTGCCTTGAGTAATTCCGGTGGAGGATACTGTGCAAGAACAGAAGAAGAAAATTTATAAAATATTATTTATGTCTCGCAAGGAAACTAATACAATATGCCAGCGTATGGCATGCCATTCTCGAAACACTTTGAAACGAAAGCCATGTGTGCGATTTCACTCGGAGCCATATGCGCGCCACATCTACTGCCCTAAATCGATAAATACTTCATGGACGCTAGGTACCTCTGCATCTCTGCGGGGCTGAATTTTTTGGCAAAGGACTCCATCGTGGTCGACATAGTAGACATAGAGCAGTGCAGCCGAAACAAACCAAGGAAAGAATTCCATCGTCGATATTATGTTCGTGGATGCACTGGGTCGGAAAAGGCAACTAAACTGTACTTCAGCTCTAAACTAACGTTTTGACCACTCTGTGAGCGGTTGATGTTGAAGCTATGGATCTACGGCAAAAAAAAAAACACCAAGAAAACTGCCTGGGACCCAAATTGATATGTCGAGAAGCTGTATGAACGATTCTTTTTAAAGGTTTCGCTCGATTGGAAAACTGAACAGTAGCGATGAGTAATTCGCTCGCTCCCAGGCTACGGAGAAGGGGTTGATTTTACCGTCTCTATGTGCGACCACAGTCGAGTTAAAATGTAATTACAAGTTTGGCAGGCATGTGAAAAATTAAATCGTAATTTACGATCCACTGACATGCTGTCAATCATTTTGATAAATTAACAATATGGTAAACGTTCGGGACGCATTACGATCCCACAACACCCACATTAGAACCACCTAGTTTACCACCGCATAACAGCATAACATGCTATAATCTTCCAGTTGCACACTCGTCACCGTCTCCTTGGAAGCTTGCTGATGTATTGCATGGTAACGGTGTGACAGATGAAAAATAATCTCGCATGAAATGCAAACTTGTAATAGATTTTAGATGATCTCGAGTATTTCTACGCGAATAATAATCGTATTTGAGGATGGATGTATGATATGTGAATGCGTGGATAGATATGTATGCACATTTGCTGTAAAATGTTTTCATTTGCGAGTAGAGTTAGTGATTATTGTAGACAGCGAGTTGGATGAATGGTTTAGCCTTGATATTGATGTCATTTCAAACGGACTTGTTAGGTGAATATCATGATCAATCGATGTATTTTCACGTGCGGCATAAATATGTATTAGCAAAAAAATCGAATTGGAAATAAATTAGTAATTGCTTGACCACAAAATCGAACAACGGAAATTATCACTTAAAATCTAAAATTCAATCGATGATTTCAGTGTTAAACTTCATCAGAGAGAAACTATGCGATAGTCAATTGTGTTGTTTTTCGCAATAAGATAGAACATTATATTAAAATTATTTTTTTAGTCTTATAAAAGAAATAAAAAGTTAAAAAATGTATGATATCTGTGTGTGTGTGTTTTGTTCTTTTGGCTCTTTTGTTTTTTATAAACTGGATGTACAGTACCAAGTACTTTCAAATGTCCACATTTTTCTCTCTTAAAATCTCCATCATAAAGTTAAAATGAGTTAAAGACGCTGGTTTTATCTATTGTTTTCGGAAACTATCTTAATCTCGATTGCTTAGTTCGGCTGTCCAGCCATGTTGAGGTATTAAGAATTCAGTTTATATGAAAAATTAGGGGCATTATCGCCATGTTCGAATAAGGATTGATCTGACTTTCTAGAGCACGATCAAAGTCTGAACGTGTCTCAAATCACAGCACAAGTTGGATTTTGCTATAGTAACGGTCAAACAATCATGACAAAACCTCTAGCTTACGCGATAAGTTCGTGCATCTTAATGGCTAAAGCAATAGTGTCTGGAGCATAAGGTCTTTAGTTCAAATCCAGGTACGGATGGAGAAGAATTATGAGTAAAATGTCAATTTATTATAATTTTTAACGAGCCTTCGGGTTTTAAAGGATTAATAATAGAAAATTCCTGCTTGAGCATTACTAACAGAAAAACAAACCATACTTAAAACGAATTGCGACAGTTCAAGGATAAATTCGGAAATAATAAGAATATTTCTACACATCATTTGGAAAGAATTCCTGACTTCGATCGTAAATAAATTATTTTTACAAATCATCTTATACTTGTATAGTTAAAAAAGCTGAAGAAATAGGATTATGCACTTTAAGAAGTAGGTCTTTTAATTTTCGATGCATATAACTAACGGTTGTTTTTACATAAAATATATAAAATTTTCTAATATTTTAGAAAATGTTTTTTTTTTTTTAATTTCATGTTAAATTCAAAGATTGTGTTTCAATTTTTCAAATTCATAGCTGAAAGTCACAAAGCCAACTGGTTTTAATGTCAATATTCTAACGAATTCTTTATATACTTATGGAATACTATCTAAACTCTTTAAATCAAATGTTCAATACAAGTTGGTTTTTATTCGCCCCTTAAAAATCTATGCAAAAAAATTGAAAAAAAGATGACATTCTGCTTGTCCTATGAAATAGGCTTCAAGCGGTAACGAAGAACGGCTAATAAGTTCGCGGCCTGAGGTACTTAGCACTGCCATCAACTTGTTACTGATAACATTAATTGTGTGAATCATTGTTAGTATAAATAAGAATTTTTTTTATAACAAGCAGCGACGATTGCAGAGTTGTAAGGATTTGTTTGGAATTGTGGCCGTGTGATTTGGATGAAATTTATAACCGCAATGTGACCATTGATTAAACTTGGGTTTATCAGTATGATTCCGATTCCAAACAAGAGTCTCTGCAGTGGATAAAAAAAGTAAAGCCACCAAAGAAATTCAAATATTATTCATGGTTTACTTGGCTAAAGGGACTACAATGAGCGGCCAGTATTACGCTTACTGAGTCAGGCTCATGAGGTAGTTGCACAAACAAAACGTGGCAAGTTGGCGCGACAAGCAAGACAACACGCCCGTTCACATTCATACTTTGAAACCTATGGGATTCACATAAGTTGGCATCTCACCGTACAGTCCGGACATGGTTCCTAGTGACTTCTTCCTTTTTTTCAAATTTACAAAAGGAGTAACGGGGACGAACATTTTCGGAAGAAAGTGAGATGAAGGCAGGCGTCGAAAACTATTTTGAAGTAAAATCGAAAGAAGGTTTTTTCCAGTAGTATAAATGCATTATATTTACGATCTGAAAATTGTATTTCACTTGAGAGGGATTGAAAAATAAAAAAAAATGAAACTATACTTTTCATTCATTAAGTATCTTAGGCCGCGAACTTATCAGAAGAAAATTTGCGATAAGTGAATCCCTACCTCTCTGACTTTAGGACGAAATATGAACTGTTTATGGGCATGGTAGGAGCCCCTAACACAGATTGAATAAAATTTTCATCTGCGATTAGATCCCAATACATTACTACACACCCAAGTCTAAAATAACTAATGTGGAGTGGCTTTGAACTGTTTTTTTTTTGCCACCGAGATATTTAAGATACTAATTACGTGAATAGATGTTGCACAGCAAATGCAGCTTGTTACTGTGAGCGTATGACTGCAGCGAATTTCCCTTGTTGAACGAAGAAATATGGTCGAAAATTCATTTTGTTTCGCGACGACATTTGGCACCATACAACCACTGCGATTAATAGAAAGTTAATTCGTTTGATCTTCTTTTTTAGCCCATATTTTATTATTTAGCCCCTTACGATTTTGAAGTCAATGGACACTTATAGAAGAACGGCCATTGTACGATTGGGTCCTAATATAACTCTCTTTATTTTAATGTATGAAACCTTTCGAACCCATAAAAAAAAAACATTTTTGAATTGAAAGGTTATGCTAAAGGTGCAGTTATTTTACTACAGGAAATAAAATCATTTAAGAAAAAATTGTATATAATTTACTCATTTTTACTTGCAAAACTTGTTTTGATAAGGTAAATTTACAATGCTTTGAATATTTCTTGTCATATGGCCAACTAAGTATAATACACTATGGATACTATTACTTAAAGTTCTCTTAATATTTGAACTCAATCCAACCAAAAAAGCGCACTTCGTCTCAGTATCGTAATTAGAGAATCAAGAGTTTTAAGACGGTAGAGATTTCAAGATCAATTGCATATTTGCCAATGTCAAATTATTGAAACCACCTGGGCCTTTCAACTGATTTCGTTTTAATTTCAATTCAAAGCCTGGTGTTCCAATATGATTCACAATTACACGTCCTAGATTGCGACAAATGAGGCTACTGTTCTATCGACTACAGTTCATATTTCAAGCAATAACATACTTTCTTACAACGAAATAGAGTTATATGATTATATGCCCACGTTGGGCGCAAAATGTTTACTAGGCTTTACATCTATTATTTTTCTCAACATTTACTTTGAAAAGCGTTGGCGAGTATTTCCAAAAGTATGAAAATTTTTGATAGTTTTCTTCAGCAAATATCTTCGCTCAAGAAAAAATTTAGTTTGCATATATGTAATGCATGTTAGTAATGTGTTATATGATGACTCAATAGCACGAATCATATTGGTTATATTAAATCTAATAATTAAGTTTATTAAATCTAATAATTAAGTTAAATAAAATGCTGTTTTTTTTTTGGGCTGAAACATAATCCATGATTCAGATATACCCACTTGTGCCCCAACTTTTTATGCGAAATAGTTGGGTCGGCTAAGAAAATGTCTGTGTAGAGAATAATTTGAAAAATAAATTGTAATTGAGCTCTTTCATGGATTGAAACGATTTCAGTTATTTATCTTAAAAAATCGCTTTCGGAGCAAACATGTGACGTTTTTAATTGAATCTGAGCCCCGGGCTTTGATATCGCTACGTTTTTCAAGCAAATTAATCAGATTTTTCTTCACTTTCAAATTAAAAGGTTAGTTTACTGTGTAATTTATGTAAAAATTTCTTTTATGTCTAAAATTACATTAAAATCGATGAAGTTTAAAAAACAAAATTATAAATTAGCAAATAATTCAGGAATAAAAATTATTTTGATTAATTAATTGAATAACCATTATGAATGATAATGTGAATATGATGCACGAATAATTATTAAGTTATTTTCATAATTCATTTTGGTTAACATCACAACTAAAATTAAATGAAGTAGTTCGCTTAATAGTAGGTATGTCCAAAATTCAAACAATCTTAGCTATGCACATGTATAAGTATCTCCTAGCTGAAGCTGTTTTAAGATTACACTCCTTAAGGCTCGTATTCACCGGAGCTCGCGCACAGCTCGCGCTCAGATTTGACGTCATCAATGCTTGTACACGAGCTGAACGCGAACAATGTACACGCTCTCCATCCACAACGCCCACATCAAGTACGCAAACAGAAAAGTAGCTTGCGTGCTAACACTTTTAGTGTGACATTTGCTTCCGAGCGCGCGTTCCGTACGCGCACTGCTTCCATGCTTCCCAATCAATTTTGATGAAGAAGAAATTGTTATTCGTTCAGTATGCTTTATGATACTGTCATAACTTTCTAAAAAAAAATGAAAAATGCACGATGTTGGGTTCGACCTTATATAAACTTAACATTGTTAAGTGATTTAAAAATTGATAAATTAAGTGGATTTCGCAATTTTACACACATTTCATCATCTGATTTTGATTTTTTGTGACAAAATTGAGCGCCTTGTAGGAAAGAAAAATACAAATTATCGGCCATGTGTGGACGTAAAAACAAGACTTGCAATTACGAGTACTTTGCGTTGTTTTGCTACTGGTGACAGTTTTATTAGTCTTTCGTATCTTTTCAAATTATCAAAACAATTAACTAGTTTAACAGGCTCTCATATCTGTAATGCACGACTATGTCCAAGTAAGTATCCATATCTATATAATTTTAAAAATTCAATAGAGAAATAAGTATATTTTTTTTAATAACTCATTTAATTTGATCTTAATTAGAGTTATTAGAATTAATTAAAATTATTAGAATTAATCTTGATTAGAATTGTCCCACAAAATAGGATATTCCTCCACTTTATTAATTAATTAATAGGTGTGTGTGCTTTTCAACGTGTGCTTTTCAACAGAGTGTGGAAAGCAAGGAAGCAGTGCAACGAGCAATCGAAGTACAAAGTTTGCACATCCACACCAAGTGCATCTGCGCGCAAACAGAGCGTTGCATCCAAACCCGCGAACATTTTCGGTGGAGACGTATCCAAATGCAGCCCGCGCGCAGCTCGCGCACAACTTTTCGTTTGTTTGCGCTCTGTGCGCGAGCAGCTTTTGGTGTAGACGATAGCTTGCTGGCTAAGCGCGAACAGCACGCACGCAGCGCGTTTGGTGTATACTAGCCTTTAAATTTATGGTAGAAAACTGATCGTAAAAAAAATTATTCGTTCACTAGATCCAACAAAGTTTCGTACTAAGCTAACTGCGCCAATCTTGTCCCACCACAAAATTAAAAAATTAATTTATGTCCTCCGAAAATTTCGACTGGCCCATATCGTAGTGGAAAACCGGAGCACGCAGATGGGGCAGATAAATTTTAAGTAAAAGACAATTCTTAAACTCTAGTTCATATATTTTTTCAGCCCTGCAATATTGGCTTTCCAGCTGAGATTTTCATTATGTGAAAGTCTTTAGTAATTTTTTACTTCAATTTGATGTATTTGGATAAAGAGAATAAGCCCCTTCACAGAGCCCTGTAAGAGGCCAGATAAAATAGAGGAACAGGAAATTGTTGAATCCAAAATATGTACGCCGTGAACTCTTTCTGTTAAGTATGACCGAAACCAGTCTTGAGAAATTCCTCTCAAGCTGAATTGTATAAACAATTTACTAATCAACACAGCCTATCGAGTCAAAAGCTTTAGTTACGTCAGCAAAATCAGCACAAACGTAGTTATTGATTTAAATTCATATTGATTACTGTAAAAGAAAGCAGTATGCTTAAATTAATCTACATGTTGGCTTTTCATCAGTATTTTTTCAAATACTTTAAGACGCTTTGGAAAAACAAGAAATTGCTCAGTAGTCATGTAGGTCCAATTTTTTTCAAGCACTAAAAAAATACAGAATTCTCGTAAGAAAAATTTTAATAACTGTTATTGCAACTGATTTCGCACTGTGATAGATGTGTTAAACAATGCAAAATAAATATCAACTTCAAATGAGATCCGAAATAATATTTAAACGACGCCTCCTGCAAGGTATTAGTAAATTTTAAACATTATCAACACTCAACTCACTTTAAGAACTTTGCCGACAATATCAGCATAAACAACGATTTAATAAATTTCACAATTCAAATATGAATCATAATAACTTTACCAGCTATCTCTACGTGCTTCTATGAAATTCGGTATTCTCACGAAACGAGTTAAGTACTCACTATTTAATATTTTACTTTGGTCGTAAAATTGAAATTTTCAACGGCTCGACATAATACACGACCGATACAAATACCATAACAGGCCCCTGGAGTGAACTTATCTTTAAGTTGTTATCTGCTTTTCCACTTTGAAAGTTCAAGAGTGTCTGAGCAATGACAAAGCGGAAACAACAACAAACGCAGTAATGGCTGAATAAACGATTGTTTTTGAAGAGAAAATCATTCCCCCGTTCACTCTTCAACGCATAAATCTTAAAAGTTCCAGCCGCTTGCAGGTACAGTTGCTACTCAGAGGAATATGTAATTAACCTTTTCAATTGGTAAATATTTACCGCATAAGAACAATGAAAATGAAAATAATTTTAATCACACAACTGTAGATCCTTGAAGGTTATTTCCAACGACGCACTCGAAGGAAGTGGCTATGGTGTGTTGAAGGAATAACCATGAAGGTCATTTTTCGGTAAGGCTTCATCGTTTTGAAGAGAGATTGGCTTATTTAATTGCCATTTCTATAGCCTGAAAATATTTTGAGTCACTGAAAAGTAACAATTACTTTTTTCCGTTGAAAAATCAAAGCACCACCAATTAGCTTTGCGCATCAAGTCCTCGCATCACTTAACTCTCCCTACTTTAAGCATCTAATAACTATCCCACCGTCACCATTAACAAAGACACCAACGTATACATTTTTGAATGTAACAGCTTCATTTCACAGCATAGCTTTAATGAAAGTTTCAGACAGAACAGAAAATTACTTTTCATCGGAAGATAGATAAGTGATAAGTGCTTCCCAAGAGTCCCTTTGAGCCTTGTGCATTGTTGTTGCCATAAAAGACGGGATGGTTTGCTTTAATTTAATTTCTGCCAGCGACTTACCTCTCGTACAAAACGAACTTCATTAGAGAACTAATTAAATTAGTCAGCTTACGTTAAAATTGCCATTTCCATTGCCACAAGAAAGACAACGGTTAGCATCAGCTGCCATCAGGAAGCTGTGAGGTAACCGTCAAAATTAAATAAATTTACTGACATAATTTTAAGAGCGCTAGTAGTTAGCAATTGGAGGAATACATTTATTATGAAGCTTTGTTCAGAACTCCTGGTCGTGGGAATAATTCGAGTGCACTTGAGATTGATTATTTTGCGTTTTAAACTTTGGACTTATCCTATCACTCTGCTTGCTAATCTCTTGGGAACACCAAAAATTTAGTATAGTTCCTCATGTACTTCGAGTTGGCCAGTTCTGGAGGCATATTAATATCTTCATGGAATTTTTAATATGAAACTGATTCAACAAACATATGGAAGTTATTTCAAATTGATTAGAAACTTGACTAACATCAATTTAAGTTGAGTCAATGCATAAAACATCAAAGTTTTGTGATATTTCATGCTAAACTTATTGCATAATGAGTTTTGTCCTCCCGAAATTTCAACACTTAATTTATTTGAAACTTTTTTCTACAATATTTATGCTTTGATAGACACCTGAAAAACGATTCATGAGCTTCTGCGCTAAGTTTTTCTATAAAAAAAAAAGTGTAATTATCAATTTCTTCTCTCCGTAATTTAAAATGATGTCTTTTTCCAGTTGGAACTTGGCATGCATGCCATTACTTTTTGTTTTATTTCATCAACTAGCTTGGATAAAGTGCTGTTCACCTAGCTTCACTTTCATTTGTACTTGGCTTTACGCAAATTTTCAATATTTTCTATCTGTCAAACTTAGAAACTCGCACAACAATAAATCATGAATGAACAATGAAGCTCGATTGTGCAGACATAGGCTCTATATCCATATATATTTTCGGTGCGCCTTTTCACATTTTCCGGAACGTTGGTTGCTTTAGATTCACTCCTGTTGGGAGAGATGAGCCTCGTCCAAAAACTTAAGTAACAATTTCAATACGAACGGTTTTATTTATGGACTCAAATTTGCCAGTGACTACCAGCTTTGAGTAATGTATAATATATGAGTTTGTAGTTAGAAAACACCGAAGTAATCTAACTTTTCTTTGCTGAGCCATTTTAATGAAAATAAGTAAGTAAACAGACTGATGAGGAACAACAAGCTTGGCTCATGTTCGTTGAAATGTATGTATCTATGATGAATGGTGAAATGTTTTGCTTTCATTATTCGAAAGTTTGGGCAGACATAAGCTTGAAAAAGTTCACGCACGTGTAAGTAAACAAATGAATCTCTTATATTTATCTGGAAATATTTGTCCTCTAATATTTTCGAAACCTTAAGCCCTTTTTAGCCGCATAAGAAAAACTACCTCGGAGACCATTACCGTCAGAAACACCTGATGCTTTTCGAGATAACAAACTGTAAATTGTTACACAACAGCTATAAATATATATACTGTGCAATATGCATGAACAAAAGAATGATCTGAACAAAAGAAATATTCAACAAGAGGTATTAAATCACCCGTAACATAAAGCAATAACTGTGGATGAACTGTCTCCACTGCTTTGCATATGTAAATATGTTGTGTTAGTAAGTCAACGTTATGGTGACGGACACTTATTAAACACGCCTTTTGATAATTTAGCTTTTAGCCCAGTGAAATCCGACATAAAAAAGGCGAAACTTCGGAAAAATTAGGGGAAAGCTGAATTTTGGTGTGAACCTTGGTACTGGCGTGTTGAACAAAATGTCAAAAGTCCCCATCGATCCGAGTGCTGCGTCGCTTTTTATACGGGGTCAAAGGTCACCAAAAGTTACCTTTCCTAAATATCTCAGTAACGGTTACGTCTTCAGAAAAACAATGTATGACGAGTTTGTAGCTTAGCAAATTTCCAACAAAAAAGATTATAAAGCTTTTTTCTGTAACCATAACTGTTTTTGAGATATATTGATCTAAACACTTGTTACTAACAGCATCGCCTTTCTCAACGGCATGTAGATATTATCCGATTTTGATTACGACTTGGCATGTTTGTGAGTTTGTTTTTCTATGTTTAAGAGGCGCATACAAAAAAACATGTACACAAACTTATCAGCCAGACTCCAGGGTAGGTGGAAAAGTGTACTCCGAAAAGTTACCACCACCCCCCGCCCCCCTTTGCCATAAAACTTGTAGGGACATCTGTTCGCTACTCTCTTCTCCGAAAAAAACTGTATTGCGGCATCATTTATGGGATATTCCACGAAAGAGCAGGACAAAACAACCAAATCGCTGGTGGAAATAGGTTTTGTAACATATCATGGGCCTAGGAGCATGAAAAAGCAAGATAATATCATGGCATAATTCTGTAAACGCTCTTTCCTGACATTATAGGAGCTCAATCCAATGCAGATTATCCCCGAATAATCAGTTTTTTTGCCAACCCTCGAAACCAATTTGCACCTGAAGTTACGTGGCCTTGCCCTGATCGTTCATGGGATAAGACGGTATGGGAAAAAAAACTAAAAAAACCGGGTATTTGGGGTAGTTCGTTTGCGGGGGTGGGTAGGGTGTGGGAAGGGTGTGGATGTAGGATGTCGTGCGATGTCAAGAATAGGCAATTAATAGGATAAAAAGTGATCCTACCTTGTTTAACAGTGGGCAAAGAGTAGGCAACGAGCTCATTTCTGAAGATTTGGGATGGATGCTCACGGATACCATTTTACGGCAAAGGGGGAGGGGGGAACTTTTCGGAGTACACTTTTGGACCTACCCTGGAGTCTGGTAGATAAGTTTATTTATATGTTTTTTCCATGCGCCTCTTAAATATAGAAAAACAAACTCACAAACATGCCAAGTCGTAATCAAAATCGGATAATATTGACATGCCGTGAAAAAGAGGATACTGTTAGTAACAAGTGTTTAGATCAATATACCTCAAAAACGGTTATGGTTACAGAAAAAAGCTTTAGAATCTTTTTTGTTGGAAATTTGCTAAGCTACAAATTCGTCATACATTGTTTTTCTGAAGACGTAACCGTTACTGAGATATTTAGGAAAGGTCACTTTTGGTGACCTTTGACCCCGTATAAAAAGCGACGCAGCACTCGGATCGATGGGGACTTTTGACATTTTGTTCAACACGCCAGTACCAAGGTTCACACCAAAATTCAGCTTTCCCCTAATTTTTCCGAAGCACCATGTTAGATTTCCCCGGACTATTTGTACTTTGCGAACGAACAACTTTGCCAAACCACCTTCAGTGCAGTTTATTAGTTTTATCGTAAGTGTTTCTTGTGTGTCTTTTTCAGACCCGACTAAATCTCAAAAGTGCAATCTGGCGTGGGGCTTTAAGCGAATGATCACTTTCGGTTTCCAGCACATTAAAACTATAGAACTTGAACAATACACAATGAAATGAAAAAGAGAGATTAATCTAACAAGAAATCATCATTCAATGAAAAGGAAATTAAAATTAAAGAATTCATGACTATTTACTCAACAATTATGTTTGCGCCCAACGTGGGCTCAGACAAGCGATCCTCAGATTAAGAATAAGAAGACACACAGAGCGGAAAATAAACAGACTGTGCTTACCACAGATAAGTGGAGTTTGTCAGAGGCAACAGATGATTCAGTTTTTGCAATTGAAAGAGGAAGGTCATAATTAAGTTGAACAGAATGTCTTTAAAGAAAAGAAAAAAATATGTGAGTTTAGTTTCAATTGAACATTAAAAAAACGGTTTTAGAGTTTGAAAAAAAGAGTTAAAGCTGAGAAATTTCAAATTAAAAAAAAATGCTATGTTGGAAAATTGGCCGAATCTTTGGAAAAAATATAAGAAAGAAGGAGCTGACAAGATAAAGGGAGATAAAAAGATACAGGAGTCAATGAGAAAATGAACAAAGCGTTGCATGTGAGGGATTTAAAAATTGATTTTCAAAGAACTGGTAGACGAAAACAAAGGAAAAGTTAGATGCTTGCGTGGCAAGATGTTTGCATAACGTACTTACAGGGTAGGAACATTACTAACTTTAAAATATTACAATTTCGAAATCTGTTGAGTTTTCAAAGTGTTTATTTTATCCCTATTATAATACCAATCGCTACCAGGTTTAGGTTTGAGATGACCCCACCAGATCGTTCGTTTATTTTTATTTGCTCAGATTTTTTCATAGCTAAAAACGTGTTTAGGCATTTTTACTGGTTCTTATAATGCTGTTTATTTTGTGTTTGAATCTCTTTATTTATTATATTATTAGATTTCTATTTATTCAAACTTTGCCGTGTGAGCAATGCATTAGAAAAGGAAAGTCTTGAATAAATACACATTATTCTTTAGCTTAAACTTATTTTTCATCACATACTTCCTTTCCTTTTTGTGTATTGTTCAAGTGTTGTGATGTTGGCGTGCTGTAGCAGTGTATTGATAGTAAACACACAAATTGCAATGTTTCACATTGTTCAGTTTGATCTTAGCTGTTAGTTCGATGAATTTTAATTAGTTTTTGGTATGTTTAATTATCAATTGAAGAAAATTAAAGATTTGGTGGCTATGATTCATTGCAAATATTTTCCGTTATATTTTTTGTGACAAAAAGGAAAAAATATTGATATATGTCAAGAAATTACGATATATATGGCACCTAGAGGAAAAATTGAAGGTCAATCTGCGTTTGCGACGGCTTTCAAATTTCTACCTTCAAAAATATCAACATTAGTTTCTGTATGATTTTATGATAACTTTTAATTAAATGTAAGAGTGGTTCCATGTTTCCATTCAATTTACACTCAGCAACTCTAACTTCCCTAATATGTTTCACTAGTCAAAATGATTTTCAATATAATGCAGCATAAAATGAGCTTCAGCGTTCATAAGGCAACCGCAGCTTAACCGTCATAACGATGTCTATTTTGTTTGAATTATGATTCAATTTAGAACTGACAGCTGTAACTAGTGCCATGCAATGCGCATTAGCTATATAATTGCGATAAAATCTTCATTAGTTTTATTTCAAATGCGATTAAATTCTTGTCGGAGTGTGTAATCTGTGAAAAGTATGAAAATATCTTTACAGAGAATCAGAAATTCGTAGGCAGCCATGGAATGATTTCTAAAAAGGAAAGAAGTTTTAAAAGAACTCCAAGATTTTTTTTAGCATAAATGAAGCGTATTTGAAAACTAGCTCAAAAAATAATACTGATTTAGACATACATATCTTCGAAGGAAAGTGAAACTTCTTTTTCAGACACTGAAGAAGTTCCAGATGCATTTGAAGAAGGAAAATTGAAGTGAAAAAGATGAAAAGTTAAGAAAAGTTCCAGAGAGTTAAGATGAAATTGAAATGAAAAATAGCAGCAATCTCAAAAAGCGACCGTGAATATGCTCAGATAATGCATTGCATAACGAAATGAGATCGAACAAATACAGGAAATGGAGATTTCTGCCGATGGTACCGAATGTAAAATTTGGGTATATCAGATACGGGGCATTATACGTGAAGCGGACAAGGAAAAAAATTAGAGGCTCTGGATTTCGTTCATATTGTGCATAATCGTACTTTTAAAAGATATGAACGCGGATACGCAATTTTTTTTTCTATGAGGATAAGTTGCCGAGTTATGAACTTCTGAATAATGGACGAAATTGATGAAAGGTTTTTTTGGAAGCCGATTCTGAGATTCGAAAAAAAATCTCTTAAACCTTAAGCATAATGATTGGTTTAGAAAAATAACTGTTCTTTTTAGTTATGCAATCAGATTTGTGTAAAACCGGAAGTAAACACTTCAACTCTTTATTTGAATAACTTGGACCAGGTTAATTTTGTTAACTTTTGTATCGGAACAAAGTTTAAAGTGTACTTATTTTACGATAAAAAATTTAGAATGGGATGGCCAGCAGTTTAGGAGGTAGGTGAATTTCATGTCCCAGAAATTATTAAATGTCTGAGGATTATACGTCTGAGAAACTTTCAAACTACTTTGCGAAGAAAAAAAAAGTCAAAATGCTCAAATCAAGGAGCAATATCAAATTCTTGCAAAAACAGCTCCCCATATGCATTCAACATATGACTTACCTCGCAAATATAATTTGCTTTACCTGAAAACAAATAAGCTTAAAAAATCGTATTGCAAAAAAGCAACTACAAAATCTAATTTTTGACAAAAAATAAGAATAAGTGTAGGTTTTGTAAATGTACTAAACGTGCTTCTTGTAAATTAAATAAAAAAATTATATACAGATGCGGTCACCGCCACCAAAGACTCCATATTTTCTACCTGCTGCATTTTGAGATCAACCTGTCCTTTCAATTTCGTTTAGATCCGATAACTGCAACAAAATTTAAAAAAATAAACTTATTTTGAGGATGACCGCCCACATAAATGTCACAATTTAATGTATTTAATCAATTGCTACTTACTTTCATTTTCCGGTATTTATGATATTAAACCTTTATGGGAGCATATCTTACACAAAATAGTGCTGGGTCGCCATTACTGGTACAGCAACTAAAAATCATTGAAATCTGCTCCGTTTTAACTAATCTTAGAAAGTCCGTTATAATCCAGTGACTGCATTAAAAGTTCAAGGGATAGAATATATTTTATGCGGAATATATTTTATTCTATCGATCATGATAATAAATTGCGATAATTTAAAGCCCAAATTTGATCAATTAAACAATATTGCTGCTGCGTACTGATTTTTTTTGGTTGTCTTGATTTCCAATTAAAGTTCAGAAAACCTTTATATTTCAAGAAAACCCTTACAAACAAAGTTTATTCAAAAAATCAAAGAAAGCTTCATTCAAATCTCTCTAAAAATCAAAGATTTCTCCGAACTGGTTCTACTAAAGACCAATATATCCTATCATTTTCATGCCAATCTGACGTCTGGTCGTGAGATCTCACGAAAATTTATTGAAAAAACTAGATAATTAAGCTTTTCCGCTCTTGGGGAATCTACATTTGGGAAATCACTAATATGGCTGGGTTAAAAAATAGTATTTAGTTTCTAAAGCGAAAAAATGCCAAAAAGCTGGATTACCAAAGAGAATTTTTCACGTGCCTAATGCCATATATGACATGAATGTTAATATTAAATATATTTTTTATAGTCATCAATATGTGTTGTAAATTTTGTCTTGATATGATAACTATTAGAGGTTATCACCACCTGAAGTTTGAATAGTTTTCTTTGCTCACCTTTGGATGTTCAACACCCCCCCCCCCCACCCATCATGCTATAACATTAACAAATCCTTACGCTGCTTGAGTTGGAAACCTATTTAAATATATTTTTCCTGCATGTTTGTTTTGAATTTCATTTCTTCAAAGCTTAAGTAGCTATTGCTGCCGCCAAATAGTGAAATTTCGTCATTTTTACGACAATTTTATGCGAAAACTAAAGCAAAACACATTTGATAATTAGGTTTTCCTGAGAATATATCATCTAGTTATAATAAATGAATCAAACACAACATTTTTTCATCTGAGTTGAACACAACTTACTAATGGGGGTAGCTGGTTACCTCCAAATCCCATAGGGAACTACCTATGTTCATCTATTTTTCTGAAATATTTGTCTTATGTTTTGAATTTTTTTTACTAGTTTCTTAATGTATTGCAGTTTTTTCGTTCAAAAATACAAAACAAAAATATTAATTTGAATTTATTTATTTTAAACCAAACAAGGTATATATAGTACATAAAAAAAATTAACAATTTACATTTACAATTATTTATGAAGTTTTTAATTTTTGCTAGTTTTTACTTTCAACCAACCTAGTTAAGCTCACGCCTAGTTCTTCTTGAAAAGGAAAGATCGAACCGAAGTCCACTCGATTATAAACACTGAAAAAACTCAGGAACATTTTGGAAACCATTTTTAAGAAAAATGTCTTTGAGTGCAAATAAATCATAATTTTTCAGGAAAGAACATCAAAGTTGGAAATTTTTTTGTGGGTTTGTTATTTCTAGCTACATAATTCAATTTAACAAGCAGTTTTTCTCAAAAAACGAAATAGAAAATATTCGTAGTCCAAAAAGTAAGGCAAAAAGGAAGCTGAAAGAGGATTTAGCCAAGGTAGAGATAATGCCTGACGAAGTAGGAGCTAACTAACATTCATACACCTTATGTATTTGAATTTTTTGTTAGGCTTTTATTCATAAAATAATTGTGCGTAATTGCTTATAGTGCTCTCAAAATATCAATGCATAATAAACCGTTAAGATTTGAAAATCTCATTTTGTGTTCTTCTCTCTTCTTTTAAAGTTTCTGTAAATGATCGGAAAGTAAGTTTCAAAACTCAGAAACAATTATTCGAATAGTTTTCATGACAGAGAGATATGAATTTTATAAAATTGCAATTTTTCTAAAGCTACTACTGTATTAGAACCCATGTTAAATAATTTTGATTCTTCGACATGAGCTATGTAATGATTTCCCATTTCATCCCACCGCCAAGAAGTTATATCATCCCAAAATAAGATGTGCAATTTAGACCACTCTCTGAAGATATATAGCTAGTTTTATTCATTAAAATATATACTGTGTAAAGGCTGGTACTGAGTTCGAGTTCACGTGAAATTTTGACATGTCTCCATTATCTGGTCATTCTTTCGAGCGAAAATTTTGGCAATGGAGAAAAGCAGAGACAATGCTCATTTCTGACGGATAAAATGTCAAGAATTTCACTTTTCGATCGATTTTCTTATTGGAAAGACATTTGCACTGTTCCATTTTCAAATTGAAACACCAAATGTCACTTTTTAGCTCGAAAGAATGAACTGCACAAACTAAATTGGCGTGAAATGGTTGGAGACATATTTCAGTGCCATCTACGTTTTCGACGAGAAAGCAACTTCAAAGCAACTTTTCATGCTAAGAACACAGTACCTTTCTTGCTTATTTTCAAGCTTAATTTTCGCCGAAGCAGATTTAGCAAAATTTCACGTGAAATCGAACTCAGTACT
The DNA here is from genome assembly GCA_963978885.1 of Nemotelus pantherinus. Classification (NCBI taxonomy): domain Eukaryota; kingdom Metazoa; phylum Arthropoda; class Insecta; order Diptera; family Stratiomyidae; genus Nemotelus; species Nemotelus pantherinus. Next base: position 129,124,060 of record OZ022265.1, read on the forward strand.
ATGCTTAAAGAGTAAAAAGTCACCTAAATGAAAATGCTCGAAATAAATTTATTCCTGATTTCCAAATGTTCAAAAAATATTTCATTTGGACAATGTTTTTTCGTTCATTTACTATCGCTGCTTACTTTTCTACCTGTTTCTTGCTTTCTCTTCATTTCATTTCCTTATTCATAAAATTTCCCCCAGTGTCCCGAAAACAACTAAATCAACCAGCAATTTGATCAAATAAATCCTAATAACATGTTCAAGAAACCGTCATTAAATTGTCTCCGATCCAACTGAAATCTCATTTCGGTTCGTGCGGATTTCATTTGAAACCAATGAAAATCTTTAACGAGCCACTCACAGCTGCAAGTCATGCAATCGTGAAGACTTTTCATCAGATTTTCCTAATCACCACCCCCATAATATTTTCTATGTAATCGGAAAAATTCCATAATTAAGGCTTTGTACAGAAAGGTCACTATTGAATTACACCTACATTTCGTCCGTAAAAATCTACGACCATAACAACACAAAACATTGCCCCAAAAGCCTGTATCATCTTCCTACCCGCCACAACAAATGAGTATTTAATACTTGCGCCCAGAGACGGTCTTTTCAGGCCTCTAATCAGTATAAATTATACCTTTCTTCGAAACTCAAGCACGGTGGGCCGCAATCCTTCGAAAAGGGATCTTATGTGTTAAAAATTCATGCGATGCAATACGGCACGACGCTTCCATCTCGCCGTTATATGATGAAATTTATGTTCGCCTTTTTTGCCGAGACCCGTGCGAAGAGGTGCGGCACAAATTTTCCGGACGCACACCTAAACTGTACGTAACGACTTTTTAATGGCAAAAAGTAACGCAAATAATTGAATGCCCGTGAATAATCTGTTTTCGGACCAATCCAATACCTATCCAAGGCAACTATATAACAGCTTTGATATTTTTTCGCTGCATAATGTTTTAGGGTATGATTGCCTTAAATTTTCAAGGCAGACGAAAGGAAATGTATTAGATGGTGGGAATATTGCGGTTAAATGATGCACCGTATTCTTAACTAGGTATAGCTTTGTAGTAAAAATGGTTAGGTGGGTTGGAAGAGTTCCCATGGAATAATAGCTTTTAAAGTGGCTTATGATATCTTAGGGTTTTGTGTAGCCTAGATAATAAGATATCGGTTTCCATTGTGACCTTAATTAATTCAGACAGTAAAGTTTTTCAAAGTTATTGTCTTTATGGCAATGAAAATGAAGAATATTCAAAATATGTTGAATATATATTCAAATGTATTTATTTATGATACCAAATCTATTGCAAAATAGTATCTCTTTAAAATTGACTTTGTTTTCAATCTCCAAAGGCTGATATTGATATATGTCATACGATATTTTTTGAAAAAATGTCTATAACGAGGATGAAAGAAGATGTTTTTGGACAACTAAATTTATTTTTCTCGCGTTACGTCAATTACAATTACTTTAAGTGAACAAACTCACCTATATTATTGTTCGTCAAAATTAAAAGTACCGTACCGAAACTCTTGAAAACAAGTAGACCAGTTTTCTCCGTTCCTGATCATACGCACGTTTATTCATAAAGACAAATTAGAATACACGAACACATAGATCTGAATATGTAAAGATTATGGTGCACAACAAATGGCTCAAAACTTTTCCGTAATTTTTATCCATCCACCAATGAAAATTTATCACCGTACCTAAAAACTTTTCGAGTTATTATATTAAAACCATAAATTTTAGGTGACATAAAAGCTGCACCACTTTAATTTTAGTCAAGGCAAAAGCGAACGGGTACATTCACGGAATATTCAATCGCATACCTATGTATGTCTGTACGTCCCAGTAGCTGCTACTATGAGTTTGCTTAGTGTGAATGCTTTGAATGAGAGTCGGAAAATTTTCATTAGCTTTGCTGTTGTCGGTTTGGAGTTTCTGGGGTCCGTCTTTGAAATAGTAGTTTATTGTACTAATAGTTTTTATACACATTTTATGATGGTCAGTTTTATTTCAAAAATATATTAAGCATATATTTACTTCTGACAAAGAAAAAAGGCTATGGTCAGATACTTAGAAATCATTTTGTGCGCCGCTGAGAGCATTTGAAATAAGGAAGAAATGAAGGAAATGTGTGTTTTTTACGTAGGTTTACTTTTTCAACTTTTATAGTCCATCAATTTTTTAACCTTCGAAATTTCGGCAGCTCTTGAAAAAATATTTGTATTTTAAGTCCTTTATTGCATTTGGCTGGGTGACACTGATTTTTTGTAGGATTAATGAGTTAAAGACTTTTCTTATCGAAGATATTTAGATTTCGTACTTTCGTGTCAAATATATTTACGAATTGAGATGATATGTTGTTTGTAACCCACACTATTTTTTATGGGACTTCTAGCTCAAGGTCTTATTCATTATCAAATCGATGTTTTGATTCACTTGCACTTAACTCAATATTTTCCTTGTTAAAATATATATTTACATTTTTAGCACTTCTTGTTTACCCCAATAAATCTTACTTGTTTCAGTTCCAAAAATAAAATTATCAATAAAGATCGCGTTTCCATATACTTTATGTGTAGCCATACTGACAGATTGTGACGGGATATGTCGATAGAGTTAATTAGCTCAAAATATTTTAAAGTTAAAATATGTATTTTTCAGTGTTCTTACACCTCTGGCTTATTCTGCGGTATTGTATTTTTGCTGCTGGCTCTGAAGTAGAAATAAAATTTTCCAAATAATTTGAAGTGGACTATGATATAATTTGCTGCATGTTGCACATCCTCTGCCGTCACACCTTGTCATCTTTCATTTCATAGCAAATGTTTTAATGGCTTTCGTAGCCTCCATCCAAAAGCAAGCTTGGCTGCTTCAAAAACGAGGCCTAAACCCGTCATTATGTACGAGAAAAAGCTCAATCTACGAAAAAACCCTTGTGAAGGACTTTGAACGGAACCATCTTAATATCAGAAATCATAAGTTCATTGCGAAATTGAGTGTGCTAAAAATGTCATAGCCATTCAAGGTCAAAATTAACTGAGAAAATTGTTCTGAAATATCTCGTTCATTATTGTTTTTAAAAGCATCATATACAGGTACAAGGACACTAAATTTCGCATGCTGAGAATATGCATAAAAAAGTTTAATATGATATCTACTTGGAGCTAACATTCCTCGCAATATGAGTCTGAGAGAATTAACGGTTTTTTCTGTGCATACATATTGAGCTATCCATTTGGATTGAAAAGCAAAGTACAGAATGCACAGAATTTCATTCATCCTAGTGAGCAAAATCAAATTACGCAAATGCAAATTTTGATAAAAGTACAAAAAATTGGTTATTTAAGGTATTATCCCCGTCATCTCTTTGGCAGTATATGTACATATGTATTAATATCACTACGATAAAACGACGCGTTTTTGAGCCGAAATCATTGATCCAAACAATATTGCATTTCTTGGAAATTGGCCGTGTAAAAGCCCAGCCAAACAATGGACCTAAGTAAGTCATAATTCTTAGGAAGCAGTTCTGAGAAGTACAAAAAGTGCAGTAGCAGCTCCATTTTAGTGTTTGACGTCAGTGCGGTGACGTAGAGGATTGTAGTGTGCAATGTAATTCATTCCTATTTGCTGTCGCACTCTGGGTGATTTTCGAGCATTTCATTACCTCAATTGATTAGATGTTGTCGGTATCGATGTCCATTGCCAGATCCGGATTTAAGTCTGGAGTTACAACGTTTTCCAGATACCCAGATTTTATTCAAAATTTCCTGATTTTTTTACACTTATACTGAAACTTTTGTATTTTAAATGTTGAAGTAAAAGTGTGAAAAAATCACATACTGCAAATCAAAATGTCAAACAAAAAAGTACAGAGTTTGAAAAGCTCAGCCTGCGGCCTTGTATCGAATTATACAATTAAATAAGCTTTTTCAAAGTGAACCCCCAAAAATATTTTGGCTTAATTTGGAAATAACAAGAGTAACGAAAATAATATTCAATAATTATATTCAAAGGGATTACTGGGAGAAAACCTAATTGAAATGTAATTTTTACCATAGGATAACCTTGACTTGGGGGCTGCAGTGAATTCTTAGTTAAATGTACTCAAAGGATTTATTTTAGTATTTAGAACGCACTGTTCAAAGTTATGCCTAGTACTATACTCTTCGCGAAACGAATTCAACGGTCAAATCCCATACAAAAAGAACTTTACTGACGAATTGAAAAGCTCTTTTTGTATGGGATTCGACCGTTGAATTCGTTTCGCGAAGAGTATAGTACTAGGCATTATATTGAACTTGTGAACCAAATATATCAGTATCAGATTCATGGATCCTCAAAATGTTGTTTCGAAAAGACAACCTTCAACTATCGCACTTTGTCAATATTTTACAAACTTAATAAAAATACCAGAATTGCAGAATATAGATTTACAGTGATGGAAGCTGAGAAATATTAAATTCAGCGATTTAGAAATATTAAATTCAGCGAAACCGGCAATGCTAAGTTATTTTGGAAACAAGTGGCAACAATTGAATCATGAGAACGCAAGTCTGCTTTTCCAATTTTGAGTACTTTTGTTTTTCACCTATTATCCTTACCCAATTTTTCCGCGGGTGTAGAAAGAACTTTCTCTCAAATAAATCTCAATAAACAAAAAATACAAACAATCGATTACAAATAAATACTCTGAGTGGCATACTTTTGTCTAAAGAATATTTAAAATCAGAAATGAAACTTATGCAGGTATAGAATTAACTGAAGCCCTTAAATCAAAAATATTTTCGGAAAATATATAATAAAACATAGTCATAGTACGCTGATAATAAGTGTTATGAATTATTTTTTTGTCATGCATTGTTTTATTTTTTTGCTGAAATAAATGGTTTTTATTCAAATAAACTCGTTTTTACTTAAATTAAGTTATGTTTTTTATTGAAACTTAAATCCCAAGATTTCTCCAGATTTTCTGAAAAAACTGCTCAAGACTCTCTGTATTTTTTCCTGACAATGCTGATTGACTGTTACACTAGAACTCAGTAGCTGATATGCCATTTTTTTCTCATTAGTCGATGCTGATGGTTCGCTAGGTGAAAGCCTCGATTTTTTTCGTTTGGAACTCTTGAAACATATTCACTTTTCATCATCTGCAACAATTCTAAGCAAGACAGTCTTTTTTTTTACCATAAAAGTACAATTTCAAAAGTTGCTGTTTGATTTGCCAAATTACTCTAAGTCAACTCATGTGGCATTCATTTTACTTCCTCTTTAAAATTTGCTAAGGCCTGCAATCATTTGACCAACGCTTTGCGCGACAGAATTTTCCGAAACCGTCCCCAATGTGTCACGATCAAATTCGTTTCCGGACATTTTCTCTTCACGGTGTTTAGGGCTGTCAAATTTCCATGCATTTGCCTTAAGTTGCGACGCATGTTTAAAAAAGGTGGCTTTTTCATTACACGAATGCAAGAATGCAAGAATGTTTCTTTTTTTAGGCAAATAAACTTTTTGCTCTTGCAATATTAGAGTTGAGCGTACTCACTTGTAGGTTAGAGGTTTTGATCTTGGATTAGACGGTAGTTTACAAAATGTTAGTGTAAAATAAAGGTTCATTAAACGCCCGTTGAAAGTCATTTTAAACTTTCTCTGCCAGCGAATGCAAACGAAGGGTTTTTTTACCGGAATAATGTCTGTTGGGAGATGAAAGAGACGATGTGAAAAGAAAAGGACAAACTCCAGGGATATAACTTAAAGTGGCATTTTATTTCAAACTGTGGAAAGCGCCCTATATACGCCAAAGCTCATGCCAAAATAGAATGAATCTACATAGCGACTTGACGGTCAAAAAACGCAGCCAACTGATCAAAACTATTTTACATCAATTTTTTTGTAGGTGTAGATCCTGGTTTCTCCTCTTTTTTAATGTCGATCGATCTTTGATCTCCTATTATTATGAAACGTTTATGTATTACCGAAATCTTGAGCTGACACATTTGAGTACTTTTAGCTACAAAATAAGCATTCGAGTTTTCCTTGTGCTGCTAAAAACCCTAAACCTAAATTAAAATATTCGAAATTGTAAAGCAGAAAAAATATTAGCTCCGTCCCAGATCAGAATCAATCTGTTTTGCCTTCGCTACTACTAACACTCAGAATCAAGCGAATTGCATCAACTCTCACAGCTGTTCTCATTTCTTTATATCTCCCTGCTCTATTTCACCAATCATAACAAATTGAAACCAAATGATTGTTTTTTTTGAACTCACCAAGGTGTGTACTGTAGTTCGAGCTAAATTTTTGAGCTAACACTAGATTTAAAAATTCCGTAGTATTATTACGAAATTATTCGTAGTTGTATTACATTCTGCAAAATATGAAATGTTTTTTGTTTTTATTTTATTTTATTTTATTTATTTCAAGCCAAGCAAGGCATATAACAAAAAATAATAACAAATCACAATTTGAATTAAATATAAGTTTTCTTAAACTACACTATAACAAATTAGCATAAATAATTTTAAGTCCATATTCCAAACTTATATTTGGTTGTCAATTTGAGGAATTTATAAGGAAAAATGTTTTTTTAAGATTTCAGAGCCTTGAAAGAGCATATTTGAAACTTGTCTTGGGAATAAATAAGGAATAGTAGTTGGAAAAATTGTTAAATATTTTGCAGCATCTGTTGATGTGCTCCCTGTCTCCATAAACAGTCCGATGCTGATGTTCATTGAGAAGACGTGTATACCTAGTACGTCTTACAGGGTTATTGAAAGTGATTTTATTCGAAAGATACTTAACGTTGATCAAGCCCTTAATTGCACCAAAAATGAAACATGAGCATAATACCGTTCTCCTCGAAGGAAGTGTCTCAAGGTTTAAAAGGCTTAATCTGTAATTATAAGATGACAAAATTTCAAAATCGTATGTATGCAAGTATGTTAAAATCCATAGTGAAAAGTGCCCTATCCATCTATCTGCGACATTTAGAAAAACACAAATCTTTAAATAAGTCAACAATTACTAACATACAGATAGGACTTTTATGCTTTGTAGGGGGGTATAGATTGCAGTATGCTAATTTCGCAATATTAAAAGGTACATCAGGCGAGCTTAACAAATATTGATCCCTGAAAATTCAATTTAACCTCAAACCAATTTTTTCCCAAAGATTATTTAAAAATTAAATCTTTTCATCTTATGATTGCTTGATTAAAAGAGAAAAAGTGAATTAAAAGCATTAAAATTTTTAAAAAATCTCTACCGCACTGAAATACTAACGTTCGATGAACAATAGAAGAATCGTGCAGATTTTGATTGCATATTCTACCACATGTGCTCGAACCTGTTTCGAGGGCAAAAACACTTTTATCTCAATAATGTATTTAGACTCATAGGGTGGAAAGAATTTCAGGACTACCACTTGCATGAATTTCCAGATTTAAGAAAGCCAAACACTGTGAAACTTTGAAAGCAGCATTACATAACATAAATAAAGAAAATGATCAGTACTTGCAACACTTTATCAGCATTGTTACTAAAAGTATCCTACAATTGCTTCACGTCAAAATCAAATAACTCTATCAATCGCGAATTTATCCGCTGATATCGTCGAAAGTTACAGGGATAAAAAGATATTAGGGATCAAATAACGAAAGATGATTGGGACCAAAAAATTTCTAGAGCTTAGAAAATTTGAACATTGGTAACTTATTTTCATTGTAAATGTTCGCAATATGAATACTTAATATAAGCATTTATTGATACGAAAATAGCAAAAAACGCCTCGCGCTGGCAACCCTTCGCTAGTATCAAAGCCAAAAGTATATCACACCTGCCTCACAACCTACCCTGCGACTTTCATTTTGATCCGATGACTGCATTGAAAGTTATAGGAGTACAAGTATATTTAGGGTTACCAATCGCAGCTTTAACATTTTTGAAAATTTAATATTTGTTGTTTATTGTCACTAAAAGCTTATTACCGTTTAAAAATTTTACTCTAAAATCGCTTAATAAAGATATTGCAAATAAATACAAAACCAACAATAGTTGGCAGCTCTATCATGATTTTTGTTTACCTTATTCCTTTTGAGTAATCCCTATGATGAGTTCCATTTATCATATGAAATTCGTTTCGATTTCATGACTGCACTGTAATTTATAGGGCAAAAAGCATTATTTGCCTGAGTGAATTTTCAAAACCCAAGACACCAAAATTACCATAGCTGGCAGGAAAAACCGAGTTTTTCAACCAAATTTCTATCGAACACCGCTTAGAGTAAGGTCCTACTGTGTTAATTTGATGAAAATTTAGTAACTGAATCAGAATTTATAGGGAAAAAAGCAGTTTTTTTTTTCTCTATAATTTTTCAAGCTGACACCACTGGCGCAGAGTTGCCCGCATTTCCAAATCGCTTCCATCAGGTCTGGTCCTACTCAATATTAATAAATTCTGCGAATTTCATTTGTTTCTGATAATAGGGTTAAATAGGGTAAATTGGAGGTGGGCTACCGTTCTTCCCGATGTGAAATTTCAAAAAATTTCTTCTGGTTGTATAGACAAAGCATAAGATTTCTATATGAGTTGGTTTTCACTGTAAAAGACGAACATTTTTTCAGGAGAGTCGATGGTTTGAAAGTTTTCAATGCCTGCCGTAGCTGCAACAATGCCAGCACGTTCACAAAAAACTTCACGAGTCGACGACTTAAAAACATCAATATGTCCTTTAAATTTGATAATGATCACATAATTTGGACAAAAGTTATCGCAATTCAAAAATTTTCAAATTTTCCCAATCTCATTTTAGGTGGCTAGGGCTAACAATTTGAAAAAGATTATCCTATTTACATTAGGAACACGTCCGAAATTAATTTCATAAACTCTATTTTTGTAAAGGAAATTTGTTGACAGAATAATAGGTATATTTAAAATATCACTAAAATGGCCGCCGGCGCCAAAGGGTTAAGCACTATTAACATTTTGTGAGACCTGGCACTATTCTGCAAATACACCAATGTATTTTTCACTGAACTTTTTTGATGATTGTATATATATATATATATATATATATATATATATATATATATATATATATATATATATATATATATATATATATATATATATATATATATATATATATATATATATATACACTGAAAAAAATCATTTGGTATTTCATATAAAGAAATAGTCATAATTTACTAAAGAAAATGGTTGATTTTCAGCCTACTAATTCAATTTGTTGTTTCCGCAAATCATGAATCGTTAATTATCTCCGTATAATATTAATCATTTCTTTTACTGTCTTTAGACATTTTTACAATAAAAATAACTAAACTTTCTATAATGCAGACATTCATGCAAATTATATTGGCAAAATTTTCTATTTCAATAGTAAGAAACTCTACAAACAGTTGATCCTTTTTTAACTAAAGAAGATTAGTAATATCAACTAATCTAGATTTCCTTATTAATTAAAGTGTTTTGAAGAATAAATCATACTTTTAGACTTTTCTACCAAATCAAAGTCATCTATTTGCAATTAGTTAAAATTTCGAATTCTTTTCGTTCAGTGTATATATATATATATATATATATTTATAAAAGTATGAATTTTTGGCCAAAGTGAATTCAATACTAATGTTCTTCGAACATTAGTAAAAAAGTATCTAGTACCTGATAAATTTTGAAGGAATAATAATTGCTTCCATCAGCTAACCTCATCATTTGTAAACATAAACTCATACAAATTTCATCATAACACTCACAAACGATGTGATTAGAAAATTTCACCGCAAATATTGGATATTGTGAAAATTGAGCAGGAACGGGTTGGACATCGACTATCCCCGACCAAATGACAGGCGTTGTCTCTGGCTCAGCATCTAATATTGTTCAAAGCACAATGCTTGTCTATGTCGGCCGGATGATTAATGAAGTTTCGAACTATTGAGAAAAGTGAACTTATTACATTGACGATGAACAGCCCTCGCATCACTTACTTGCCGAGACACATAGCAAATTAGAACACGACACCTTAATTCTGTGTCACATACTAATCGCATTCTATTGTCTGTTGCTTATCTCGACCGAGCTCGGCAACGACGAAGAGAAGTCCCTTATTAAGTCTTTTCCCTGTTGCGGTAAGCCAGAACAAGGAAAGGACCGTCACTTATTGCTTCTGACAGTGAATCTACAACGTAATAATGTAAAAAAGGAGGCGTTTTTTCCTTCTCTTCGGTTCCTCGGGATTTTATCGCCTGAAAGCTTGTAATGATGATCTCTGATTTTTTCCCTTAATACAAGATAAGCTTCGTTAAAAAGACGTCCGAAAAATGTCTGATTCCCACTATTGAAAAGGAAAAGCCGAGAATGAAAACAACATCGTGGGATCCGAAAAGAGGCAAAAAAGGACGCGGCTCGCTCCGAGCTTTCCATCCGCAGGTTTTTGTTATTAAAAAAATAATATTATTTTATATTGTCTCTTCTTTGTCTCCTTTGAAGGATGATATAGCAGATCCAACTTGACAATCATTGTTTCCGTGGTACCTTCGTTTGTCCCACTTCCACTAGAAAGCAGCCGAGCGGAAGCAGCGAAAACCAGGGTGGTACTGTTCAGTCGGTATAGTTCGAAAGACGCTTTCGCTAACGGATGTGTCGTTGTTGAAAAAGGCACTACCAATTTTCGATGCGTATACATCATTTTGGGAACGGCAAACAAAAAGTGAATGATGCTAGAGTTTTATTCTTCTTTTCTTCGACGAAGACCTTGCCTAAGGAATGTATAAAAAAGTAATTATCTTTGTAATTTTTTTCCCTTCTTCTCGTATTCACTTTTTGCTGAGACTATGTTGCTATAAACGACCGCAAGACTTGCTCTTCATTTCACCTTTCATTGATTTTTCTCCGGAAGAATTCTTCTTATTCTTATGGTGGCGGCGACTGACAATTTCCTGATGGTTTTCAAGAAAACGATAGTGATAATTTATTTCTGCTTGGAATTCATTTTCCTTAGGAAATTTCAATTTTGCCGCATCAGTGAAAATACTGTCTTGTTTTCATGAAATATAATAACGTATTTTCCAGTTAGTTCTTGTGAAACGTTGAGTTTTATTGTTTTTTGTGTAACTGAAAGAAAAATAAATTGTCGCGTGTTTATTGTTCGTGTACATACATATCTTACGAGCATTCTTTTCAACGTCAATGTTATTTTCTAATATTTATTTACGTATGTAAGTAAAATAACGAGTTATTAAATTATTTCACTTTTGATTATATTTCTAGGACGACCCGAACCAGTTGTGACATGGTTCAATGGATCGCAACCTCTTACAGATGATAACGGTAAGCTGATGGGGCGACATGTTACGGTCAACCGTCTTGAAGTGAATCAACTTACCCGAAATGCGCTTAATAACACATATAGATGTGAAGCATCGAACACAAAGCTGGCACCACCGTCTATTAAAACTGTCCGCCTTGAAATGTTGCGTAAGTACTTGTTATATCATAACTTTGTTTCGTCTCATGTGATTATATGTGTGTACTTACGGTAAGTTCTAAGCTCTTTAAGAGAATTAGGTTACGACATATGATTATTTGAGTGAATAATGTGGATTTGATGTTGTTCTGATAAATTGAATAGAATACCAATTAAAAGTGGTTTTGATTCATATGTGCAATTATTTTTGTACGTCAAATGATATTGTCTCTTCAATTAATGTATTTTTTAATGTACTTTGTACATAATACAAATTAATTTATAATTTATATCTACAACTTTTAAAAAAAATTTGTTTGTTGCCTTCTTTTCCATATGAAACCGCAACAAGACTCTCACTTTCGTCGTCGTTGCAGCGCTACAGCCCCTTCCGGGTCCTAGCTTCTTGCAGAAAACGCCTCCAATTAGCTCGGTCCAAAGACCGCGTCCTCCAATTTCGAAATTCAGTCAGGTGAATACAGACAGAGTCTGATCAGCGTTTCCTGGGTATTCCCACTGGTCTTCAACCCTCAGTTTTTCCATCGAAGGCCTTTGTATGTATTCGATGTTCGTCCATGTGTAGTACAGGACCAGTCTATTGCTGCTTCCGCAGTTTGATGACTGTAGTCACTTTCGCGTCGTCAAATATTTCGTACAAATCGTGGTCAGACCTAATACGCGGTTGGCCATTCTCCCGTTGTTTTTACCAATTATTAAGACAATTAAGACGGGTCTTTCGAAGTCGTTCAACATGTTTGTGGATGCTTGTGTGATGGTTGCTGTTTCGCACCCAGAGCACAACACAGGTCTTATTATTGATTTATAGAGATGGAGCTTAGTTTCCTGTGTGCAACAGGTCTTAAAATAGCCAACACGAAGTAAAAAGTTTTTTTTACAGAGCTTTATTCTTCGTTTCATTTTGTCAGTTGTATTGCCATTTGTGGTCAATTTTATAAACATAAATTAGTCCACATTTGCTAAATTATATTCATTAACCCTGGAATGGTACGGCAAATTTGTGGATGATTTTCGGTACATGTTTTTACTAAAAAGATGGCAACAATAGTATTATGTACATTTTTTATTTTATCATTAAACATAAAAAGATTATATAGGTTCTAGCCTCATGGCAGTCGGAGTGGCCAACTGGCTGGTGCGCGACGAAATGTTTACCTTATGTGAGTAAAATTTACTCATCGGTACCATTCTAGGGTTAAGAACCATATTTTGCATATTGCGGGTCCTCTGTCAACTCTTTTTACTTTTTTTGCTTTCTAGTCAAGTTTCAGCAGAAATTCTTTGGCGGATGTGAAAGAAAGAATGTTGATTTCACCCGCGTGGGCAACAACTTGGCTACATTTACATAAATGCGTGCCGTTTGGGCTAGCAAGTAGCTTCAGTATCATGAAAGTGCTATGTTGAATCACCAGCCCATAGTATTGTTTTAGTCCAACATTTATGTATGTCAAACACGTAAGTCAGATAGTTGTTGATTTGGCTTGTAATGTTGTTGATGCCATTTTCATTTTGGTCAGTCAAACTAGTTGTGCGTAAATGCCGAGCTACAGTATTATTTGATCGATCAATGCTATCGTTTGTTGCTTAGAGGCCACGCTAATCTGATAGACGTCGATGCTACACTCCCTGAATTTCTCGAGCGCTTGTTGGACCGTGAACAGCTGATCAGTCATAGATCGTCTAGACCTACAGTCTTCTTGGTGTACTCCAATGGCATAGTCTGTGTAAACCTTAATTTTGTTTTCTAATATTTTCGTTAATATTTCACAGTGCGTACAAAGTAATGATATGCCTCTGTAGTTTTCGCACCGTAGTTTGCTTCCTTTTTTTGTGGATAAGGCATATAGTGCGGTTTTATTTCTTGATCCCAGATAAGCTTGATCACTTATGGGATGGATTTCGTGGTGCTGATAAGTCCAGCCGGCTTCTTATGGCAGAATCGACTTTTTCCAACGTTGAGGGAGACTATTGCCCCCTCAACGAAGACTTTTACCAACTCTGATGATATTGAACCACGTGCAGGATTAAAGAGTTTTTTTTTTTAAAAAAACCGAGCCGACCTCTCCTTATTCTAGCTATTTTTGGCGACGATATTGTAGATGTCGTTGTTATTCGTACAAAGTATCGTATCAGGCATTTCACAAATTTGTAAGCTTGTCTGGTTTTATCACTCGCCAAGTTTTCGTCACTACTTTTCAATTCATCATAATATTTTCGCTTCTTACGTGTAATGATTTTATCGGCTACTCACCGGAGGTTTTTAACAAGCTCTCTCTTCGTCTTAGTGTTCGTTTTTAGCCTAGTTATTTTTCTTCAGTTGTATTTAAGCTTTAATCTTTTGCGCCGGCCTTCATACCCAATCACTTATTCTACAACGGTTTTCATTGTTGTCCTCATCTTCATTCAGACTTGACCGACCGGTCTTATTGTATAATTTTAAAGGACGAGGGGTTTTAGTTTCATCTCAATAGGCTTTGCAAAGTTTTCCGCTTCTGACTCCGTTCGTAGATTTTGTGCCATTTCGTTCTCTTCCTGAAGCCATGGAACGGTTTACAAATTTGCAGGGGACAGATTGCCGATTCATCACTCCAACCCCCAAACCTGAACAACCGCATTCGCTATCGATCAGTTTTTTTTCCCATTGTACGGATGGTTTTAAATTACGAGAATATTGTTACTCGATGTCGAGCAGAGAAGACAAAGAGAGGAATCATTTTTACAGAGCAGATCGACCATACACGGGGTTTGATCCAAAAGTTATGATAATCAATATAAACCAGGGTGATTAATCTTAAAAAAATATTTATTTTTCAACATAATCTCCTAACAAGTTAATACATTTCGTCCATCGTTTTTCCAAACCCAAGATTCCCTTAGAAAAAAGATTCGTCTCTACTCTCCCAAAACGCCTCAACTGCGGTCATCACTTCGCTACAATCTTCAAATTTCTTGAACGCGAAGGTGTTCCTTGAGCCGAAGAAAGAGGAAGAAGTCACTGGGCGCTAGATCTCGGTTCACAAGGCTGCAGCCATCACAGCTGCAGCCTTGTGAACCGGTGCGTTGCGTTGATGAAATAGTACTCCAGTTTGCAGTTTGCCGCGTCTTTTTTCTTTAATAGCTTCCCGTAATCTTCTTATTTGGTCTGCGTAGTAAAAGCCTGATAAAGTGTCTTCCTTTCCAAATATTCTACCATAGTAATTCTTTCATCATCCCCAAAAAACTGATGCTGAGGTGCACACCTTGAATTTCTTTGGCGTCGGTGAAAGGTATCGCTTCCAGGTCATCGATTGCTGTTTGGTTTCTGCATCAAAATTGTGAATCCAAGTCTCATCTATGGTTACAAAACATGACAAAAACTTCTCCAGCTCTGCCCAGAACTTTTCGAGATCCACACTCGAAATGTCGTTTCGTTTCTTTTTTTGCTCGCCGGTTAACATCTCGGAACTTCTTCATATGCAATTCGTGGGCAACGGTTCTTTGAACACTGCCATGCGAGATTCCTGTGACCTCAGCTTTATCTCCGATGGTCACTATTTGATCTGCCAGCACAACATCTTTAACTTTTTTCACATTGTCTTCAATGAGGGACATAAATGGACGCTCTTCGGGGTATTGATTTTCAGTGAATGTTCTGCTCAGCGTGGAACGGAGGAATATGGAGGAACAGAATACTCTTGTGTTTCGACCAAGTCGCTGTCTATGTCTTTGGTAGATATTTTTTCAAACACAGGTACTTAATGACAGCTCTAATTTCGGTTCTCTCCATTTTGATGTTCTCTCTTTGACTATTCGTATTCAAATGAATATACCTCTCTGATAACGAGGCCTATTTATATGTTTTTTATGCTGACTTAGTGGGTATATCAAGTAGTAATATTTATAATAGCCCAATAAAATAGCCGATTTTCACTCCTTTTGGATCAGCCCTCACGTTCAGACGTTGCTTTCAGCTTAGCCAAGATTTATTTTTTATTAATTTTAATTAAAAAAAAACTTATCAAAAATATATGCTATTTGAAAAGTTTAAGTATATGGTACGGTATTTGAAATCCCTTCATTAAATATATTTTCAGAATTTGTTGAATGCGTTTTGCTTAACATAGCTGTATACCTATATATCTAAATGACTTCTTTCAGCCTGAGATCTTCTTTATCAAATGCTTCAGGTTATCTCAAGAAATATCATATTATACAGTACTGCGGAACATTCAATGGCCGCCATTAATTGTCGTATGACAATAAAATTTACCTAAACTACAGAATGTAAAATCAAATACATATAAAATGACATCAAGCTCTCAGCTTGCCGGTGAAAGCAGGAAATCACATATAATGTACAATCAGATTATAACACCAACTCAAACTGAGTGGATAAGTTATAAATTTTCTTAGAAATGGCTTTTAAGATTTTGGTTCCGTTTATTTTGTTAACATTAAACCAAGGTCCCCAGCCACGATACTTTTGGGCAAATAAAATTATTTTTAATAATAAGCTTATTGTTCCAAAAGTGGCAACCCTCTCTTATCTCACAATACGGATCAAACTCGTTAACAAGGTATCTAATGTAAGCACTGTAGCTATTGTTGTAAATATTACTATTTAGCTTTCGTTTAAACTAGTCTGATTCTTATTATGAGGCAAAAAAGGATGTTAGTAGTATTCACATTACCTCTTTTTTTAATGATACGGTGCGAGCACTTAAATTCCTTGAAGATAGGAACACTCTTCAATATTTTCGATTATAACTAATACGTTTATGTGGAGCAAGATATTTATCCCCTGACCCAAGCTGAACGATATTGCTCGTTACAGGTGCGATATACCTCACCTCAAATAAATTGAAATCAAATGCTGTAAATCGAATTGCTATATGTGTCTAGCTATATGTATGTGTCTAAAATTCCGTATGGAATTGTTTTCGTTTCAGTAAAACCAATCTGTGTAAACATTACGGAGAAACCGAAGTCTTTCACGTCTGGTAGTGAATACATATTGACGTGTGTGGTTGTTGGATCTGTTCCCGATACTGAAGTCAAGTGGATGCAAAACAATAGATCTTTCAAAAGGGGGAATGTAAGTATTGTTTGTGTTCATGTAATTATGTTTCGCTCTTGAAAAACACAATACATATATTCCTGTTTTATGTCGAAATAAAATATTCGAAATATATGACACGACGGAGACAGCATGGGGCTAATTAAATGAAATTTGTGTCAAACACATAAAAGAGATATCTGATTTCATAAAAATAATAACGTAAATCGAAAAATCATGAAAACCTACAGGAATGCTAAAAAAAACCTATCACAGTTTTAGAAGCGAAAAATTAGTAATTTCCAAATCTACATTTCCATATGTATATTGAATTTTTACTGTTGTCCATCATTTTCGAATATACAGTTATTTTGAGTGTTATTAAAGTTTGACACGGTAGGAATCTTTATCAGTAAATAATTTATATTTTTCGACCGCATGTACAATTGAAATGCATGCTTACTGAAAAAAAATACACTTTGTCTCTCAAAAATCAATAATGCTCCAATTTCAATTAATACTCTCGTAAAAAAATAATGCATGATATATAGAAAAATATGCATTAGTTCGTGTTACTTATTCAAAAGCAGTCGACAGCTCATATTTAGCCTTATGGTTTTTTCCTTTCAAGTAAAATTCAATTTGGAATCGTATATCATTTTTGCATAAAAAGTCAACGAAATCGTTTCGAATATGGCTTTATTAACTTCATCCAGTTTGCAACAGAAAAATAAATACTGGATTTTACGATAAATTTTGCCAAAGTGACATTTATGTGCCGGCAGAAGTAATGAAATTTAATCACATTCATGAACGAGAAAATATTTTTGGCTGCGTAACTGATAACCGAGTAGTTAAATGAATTATGAAAGCATCATTATTTTAACTGAGACGTCAATCGAAATAGCCTTTTTTCATGCTTCAGTTCAAGGCGAAAAAATCGATGCTACTCATTTTGTTTTTTCAATACGATATCGTTTTAATCGCAAGCTGACAGATCAGATAATAATAATCAGCTGAGCTGCTGTGTTTTCGCTACACTCTGTTTAATACATAAGTCTGATTAGACCGAAATTGCCTCAAAGATTTTTGTATCAAAATTAGTTCAATCTGATTCATTTTACTCTAGTTTTGAAAACTAAATATTTTTATGAAAAGTCCACTTTTCTTTCAGAAGCTAAATACTTTTCAATTTTTGACAGATATTGATATTTTGATGGTAATCTGCCCTCTATTTCAGTATCAGTTGGCCTAAATCTTTATCTTGCCTTCATTTTCTATTTATATTCTATGTCGAAAAATAAATTTTTAAGGCTAATTACTTATTACTTACTATACTGAAACACACTATTTACCGATGGACATTAAAGAAAAGGACATTTTAATTATCAAAAATAACCATGAAAAAACCAATCAGGTCTTCAAAAATATTATACATGAAAAATATATAATACTCGTAACAAATTCGATAATTTACCGCAAAGGTACAGTTATATTTGAAGGGGTTAGAAGAAAAACCGCCCAAGTGCATTGTTTTGAAAAATTGACCTAAGTGCTGTTTCGGCTTCGCAAAGTCGCCTTCTGTCCAGAATAATGAATTTATTATTATCCGGAATAATAAAAACATTCTGAACAGATAAAATGCATTCAAAAATCTAGTAGTTGATGGGAAGTTTAAAAACTAACGAAACTTTAGTGGTCATTATCTCAGAATACTGATCTAGCTACCTGGTCTGTTTTGTTTTTAACCGCTTGATTTGTCAAATCAAATATACGATCAAAGCTTATCGATCAAAGCTTGTATTGCAACATGATCTTAGTAGAGCTTTAACTGGATTTGGAAAATAGAGAACTTGTTGTTTTTACTAAGCCCGGCTCAACGATAATCATAAATTCTGAGACCATATCAATTTCCTGCATTCATCGTTCGAGTTCTTGAATTAAATTTAATTGAATTCATAAAATGCGTTGTGCGTGATCTATATAGTCGATCAAACACAAATATTCAAAAAGGCCTAACCTAAAAACCCAGTTGAATAGTTTAATGAAAGAAGAATGAAAGAAATTCTATACTCAAAGGTTAGAAGCTTTTAATTGAAAATAAAGCTGAATATATAATAAATCAAATGCTAAAAGCACAAAAAAACGTAGCACACATCATGTAATAACAAGTTATTGATCTCCTCCAGCGAATCAGTTGTTGAAAATTTAAATAAATATTTTGTAAAACAAAATCACATAACTAGACTACAGTTCACATCCACAGTAAAATAGATAAAATAATTGACAAATCAAAAAACTGTATTTTTCCGAGACCAAATATAACAGCACAAGGTATCAAAAAACTTAAAAAAAAAATATATGAAGTTTTGACAAAAATTATAAACAAAGACTTAAAAGCTAATACATTCCCCACGTGTCTAAATTTGTCGAGATAAAGACCAGTTTTTAAAGGAGGACCTTAGGTAAGGTTAGCTTAGGTTGAGGTGGCTGCCGATTTACAGAGCCTTGCCGACATACGCACCTAAGCACAAAAGAGGCCCGTTGTGATGCAACAATAGTTTTTGACTCTCTCTCTGGTTCACTAAGGTCAGGAAACTACCTGCTTCTTTTGATGAACCGCACTATCCTCTTTAACTTGCCCAGCGACAGTTCGGTCGAATTTACTTATTTATTAATTTGGTGCGTGTTCAATTCAATAGGCAAACTGCCCAATTACAGATCAATGAAATGATACAATGAAAAAATAACAAAATTAAGGAGTAAATAACTAAATAGATATTGTACATAGTAAGTATATAAAAATCAAGTAGAGTACAAATGAAATAAAGCAAAAATAGGTTAAACTAAATAGAGCAAAGCAAGTTTAGTAACTAGGCAAAAATAGTTAATATGCAGTGCAATAAATAAACCCAATTAAAAACAAGGATACAAAATAAAATTAATTAGAAACAATTATATTACAGCGAACCATATTTTTAAAGATGGCAACAGAATATGCAAGGGGACCTAGTTGAACACTGTTATGAAACATTAGAGTGTAGTAAGGTATCAGTGTGAGCATAAGGTGCTTCAAACACAATGGAGGATCTGATTAATCTTATGGGCTACCGGTCAATGATCAAAAATGTTAAATAGGAAGATATATAGCTATGGCAGATTTTGGAGAGGAAACTAATAATCTATAATTTATAATTAATTTATTGCAGCTATTCATTTTACAAACATGATACAAAAATTCAAAATGAGACATACATAGCTCGCTCCTCGCAAAAGTAAGGGTACTTGTGCGCGAGTGCGGGGACCTAATACGAACTACTGCATTCAAATATATGAGAAGCTGTGATCAACTATATTAAACGTTTACATAAAATTCAAATTAAAATTAAAATTCAAATTAAAAAAAAAATAACAATAATACAAGCTTGAATTAAAAACTAAGATCTAAAAACTAAAATTGGACAAAACGGAAAATGCATTATATCGAAAAGCTGACATAGGGTGAAGATAGCATAAAAAGTGTAAGGCGAAACGAAAACATTAAGACTAGAATAAATACTTTAAATCTTAATGGTTTAAAAGTTAAACACAGAATCGAAGCATTGGCTTCCACTTTGAACAAACCGTTTTAAAATTGACTTGAAATTAAGATCATTTAGCGAAAGTTTTATCTCTTGAGGGAGTTTGTTGAACAGTTTAGGTCCTAAGACACTTAGGTGCCTCGCGGTTTTACACTGAAAAAAATCCACATGGCGCCCAGAGCCATGTAACATAGCGCATTATTTATGGCGCCATACGCCATGTACATAGTACTCTGAGCCATGCAATATGGGTCCCAGCGCCATAATCTTAGAATCTACATAGCGCGTGGTCCCATGTTACATGGCGCAGCATTTATGGTGCCACACGCTATGCACATAGTGCCCTGAGCCATGCAGTATAGCTCCCAGCGCCATAATTACATGGCGCAGAAATTATGGCCCCACACGCCATATTACATAGTGCCATGAGCCATGTAATATGGCTCATGGCACTCCAATTATAACTCGCAGCCATACTGTGTGAGGGGATCTATAAATGTCAGCAAGTGATACTTGAGTATCGTCGATAGATCGACAACATTCTCAATCGGCTAAGGGCGCATATTATTGAATGGCTCCTTCGGCGACTCTAAATGCAGCCAGCGCCTGTTTGTTACAAGCAAGTGACTTCTCCGTGTGCTCATTTATGGTAAGTAGCACTGTTTTGACTGATTTGCTTCTTCAATGTGCTATAGTCTTCCACGCCATGTACTATAGTCTTCCACGCCATGTACTATAGTTATCCACGCCATGTACTATAGTCCTTCACGCCATGTACTATAGTCCTTCACGCCATGTGCTATAGTCCTTCACGCCATGTACTATAGTCCTCCACGCCATCTACTATAGTCCTCCACGCCATGTACTATAGTCCTCCACGCCATGTACTATAGTCCTCCACGCCATGTACTATAGTCCTCTACGCCATACAGTATAGTCCTCCACGCCATACAGTATAGTCCTCCACGCCATGTACTATAGTCCTCCACGCCATACAGTATAGTCCTCCACGCCATGTGCTATAGCTCTCCACGCCATGCACTATAGTTCTCCACGCCATGTAATATAGTCCGCCACGCCATGTACATGGCGTGGAAGACTATAGTACATGGCGTGTAGGCCTATGTACTTTTCGCCATGTATTATGGCGTGTGGCGCTATATTTTATCACAATCCCTAAATCGACTATGTACATGGCACCAGAAGTCTATAAATTATGGCGTCTGGCGCCATGTGTTTTCTCAGTGTAGATTTTCTACATCGAGTTGTTAAGATGGGAATTGTCAATTGCCTTCTTGTTTGGTAGCCAGTAGTATGGATATTGAAATGGCTGACGTTCAGGTACATAAATTTTAAAGCCGCATATAAGTAAAGCTGACGAATATTCATTACACAAAATTCCTCGTATGCTTTAGTTGTTGATGAGAATATTGATTTTTTCAAACATATCTCAACAATTTTACTCTGCAAACTTTGTAGAGGGGCAGTATGGGATAAAAGCGCTGCACCCCAAACAATGATAGCGTACTGGATGACACTCTGAGCGATTCAAAATAAACTAGCTTTATTGTGTTAAGATTGGTGTTATATCTAAGCCTCATAAACGCATAAAGTGTTCGACGGACCTTACGTATGATATTATGAATGTTGCTTTTCCAGCTGAGATCTTCGTCAATTATAACGCCCAAATAATTTATTTCTTTGAGCTGCTTTATCTTAGCATTATTTATCGAAATATTTAAATTCAGTTCGCTCAAATTATTTTTGGACCCGAATGCTAAAAAACAAGTTTTTTCTATGTTTAACACAAGTTGTGTGTGCGCTTAGCCAGTTGTAAATTGTTTGACAGCCTTTATTTGCTTGAAAGAAGACCCTATTCCAAGTACTACCCCTAAAAATTAAAACAGTGTCATCCGCGTATGCAATTATCTGGCCATTAAAGTCTGGATTATTCAAATGTAGATTACAAAGATCATTTATGTATAAGTTGAAAAAAATTGGGCCAAGTACAGATCCTTGAGGAATACCGCTGACATCTGGCCCTATTTTAACTTTTTGTTTACGACCATAGATATAAGAATTTAAAAGACTGTATACTCTCTCATCCAAGTAGACTCTGCGCTGCTCAAGAAGAGGAATGTTAAGAAAAGACAAACATTCATTGCAAGGTATGTATGGAAGTTTATACCTAAAAAGTAAGTTACGTGTTAACCTCCCCTGAACTGATTCAACAGCATTAGAGGGTTATTTGAAGCGAGGACACCACACTTGACTGTAATATCCAAATATGGAACGGACTAAGGACGCAAGTAGAAATACTAAATGAATAGCGGTAGGAACGAATCACACAGCCAGCAATCCGAGAAGCCTTTCTAGTGATAATTAGGACATGAATATCGAATTTCAATTTACGGTCAAAGGTGAGCCTGAGATCAGAGAAATGTTCAACAGAAAAGATAGTACCACAAATAACATACAGAAAAGACATGCGTCTGCAGCTTTAGGGAAAAGGAGATGGAAAAACATTTAGAAACATTAAAGGACAAACAGTTCAAGTTACTTAAACCAAGAGAGGAATCAAAATTTTCCAAAAAAGCAGAGAGTTAGCAGTATTTTTGATTACCTGGAAGATTTTTAAATCATCTGCATAGAGAAAACAAGATGACTTAAAAGCACTGAAAATATCGTTGATAAACAGATTGAACAAAAGTGCCTCTAAGATGGAACCTTGAGGTACACGAAAAGAAGAGATGAAAGGTAAGAACGAGAAGCTCAAGAGGGAGACAAAACAAGTGCGATTAGCTAAAAAAAAGATTAGTTATAGGAAAGCAAAGGTCTACAAACGTCATAATGCTTTAGTTTGTTAAGAAGCAGCGTTTGATTAATATTGTCAAAAGCTTTGGTAAAATCAGTATAAATGACATCATCTTGATTGTTGCTGTCAATTGTAGACGCAATTACATGAGTAAACTCAACATGGTTCGTAGCAGTGCAGCCTTTTGCAAAGCCATGTTGTTGCACAGTTGAAAGCATCATAGATACGATTGAAAAAGAGGCCTTCTACAATTTTGAAAAGGTAAGGAAGAATGGAGATAGGGCGATATTAATAAGCAAAATTATAAACTACGAAAATCTGTAAAAAATAATTAATGGAAAAATCCTTGCTTTGTGTTAATGAAGTAATTCATTATCATTCACATTCTGTGAAACGTACCAAATTCCCGGAGGTACGAAAATCAAGGACTTGTTTAATACATGCAGTGTTCTTGGCCACCTGCCGAAAATCATACAAGTGCTATTCTTTCTGAATTTCATATCAGGGAACGATTGAAATCTAATCGCTTTATTTCCAATGCAAAATTACGTGAGTCAATGCGGGCGTGAAAATGCTCACTTTAAAGAAAATCTGATTTGCTTTTGATGAACGAGCAGCCAGACAAGAAGAAGCACTTCCGACACACATAATCTGTCAAGGTGCTCCTTTTTTACGTTTACAATTCTGATTATCATAATCTGTATTAAATGTTTGTATGTATTTTCGAAAATAAAGCGAGTAAATAGAAATCACTTGAAATTGTCGCTCTATGTATATTCTTCTTTTTAAAATGTTTTCTTTATTTTTTCTAGGTGAGTCTGTCTACCAATGCCAGCACGGTTACGTCGAGCCTAACGTTTCATCCCCTGCCCGAGGACGATGGCACGATTTTGAAATGTGAAGGCTCGAATCCACGTCTTCCTAATTCAGCACTAGAGGATTCGCTCGTCTTAAATGTCATGTGTAAGTAGGAAACGTGAATGTGTATTTGAATTGGTGGGTGCGCTGGGTGCGCTTGCTACCGACGGCTGCTTTATTTGATTACTGTCAGTTTGAATTTTGTGTAGAAAATCCATGCGGGAATTTTTTCTTCCAGTGAATCTTGATTGAGTGTTACTGGGCCTTTGAAGTGTATTCAAGCGTTTCGCAGAAAGTGTAATCTGGGAAATATACATATGCTAAATTTACTTTGATCAGAGATAACACAGTAGCAACGTGGTATGCAGGAAAAAAATTTAAAGGGTTTCTTCCGAGAATGCCAGCGATTTTAATTCTTTTGATTCAAATTGAATTCGGCGACTGGAATAAGTGGATACTTGATTCCGAATATTTTCGCACAAGAGATTACAAGCGTGAGATTGTTTGTTCTCTTGTGCTATGTCTTCCAGGTGTAGCACGCGCAAAAATATACAAAAAAAAAACATTAAATGTGCCTTTTAAATGGTTATTGCTCGTCTGAATAGAAAATTCAACTGGCTATGAAAACATACGGATTATGACGTGCAATGGAAATGTTAGAACCGAATAACTATGTGTTAAACTCAAACAAATCCCTTTTCTGGAAATAAAAATGTATATGTGGGAAACTGGTGCACATAGTTGACAAAATTCAAATTTCATTTAAATAAAATTTCGTTTAATCTAAAAAGTAAGAAAAAAAATAATCGAACAAGTGGAAACGTATAGATCAGATTTAAAATACGTTTGAGTTTACATAAATAGCCGTTGAAATGTATCAGTTTGTTTGCAAATATCAAATCTGAAATAATCAAAGTTCCAAAAACCGAAATCAAATATCATTTTGAACGAATATCTTATTTTATCCATTTAAAATTCAAGTAATTATTTTATTTATTGATTCTCCGTCGTCAAATATTAATGCTTGTATTGATTGCACGCTGATTGCGAATACTTTAGTGTAGTTTATACAGCAGAAAAACAATTTTGTAGCTTTAATTTTTCCATACTAGATGAGGTTCGAAAATTCACTCAAATATGCATCTATAAAAATGATTGATTTTTCAGGGTACTTTACCATGCTATATACAACTCAGCTATGAAATGAAACTTCTACCTTATTCCGCTTTCAAAGCCGGATATTATATTTGCATTGATGAAATTTCAGCAACCATGACTTTCTCTTCACATCTGGAACAGAAAAATTATTTACTTATTTGTTCGATATTTTCATATGGACTGACTTTCAGCTCTTTGAGAAAAAATATCAATAATTTTTCGAATTTTATCCAGTCAAATAGATAAATGAAAGCATATGTGTAATAATCTATAGCAAAAAGCAGTGCCATTCTTTCGATTTGCAATTTGCAATACGAATAACAGGTTTAGCTACTGAACAAGCATGGAATTTGATTTAACCTTATATTTGCGTATGAGTGTTAATTGAGTGGCTACAAAGGAAAAAAACACATTCAAAAAAATTTAGAATCTCCTACATAGTTAAATGTTTTTGTTTAAGCTTATTAGAATTTTCAACCCTGCTAGCGACAGATACAATCCCAAAATTAAAAATCAAATAAATATTTTCGAATTTTCCGAACGTTCCTGGAGCGAAATTGATGTCAGTCAACTTTACATTTTAGAATGAAAACTATATTTCAGTGTAAAAACTTTTGTAGCCTTTATCTTGATTATAAACGCGTCTTTTAACTAACTGCACGGAGAATGATTTAGAGGGTTTCCCTCAAGCATTAATAATTTAGCGCTCTCTATCAGTCACGGTGTGACACTTTGTCAACCTTTTGATGAAAAAAAATGTGCGACTGAGGTTTTAAATATGCATGCGCTTCAACAACAAGGAAGTAGATTATACTTCGGTGGAAATCGGTGCAATATTAACGAGAAATAAGAGCTAAATAATGTTCGAGTACGATTTATTTTGAATTTTTGAAGAACTTTTTCCATTAAAAGCGTTTTACATTGAATTATGTTCAGTATTTGAAGAAAGTTAAGAAAAGTTGATGAAAGCTACTTTTGATTATCTGTCTGCACGATTATCTCACAAGAAAGGTGATAAAGAAGCTTAAATGTTATGGCGCCCAGCGTGGGTGCGTCAATATCAATCAAATTTTTTTTTATTTTAGAAAACTTTAAGGCGTTTGCAGCACACACATATGCATAATAAAATCATTTTGTGAAACTTTGTGTACATTTTCACTTCGTTTTTATCGGCTTCTACAATTACAAGCAGGAAAATATCAGTTAGTGTAAATGAAGGGCGATATGTATTTGACGCATCGAATTTCTTTTCAGAAAACCACAGTACTTGCTACTTGGTCGGATGTTATGATTTATTTGATGGGTTCATTACCTGTTTTGCTCAAAATTTCAATAATAGTTTAAGCTGATGATTGCACGGCGAATAATTGTAATGAAGTTATGAAATGTTTTCATTTTTCGTTAATTATATTTTTATTTATTAAGGCTAAATATAGATTATTCACAATAATAGTACATTTCAACTGTACTCAGGTAGCTAAAGAGTGGTGAGCAAAACGATACAGCTCAAAATTGATCTACTTATCATATACCAGTTGAGTATGATGTCACATTATTTATTTATTCATGTAGGATAAAATTTGCAAAAGCCAAATTTTCGAGTAGGAAAGGTTAAAAATTGAAACTTAAAAAAAAACGTTCATATAACCATCTATCTATACACTAAATTAAAAGCTTAAATTGGTAAAGAGTAGCTTGAAAGTTTCTAAAAATCATTTATTTTATAGCAAGGAATATCTAAGTATGTCAGAAAACTTAGGGCTTATATCATAGTAATATGTATTCATAAGTATGTTCTGGATTCATAAGTATGTTCAAGAAAGATTAGACATCATTTTGAGCATTTTGTTTTGCTATATCTGCGACTTCTTAATACGACAAGTGGTAGCTACAGATCATACTAGAGCTCCGTAGGATGTGAATGTCAGGAATATAGTTTTCTAAATAAGTAATTTATTTTCGAGGCTACAGCTTTCTATTAATTCATGGCTATGACTTCTTGATTAGATTTTGGCGTTTAGATATTTTGTTTGGATTATGATGTTAATAAGTGAAAGACTTATCAAAGAACAAAACAAGGTGCTACTAGACCAAGCACCATTGTATTTTTTCGAACGCTTTTTTGTGGTAGTTATCTGGGTGATTTTTTTCTAGTGAAGAACATGCGTACTTTTTTTTTATTATTAACTCTCTTTTTCCACTTCGCAAAGTAATGGGATAGTTCAAGCAGGCAATTTTTAACAGAATACATCAGGTAGGATGAGTTTGCTCTAGCAGAATACAAGAACATATTGTCAATATAAAAACCTAGAAAAAAAATGGTCGGGTAGTTGAAAATGTCATTAGTTAAAATGAAACAAAATAGACCTACTGAACCTTGGGGAACATCGGCGGCAAAATAAGGACTATCCAGCTCAAATATGACCCCTTTAGTAAAACACATAAAATGAAACTTTTTGGGTTAAGAAAAACAGGGCTATTCGAGTCCCAAAATCAAACAATATTATTGAGGAAACGATTCAAACGGTTAAAATACCTATGTATCTATATAAATCCCTACGAATGCTAAGATATTGTTTTGATGAGTGTGGCTACCTGAGTCCAAGCTTATTTTTTCCCAATGTATTTCAGAGTGGAATCAATCCACTTTTTCTGGGCTGTTGCTTCAGTTATACAATATTTGGCAAATTTCTTTTGAGCATCCTCGAAATTTAAGCTTCTTATTAAAAATTCGAACAAAAACTCATCATCCAAATTCGAACTTAAGTGAAGATTAAACATATATATCCTTGTAATGCAAATAATTTAAAACAAACATCTTATGCCTTACCAGGATACATAGCATCGACTACGTAATACTCAAGTCGATGTAGAAGCAACAGTTTGAAAGCGGAAAGCTCGTGGAAAAATGAGAATATTTTTCATCATTGTAATCTGTATGAATTTGTGTGATCAGACACAATGTAGTCTCAAATAACAATTCTCATTTCAATGAATACTTCTTATGCATTATAATTTGATTTCAACACTTAGGTCATCAATATTTCGAATAAACACTCTAGTTTTTTACTTGGTAGTCAAATTCTAGGACGTTCTATAAAATTGCCTTAAAATCTTTTAAACTCAGAAAACTGAATGAACATTACCACGTGCATGCATTCAAACCTTCTTCTCGCACTTTCTACCTAATCTACCATGAACTCAAGTTTAACTACCATCGCTACAGGACTTAATAGCTTTTTCGCGGAAAAGCCTCTCATCAAGATTAGAATTGTGGTAAGGAAACTTTTGCTTTCTCGACGATAATCATCAACAGCGACCGGGAACAAAACAGTCTTTCCTTCTGTCACTGCCCGCGCTATTAGCGTTGAAATGGCTTTCAGCGGCAGCGCGAGCTACCAGCCGGACTGTTTGTCCAGGAAAACGAGATCTTATTCACTAGATCTATTGCATGGAATTTCACAAATGACAGATGTCTGGGATTAACAGCAGTAGAACGGAAATGATTAATTGAAGTAACGGAAAATTTATTATTTATTAAAGATAGGCGAGCCACTGTGTTGTTTACCAGATGAGTCTCGATTCAATGAAAAGGTGAGTAATTTAAATGGATTGATGAATGAGGTGGTTTTCTAAATAATGAATTGAAACAAATATACGTGGTTGGCAAGACTAATTTTATCTTGGTGTTGACTAGATGAAGCGCTGCTAATTTCTGGTGTAGTAAAGTTTATCATGAATGATGAAGTCTAGCTAAAGCTAGGGCAAAAAAAGCTAATACTGAAAATTGGTGTAATGGTACTCGTATTATTTGAATTTTGTGGGACTATTGATGCATTGATGCTATTAAGCTTGCTTATACGTGTGTGTATAACTGCGCATTACTTAATATAATTTTATTATTTCAACTGAATAATACTTAATTTATCATGATTCAAATATGACACGCATATGTATATATTTAGGAAAACACAGCTGACAAAACTTATGCTTGCTGTTTATTTAAACTGTTAATGAAAAAGAATGAAAGCTAGTGCACTAAAATGTAATATAAAACAACATCAAAAGAACAAGCTGCTCAGAAAAGTTTAAAAATAAATCATCGTTGAAATAATGCAAATGGCATAGTATCCATCTTCTTTAAAATGTTTGCATTTTTGTTTTTTTTTTTGCTTCTACGGTCCAACTGCAGAAAACTTGGCTTGCTTCTGTTTCACTTCTCATGCGACATCAGGGAACTTGCAGCAACGGTCGACATCTCTAGTGCCTTTCATATTCTAACAAAACCATTCAAAAACACACAAAAAGCTACTCCCTTGTGTTCGTTATCTTGCATTCAGTTTAGAGGTGGATTTAAGGTGAAAGAGATGCAAACATCAGTGGCAGTAGCAAAAGAACCGAATAGAACCGACCGTCATCTATCTCCTGGCCAATATTTAAGTCTTTGGCTACTACCCAATGCACATTTTTCCTGCATGTCATGGTAAAGAGATAAGAATGATTAAAGACTTATGCCATTACGACATCAACTAATGTTCGAGCATCAATCGGAATGTTGAAGTTTAAAGGTTTTTTGTGGAGAATAATCAATAATGAGAATTAATTTTAGCTTATGCACTTTTAAAAATTTGAATCACGAAAATAATTTTTCAATAAGAGTATGGTAAATCAGTATTTATGAAATCTGAGTTGTCTGCAAAAAGATGCATGTTTGGCTACAATTAGTATTTAAGGCATTGAGGCCATTTAAATAGTCGAACAATGTCTACACTTTCGTCAAACAGAAAGACTTTCGGGTTGTTGAGTGATAAGCTATAACGCACTAACATTAGTGGTAGCGTCCTACTTCAAATTCCCCAAGTTAAATTTCAGCAGTATTTAAGTGAAAGTTTGTAAAAAAAATTTGCCTAATATAGTTGAACAAATCTACTCATGATAGTGTAAGTCTTTTCGCATATGACGACAATGATATTCAAGTGAAAACAGAATAATAAGCTCAAACAACTAAGCTCTGGTTTTGATGCAATTTGATATTTTCAATTACAATGTTCTAGAACTCATTAAATAACTAGAGAAGGTGTAAATTGCTACAATTAGAACTGGCTTTTTCAAGCTTATCATAACGAATTTGCGTGCGATCCTAGTAATAGCATAATGCGATGTTTCTACAAGCGTGCCTGCTTGAAATCTAGAGTTTTCTAGGAATTTAGTGTACTGACGTCTTTTTAGCTGTTGCACCGACTCGCTCTTCACCTCCCTAAATTGTCACTGAAACAGGTAAAAAAACTAATTTGAAGGTAAACTATACTGAAGGATTGTTTGACAAATCGGGGTTTATAATTATTTAATAGAGGAAATCGAAAGCTCGTGGTTTAGTGTGAGTGTTGAGAGCCAAGGAAAGTTGACAGATATGGTTCGTAAAAGTCTATAAAAAATTCTAGATTAATACAAAATGGATTTGAATTTAAAGATTTTCGTTAGTGCCTCTTGAATTTTTAAAAACAACACTAAAATGGTCTCTGCTGCGAATGTGAATACAATGATAAAAAATATTCTAACGCTGAAACAATAATGCTCAAGGTTACTAAGCCAAATATGCCGGGGCGAATGGCAAAAGAAGCGACATTACAAAGGAATATCGATGAACATCCTCCAAATTGTTTTTGAAAATGATCATCACTTTTTCCGAATACTCGATTTTCAAGCTATTTTATTTTCAAGAAATCTAGTTTCTTATTATCTTGTCTTTGAATTCCTGCTTCCTTCAAATACTTTTCTAATTGATGACTTTATTTTCTGACAAACCTATTATCCGACCAAACCATTGATCAATGACTTCTGCTCACTCATTTTCTGATTACTTCACACATCAGCTGCTTCATTTTCAAACTACTGCCTTTTTTATTACTCCTTTTTCAAGTTCTTAAGCTTTGAATTAATTCATTTATCCTTTTATTTCAACATTTGTCCAGTGACTCGTTTTTGAAGTATTGCATTTTAGACAGCTCTTATTGTCCCTAAAAACCCTATTTTTCGACTGCTCCATTTTTCGACTCATTTCTGTTTGAACTATTCGATTTTTATATTTCTATTTATATTTTCAGATACTGCCTTTTTAAATTATTGCATCTATCAGCCGCTTCATGTTGCGACTTCTCAATTTTGGGCTAGTCCATTTTCCGATTATTAAATTTTTGGAATGCTTTATTATTCGAGGAGAATCATTTCTGGCCAACTTCCTCTTTAAATTTTTCTCTCTTCTAATTAATGTTCTCTTTGAATACTTGAATTTTGACCAATTTATTTAGCGATCGGTCGAGTTTTTGATAGCAACCTTTCTCGGCTACTCCATTTTTCGTTTAATTTGCATTTCAACTACTCTGTTTTTAATATATTACACGTATCAACTATTGCTTTCTTCGAATGCTCTTTTTTCGGGCTATTTTTTATGATTAAATCTATTAACTGACAGCTTTTTTTCTAACTACTTCATTTATGGCTTCTCCAGCTTTCGACTTATCAATTTTTTGACTAGCTTTGTTTCAATTACTCCATTTTTTTGGAGCAATAAAAATCTTTTTACCTATTCAATCTCTCGATTACGATATATTTTGACAATTGTATTTTCAGACTATCTCGCTATACCTTTACTTCGCTTTCGAACTATGTCTACCAAACTTTATTTTTCAATTTGCCTTTTTTCACATTCGATTGTCTACCCGCTCACTTTCTCAACCTCTCCATTCATCATTTACTAAATTATTCATCTAGTCTGTCTATCAATGTCCCCATTTACTGGCTACTGGTTTTTCGAATTATTTCATCTTTTTGCCAATCTATTTGCAGCTATTTTATTTACTCTCTACACCATTTTAAAATTCCTTTTTTTGAATACTCCGTTTCAATTACATAATTTGTTTTCTTTTGGACTACTCCATATTTTGACCACTGCATGTTTTGATTACTCCTTTTTTGAACAGTTCTTTCTGTTAATTTTTCCTTATTTCAATAGCTCCATTATTTGATTACACTATTTTTCAACTAATCATAGTTTGAATATTAAACATCTTAGACACATAGACAACATCTTAGACAAAGATTTGCCGATTATTCCAGTTTTAAGCTAAAGCTTTTTTAAACTGTTCCATCTTTCCTTTTGAAATTACTTCAGTTTCCAAGTACTCAATTTTTTATTACTTTCTTCTAAACTTTCACGTTTTACCTAATACATTTTGCAACTACTTCATTTTAAAACGACTCTATTTTTGACTACTTTATGTCTCGATTATCTCCCTTTGCAACTGCTCCTTTGCTGAACTGTCCCATCTTTGCATTACTTCATATATCCAGTTTTCTACTACTCAGTTTATTCCCATTTTTTTGGGCATGGGACTCCTGCATTATACCATCGTTCCACTTTCCCATCCTCCTTTTCTCAAAATTTTACCACTTATATATGTATATATTTATTCCGAATTCAGCCTACAAAAAACTTTTTGTCTTTAACATAAAAGTAATAGTTGTTCCGTTGCAAGTTGGGAGCTATATATTTTTTCAATCAATATTGTGATCTACAATCATTTAGAAATGTATTCGAGGATGTATCTGACATACTTTTCACGTTCTCATTCAAGTTAAAATCACTTTATCCGTTTGTTTTTCGTCTTATTTTCTCGCAATCAAGAATGCAAATTGCTTTCGGATAACTAACACGTCATTTACTTCGAAATCATGTAACAACATATGTATGTACGTATGTATACAACAATCGACATCAATTAGTTTGGCTCGATATAAACTGACAAAATGAAAACGACTCTAGCGGATCATTGACAAATGAACCCAAAGCTCCTTGATCAGGTGTAATATTTCAAAGAAAGCAAATAATCGTTGAAATTTCTTTGAAACTGAGCCGGATATTGATTTTCTTAATGAGGTTTTGAATGCATGTTTGATTTCAAGAACGCCCACAAGGATGACTGTAGGCGTCCTATTTAGAACACTATTAAACTGACAGAAACGATTTTAGGAAAACTTGGCTCACCGATTTGATTTCAAAGAAATTCATTAACAATTGATGAAATAATGTTCGTGCGTACTTCAGTTTTCAAACCAATAGCTATTTATTAATTCAATGGAAAATCTACTCAATAAAAGAGAATTTGTGTCATTTTACACAAGGTCGTAATAACTTGTTATCCGCCATCATCATTTTACTCACGTCGTTCACATTTTTTATGCGAGTTTTGCAGCAAATTAAAGCTTACCTTTCCGGTTTCGACGAGATACCTATCCGCTGATGAAATTGTCTAAAACAAATTACCTTCCGAGAAGAGAGGAGCTTATTCTGCAGTGCCTCGTAATACACAAGGACAAAAAGGAATGGCGTAGATAAAGCAGAAGCGAAACGCTGTACCAAAACTTCTTAAACCTAAAAGCCAGGATAGCAAAAGCATAGTGCTCTATTTGGTCGAGATTATAAGACTGATAAACATAGACCCGAAGCTAGTAGTGAGTGCAGGTCGTAGGCAGCAATAGTGCGGCAGTAGTTGTAGTAGTAAGTCGTGTTGTCGTATCGTAGCTGATAGCATTTTCTTTACCACCTTAATACCTAGCCACCTTCTTAATGCTACTATTAGTTGACACATATTTCTTCGTTAAGTCCAATTAGACCTGGCAAAAAGAATTTTCAGCACGTATTATCTGCAAGAGGCTGTTGCTTTTGCACTCTACTCCAAGCGACATCGTATAATTAGAATACTTTTTTTTCCTGGCTAGAAGAACTTTACACACACTTTGCAGAGTATTATATAGATTTTTGTAGTAAAACAGACATTTTGCATACAAAAATCTAGTGACTTTGTCCGCATGAGACATTAATATGTATTAAACGGAAAGTTTCTAAAATACTCACGTTATTTTGTTTGCTGAGTTTTTATATAAAGTTTTTATATACGTTAGTAATATTGGGTGGGCCAAATACAAGTTTTTTTTTTAAATGCAATAATATGAACAAAATTTAATTTTTTTCCATGTATCATGGCTTAATTAGTAAGATTAAACATTCCCATTAATGATGAGACACAATTTCCTTCATGTGGCTGCCTCGGCTAGCTTCGCAGTAGCGCATTTTATCACTCCAATTTTCCAAGACCTTGTTGTTGGTTTCGGGCTGTAGCTCACAGATTGCTTGGATGATGTTAGCCTTAAGTGCTTGAATCGTTTCTGGATTGTTGGCATAACATAGGTCCTTCACGGTTCCCCACAAAACAAAGTCCAAAGGGGTCAAATCGCAGCTCCGTGGCAGCGAATCGACATCGCCAAGATGGCTGACAACACAATTTGGGAATTCGGTGCGTAAAAGATCGATTGTGGCATGGGCTGTGTGGCATGGCACTCCATCCTGCATAAACCAGAGATTGTTTAAATCCATGTTTTCAATTTCAGTAAAAAAAAGTCGGATAACATGGCTCTGTAACGTTCACCGTTGACCGAAACGTTGTACCCAGCCTCATTTTCGAAGAAAAATGGTCCAATGATGCCACCACTCTACAATCTGCACCAAACTGTCACTCTCTGTGGATGCATTAGCTCCTCGACAATAACGTGCAGGTTTTCGAGCCCCAAATGCGGCAATTTTGTTTGTTAACGTAGCCGCCGAGATGAAAACGTGCCTCGTCAGAAAAGATTATGTTTCGCCGAAAATCGTTGTCCAATTCAAGCAGCTCTAAGGCCCAAATTGCGAAGCGATAACGAAACCGATGGTCGTGCGCCTTCAAGTGCTGAGCCAATTGGATCTTGTAAGCAAATAATCCGAGATCTTTGTGTAGAATTCTCCTCAGGTTAGTGCGTGAAGTGTTGAGCTGTTGAGATCGACGGCCAGTTGATTTCGTGGAGTGAGTTTCACACTTTCGGCTACAGCAGCCA
This sequence comes from Nemotelus pantherinus, assembly GCA_963978885.1. Lineage (NCBI taxonomy): Eukaryota > Metazoa > Arthropoda > Insecta > Diptera > Stratiomyidae > Nemotelus > Nemotelus pantherinus. The sequence continues at coordinate 129,158,945 of OZ022265.1, forward strand.
CATACTCGTCTTTGCTCACCGCAAGACGACGGGAGCCATGAGTGTTGTCCACTAGCATGCCAGTCTCACGAACTTTTTGCACAAACTTACGTACAGCAGGCGCGGTGGGTGCTTCATTTCGGCCAAAACTAATTTTCAAAAAATTCACTGTTTGGGCTACACAGCACTCACTATGGGAATAAGTTTTCAATATTTGCCAACGTTGTTTAAGCGTAATGCGATTCATTTCATTCTACGGAGGTATGAGACTGAATTCCTGTCAAGAGTTCGAGCGAAAAACAGCTTTCAGTGTCAAAATAACCTATGATTTAAAAAGAAACCACTAGATTGCCCACCCTAGAGCGAGTTTATCTTTAAAAAATGTATCCTTTCATTTTAAAAAGTATTTTCTTGACTTATCAAAAAGATTGTTTCATCAAACGCAAGAAAAATAAAGCTCTGATATTGGCCTTAACTTGGTCACCAGCATAAATGCAAGCTTTTACCAAATAATCTTGGCAGCTGCCATGGAAGTGCCTTTATTTCTTTCATCAAACTTATCAACAATATAATCGAGGTGAAACAATTAAATTGTTTAGAACAAATAAAAAGAATACTGCCCTTCGTTATAAAATAAATCCACAAACGTACACGTCCCTCTGTGTGTATTTTTAGTTTTATTTTCGTCCGCGTTCCGTAACACGAAAGGATCGTCGACTCAAAGTCCCACAACCAGACTGAGCTGGTCGGCGGGGCCAAAGTACGCAGGGTAAAGTTCCAGACGATTCATTAATCTAAATTCATGTTGCACTGACGACAGCTCGGCAGAGCTAAGCCGAGCGCAACAAATGTTGGACTCTTGGTTAGTAAATCGTCCAGGTAAACAAATAACTGATCATCCAACTCGTGAAGATATGCATCGTTATGCATCAATCGGCACATAGTTGGGGGTGCGTCGCAAAGTCGAAACGGTATGACGGTGAATTGGTATAAGAAACACCCTGGCACTGTAAAAGCAGTCTTCTCTCTCGTCTAACGGAATTGGCAAAAAAGCATCCTTGAGGTCTAAACTGGTAATGTATAAAATGATTTTAAATGAGCCAACAAGCCTTCGTTTAGCGGTAAAGGATAAGCATCTTTAATGGTGAAATCATTCAATCGTCGAGCGTCGAATTATAGTCGCTCTTTGCGTGGCTTGCTTGGCAATAGTAGCTGGCAAACTCCAGGAGATCTTACTTTTCTTAATCACCCCTAAATTCAGCATATGTTTTTGGATGATAGATGAAACTGAATAATGTCGTTGTTTGATAGGCTGAGCATACCCTGTGTCAATGGTATGTAATACCAATACGGTTCTGCCTAAACCTAGCTTACTGAACGATGGAAACTTATATATGAGTTTATTTAGCATATGCCTGTCCTCAGAAGATAATTGATGAAATCCAAAATCCAGCGTTGATATATTGATAGCAGAGTATTGTAGTGCCATCTTGATGGCCTAGAAAGCCTATATCTATTGCCTTGTATAATAAATTTATTAAACTGGGGCATAAAAGAAAACGAATGAGCTTTGTTTTATCGTTGAAACGCTCCAGAGTGCTCACATAGCCATGAACAGATGCTTTTTCCCCGGAAGGTGTATGAACGTTAGAATACATACTAAGAATATAGAGCCCAAATTCCCCAGACAGTATCAAATCACCTGCAGCTAAGATGCTGACTTTTGCTCCACTATCCAGTAAGCCAGTTAACCTACGATCCTTGATAAAGATTTTAACAAAAGATCAATTGTCACCATGCACGGACATAATAGAATCAACACATGCTGATTGTGGGAAACTGCGGTGGGCAAAATACTTCCATGATCAATCCAAATGCCTGGTTTTGAGCCTTCGAGTTCCAAAATTTCCACCAATCGCGCTGTTGCGAAGCAGTGATTAACGTTCTAAATTCATAAGGTTACTGGATAAATCATGCCAAATATATGTAGGTTTTAGATATCCAGATGGATGGACAAGAAATTGGATATTCTAAAAAAAAATAACGCTGAGTAGGTCCAATAGACCCAATAGGTTACAATGCTGTGGGCCATCAAGACCCGCTTTTTGCAAAACTATCAGTGGCAGTTAAAACTTTTGTCATTTGAGAGCATTAGGCACTTTTTGTTTGCGCCAAAGTAAATCTCTTTCATGTGTTTCCTCTCTTTCATGTCGTCAGATGCTTTCATATATACAGCCCCTAAATTTCTGTCAGAAAATCATTTCCTTTGCTTATTTGCTTTCGAAATTATTCTCATGTAGCATTCACTTTTCACCGAATTGAGCTCTGTGTCTAATTAATGATAAAACTTTTTCAAAATTAAAATATTACTTTCACTTCGTCATATATATACCTAAACAAATTGAATTCTTCAACACTTGCATTCTTCGCTCAAACGAAACATACTTGCTTTCTTCATTGTATACGCTTAAATTTCGGCTGCCATCGTGGCAGCAACTAAGTGGCTCTCTTGAGTACACCACATATTTCTCTTTAAATAAAATTCACATTTACATTTACAACACAGCTCGTACTGTCCCGGGTAAAATCATTACAATTTCGAATAACGAAAAAATTGAAATTTATCTCCTGAGATGGTAATAAAACTGTCAGCCGCTCATTTCCCTACTATCAGCTTGCATATTTTTTTACTTCTTTATATGAATTTCAACACAGGAAAGAATTGTTGGCGGGCTGCGATTGCAATAATCATTGTGATTTATTTATTTTCAGATCCACCACAAGTGACTCTATCATTGGGCTCCACACTGAAACCGGACGACATAAAGGAAGGCGACGACGTCTATTTCGAGTGTCACATCAAAGCCAACCCCAAGGAGCATCGTATCGTTTGGTCCCATGATGTAAGTAAACTTCAATTCTTTAAGGATTCCTTGTCTAAGTCGACAGTTCTGTTGAAATGTTTTCGTGTTGGGAGAGCGGAATGGTGACTGTGGTGGTGTACAGCTGCGGAGCATCATCTGCCCGAAAGCAAACATTGAAAAGCAACAACGGCTACAGTGCTCGCATCTACGTTCCTTGAATACATTATTCATCATTTAAAGTAGAACACTCAGTGCGTCCTCTATTAAGTAAAGGCTCCAAATTGCATGCTGAACATTTCCGCGATGTGACTCGTGAGTGAGGCTATGCCCTCCACATTTTTTGCGACTATTTTTCTAGTCGTTAGTGGTAATGTAAAAACTGAACACATTAGGGAGCTGCAAAGTTTTTGCCGTTGCTTCATCCTGACGTTTGGGTGAAGCGTGAGAAATTCAGCATAACTGTCAGTCGGAAAGTATATGAGCTTATTAATTACAGCTAGAATATGTTGCTTGAATAATTTTGAAGTCAAATAACTTATTGAGAAATTCACAACTATCAGCAACATTATTCGAATGTGGTTGTGCGTTTTAAACGAGTCTTTGCGAGTACTCGGACTTTATATGGTGAAAAGTTTCTATTAGTAGAAATATGCATGTTGAAAAATATAGCAAGTTCGTTTTAATTAATTGAAATCAAATAGCAAATGATAAAGCTGGGTATAAATAGTATATACTAGAATAGTTGTCTAAAACGAACTCGAGTAACATCATATAGCATGCTGGTCGTCAAGAAAAAAACCAAAATAAAATACCTGAAATATAGCAAAATAAAATACCTGTCTATTTTATAAATGTTGCGAATGGCGTGGGTAGATGTTCAAAGACCTCCATACTGATATTTAAAAGGCAGGTTAATTTTTTGACAAAATAAAAATCAGAAATACAAATTATTTTTTACGTACACGCTTTTCTATCAACCTTTTCATCCCCACCTGAGCATACTTTTCTAATGTTAGTTAGGCCATCTTCATTCCTATCACTTCCTCCGACTGACGGTCACATCACCTGAACAACCAGTATATTTTTGCATCGTTTGATTGTTTTTTGTTATTTCAAACTCGGTCGTATATTCACCAGATATTTTTTTGTAAAACCTCAGAATCTTTACAAAACTAATAGTCAGCTATCGATAGTTTGCTTTTGTTCGAAAAAACCTTCCGTTTTAGTTTCAATTGTTCTTGGAAAAGTATCTCATTATTTTCTTTCAAAACTTGAAAAGTTCTCATCTTATCGAGTTCCAAGATGATTTTCTTCAATTTTTTTTATTTTGACTTAACAGAGATTGAATTTATGGGACTTCAGCTAGTGCTGGACAATTAAATTAACTTATTTATTTTTGAATTACATGTTGCTACTTAAGTATTCACAAAAAGGAGATTATGTATTAGAACACATTTTAAGCACATGCTTAGCTGGGAAATCGGAGGTAAGCAGCAATTTATTTCTCATTGTGACAAATGTTATTATCAAGGTTCTATGGTTCTTAGTTTTAAAATGGCGCAAATGAAGTTTCTGCAAGGATATTTTCCGAAAAAATTTGTTTTGACTTTTTCTATCTCACAGACAGTTTAACATACATACCGCTGTTGAAATCTCAATTGAGATAATATTACACGCATAGAGCACTAAGATAAATCTCACTGCAATGTTAAGAAACTTGAAATGTGTTTTTCTAATTACAAAACTTTTCACATTTTCTACACTTCTAAGCGTACCCTCCGGGCTGATAAAGTGTCCTTAGTGAACGTTACGGATAGCGTTATACAAAAATAGCTCAAAGTTTTTAAAGTTTTCTGATCATAAGAAATTTAAAAAGCATTTTGCCATCAGGAAGTTTTCCATCTCTTATTCTTTGCTAGTATATCTTTCTGTTTCAATTTATGCCACCGTGGAGCCGGGGAGGATCCACTAAAGGAAATCGCCAACAACGAAGCAAACGATATTTACTGCGTTCAGCCCTGAAGTATGCGGTAGCTGGTTTTAATTAAGTTGCTTTTCGCGAATCATCTTAAGAGACAAATAATCAAAATAACCTTCAGGTATTTACTCAAACACTCACAAAACTTGATAAACGTCGTCGAGAGCGAATTCACGAATTTGTTTCATGACCGTTTTCCAATGTTTTTCTCTGCTTCGTGGTTTAGTGTAAGTAAAGGTTAGTTAGTAATGGGATTGAGGAGAATGAAACTTAAGAATTCAAAAATAATATCAAGTGGTTTTGGTTAGTTTTTGATATTTGGAAGCGAATCTGTGATTGTAGGATTTTGAAACGAGAACAGTTCTTTTTACTAATGTTCGAAGAAGAACATTAGTATTAAAATCACTTTGGCCAAAAATTCATATTTCTATATATATATATATATATATATATATATATATATATATATATATATATATATATATATATATATATATCATCAAAAAATTTCAGTGAAAAAATCTCAGGAACGCGCCATCCGATTGAGCTGAAATTTTCAGGACACATTGGTGTATATGCAGAATAGTGCCAGGTCTCACAAAAAGTTAATAATCTTTAACCCTTTGGCGCCGGCGGCCATTTTAGTGATTTTTTTAATATACCTATTATTTCGTACACAAATAGATTTTGCAAAGATAAAGTTGACGAAATAAATTTTGAACGTGTTTTACATGTGAATCGGATAATGTTTTGGAATGTTTTAACCCCATGTGTGCGCTGGGTGCCTAAAAACAGAACGGGAAAACTTGAAAATTTTTAAATTGCGATAACTTTTGACCGAGTTATTCAATCATTACGAAATTTTTAGGACATATTGGTATTATTTAGTTGTAGATTTTCGTAGCTTTTGATGAGCGTGCTGGCAACCCTGTAGCTAGGGTAGGCACCGAAAGTGAAAACCTTCAAATCATCGTCTCTCTTGAAAAACTGCCGCTTTTTTAAAAAAAAGCCACTCATATGTAAATCTTGTGCTTTGTTTACATAAACAAAAAAAAAATTTTATATGGTATAACGGGCACGCCTGGTAACCCTTGCCCAATTTACCTATATTTTTAGCATCAAAAACTTCTGTTCACGGAAACTCACGATCCAATGAGCAGAATTAATTGAAATTTGCAGAATGTATTGGTCCTATATAGGACCAGGTCTGATAGAAGAGATTTTGAAATGCGGGTGATTCTGTGCCAGTGGTGCCATCTTGAAAAATCACTAAAACAGATAACTGCTTTTAGCCCTATAAATTCTGATTGAATCGTTCGATTTTGACGAAATTCACACAGTGGCTGAACCTTATTTAATACCACGTTTGGTAGAAATTTGGCCGAAAAATTCGGTTGGAGTTGCCAGCTATGATAATTTTGGTGTCTTAAATTTGAAAAAATAAAAATTTGGAAGTGAAAACATTAAACCATCGAATTTCCAAAAACTGTCCGTTTCTTACAATAAAAACAATCTGTATACAAATCTTATGCTTTATCTATACGTTCAAAGTAAAACTTTGGAAATTTCATGTCGGACAAGAACGGTAACCCTTTCCCAGTCAACCTATATTTTTAGCATCAATAACTTCTGTTCACGGGAACTCACGAATCAATAATCAGATACCATTGAAATTAACAGAATGCATTGGACTTAAGTAGAACCAGGTCTGATAGAAGCGATTTTGAATTGTGGGCAACTCTGTGCCAGTGGTGCCATCTTGAAAAATTACAAAGAAAAAAAAACTGCTTTTTGCCCTATGAAATGTGAATAAGTTACCAGATTTTCATGAAATTGACACAATAGCTGCACCTTACTCTAAACTCTGTTTGATAGAAATTTGGTTGAAAAATTCAATTGGTGCTGCCAGCTACGGTAATTTTTGTGTCTTTGGTTTTGAAAATTTTCTCAGGAAAATAAAACTTTTTGCCCTATAGCTTCCATTGCAGTCATGAAATCAATACGAATTTCATACAATTTATGGAACCTATTATAAACATTATTCAGGCCAAATTTGGTTGAAAAGCCACAATAGAGTTGCCAGCTGTTGTTGGTTTTGTGTTTGTTTGCAATATCTTTATTAAGCGGTTTAATCGTAGAATTTTCAATTGGTAATGATATTGTAGTGCCAATAAACAGCAAATATTAAGCTTTCGATTATTTGAAAAAACTCGCTGCAGGTAACCCTAAATTTCTTCATAGTCCTATAACTTCGAATGTAATATAACAACGTGAAGCAGATGTGATATATTCTTGGCTTTGATACTGGCAAAAAGTTGCCAGCACGAGTCGGTTGTGCTACTTTTGTATCAATAAAATTATACCGGAAACATTTACAATGAAAATAAATAACCGATGTTTCAATTCCCAAAGTTCTGCAAATTTTTCGGATCGCAGCCCCAAACACCAACTTCAATTACAGTGCTACAGGCACTGAGCATTTTCTTCATTGATGTTATATGAGATGCTGCTTTCGAAATTTTGTGAAATAAGCAACTGATAACGAATATAATTAACCCGTGTTTTGCTCTCATAAACGTTGAAATTCATGCCAGTGGTAATATCTGAAACCTTCCACCATATGAGTTATAATGCATTCTTGAGACCAAAGTAGAACGTGGCGTTTGAAACAGTTTGGCCGTCATAAGCAGCTCATGTGGTGGAATATGCACTCAAAACCTGCACGATTCTTCTACTGTTCTTCGAACATTAGTGTTTCTAGCGGTTCAGGTGCGCAAGAGTTTTTAGAACTTCTTTAGTTTTTAAGAATAATGATAGTATTCAAACTGGCATAACGGTATTCAAATTAAATAATACAATAAGCTTAAATGAGTCAAATAGAGACTCAAGTCGTTAGATATAGTATGCGTACTTAAACTCTTTGGTGTTTGACAAAATATTTTACTTTGGCAGGAAGAGTAATTTTTCCCATCTAATTCGTTTCAAATATTATAACAATTGCAGTGAACTAAACATTAGCATAAAAATGATAATTAGGCTAATATCACACAAATTTGATATTAAATTCCTGAAAGTATCAATTTTTGCATCGTTAGTTTGGAAATTATTGTGAGATACGAATCTTAAGTTACTAAATACAAAAACGATGGTGCAAATGTTGCAATAATATAAGGATATCATAGAAGTGGATATAAATTAAACAATCTTTGATTTATAATGAAATATTATTTTAAATCGATTTAAAAGAAGAAAAGTTTCTCACTATGTCATGAATACTAAAAAGAATAATTACTCTTTTTTAATTACGATTTCTCCTTAATTTATCCTTATCCTTAATACGACCATCATGTGTCAAAGGTCATAAACTACCTCGGAAGTCATACGGTTAAATATCATAGGGCTATCACTTGCAAGAGTTTCAAAATTCAGGATCTTTAAAATACTTCAACCTAGCATATTTAACATATGATAAATCTATTAGGTTAATGTATTCTGTGAGATTCGTTTTCATCATCGTTTTCATCAAATCAAATCATACAACAACATAAAGTATTTTCCTTTGGCAATCCTATTTAACTTACTCTCAATATGCTATATATTTGGATCACGGTTCAAAAAATTTTCGTGTAAATTTTGGATAAATTCGTGTAAATTTCGTGTAAATTCATGTAAATTTCGCAATATTTATTATTGTAAATTAGTTGAATTTATTTTCAAATCATTTTCGATAGTATAGATTATTCTCACAAAATTGCAATATTGCAAGTAATGCACGTTGAGTTAAAAAAAATTCTAGCGCATAAGAGTAGCTAAAATGATTCATTTTCCAAGAAATATCAGGGAATCATGTAGATTTTGAATGCATGTTCTATCAAACGTGCAAATATGGCTAACATATGAGTGAAGCAATCAAAGCGAGTCAATCACTCGCACCCAACTCGTGTTTTGACATACCTTATTCTGAGTGAGTTACCTCACAGGCATTTCGTTATTATCATATGATCATGCGATGTTCCCTGTAGCCTTGTTTATGCACAGTAGAGATGCGTAAAGGCGCGTACACATACAACCAACGAACGGCCAATGACAGTTTGATTGAATCTTGGTCGTTGGCCTTGGCGTTGGTCCTCCCGTCTACACAGGAACAGATTGGGACCAATTGCTTGGAGCGAAGGCAATGGATGCGGTTCGGGTTGATTGTCATTTTACACCTAGTGATTGACAGCGATTAAAATGGGGTTGTAAAGTATAACGCATTTATGGTAGTAGAACGCATTTCGACACCATTCAGTATATATGACAATATACAAAAAAATACAGCCTAGCTCAACATACTACTCGATATTAATGACAGTCAACTCGACCAACCGTCCACACTACAACGGAGTCCCAAGGCCAATACATCGCCAACGCTTTGAAGTTACCGCCAGAAGAGCGAACAGCAACCAAGCAACACAAAAAGGCAACACGCCAAGCAACCAATCCGAGCCAACAAATGGCTTGGCCGTTGGTCTTGGTCCTATGTGTACGCGGCTTAAGACATGAGTGAAGCAATCAAACGAAGCAACGAATTAATGTGAAAATCAGCTCGTTGCCTTTGACCGAATCTTCTATGAGCGGAGAAGACACAGCAATTTGTATCATTTTCCCCATCTGCACATATGTGATCCTTAATACGACCATCATGTGTCAAAGGTCATAAACTACCTCGGAAGTCATACGGTTAAATATCATAGGGCTATCACTTGCAAGAGTTTCAAAATTCAGGATCTTTAAAATACTTCAACCTAGCATATTTAACATATGATAAATCTATTAGGTTAATGTATTCTGTGAGATTCGTTTTCATCCGATGACTGCAGTCGAAGTTGAGATATAGAAAATTTTTTGCTAGAAACGCCGTCCAGGAAAAGCTTTATTTTAAGCTCTAATTTAAATTCTTGTTATTTACTTACGCTGTAACTTTATTTATCATATAAAAATTCAATGTTAGCATCTTTTGGTGTAAAATAACGAAAATTCTTGGTACTGATCAGGCCCTACTGGTGCTTCTACCTCTAAAATCTGCTCCGCGTGGAGATCAACTTATTTTGTGAACTTAGGACTGATTTAATGTCTGCGTTGGAATTTGCAGGGGTAGAAAAATTTTAAGGACTAAAGCCCGCAAGTTTGATTACCTTTTCAGATAATCAGCATTTATAAGTTTAAGGGAAATATTTCTTATTAAAAATTGATGAAAATTACCGTCCTATTACATTCCTATTCTGATTTTGCGAGCAATGTTTTCTGGACTTGCTTCACGTTAGAATTTGCTTACCCTTTAAGTTGCGGAATGTTTCAATAGCTGCATCAAAAGATAAAGGTCAGAAAGCTTTTATTTGATAGCGCGTTTTTCAAGATGCAACCACAGCCGCAGGGACTCCCACAGTTTCAAATAAATTTAATTAGACTTGCCTCTGCTGAAATCAAATTAATCAGACTTGCTCCTTTGATTTCTGGACTTGCTTGCGCCAAAAACTAGATAATTTTGTGAAAAGATTCTTTTCATATAGGTTGTCAAATTATGAATATGATAAACAGAGTGTGTACAAAGCGTAAGACTTAAATATCGATTGCTTTCTTTCGTGAAAAGCGATTTTTTTTTAGTGTCGATAAGACTGTGTGGACAACGCTGAAGCTATTGCAGACACAAAAACATAAATCCTTCAAAACATCGTGTCTCAATAAAAACTTTCACTATTTATAATCTAATATACATCGTGGCGAAATCATTTCCACCAGCAAATATCCTAAAAGACAGTAGATCCTGTGGTATTTGTTCATTCAAACTGTTTGTCTTTGGAGAACATGACGTCCAGGGTTCATATAATACTGTTGGGTGAGCCATCCAGAATGACCTGAACCCACTGAATACTATGGCCACTTCCTTAAATGTCTAATTTGAGGCAGAAAGTATTGATCCTCAATAAATGAAAGTAAAATGACACATAAATATTTTGAAAGCCAGTGACTGGGTACATGGTATGCATTTCCACACACTTTTCTTCCGCCACCTAAAGATCCACCTAGGAAAAATTCACATAATAGCAGGATCACACCTTTTCTTACTATTTTGTTAACGGAAACGGTGAAAAAAGAGAAGGAAGCATTTAACAAACAAACAGAAGGCTAGAAAGCAAAGGAATCCCGTACCTGTAGTATCTGAATATCGAAAACAAAAGTGTTAAGAATAGTTCAAAGCTTGATTAAAACATAATCTTATTTTTTTCACTGAATTTCATTAGCGTTCAAAACCAAATTTTTTTCAGTTAAATTTATTTCGATTTTTTGACAGATATCAATATTTTGAGGGCTTTTCAGTTCAGTGCTTATCAGTCTCCTGATGAAGAAAGAGGGCAGATTTTGATGAAGAAAGACGGCAGAATAGTTAGTGGACAGCACAACATTAATTTTTCAATCACAATTATATCCTTTGATTTGTATAATCCGATGTTCAGAGGAAAAATGCTGGTTCTGTTCTTTTCCGATAGATAGCGCTTCTATTTCGGTGAAATTTCTTCACATTATCTCTCATCGTTGGCTCAGCACTATTTTCGACACGAAGTCTAGTAATAACTTATTATCCAGGTGTGAACTGACATTTGATTTTAGGATAACGAATATCGATCAACTGCGTCACTTATTTGCTAATTGTGATTGATCTTTCATGTTCAGCCTAGTCCGTGTAAGGCTATATTATGTTTCCACAATCGGTTTTTAACGGTCCGTACCAACTGCCTTTAGTAACGCTAAAATTAATTTTTGTTGGATGTCTCCATAGCATTGTCATTTGAAAAATTTCAAAACCGAAGCCTGCAAACAGTTTTCCTTGAGAGAGAATTTTCGTAACAAGTAAAATGTAAAATGTGATTTCCTTGATAGAAGTAATTGATGTGATTCTGATTTAAGTGAAGCTTATCGTACGGACTTGCCTAACTCCTGACTCTCTTTTCCCTTCTTGACAAATTCAGCAGTCTACTCTGGCAAAATGGCAAAATTGATGACGACACGATTATCGCAATTTGTAATAAACTTGACACTATTCTAGCACACATGACATATCTAGTTTGGTTTCAAAATGTTCCTTGCACTCTTTTATATTTGCAAATACGTTGTTGCTTCGGACAAACACGATTTTTTTAAATGTCCGTCAACTACTAACAACCTTCCATAATTTTCTCCACTCTATATTCCTTTACTTGTTTCAGAAGTGGGTTGACTCTTTAAAATAGAGCCACCTCTGCAATTCCACTAGGCCGTCATATGGGCCCTTCACTGTATGCTCTATTTATTATTGATAAAGGTTCCGTTCTGCAGTCATGCTCTGTTTTACTTTAAACCGATGACGCTAAAATTTGCAAAGTGGTTAGAAATCCTAGCGATTATTTGCTACAGAATCTAAAATGATTTGCCAGTTGGTGTCCCGATAATAATCTCCTTGTTAATGCTGACAAGTATACTATTACATCTAACACACGTACAAGAAATACTGTAATCTATGAATAGTCACTTTTGAGTAGACCCAGCGAAAGTACTATGGTGCAGTTTTCTTAGATCCATATCTATACTGCCCTACTAAGCATAAAGGTTCTATCTGCATATTTCTCATTTTTGAGTCAGCACCAGATTCGAAAACTATATACTCTATTGCATCATTCTACAAAATTTGGAAAACCTGCCATTTGTGAAAGTATGTCAAAATCAATATTGACAAATGCACTCTCCATATACCTCCAGTACAAATCAAAACACAAATCATTGAAAATATCGAAAGTACTAAAATGTTGATAGAACCTTTGCTTAGTGGGGCGGTATAAGTCCCATGTAAAATTTTGTTTTGAAAAAATTTTTTGCTCATTTTTGTGTTGAACAATCCTAATACCATAAAAGATCACCTAAGATCAATAGTTAATGAGATATATTGAAGAAAAATTGTTTTTCGTTTCTTTTGACATTCAATAATATTTTTGCGCACACAATTTCGTAATGGACTTTCCACAGTTTTTTTTATCCATAACTCTCTATGCCTTTAATTAAAAACGACCCTATTTTCTCTATATATATGAGTTTCTTAAAGCCGAAAAATAAATTCTTTATCGCAGAAAGTATTTTACAATACCGTTACTTGATGATTAATTACATCACTAACTTCAAATAGCTAAAGATATTGTTAATTTGCTTACGACGTACTTCCTCCTTGGGATAAGCTTTTGCTTGGTATGAATTTAGTTTCAACGTAAAGCACACCCAGTCCAAAAAATTCACTAATTTTAAGATATATTACTTATACATATATATCTAACAATTCTTTTCTTCTGAAAAACAAATTGCCCGGTTTTGAAAATTTGACATAAAACTGCAAAAAGTAAAGACACAAAAACAGCAACAAGTAAATAATATTAGTGGATTATTCTTTATCTTATGATAGCTTTTAACTTTCTCATAAGCTTAAAATAAAGCAAATTCGAAAGTGGATACGTTTTTGCATTAAAACATAATACTCTGACCATACAATTTTTATGATCTTTATCTTGGCTAAAAAAAAATTAAAATATATTATTGTTATGCATCTGATAGAAAAGTTAATTTTAGTAATCAATCCAACAGATATGGCGTTGAAATATAGTAACATGTTGAAATAATTCAGTTAAAATAATAATTACAAAATAACGACTCTAAATTAATTCAATTGTGTTCCATACTTCCATCAACTTCAACTTTTAAAATGCTGCAGAGATTTTCAAAGTTTTCAACTGCTACGGTCTAAACTGTTAGCCCTTTTATTTAACAATGTCTGATGACTTGTTTCTTCCTATGAATGCATCATGAGATTTTCCATTGATATCAGAATTTCCACCCTATTTCTTTCTATTCACATTATATACGAGTAAAAGCTTGCTCATGATGTACATTTCTCCTGAATGCCCATCAATTTTAATTTTTGCTCAGGTGCGACATTATTCCTTATAGCACTTAACAACCAGAGATGGGATACGATTTCGAGCCTTGACGAAACGTCGGACCGTATTAGGCGACTAACTTTTCACAATAAATGGTTCCCGAGCGATTAATAGAGAATTGTGTTAACTTGTCACCAGCTGCGTCACATAAACGAGCGGGAAGCTGTAATGTTAAGTGATGGGTAGAAACTAGAAATCCGACTGAACCAATACGAAATGGAAATTGGACAAGTACTGTTGCGGACGAAGAACGACAAATGTCTCATCTTGTCTTCGGTAGTCTTCGAATGGATTTAATTTAAATTCTGTTTTCACAGTCCAAGCATTCAATTCGAAAGAGAAGTACCAACGGACGATGATATTAATCAGTTACTTATTGAAAGTGCTTTTGATTTGGGATGTGCTAAGTTTACTGAAGACAATTGATGATATGATTCATGACAGAGTTTAGAGTTTGAATGGAAACTATTTTTGAATTTTCATTAAATAAAAAATATGCTACTTACATAAGTGTGTTGATTAGGTTTTATGAAAATAATTGTTAACATCGCTCTCCACTTTCTATTTTTTTCTTTTCAATACTTTAATATTCAGCCCATTTCTCTGAATCTCTTACGCACACAATAGGTGATAAAACAATAAATTGTGCAAATATTCATTTAAGCAAACAGTTATTCGATTCGCAAAAATGAGGACAAGTTTTTCCTAATTCATGACATGAGAATTTAGAGCTAGATATCAACTTAAATACTGTCATCGTTCCATTTTATTTTAAAACATCCAATTTTGTTAGTTCACATATGCACTGCTCGACTTTCTGTAATCACTCTAATTTAAACGTTCGGTCGTGAAAGACCTCAACAAAGCTATGAAGTCAGTTTCAATGGTGTTCCCATGGAACCCACTGCCTGTACAACTCTCCAGTCAGAGACTTTCAACCGAGTATTATGTGAAAATTAGAGCTGCCAAACTCTCGTAATAAGCTCAAAGTGCCAGCAATATTATAGAAAGGACATGCTTTTCAGTTTTACGACATACTTTACAATTATATTCCCAGGCATCGAACCGTCAGTCCATTCACAGTCAGACCTTGGACACGCTCTACTTTTCTATCTTATTTTTTGCTCCCTCTTCTTCATATGCCGAAGGGATAATCCGACATTTTAAACAGTAAGCCTATGGGAGATTTTCAGCAGCTTCGATAATGCCTTTAAGCTTAAAGCAATTTTATATTTGCTTTTGGTTTGTCGTCCTAGGTGAAGTTTAGTGGAGGGATTAAGATAGGCAGAAGCTACAGATATGAATACTAGGAAAGCATCGACTGACAATTTTGAAAATATTGTTTTTTGTGTAATCCTGCTATTCAAGTGTTTGAATGATAGAAATAATTCAAAATCATTGAAGAGGGTTTTTTTAATGCGTGTTGGCAATTATTGCCGGTCTTTGTGCCTATGTAAAAATATAATTTAATGTAATACTGACAAATATATTTGGTCACTTTATTAAAATAATTTATTATGAATATATATTTTAGGTTTTAACTGCATGAGAAAAACATATTTAATATTTTGAAATTTTATTCAATATTCCAGGGTGTTCCTGTAACGCAAAATGTTTCTTGGGGTGTAATCATTTCAACACGATCTTTAGTACTACAGAAAGTTGCTCGATTGCATGGTGGACTTTATGCTTGCTCAGCATCAAACGACCGTGGGGAAACTCAAAGTGCCTTAGTTAGCTTGCGAATAAGATGTGAGTACCAAAATTAATCAAGACTTTTGAAATGTTTAAAACAAATGATATTTACATCAGCATATGTTTCTAACACATTATAACACATGTTATAGGACATCAGCATGTGCTGAAAGAAGTAGATACCTTTAAATGTATGGTTTGATTTTTTGCTTTATTTTACAAATCTATAATCGCCAAGCAATGTTGATTTTTAAATTTAAACATAGAAGAGCATCTGGGGACTAGCCACAAGAGAATATTCGAAGTCACAAAGTCATCAAGATTTAAAAATGGCAAAAACTAATATTGAAATAGTGTTCGATTAAAACATAATCCTGATTAACATTGCCTTTACTTAAGTTATAGCCATATGTGATTATATTTATTCTGAGAACATTAATTATTCTCGATACCGGATATGTGAAAATCAACAAGATTTTGCATGTGGGAACTTCAAAATGCCTAACGAGCAAACGGTTTCTAACTTTATTTCAAAATATAGTAATTGGTTTATTTTATCGCTCTTCTTCTCGCTTTGCAATATATCAACGTGCCAGATTCAAGTAATCCAATATCAGACCTCAAGAAAATATCAGACCTTGTTCTGTCCAACCTTCTATTTTCACTTGTTTCCTTAAGGGTCGCTTTATCATCACATGGGCCTCCTGATCAGGATCACAATGCAGTTTTAATCGAAATAGCTTATGGCTAATTTTCTTCAACGAATAGTCCAGATCAATACATGATTTGGGTTTGAAAATATGTAAATACCTAGTTGTGATATAAATTTCTATCAAAAGTTGGTTAGGGTAAGTAGCATTAAAAACAGCAGCAGCTAGAGCACAAATTTCATTTTCAATTGCTATCTATTCTGATAAACTTTCGATAGAAGCGGGAAAAAACCCCCTGATATTGAATGCATTCGCGATATCGTGGTTCATTTGCGTCGTTTCAGGATTCACTATAGGTGAGTTTTTTTGCACACCCTAGCATATTCAGTAGTTTGTTCGTTGGCGTTGCATTGCATAAGTGTGGAAAATTCGCACGTGAGTTTTTAACTTATTGCGTGCGTTGAAAAAAACGCGAAGATTCAACGAAACCTAGAGTACTGCAGATCATCTTTGCTCAGGACGTCCGTGTGACCTACGTACGTACTCCTTCAGTCGTCAAAGCCATCGAAAACCAAGTTTACCGAAATTGATTTCATTAGCATCTCCACCAGAAGTCAGACTTCCATGATAAAAACGGACCTCGGAATGGGTACTTTCTGGAGATTAGCAAGATATCAACAGAGTAGTTGGAAATCTTTAGACTACACGATGCAAAGAGCTACAGTGAAGCTCAAAAGGCTGCAAAAAAGGTACAGTGAAGACATCATCCAAATTCAGCAATAAAATGGTGAGGTTTCAGCCATGGAGGTGTCACCAAGCTTCACTTTTTCGAAAAAGGTTCAAACACTGCTGTGAAAATCTATCAGAGAAAAATCTATTGGAGAGTGTTTGATCCCACTGAGCTCTAAACTATTAAACAACCGTTGCTGAAATTTGCAGCAGGATTCTATTTCGGCGCACAAAGCCCACACCACCGAAACATGATTGGAAAGCAATGTTCCAGAATATATAGGAGTGTCAAAATTGCCCTCTGCAAACCAAGATTTGAGTCTTCTGAGCGGCAAACTATTTGCAAGCAAATTTGGAAAACATGTTAAACAAAAAAAAGCGACCAAACAAAGCTAACTTTAAGTGAGCTTGACAATAAGCAGTAGCTAATTTTCTTTTAGAAATAATATATATGGAAAACTCAAAAAGTCTGCTTCATTTATGAAAGCTCCCACATACATGTGACAGAAAATGTGGCTCGACCAGGTAATATTTTTTTGGTTTTTTTCTTCTTCAACGGTGTCGATATCGACAGTGCTGCCGAATTTTTTTTATCTGTTCTTTTTTGATGCCATTCATCGTTCCACGTTGACTTATCGAAAGACGTGACGGCGCTCATTTCAAAATGTACTGGCTCTGAAGTTGATATAATTGAATTCAAAATATTTCCGTCTGAAGCTTAAAATATTGCCAGTTTGGCTATGTACAGCTATTTTGAAAGATTTGAGCCGTTCATCTTCTCCAACAACCAAAAATCCTTACACCGATACACCAAATTCTTTGAAAATTCTGGGAAATATGCATCTTAGTTATGTTCCTACTTTCGATTTCCTCGTAATTTCTGAGCTTTTCGGTAGCTAGTCCTTCACTAATGCCTCGCTTCCTCATTCTTTTATCGGCACTTGTATCCCGTTTTGCCTCGCACCAATCTTCTAGATTTCGAAGTATTGATAAACTGCTTTAACTAAAGCAGTGGTTGTGCCTGTTGCGGCATTCTTAATATATTGGTAAAACTACTTTGCTCATCTTTTTGTGTTCCTCTGTTCATATTTTTCCAGTCTAGTCTAGCTTCTGGAAAATTTTTGTCTCATTGGAAAACTCATTGAAAATTTTCCAACATACAAGTTTGATGAATCTGCTAGCATATCCAAAATCAAAATATTCACTCTACCATGCTTCAACAAACTTCTCGAGTGTACTGTGTATGACAGAATAAAGCTTTTTATTCAGTCCATACTAGCTTTAAAGTAGCCGAGTTCTTTCAAAGAAAATCTTATGACTACAAACCTTTTTGTATTTTTAAAATCATGTAGGATCTGCAAAGACAAGTAAGTGTCCTACATACTAACTTTTTCAAAGCACTACATTGGTCATACCCGATTGCTTTTAAAACTGATAAGTTGTAGATTCTTTAGTTCAATTTTTCTTCATTTTTTTTTCTTTTGTGCGTGACAGCAGGAACTACTGATTATTATTTTTCAAAGTCTTTTCATCTCATATCTGGGTCCTGCAAGTATCAATTCTCGATCTCTTACTGTTTTTGATCTGTTATATGCAGATGACTTCATTATGTTTAGTGACGGTGAATAATTTTTATTAAAGTTGTAAACATCTTCAAAATGACCTCAGTACATTGAACAACTGGGGCTCTGGAGACTCCTTCACTCTGAATTTACCAAAACATCTCGCAAAAGCTTCGCCTCACTTAGCGAAATCACTTAGAATTTTCTTATTTTATTTTTTGGTTCCTTTGTCAATGGTGTCAACAACTTTAAGGGTTTCGGTGTTGCTTTTGACTTCTAACAAACATTTGGCCTGCCCATCATGAATTCGTTATCACATTTATCAAAACTTTTGCGAATAAATAAACCTATGTTCACCTGTTTCTATCGTTCGTTTGCACATACTGATGTGTTCTTCTACTCGCTTCTATTCCGAATATTAAGGAATCATCACAATCTGAATTGTGATAATTTACCCCAGTCAATAATGCAATTAAAAACTGCTTAAAAAATACAAGGTTTTCTTTCTTTGTAATTTTTTCATTTCAACTTCTTTGCATTTTATCATTGTACTATTGAGATAATTTTTATTTTATATATTTTTATAAATGTTTTTTTTTCAAACATATATTACGGACAAGATCCTCATTTATTTCTTAATAATTTTACATTTTATACCATAAATGAACAATATCTGATGTTTCATTTAAAAATATAAACAAATAAAGTTTCAGGAAAAGCGATATTTATGCGAAAAATATCATGCTCTCTGGTTATTTGCGAAAATTTTCGAATAGCTTATAAACAAATATATAATAACAAAATTTAGCTGGGAAAAATATGAGGTATGTAGGTTCCAAGAAATCAGATTATCTTTTCCAAAGTCCATTACGGCTGTATGTCTCTGTAAAAATTAAGCGTGGCACATAATATAAAGTTACTTTCTAGGACTTCATATTGCTTTTACCCATGTCTATAAAATTATCTATTACTGCGCTGAACATTTCAGAAATTCTAGAGCTATAGTTGTAGGTAAACTTGCTTCAATTTTGTGAGCCTTTTTTGCAGAAATCCAGTTACACATTTTCAAAGGGAGGCATGCTAGATGTTTTTATTGTAATTACCATATTGTTGGAAGGTAGTTAATAGGAAAATTAAAGTTTAATATAAAATAATTTTTGTTTTGACCTATTTTATTCAGTTTTGACTGAATCATGCAACTTTTCTACATATATCAGTTTTTGAAAAATTTGGAAACAGTTTTGTAATATTCAGTCATTATTACTTGCCTGGAAATATACAACATGTTATTGATGATTTAAATACTTTGATAGTTCTTGAAAATGATATTATAGTTGCAAATACTGTCACTAACTCCCTATTTCATCATCCACACAAGAAAACAAATCCAATTAAAATCTACGTAGAGGTTAAGTAAATTGAGTATACTACGACCTATCATTAATATTCAGGCCGTTACTTCAATATTGAATCGATTAATGTGACCCTCTTTCCGAATAAAACGAATCACCTGCTTATAGGAAATCACTTTATCTTTTCCGTTTACAAACAGCTCTTGAAAGTACGGGCATAATGTGCCCGTATGGAGTCCCTTTCGGCTGTGTTCCTGTAAGAGAATATGTATGCATGGGTAGCTGATATTCTGTTTTGGTAGATACGGGAATGCAGATACCAAAGCTTTTCCTTCTACGCGTCTATTAATAATGCAAACATGTCTTTGCTAAATAACTTTATTGATTATTGACAGGACTCGGATTCCAAACTCGTTATTAATTCGCCCACACTACTGCGGCCCGTATTTTGTTTGCTATTAATTAATGATTTAATTACTATTTGGTATGGCATAAGATAAAATCAAATTCATTCACTCGTTTCGATGCGGAACGATGAGCCTTGTATGTTAGGTACATATATGCTTATGAATAAATCAATTTTATTTGTTCTGATCCCTATACGAATATGTATTGGTTTAATTGATGATTCCCGTAGTAATAATTGAAACCACAGAAACAATAAACCGCAAGAAATCAGAAAAAGTGTTTACAAAATAAAGTGATATTTGAGAAAATATATGGAAAAATCAAGCCAAAATAATTATTATTGTATTTTTTTCGTTTCCATATTTAACACAAGATAAATTGATAAACGTAGTGAACCTGCAAAAACTGCTATCAAAAATATTATTGAACAGCAGATAATTTTAAAAATCTTCGTTGATAAAAATAGCCATTCCAATAAAAAAAAACAACATTTAAATCTACCATTTTTCGCAGTACATACTTAAAAAAGTGCAATACCACCTACTCAATGAAAGTACAATGACTGCAACACCACCTGTTTTGAGGAGAAGGTTAACGCGACATTGTAAAGTCTGAAGCTGCTCTGCGACACCACCGCATCAGTTAAGCCTGGACCGACGACAGACTTTTCGAATGATGGGAAATCTTTTATAAGAGTGACAACTCGCAAGCGGTATAAATTGTTGTGCTCCAAGAATTTCAGCCACCCTTCTAGTTGTAACATTTGATGTTACTTAACCGGCTTAGGAGGTGATATCTCCTAGTTCTAAGCAAGCCGGTATTGCTGCGCGGTCCACGGAAAGTATGCAGGCGCAAATGTCACAAACCATAAATCTAGACCATATGATATTCTTTTTAACACTGGCTTTTCTTCCACTCCGACTTCTTCCGCATCTTCTACGATAGCTACGCAGATATTTTTCTTTCGTGTACTGAGTCCGCCTGAATCGTCTAGAGGACTTTCGGAGTCTCAATCTAGTCCAGGAAAATTCAACATATAAAAGTCGAAATTTCGGAAAAATTATGAGAAAGCTGGATTTTGGTGTGAATCTTGATATTGACGCTCTGAACAAAATTTCAAAAGTCCCCATCAACCCGAGCGTGGCGTTATATTTTATACGGGGTCAAAGTTAACCAAAAATGATTTTTCGTAAATATCTCAGTAATGATCACCTCTACAGAAAACCAGTGTATGATGAATTTGAAGCTTAGAAAATTTCCTACAAAAAGGATTTTATAACTTGTTCTTGTAGCGATAGTTGTAGCAAAACGTGCATCCTTTTCCGCACCACCTTCAAGGTAGAGTACAAAGAGCGTTTTTTTAATGAGGTATCCTCAGTAGGCCCAATCGACGTTTATTTTGGCTTGGAAAATGGTTATTTTTTAATAAATTATTATGAATTGGTTAATTATTTTCTTTTTGATTTATTTTAAGTACAATAATCATTCCTCTACGGGATCTTTTTCTTTGTTTATGTTTTCCTCTTGATCATCTTGTTCTTCTGTTGTCTCTTGTATTTAAATGGATTCAGTCAGGAAACAAGGTGGACCTAAACTATCAGTAGGGTCGTAATCATTGGTATTGTTAATCTCGGGTGATAAACAAGCATGACCATTACCACAAACTGGTGAACAATACAAGCCAACTTTTTTGCAGCCGCAGTTTAAGCTGCAGTCCTTGGTGCAATGATAACGAATTGTATTTAACAAAATTTCAGGAGCGGGTGGAAGCAGAGTTTGAATTCGATCCAAAATGGTATCGCCGAAATTCCAGCCCCAATCTCTAGGAATGAGCTCCATGTTTGAGCTTGGTAATACACGCGATATAAATGCAGCCCAGCAGCACTAGATGTTGTCTGAAGAATATCTAGTTGAACAGGTTTTTTTAGCTGTGAATATCCAATAAAAGTTTAATATCTACTTACTTCCATTGTTGAATATTATCCCTGTAGAACACTCTGTCTTACTAAAAATTTCTTAGTAGTTTTTAGTTAATCCTTTCTCACCTCGAAACAACCCGTTTCCCCCCATCCACTATTATCCCATGAACGATCAAGACAAGGTCACGTAATTTCAGGTAAAAATTGGTTATGAGATGTATCTTGTTCATGTGACGCTTTTGGTGACCTTTGAATCCGTGTAAAATGTAACACAGTGCTTGTATCGATAGGGACTTTTGACATTTTGTTCAAAACGTCAGTATCAAGATTCATGTCAAATTTCAGTTTACTCTTAATTTTTCCGAAGCCCCATGTCAAATTTCCCTGGACTAATCTTTATTTCCTTGCTTGAAAGTCATGGTTCCACTACTAAAAGCTACCTTTGAGAACCACTGCCGATGAAACCTAGCTAACATTGAAGCTAAGTTCTAATATACTCCGTCATTGCTAATGAGTAGGTTTTCACACGTAATAACCTTAATCATCATTAAATTTCTTCATACTGCCTAAGTGTTTGTGTCAAGCAATTGTCAACATAAAAAAGCATTAGTTAGAACGTAGATGCTATCTTAAACTATGTGTATTGCCAAAGTGTTTAAGGGTTGAGCACCAAAACTTATGAGCTTAAATTTTTCTGGTTGAATGTCTTTTTTTCATATGTCAGTAACTCCATTCGCTTTAATACTCGTATCCTCAATTCATATTCCATGTCATAGTCCTATTATGATTTAAGAGATTTTTTAAGGAAATTTTTCGTTTCTTAACAGCAAATTTCATTATTGACGAGCCATATTTCTATTGCAACATTCTCATTTTTCACTTTTTGCTCGTTTTTCAGTTCAATAATGTTTCTAGCATAAATTACAGAATACTTGATTTGGTCTTGCTAACCATCTTTGTCATCTGTTCGTTTATGTGCTGCTCTGTCTACTTACGTTAAATGCTTCCTTAGCTGCTTATACGCAACCTAGACAGAAGCACCAGTTGTGGTCCTTATGGGCAACCAAATATCCTTGCCAAGTGACTATCTTCATTTCACTGCGTTCATTAATCTCTCTTCTTCAGCACTAGTATTTTATGCCGTGCGCTTTTATCTTCGTGGAAACCCAGTTCTATTTTTCCATCGTTAAATTCGCATATTCATCTTGTTTCTCCAATTACCACCCCAATCCCTTTTTGCTAAAGAGGTTGGGGTGATAGTTGGTGAAGATCAGTAAGATCTGAAAAGATCAGAAAGCTTCTCGAAAAGGCTACTTACAACAACCTGTAACCGATGATTGAAATTTTTCTCGCTTTGGAAAAATATGATTTTGTAAGTCAACAGTATTCAACTAACTATCGTTCTCTGCTATTGTTGCTTCCACCATCGACCAGCAAAAAGCAAGTGGATGTACGATGCGAACCATGAAATCTTCCTTTTAATGCTTGATGGGTTCAATATCGTGGGTCAACTCTGCTCCTGGGTTTCTTCATACCTTCTAAAATTGTGCTTGCTTCGTTAAGGTTAAATCTTGTTCTTCGCTCTCTTTCTAACCTACATGTGGTGTCTCATAAGACTCGATTCTTGGCCCTCGGCGCTTCTTCCAGTTTATAAATGATATTCTCTCTAATAATATTCTCTCTCCCGTCTCTCTTGTACACTGACGATCTAAAAAAATATTTAGGCTGATTGAGCTAGTGATGATGAAACCCACCTGCAGGATGGCCAGACAGCACTGGGCATCTGGTGCTCTGTACATTTTATTAATCTTAATATTGGTGAATGCTCCTAGATGTCCTATACATGTAAACTATTTCGCATTGGCTTTTTTTATCTCATCCTTGGTTCATTCCACAGTCCTGTTGATCATTTTAAGGGCCTTGGCGTTCTTTTTGATACTTAATTTAAATTTAATGTTAATCTTTTCCGTGTGACAATCAAGGCCTCGCAGTTGTGTGGCTTCATTTTTAGAGCAATTAGACCTTGTATACTTCCTTTGTGCCTAGTGTATTCGAGTATTCTTACAAAATTTGATGTTCTAATAATTGTTACTTAACTGAAATGTTGAGTCTATACAATGCAGATTTATTTGTTCAATATTCCCCAAATTCCGATTTCCATACTCTAAGTATAGTCAGCGTCTCTTCAAAGCAGTAATTCTTATCTTCCTGTCACGTAGAGTATTCTAATGACAAGCATACACTCTTGTCAAACGTTTCGTTGGAACATTCGTCGAAATATTTCGTAAAATATTCGAAGAGTATTCGAAGTATTCACTCAAAACCGTTTATTCAAATCATAAACCTTTTTTATTTCAGTGCGCCATAAAACTCCTCCTGTGCAAGTGCTCAGAAATGTGTATGGCATAGGTTGGTAACATTTTCCCTATCCAGAATTTTTTTGTAAATGTTCCAAGAGTGTACCTTAGACTCATCCATTTTCATGCAGCTTGTCCATTATTCCGTATGAAAACTAAATCGAAGTGTAAATATCATTGGAGCCTGCACCAAATCTTTTTTTGAGCCTGTTTGACGCGAGATCTAAAACCGATAAAATTCGAGCTACCCCGAGTTAAGGCAAGCAAAAAAGGTATCGTCATAAAACAGGCGAGTGACGACGAGCGAACCATCTACACTCTTGTGCTCGGCTATGATTGTCATGTCTCGGTAATAGTTTGGTTCCAGCTTAACAAGAATGTTTCCTTCATGAAATTATTAATGGTTTGGTGACTTCTATCCCCAGAGTACAATATTCCGGCTGTAACTCGAAACGTTTTACCAGATCTTCATTAACCTTCAACATACCGTTTGCGTGAGCTTATGTCTATTTTTATTCTCCTTTTTTACGTTTGCCTAAACTACATGATTCTTTGGTTACATATTTTCACAATTAATTGATGTTCCAGGGCGCATTATTTATCTTTGTGCAAACATTTCGATTCTTTTTCATTTACTGGTTTTCATATGGTCTCGTTAATTGAATTTGTAATCTTTTTTTCTTGTTCTTCTTTTGAAGTTTGGTAATTTTTTTAACTGTATTTTTTTTATAGTCTTTAATTAGATATGTATTTGTTGAGTTAGACATTGATAAATATTCATATAAATAATTGAATTTTAGCAAATAAATTTCCAAAGGGGCCGATCATTTACCATTTATTATACATAAAATTGAAATCGATTCTCAAAAACCAAACGGGTCACTAAAAAGGGGTTCAAAATAAATCTTTTCAACTTCAATTTAATTCATTTTGCCATTTCAGAAACACTCGTTTCCAACAATTGATTATCCTTCTTTACGAATCTGTTAAATGCTTTCACTCTAAATTATCGTTAGTAGTCAAGAAACTTTTTTAAGTGGCAAAGACATTCTAATTTTTCAAATGGAAAGTGTCTGTCTGTTTCACATATCGTCCAGCGTTATAAATGAATCGTCGAAAAACTCTTCCGTTTCGTTAGCAGCCACAGAGTGATAAATTACTGACATTTTAATTCAGATAAAAGCAAGAGCGATAATTACTCAGAAGTAGTATTCATTTATTGTGATAGTGAGGAAAACGATTCGTTTTCAACTGACATTTAGAAACACACATGCTACTATAGAGCTCGATTTGCACCTGGTGTAAAATGAAGTAATACAAACGAAAGTAGAATTTCAGCATACAATTTTGGTGTTTATTTCTACACAAAATATTTTTTTGTAGAAAAGTGTGCATTAAAATATATTCAAAACCCAAAATATTTTGCGCTTGAAAATTTTATACCATATCTTTTGAATTCAGATATAACAGCTACTAGTAAAATGTGCCGAATAGTTTTTGCAATAATATAGCCAAAGTTCGAAATTCCAGTACGAGCTATGCACAACTTTCCTCATGCGACCAGAAAAAATTACCCTACCAAAACTAAGGCATTTTTCTTTCCATACATTTGATTTGGGGGAAGGAATCGTGCCAGAGTAGGATACTAGGTTCAAGTGCGAAGTTATTTAAAAATATTAGTTTTGTGTCTAAAATAGTCCGATATTTTTTCAAATGAGTTGAGCAAACGTAAGTACGTTTTGACTGAAAGTCAGCTGGAAAAAAACACAGTAGACCATTCAAATATTTAAATTATTTTTAGTTCAAATCTAATATAAAAGAATTATAATACGTGTTTTCAAGTTAGATATAAAAGAAAAATTGATTCCATATCATAATTACTTATAATATTGACACGAAACTACGTTGCGGATATGCCAGTTGTCAAAAATTCATTTAATTTATTGACTTTGCATCCAACGCGATACTCAATTAAGGTTTTGAACTATGCTGCCCGTTTATCTGTAAAGTGCACTGTTATTTCTTAACATATCCTAGTAAAACGGTCAGTTTTCTTACATATTTTAACACAAATATTTTATAAAATGGGCACAGTTCATTAAGTCGATGCCTCCGTCGCAAATAATTTGAGCTTGAGAGTCAAAATTTAAATTGTTTGCCAAAATATCGGGTTTCACTGCTTTATAAAAACAAAAAAAAAATCGCGGAAATAAAACCAAAGTCGTAAATCTTCTTAAAACTACACCAATTGTTCCTAATATCAAAAATACATCACCATGTTTACTGTAAGCGACCTCTCGTCTATGTTTCGTCGTTCCATTGTGCAATGTAACCATTCGTAAAACCAGTAGAATTATTCACCATTGTCGACTAACATTGTTTGTAATCCAAACAAATATTTTCATTTTTCACACGTGTGTTATGCTATATTTGCTTACATTTAGCATAAAAAATAAACACCACAAAAACGCTAAACGATGTGTCTTTTGTTCAGCATTTTACCCCCAGAAACTACTTCCTTCTTGTTCAGTCAGCTCAAAATTTTACTTCTGAATCGATTTTTCTACAAGAGAACAACATACAATGGTCACAGGACGTAATAATACCAGAAAATACTTAGACGGAATGTAAAAAATAGCCTTGCTCGGAAGAAAAACATTTTTCTACAAGACGGAAAACTTGAACGGTTCCTCAGCGTAACATTTTAATGATTTCTGTTTACATAATATATGTACATAAGTTATTGTGACGTGGTGGGTGAACTTTCAATAAAGCTGTATGAAACTGCATGAATCGCGAAGGAATTCCATGCATGTATTAGCATTGATTTAGCAGAAATTCAAATTACAACATGAAAAGACTAAAGTCTGATAGTTATAAGGCGTTAGCGGGCTGGCAGCCTAAGTTGTGAATGTTGTGGCGGAATTTTCATGAACAGCACTCTATTTTCGCGATTGGTAACTTTTTGTCGAAATTTGAGGATTTTAGTCTTGTGGATTTTCCCTGTAGGGCAGCATAATTGCTTAACGTGAAAAAGAAATTTAAATTGGGTTGATTAAACAGAACAATTGGGAGCAGCACGTCATAATAGAGCAATACCTCAGAATTAACCCCAAACAATATGTTGAATGCCCACGCTGGGCGCTATTTAAAGTTGTGAGTTTAGATAGGTTTGAGAACGGAATCAGGGACATAATTAAGGAAATTTTAAATCTACTAAATCTACTAAAATATGTTTTTAAATAAATTCGATATTAAACACGTTGGTAATCGAACATTCTTCGTCGTAACAAATTTAAGTGAAATTTATCATAGCAAAATGCTAAATGTTGAGGCTATACTAGTTTGAATTTTTTGCCTACTCGTACATTCAGAAGTTCTTCAGTCGCCTTTTAAGTATCGATTTGCAGAGTTTACCTACGCAGAAGTATAATGTCGTACCACCAGAGGACGAGCAGAGATCACAAATTGAAAAATAATAAACAAAAAAGTACAAAACACGCGCAAAAAGACAATACAATGACGGTAAACAAACACACAGCCACAAAAACACAAAAAAAACACAGTTAGTAGAATTGTCTAACGGCTTTGGTGAGCAGGAAGTCGACTTTTGCCGTGAGTTTAAATCTAATAACGTTGGAATTGTTTTTGCGCGATGGTTAAAATTTGAAAAATTTTGAAATAAGTGGTTTTGAAAGTATGCACTGGTTCTCATAAGACATCAGCTCACAGTGCATACTTGACTGATGTGACCACTAACAATGTGATGTCATCAATTTTTATTTACGTTAGTTGTTACAAATTTTAACAACCTCGACTTATATTCAACGAAACTATTTACTCATATAGGTTATCAGTTTGTGTTCACGGTTCCCTTCTTGTCTATAAATTAGCAAAGACAACGTATATCGGCTCTAATATTGATTCTGCTTTTGGAGGCTTATTCCGCAAAACGATCGAATTTCCTTATCAATTATTTTCTGCTTTGATAAGCATTAGAGTCGATATACGTTGTCTATGCTTATTTATAGACAAGAAGGGAACCGTGATCACAAACTGATAACGAATAACGTTACCCGAAATTTGAAACATTTAGGAAAAAACTATGGGTTTGGAAATATTCCAGTAAAAAAGTTTCAAGTGTGAGCAGAAATTGAAATGCTGAGTAAAGTTTGCACAAAATTTGAATGTAATTTAAGAAAGAAAAGGGGATGTATATTTTATACGTGTTTTGACAAATATTACAAAGATAGAATGTCCCTGAACTGAAATACATTCCAATGACATAATAACCCGTTCGGACTGAAACTAGATCAAGTGCTTTCGACCAGCTGATCGATTTGACACCAATTCAACCACACATCTATCTGTTTTACCATATATTTGACAGTCGAAAGCAAGCTAATCTATGATAAACCTAGTGTAAATCAGTTGTCATTGTGAATTTTCCCCCGGCTGAATTTTTCTCAAAGCGTGCTGAATTCCATCCATGGGAATGAAAGAAGGCTTGAGTGAATGGTCACTCAAATTTTGTTCTAAAATAGTGAAAAGGACACTGAAAAATAAACAAAAAGGGAAAAGAAAATATTCAACATTTATGAATTGACATTTTCAACAACTTTCACGCGACATAAATTTTCCATATGAATTTGGTTTACACCTTTTACTCAAAATCTAAATCACTTGGGTCAGCGTGAGCACCTCACCTGATTTTGTTGTCAGCACTTAACCTACCTGGTTTGAGAGTGCAGTGGGAACGTACTATTGCAGAACAATTTTAGCGTATTCTGATATCGTGTTGCGAAAAAATCATTTCGCGATACAGTCGCAATATTTTCATCTTTAAGCTTTTAAAACTGAAATCCAAACAAAATATTAAAGAAGAATATCAAGATTTTGGTTTTTGAAAAAGTTTTCTGCTGACTAAAATTAGTAAAATAGATGAAAGATTTCAAATTTGCATTCAAATTATGCACCCAATTTTCGTAAAGTTTATAATTATTTAATCAATAGAAAAATGCCTGCTTTCAAATGCTATTTTTTCCAATAAATTTAATTCAAAATGTAGAGAAGACTCACTGTGAGTAAATATTTGATGTTTTTTTGTATCTTATTGTCATGTACATGACAATGTCCTCACTTACATTACCCTTCAATTATATGTGTAGTAAATATTAGAGTTTTAATAATCCATTGTTGATTTTTCATTAAAATGAAAACACGATTTTCTTATATTAAATAAGAACTTTATTTATTTATCTATTGACTGTTGTATCGAACCATCTTTTGCTACTTGAGGGTAGCAGCATAATTTCGGGCTGGAAAAGTTTCTGGCTTTTGTCAGTGAAGCATTGTTTCAAGTACTCTTTAATAGCATCATAGTAACTGAAGTGTTTGCAGTTCAAGAAGTTTTGTAACTATCGAAACAAGTAGTGGTCTGGTACTATGCGGTGTAGCGTCGTCATGATGGAATACAACAACCTTTTTAATTGGCCAATTCTGAACGCTTCACTTTGATCGTTGGCGATAATGCACGTCTGTAATTATTGTTTGGTTCCTTGGAAGTAAAGCATCGTAAAGCACTCCCTCTCAATCCCACTAAATTGGTAGCACACACTTCTATTGATGCAATTCATCTTCGAAGTTGTTGCAACAAGTTCACCTGACTTGGTCCATGATCTTTTTCGCTGACTGTCATCTTATACAAAAAAATTTTCGTCGGCAGTAGTAATGCGGTTCAAAAATGTATCGTGTTCCTGTTGTTTTGTGAGTGAGTAGCAGACAAGTATGCGCTGAAATGAATTTCTTTAAGTTCTTGTTCAGCTTCAAATATTCAGCTTGTGCACATCGTTTGAAATCATTGAATTTTATTTGGCCAAAGCCTCAACAATCTCTCGTATCGTGAAACAGGAGTTTGCTTCGATTTACGCCTTTGTTTTCTCGTTTTGATTATCAACTAGCCATCCTGAGCCACATAAAAATTTCCGGAATGATGTCACACGAAGCAATTTCAACACTGGCGTTCTTTAGAAATATTTCCGTCATAAACAGCATATAATTTATTTCGTGCTTGCATAGCGTTTTTACCTTATCAGTAGAAAAAAAATTTAAATATGTTTACTTTGTTTTTTTATTTTAAACACAGACCAGTTTGAATAATCTCCATTTTTGTTTTTCGTTATGACAAGTGAAGTGTCAGGTCTCAGATGGTGTTTCAGTTTCACGCTTCATTTTGAATTTAGTTACATTTTTAATGATATCTACTGAAAAAATTGGCAATGAACTATTGAACACTCCTATAATATTGGAATTGTTTTTGCGGGATGATTAAAATTGAAAAATTTGTATTAACATTGAAAATTTTATTTGACAAAGTTTTTTCGAAAGTATGTATGCACTGATTCTCATCAGACACCAGACTACTATAATAGTTCATTACTAATATTATCTTCGATTCGTACAATTACGAGGAAACTCTGCTCGCTATTTCGTTCGTTAGCTCTTCTTAAAAAAAAAATTACGATATATAAAAATAATGGTACATAAAAATGTATAAGGTGTAGCCTGAAAACTCAAGCAACTAATTTTCCAAATGTGAGCTTTAAAACAAGAAAATAGAATCATACCTTAACATTTAAGAAAAAATAATTAGTTTCATGCTACTTTGGGAACGTTTTATTGAATTAATTTTCCTACTATAATAGGCTATAAAATAACACTGTCTCTAAACAAAGTATCAACTCAAATTTATTCAAAATATGGCAAATCGCAGATCCTGCAAACAAACTGACAATAAAATATTGATTTTTTCTCTCGATCGAAAAAGCATTGTTTAATTTGAAACTTGATTTTGGGACTGAATAAAATAACTTTTATTGCTGAATAAAGTTAAAGAAATGTACAGTTTATCTTATTGAATTCGATTATTGTATAAACATTTTTTTGATTTAATAATACAAGCAGAGAATAAAATGGTTCTTTACGCTAATGTTTCTTTAAACGTATACATATATACAATGCTAGCATATGAATCCCCATCCTCGATTATCTTCTATAAATTTAACATGGCAGAAGAAAACGTGTTGCAATGGTTGATCTGTGATGAATATAATTTAAATTATTTTAGAACAAAGAATGTTCGATTCCCATTGTGCTTAATATACATTTTGTTTTGGATATATATTATGGTAATCATCTTCTTTCCATAAATACTATTCCTTATAAAGTTCCAAAAACTATTCAATTCCACAACTTTACATTCGCGCCCAGTGTGGGCATTTAACATAGTACTTGGGGTTAATAATAGTTCGTAGCTTTCTATCGCTCTGTTTTATGAACCCAATTTAAATTACTTCATTTGCTTTAAGTTTCCATGTTGTCTAAAGGATAAAATCAATAAGGATCAAGTAGCAAGATTTTAGCAAAAAGTTACCAAACGCGAGAGCAAAGTGCTGTTAATTTTTCAATTAGCACGCTAACAATCCACGAAACAATCGCGTACTAAGAATCTCAAAATCGAGTTTTCAAGACGCAATTGCGAACAAAAATGTCAAGTCATTTCTAACATATTCTGAGCTTAAAATTTAAAAAATTCTGATACAAAAAGGACTGCTGATAAATCAGAAAACCAAATAAATCAAATGTAAATTAAAAGGTGAAACTAAATAAAAATGAAATAAAAACCAGTTTTCTTCTTCTGATTAATGTTAAAAATGTATCTTGATTGCAATGAACAAATCCAAAAATAAATGATTTCTTGGAATGAGAAAAACAGCTTTCGTGTGGTTTAATAATTCTTCATCTGTTCAACAGCTTCTGTCGCCCAGTGGGTAGAACACCAAATCCTTGTTTGCGCAATGTTTGGCTTTAATCCAAGCGTCGAAGATAAACAATGATTGCACAACGTGTTGTGATTTGAAAAGCTGTGACAAACCACTTCACGTTCGTACATTTCAATTCTAAAACAAAGCCTCAACAGCTTTAGCTCCAAGATTGGAAGTTTGTTGCAGTGTAACAACTTTGATTTGCCTCACTACTAAAGCCGAGTGATGAGAAGTTTTTGTCACATAGGAAACTACTCTAATTGAAAATTGTGACACACCTGATACCTACGATTTGTTGAGATTATTCAGATTTTGGATTTTATTGGCGCTTCGCTTTCGCTGAGATACGTTTCGTTTTTAATTTTTTTAAATGCATTTTTGTAATGCAGGTCTAAATCTATCTTGTTTTTTTAAAGAGCGCTTTTTGATAGGAAACATTGTATTTAAAGTGCCGTTATAGTTCTTTTAGTGTCAATTTGGTCAATTTGAAACGAGAATTGGTGCATTCGACAAACGTTGCAGTGAATTATACGTTGTCTATCAGTCATCAAATCAATTAGTGTATGAACCAGTGTGTAAATCAGTGTATAAATTAGGTCTTCATCATTTTCTTGATGAGTATTTAATGCAATAATGTTCACAACATAGTTAAACCAATTGAATATTTGCCACTTTTTTATAACATGTTGCTGCACAACCAATATTGATATAATAACGCCTAGGCAAAGGTAGCTCAAAGTACGGCATTTTCATAATGTACACACAAAAACACGTTAGTTCACTATTTGAATCTTCAAAAGAATCAATATATTCTACCCCATTTGCTACCCAACACAGTTTAAAATATCTATGATAAACTGCCTTACAATAAAATGTAAATTGCTTGTCTGCGTACTTACAGATGCGCCCGTTTGTACAAGCTTGTCGACTGTTGTTGTTGGAGCATCCTTGGAAGAATCTATATCGATACCCTGCCGAGTGAATTCCGATCCACAGGAAATTGAATTTGAGTGGACGTTCTCTAGTAGCGGAGAACATTTCGAAGTGCCATCTGGACATTACACTACAGTTCAGGAGGTTTCTGGTGGTACACATCGGACAGTAATTGAATCAAACGATACCCACATTGAAAGTTATGGTGAGTATTTGTTATCGCATGCACACACATCTTTGACACTATTTGAATAGAACGATTTGAGGGTCTTTATGGAAGTTGTTAGATTTAGAATTTGTAATTATCGAGACCGTTATTGGCGCAACCGTTGCTTGATTTCGAAAAATTTGACTGGGCGTAATATTTCTTTCGTGGATGCGTTGAAAATATTAAAATCTCTGATATTTTATGAGCCAAGTGAATATGCTTCGGAACTGTATAATTTACAAATTAATTTTCATCGGCAACGCTCTCAATTTCCCTCTAGTTCCATAGACAATTGAAAAAAGAATTTCATTATTCAAAACTAATTATTCTGTGCTCTTAAACTAATGGTTATATTTTCTAAATGCGTTTTGCTCTTAAATTCGAATGTTAGTACCACATTCAAGACAAATTTCTGAAACACATCTTTATTTATTTTAAATGCAGTTGAAACTGTGAGCGAACTATTGTATACGCCGAAAAGCGAACGAGATTACGGAACATTGGCCTGTTGGGGAAAAAACTCGATTGGAAAGCAAACAGAGCCGTGCATATTTCAAGTTGTTCCAGCAGGTGAGTGTTTTTATGTCTTATACCATCCTTGCCTAAAGCACAAACAAATATGCTACCATTGGTCTGTGGTATCTTTTTTTGGGTTGCGTATTTAGTAATGTATTTTTCCTGTAGCCAAACCTGCGCCATTGCGAAACTGTACACTGCGGCCCTATGTTGTTTCATCAGCAGCAGCGGCATCCTTGAATTCGTCCAATCTGGCCACAATGCACAGCAATAGCTTCGCGTCCTCGACATACAATAGAGAATCAACGAACGGAAACCACGGCAGCTATGTCCACTCGGAGTACGTACGTGACGCGGTAGCCTATTCCAACATTAAAAGCAAAACGAAAATAAAACGTGATACTGCTGGGAGTTCGTCGCAAGGTCGAACGCAAAAGCTAAGCGTCACGAATAAGAAAAAGTCGGCATCGAACAATAATGCGAAAACTAATATGATTTTCGAAAATAGCGAACCAGTGCCACTTGACGTCCATACTAATGAAGTGGCTGGCACGTCGATAGAATACACTGCAAAGGATTCGGATGAATTGAAGCGTTCCAAATCGAATTCATCATACGCGAACAACAGCGATATCGAACGGATGTCGAAACGCCAGGCGAGCAGCTATGCCCATTCGAACAATGTAGGAAGAGATAAATTACGGCGGGTCAGCATCTATAATGACGATGATAAATTAGATAAGTTCAAATCAACTAAATCCGATGCGATGACGGATGCTTCTGTTCGATCCTACAGGAGCGGTGCTGCCGCTGCGTCCACGTTAAATTTCACAATTACCTCCACATCGACAACATTCGACTCGTCAGCACTGCGTGCTCTTCCGCTCTTGTCTGCAGTGTCTTCACCGCAGGCCGATTTATCGACGCAGGAGACTGAAATCCTTGTGCCAAACTATGCATATTTGAAAATGGAGGCAGCAAGTAACGGCGGTTTCGAGCCCGCGAGTAATCACTTCATGGAAAACTATGAAAACATTGTTTACTCTGCAATAGAGCTTGAATGTGTGGCTGGATATGATGGCGGTTTACCGCAGTATTTTGTTCTCGAGGCATATGACTCACGCTCGAAAAAGCTGCGACTGAACATGACCAGTACTTATCCGGATGTTCCTATTTTTCGCATCGACTTGGCAGGTAATTTATTGCTATAGTTTTCCTTGAACCAAATATAACTCAACGTGCACCATATTCGCCAATTTTGGTAATTTCGAGTTTCATGTTTTTCACATACAGCTGTACTGTTGCATTGAGTAGAAACTGTACTTTAAAACAAAATTCGCAATTTTCTCATACTAGTTTCTTTTGAGCTTATTATTTTGCATACACTTTCTGTAAAATAATGGGTGAAATTGTAATTTTACTACAAAAATATACATTTGGCAATGTGGCCAAATTTCTTTCACCTATTTTGCCTCATCGTTTTAAAAATAAACATTTACTTGATATTGTTTGCGTAAATCGGGGGAAGTATTTTCCAGAGAATATTTAACCTTATTTCAAAATTCGCTTGCCGTATGTGCACGTGCATAATTTACAGACATCCGACATGCAATTATCGAATTTCCATTTCGTTTCCACAGAGCTCTCACCGCCCGACGGCTACGTTGATTCGCCGCCCACACTACACCTACTGGCATATAGCGTGAATCAAAAAGGCAGATCCGAACCCATCATCCTCGAAGATATTGCGATTAATGAAGCAGAAAAACGAACAGGTACGTAGAAATTACATTTTCCTTCGATTGCTTTCCCGGAGAGAAAATCAAAAGCACAACTGAATTTTCTCAAATGCATTTCGTCTATTGTATCGACACAGCGAGCAACCGAGCGAGCGAGCCTCTTATCTAACGCTTATTTATGTTCGCCCGGGCTCCTCAAGGAATTCATATTCTATCGTATGCTCCAACACTCGCTGCCATTACGCTCGTCTTCTACGTGTTCTCGGTCGCTCCTTGTAGCCAGGATCAATCCACCTTGGTATGTTATAAAAGTGTCGAATTTTTTGCTGTTTTCCTTTAAATTGAATTATAAGCAATATCTTGGGGCACATGAAAGAAAGAAGCACAGAGTCGACTGAAGCAAAACAATTTTCCGCAGTGGCTCATATGGGAGCGTTTTTTCGGTAGATGATAGACCACTTTAATAGTATGTAGTGGCATATTTTGTCTGGTTACGAAT
Organism: Nemotelus pantherinus; assembly: GCA_963978885.1. NCBI lineage: Eukaryota > Metazoa > Arthropoda > Insecta > Diptera > Stratiomyidae > Nemotelus > Nemotelus pantherinus. The sequence continues at coordinate 129,195,155 of OZ022265.1, forward strand.
TTTTTTTCTTACCTTTATTAAATTCAATTGTATGTGAGGAAATATAACACAGACAGTCGTATTATTTTATTAGTTCAATTTTCGTTGGCTTCTATATATGTAAATTTATAATATTATATCGACGGTGTAATTATTCCTGATTTTTTTTTAAATTTCATCAAATCATAACAAAATTTACTGGATATATTAAAGACTATAAGGTTTAGGCTAGCATAATTTTCGCTAAATCTACGCCTAATTTTGTATCTACAGCAAATACATGAAAAAAAACTTAAGGCTATCAATTCTTCTGGATATTTTCACTTAGAAAGGAAAAAATACAAATTTTGTATAAATTGCAGTTTCAAATTTTCGGAACTCCTCATTCCATTCCTCTCAATTAACTGATCTATCCGAAATTCTTGGTCGCGGGAGCTCACAATCTAATTATTAGATCATAATAAAATGTTCAGAATTTGTTGGTTCTTATCAGGTCCAAGTCTGATAAGAGTTTGTTAGCTTTCGATGCCGTCGTTAAATCAAACCAAAATTGGAATAGAAGGATAACGCTATTGTCAACCGAACTTTGCATGTTTTTGGAATTTGATATAGGGTTTTCAGCGCCGACCGTTTTTATCATTTTTACACTTAGAATTGCTACAAACAAAATTTCATACGATAAACATCCTGTGCTGAAAATGAGAACCCAACGCCTAAGCTTTCCGTAAAATTTGGTGAGTTATTTAATCAAAACGAGAAAGTTCCTTTCGACGTGATGCAAATTCTATAGACTTTTGGTTAAGATGCTAGAAAGGGGTTGCAATAACCCGATGCTTTTATAATTTCTTCACCAAGCAATAGTACCACTTAATTTCTCTACGATAAATTACCTATAGTGAAAGACAGGAATAAAACATTTAAGGGACACAACTCTTTAAAACATTTCCAATTTTATAACTATCGAAACATTCATCGGATCAAAACAAAGTTCACAGTGTGAGTAGACCTTATCGCAATGGAAGTCTTCTCATTTTAAGGCTGGTGCTGAATTAATCGTAAAGCTACATTTTGACACGTCTCCATTATCTGGTAATTCTTTCTAGCAACAATTTTGACAATGGAGAAAAGCAGAGACACTGGTCATTTGTGACGGGTAAAATGTGAAGAGTTTCAATTTTCCATCGATTTTTATCATTAAAAAGACATTTGCACAATTCAATTTTCAAATTCAAACACCAAATGTCACTTTTTAGCTCGAAAGGATGAGCTGCACTTACTAAATTGGCGTAAAATGGTTGGAGACATGTGCCAATGCCATCTGCATTTCAATTCTGGAAGTAAATTTTGACGGAAAGAAGCAACTTTTCATGCTAAAACTTAGTACTGTTTTCGAATTCACGTGAAATTTGACGTGAAATCTGTTTAGCCCACGGCTTACTTTTGATTAATTACTGTGATTAATCACTGTGGGTTTTAGGGTATCTTTAGTACTTTATTAAAATTGCGTTGAAATTCAAGAATAAATTATACCCCTGAGAAAAAACTATTTACTTTTTAGTTTCTTTCCATGCATTCCTTGCATCAAAAATAGTTCAATTTACCACGTGATTTCACCAAAAAATATTAACTACTTAGCGCTTATTTTTTTGATAAATTTTAAGTGGCTTTTACACAAAATTTTTAAATCATGAGAAACTCTAACATTTGATCAAAGTTTTGGACTGACACAACATTTACGTAGCAGTCTTCGATAGGGAAAATTTCGCATGGAGTTAGAAATTAAACATTGAAAATTGTTTTCACTTGTGAGATTTCGCAATTACGATTGATGTAGCCTTTCCTTGTACAAAATTATCGGGAAAATGCATAGTCCTCCGAAATACATTAACGTTGGAGGTGCATTAGCTGAAAACTATCCATACATTTTGCGTCAAAATATATTTTTTTCCAATATATTCAGTTTTGATACAATACAAGAAAAAACTGGCAATAGTGCAACATATGAAACTCGAAATTCAACAGAAAATCGAAAAAAGAGCAGATGAAACTCCCACTACCATCCGTTCTGAGGTGATGTTGTAGATTAGGTTAAGTGGCTTTAAATCGGGAAGTCATAGCGTTGTGATATCACGATTATGTCTCCCTACGCCACTGTGCTCTGGGAATGATTTGATTCTTTTAACAAATACCAGCTAGTTCGATAAGGGATAAATCATTCAGCCCTAAAAAAAAGAGTGCCCCAAGAAAGGCCATTCTCTTCCTTGCGATTGCAGGACACTGGCACATGAGATGGAGATTAGACATCCTCTGAGCTACAACACCGACAGAAATCATTGAACTCTGCATCCATTTGCTGTGTGCGCCTCCATATGAGGCGGTATCCCGGGAAACTGCCTCAACACACCAGAGAGCACCGTGGGTCAAACTCAACAGCAGCCTGGGGCGAGGGACATCAATGGGCGTCCAAATCTGTCTCAATATTTACTACTTCGATGTATCAATATTTATTACTCCGAATATTTGACACCACAGCAACAAGCTGATAGCGTAGAAAACCAGCAACCATCACCACCTCCGCCTGAAAAGAACTGCATTAGTCAGAAAAACGAAGGGACAGACTTAAATTCAGGTTATCTGAGTATACACCGCTGCCAAATTTATTGTTCAGTTTTGACTCAGTGTACACATGAATAAGCCCATACTCGAAGGTGATGCCATCAATCCATTCAGCTCTACCCTGCAAGCTACCTACCTGGCAGCTTATGAAACAGCACAAAAGGTGCCTTTGCAAGTGTGGCTCAGAGCGCCCCTAATATCTATTGTAGAACTTTCACACTTTTTCAAACAATTGCTGGTAGGTGGCCCTCAGAGCAACCTGACTCTAATTTACTGAATCTGTTATTTTAAATTATTATTTAATTTACTTTTATAGTCACTTCAGGAATGGATCCTTTTGCGATTCAGAAAAATATTCGATCAAAGAATTTTTTTTGCAAAAAGCCAAAAGCGAATATTGTAAAAACCAATTTACTCTGGAAATTTGACAACTAAAAATTACAACTATCAATACTTATTAATAAAATTTAAAAAATAACAATACGTTTGAACAGGCACTATATCCAACAATGCCGCGAATCTTCAGCAAGTCAGTAAACGAAAGATTTGATAAAAATTAAAACCACAATCAAAACAGTGATAGATGCAAGACTTAACGCACAACAAAGAAATAGTTTGACGAAGAAAACCAAAGTGCTATGCGCAAAGAAAGCAAAGCTTCAATGACGTTGATCTCACAAACAATAAAACAAGTGTACAAAACGAAGATGAATCCTGGCCCTGTAAGCTTCCGGAAAGAGATTGTTCAGTAAACAACGGTGATGAAGCAGGTACACCAGTAAGCAGTACGAAATTATCAAGCTGCAGAAAAAGTGCAGAAGTACTTCGCAGGAATGAAGGTCAACTACCTACAATAAACTTAGAAAAGAAACAGTCCGAACACTTCGGAAAATTCACAGTGGATGTTCCAACTTTCTGATCGGCTGTCTATTTTTCGTGAACATCAAAAGGCAAATGGTGCGTGTCTTCGTAGGGCTGCCGTATTCCATACATATTTGATAACAAATATTATTTTCTTTGGAAGAACTATTTTTGTGGGTCCGCGCATAGCAATTATAGCTGAGATTACTTTTATACCTCTGTCTAAAATTTATGTAGTAAGATGGTCTATTGATTTGGTTTAGCTTCTGCATATGCAGCTCTGGTGTAGACTACAACCCAGGCTAATGATGAATGGACTTTCCGGAATTAAGAGAGCTATGCTCAAAGAGCTTAGATTATACCGTACGGGGTCAAGTTGGCTCTAGAGTTGAAGACAACTGGCCACCCACTTATATAGCTTCTTCTTATGGAGCGAAAAGCAGCTCAAAGATAACGCAAAATTTGCTCGAAAACAAGCAAAATTGTTGGATTTGAGACTCTGGACATCCACTCACAATCGCTAAGAATCTAAAGCTTCCTCAGCATTTGACTATTTGAGTGCTTTTTTTTTAGTGCTGGGATAATTAATTGGCTCATATTTCTTCGAATATGATATTGGCACGTTTGTCTCGATCAATGGAGAAAATTGAATTTCGAAATTGTGAGACAATGAGACTTATCTATTGTAGTCTCAATAAATTGCAAATTTCCAACTCCCGCTGCTGAAATACAGGCCCAAACCATAACGCTGCTACATATGTGTTTGACTGCAGCTTTCAAATTATTGTTTTGCAATTCTGAATTCGGTTTACGCCAAACATATGAGGCATCATCAGATCCAAAAATATTAAATTTCGACTCATCAACGAATTAAACGGTATTCAAAAATGCAGAATCTTTATCCAAACGTTGCTTTGCAAATTTTAAACGGCACTTTTGGCTTTTGGCTCTTATAAAGGGCTTCTTACGCGTTATTCTACCATTAAACTCAAACTCTCGCAGCACACAGCGAATAGTTTTTTAGTTTTAAGACTTGCCCAACTCAGCTTCCATTTCACTGGCAATTATGGAAGCCGATAGTCTTGGTTTTCCCGGATGTACCCAACAATAAAGCGCTCGTCTGTTGGATTGAAAATTTTGTTGAGGGCATTTTTCCCTGTATCGTGCGTTCTATTTTCCCTGAAATATCAGTATATTATATTATGCACTGTAGAATCGTTTAGTCCAACCATCTCACCACTGGTCCCATATTGCAACACTAATTTTTCTGCAATATCTTCTCAGAGAATTCAGCAAGACTGAACTTGAACATATCACGAATATAATGACTAAAACATTGAAAAGAAACCACTGCATTATATTACATAACGGATCTTTGAACACCTGCAAAGTATTTGGTCGAAATAAGCTGTACCATTATTTTTGGTTGCGCTCTTCGGTTTTAATTGTTTTGGAATATTAAATACATACAGAAAAAGAATTGAAGTCATATTCTGTTAGCTTAAACATTAAACTAATAACTTGCATTTAAATAATGCTGTTGTCCTCTTTAGTTTAGTTTTTATAGGCAGTTAAAAATCTTTTTACGTGCTGATCGAAAAAATCTATGTGCCACTGTATATTTGTATTGAAAATTATTGAAAAAAATGAAGCGTATCTTTATGTAACTCCAGCCAATCAAAAATGTAGAAGTATGCATTCCTTAATGTCAATAAATTGGAGAGGTGAATCGTGTTTCTAATGAAACATTTTTGACGGATGGACTATAAAATATTTAAAGAAACAAACATTTACGCCATGTAGATAAAGCTTCATGCTCTCTTTTGTATTCCAACATTTGATTGGATTTCAACTCGGCAAATATATTACTTATGACATATATTATATTCAAATCTAAAACTCACAAAAATTCAAGCCATGAATCAGAAATATTTTGTCAAGTAATATGAAAGTTCAGCATTATAAACCACAGCGTACGAGCTATCGAGTATTTTGATTTTCCTGACACTTGACTTCAAATGTGAACTAAAGTATTATAGTTGTTGCTCTCAATCACTTTCTAGAATGGGAAAAATATGATAAGTTTGATTATTGCAGAGCTTAAATGAGAACCAAATAAAAATAACAAATTGACCTAAACTGAATAAATTGCGAACCGTTCGATATCCCATGTCACGTTCTCCAATAATTTCATAATTCATAATAATAAATCAATGAATCAGTGGGCATTGCCTATTTTTGAAATCGAATATCAGTTTGCCAGACATTAAACCTACTCCTCTCAAGTATTACGTTTCGTCTTGCAACTCACTTCAGAAAATGTTTTCCCTGCTCTTTCATGTCGTCTTATCTGCAGAAATGTTAACGTGAAGCTTAACTATTTGAATCGAGTATTTCTCAAGGTGTCTCCTACAAACTCAGCGTAAAGTTACAATTCGGTATATTCCTCTAGTTTTCCTCTATTTCTGTTTATGAAAGGTGTTTCACAACGATAGCATGCTACGTCTGTCACAGTAAATACTTCTTGGGATGGTAATCAAATTGAAGATTGTAATGGAATTGAAATTCAGTTGGAAGCTGATTCTAAAATATTCAATGTTGCTTTTTAACGCGAAATTCGATTCGAAGATTTAAATTGGAAAATTGTTGCAGTTGACCTAAGCTACACGTGATGTTGGAATCAATGGATATTAAAATTGAATTTTATATTTTTGGCGCTGGTTTTCAATATGTTTTTATGCTGGAGGGGAAAATAATTGAAAAAAAAGCAACAAAGATGGCAAAACAAATCTAAATCTGATTGAAAAGATTATGCAAGAAACTGTTAAAGCTCATTTTATTTTTATGTCAATATTCTGAAAGGGTAAATGAAACGAAAATTTTACATTGCCCAATATTTTTCCATGAATTACGATTACAACGTTTTTTTCGCGGTTGTATTTGTTTCGATAAGACAAAATTGACTACATCAATTTAATGCAACTAATAGGTTAATCACAATATAGAGTTTTCCACTGCGGCAAACCAGTGGGCTGCGGCAAAGTGTTGTCAAAAAATTAGAATGCACTGTTTTGTATGGTAACGCGCACAATGGCTGCGGCCGAATTTGGGGCAGTGGCAGAATTTGCCAAATTTCTAATTTTGCCGCACCGCTAGCGGTGATACCAAACGTAGGTTGATCACAACACTCCTGTACCAAATGTTTCACAACTAGCAGCAATATCAGCAGCGGCAGTATAGATTTGCAGCTTTGGAAGGTGTACCAAGCGGGCTACTGTGAACGCTGCATGACAGGATTGAATTTGGGCTGGGACAAGCCGATTAAAGTTGCCGTTGATTAAGTGAACTCGGATTCATTACAGGTCCCGGTCCATCAAATAAACTATTTTCAATTTATTGCGTATGGGACTGGCCATTCATAGCTGCTGCAGCATCAAAACTATTCACGGTTGAATGAATTTCCAGCTCTTTCTGAAGATCACATATATAATCGGTCCCATGCTGAATTATTTCCAACTCGGATAGTTTCCAATTTTTCGGCATTAACGGTACTAGATCTTTTAGTTTCAATAAATACATTTGGACTTCGGCATTTTCACTGTCACGATGGTGCAAAGTACAACCATTGGCAACAGCCGGAACGGATACTCCAGTCGCACGAACTGCAGTTTTGGCTCTCATTTGAATTTTTTCACAAAAAAAAACTTTTCCAGATTATTTTCATAGCAAGGATTCTGCTGTCTATGCCAGTTGAATATCAGTTTGCGCTGCCGAGCAGTCAGAATATGCGTGACTTGCATAGACTTCCCGCCACGTACCGGTTCTGACAACAAACCGTTATCGAGATCCGTCGCTCAGCTATGTCCCAATGCTGCACAGCATACGCAGCCAGCACCCAACACATTTTTTGTTTCGCTGGCCTGATAACACATCTGATGAAAGTATTGTTGCAAATCAATTGCGCTCAGACCACTGAGCCCGCCGCAATGCAATTATACATGCAACAGTTAAATGTACCACGAAATTTCCTTTTTGGGTGGCAATGTAATGCACTCGATCGTTGCGTGCCGCATTGTATTAGCTATATTTGTGGGCGTGTGAGATCCGATCTGGCGGCGAGGCTGTTTCGCAACAAGCTGCATACAAATTTCGAGATAATTTCATGATATTTAACGCACCTTACATTGAGCTCAAAGTTTATGTTTTTTAATGAAAATTCCTTCAGATAATGCAAGTTTGTTAGCTATTCTTCTTGCTGTAAAAAAACTCAAGTTCAAACAGTTCAAACGGGAGACAATCCTAGCAAAGAATTGAATCAGTGGCGGCCGAAATATTTATTTTTATATTATTCACATACAAAGCATTGTCTGCTTTATTTACGTGTCTGTAGCAGATTACTTTAAAGAATATTATGTTCACGATGTGTGCCATTGTCAGTCGTTGATAGCATAGGAAGCGGCATGGAAGTCACTTTAAACATTTTATTTTTTTTTTTCCTATAATAAAAAAGCATTGTACTTCATATGAAAATATTCAGTGCGAAAATTGCCTGTTAAGCTTCGCTCATGACTTGCAAATAAACACACGACAAAACAACGTCAAAGAAAATAAAACACCCATACAAACCACAAAGCTAAACAAAGTCCCGACAACCATCGCTGACATGACAACAATAACGAAAGCAAGCCATCGACAAATAAAGCAAAGAAAATTAGAATTTTATAAACTGGTATGCTTTCAGAATTTGTTGATCCATTAAATACTTATATCATCTTCAAATATCGGAAATAAGACATTCTCCTATAAGTAAGCCATAAACTCCATTGTCAATAAAATTCGAAGACTCGACGACTCTACGTATTGCACGAAGGAAACGAAAGAAAGACTAAAATCCATATTCGTTCATAATCACTGTCATCAGTTCGGGTGAAACTTTGGCTTATAGATGGGGCAGGGAAGCTAGCAGTAAAGTATTTCATAAATCCTAATCGATTCGTCTTATCAACAATAAAAGACAGTGACGACGTAGCTTCGTCGTCGTAGCTTCGGTTGGCAAGTATACTTTCGGTCGTTCCTGGGAACGGACAACAAGAACAAGGAAACTTTAACGCCGACATAAAAGACGAAATAGTCGCGTTATCTCTAGTTTTGATTCTTATCCGTCAACTGTACTTATCCCTGAAATGTGTGCCTTTGTATACACAGTGTAGCGCTCCTTATGATTAACACGAGTTGACGTTGACGACAAAAAAATGAAAATAACAAGAAAATGACGTACCACTCGATATTTTGCTCGAGATGGCATGTCAAAGACAATGTCTAAAGGAGATCGTTCTCATCCTCGGTAGCCCATATGTGAGCAAGCCACCCCGTTCGCCTTTCCATTCGATTCAGTTCGGCACTCAGTCAAAGGTCTGGTGCTGGGTTTTATCTTCAACAAAAACGATTGAGTTTCAAATTGTACAGATAAACAAGACATACTCACCCACATGTTCAATTTTTGAGGCTTATGGCGCAGATACTGTTTGGTACTATGTTAAGGGAACCATCAAAAAAGGAACAGCACATTCAGTGAAACATTTTTACAGAAAATCGCTTTTCTCTCCCAAAGGGGTGCTATTTCATGGGGATATGCGTTATCGCACATTCTAAAGGTCAGCATCCCACATCGGAGCAACATGGCTTGTTAGTTAGCTTGCTAGCTAGCGTGAGTGGTCCGAAACTGATGGAGAAGAGAATCAGAAGCTCACCCAGGATTCAGCTGTGTGCCTCGTCTACATTCTATTCTTTTCCACTGAGCGAACGAAATGTATACACATGGAATACAATGTTCACTTCGTATAGCGAAATGGTAATAATTTATCCGGGTATTTTGCAAGAGCTACGAGTTGGAAAATAGAGGCTGGTAATGTTTGGCAAATGCGATAGTTGAAATCGGAAGCCTTTGGGTTTCTCGGAAATATTTATTTAGTAATACTATTTGAATAGTGCTTCTCATTCGTTGACATTTGAAAGAATAGTACGCAAGCGAGCAACCAGTAGCTCATATTGCATTCAAATTATATATTTGGATTGATGTGTGAAGCTGGTAAGTTATAATGCAGATATGAATTGCTGGGAAATGTTATATTAACTTTAGGAGAGGAGTTTGAAAGCGCACTGCTTCATTTCAATAATCATACAGTTGCTCATAGTGCACAATGGCTTTGAGTGATAGTTGAATACTTTTCAAACCGCTGTGAAATCCTTAGAAGCTTTTTGGCTGTGAAATTTTGACCTCGATGCTATTCTGATTGTGGTTAGAAATGATTCTAGCAAAAATGTGGTTAAATATTGGGCGTATTTTTTTGCTCCCCTTATCTTGAACAGAACAATGCTATCCACTGCAGACGCATTGGAAACAACAACAGCTCCCCGTATCCATAACCAGGAGTATATAAATAACCTAAATAGCCACGTTGCATAGTTCGATCTTTCAAAGCCTTCGTAAACGTTTCTACTTGTTTACACTTTTTTATTCTTTTGTTCGTAGTGTCCCTGAATATTGCTGTCAACTTTAGTGTCCTCGTCAAATATATTTAATTAATGCGTTGGAGTATTTACTCCTACATCTCGGAGACTTTTGTTGGGTGAGGGCCTCTTCTTTAAGCCATTGATTGAACCTGATCTCAGTAGCCACGTTTTCGTCTCTATAGCAGTTCATGGCACGCGTTCTAGTTTTGTTTAATGTCCTTTCGCGCGCTTAATCACTTATATTCATTTTTATGCTGGGCTTACACTTTTGTCGAGTTATGTCAACCATAGTCGAGCATGAGAGTGTGGAGGGTTTCTTTGAAGATGCTGGTCTGTTTTGCTAAACGAGAACGAGACAGTTGCTGGTTTCCTCATCAACACTTGAGATGTCTTGGCAAGCATGTGATGATAGTTGTGGTGGATCGCCTGTTTCATGGGCGCACCTGTTTTTGCTTGCTTTATCGGCTCTACACCCGGTCGCAAATGCTGTACAACCTGGCGTGCGAACCAGTGCATTAAGTGTTGCTAATAGGTAAACATATACCCTATAAAAAAACAGCAAATGGACTGGTTCGCTTGCCAAGCTGTACAACATGTGCGACTTGGTCGTCACGCGAGTCACGGGGTCGTCACGGGGTTGTAAAATATACGAGACCGCGGGAGGTTAGGAGCCCCTGGACTCATGTCCAGCCTTGCCGAAGAGGTTGGGCCCCTAGTGGGAGCATCGCGGGGGTTGTGGTTGAGAGTCTAACCAGAAATATTTATTTAGTAATACATTAAATACATTAAAAACAATAAATACGTAATCACCTATTCAAGGCAAAACAATTTTAATTCTGAAATTAACTTGCAAGTTATGTTAAGTAAGTTTTTTCATAACATTTCTAAAGGAGAAATAGACAGGGTGCTGCTCTATTCCATCTTGGCACCAGTTTCCCTGGCGCTTGGTTAAACTCCGGAATTTTTTTTCTCTGGAAGCGACGTGGAACCGCGTTTCAAGCCGGGTGCTGCACCCTTCAGTGCAGAAGAGGATTGGATAGGCCTCGCATTTGTTAGAACGGTGTCTGGGCCTGCCACCAACACGAACTAATAGACTGGAGTCGACGCTGACGTTTCAGCCCTGCTCTTTAGTGGGCCGGCTGGTTATGCGTGGCAGGTACGGTCGTTAAACACTAGAAACATTCTGTACAATCTGTGCAACCGTGTGTAAAATCATTATCTCAGGGTCGCTCGAAAGTTTTTGGGTTTTCGGTATCAATTCAAAGGGATTTACAAAATGGTTTGGTGCTGGCTCCGATGATATTTGCAAACCGATTTAGTTTGCATACGAAATCATGGAGAAGATACATCATACCCGTCAAAATGATTGCAGATGATTAAAAATTTGGAATGTTGGTAAACAAATTTCTGAACATAGAAAATGCAACCTACCTACAACACATGCATACCCACGTACATAAACTTCACAATCTGAAAATATTCTCAAAGCAGACAGGACGGTTTTTATGGCATACTAAGATGAGAAAAAAGGGTTTATGGCTTAAGTAAACGGTTTTAAGCGAATACTTGTCTCGAATGTCTCGTCGAATATCTTGTCGAAACGGTCAGCAAGAGTGTAAGCTCAGCATTAAACGAATTGTTGCGGGAATTCATTGCGGGATGATAAAAATTTAAATTTTTTTAACTATGTGGTCTCGGATATAATTGATAGCCAAGAAGGAAACCGTGATCAAATATTAATGACCCTTATCAGCATTAAATGTTGCGTCTACTTAGGTAGCACAAAGATCTGCGATTTGGTCCTCTACCGCCGACGGTAAACGCATTTGAAAATTTTCTATTTTCTTGCTCTTTTCTTTCATCTTGATTTTGATTGTTATTATCTTTTTTTTATATTAAGTTATTGGATTCTTCTTTCGTTGAATCTGATCAACTAAAAATCATAAGAGCGACTATTCGCAAATGTGTTTTTCATTAAAATCTAATACCAAAATATTTTTGCTTACGGATTCAACTTATTTGAACTCCAAAATGTTAAAACTTCGGCATTGTGATGGCATGGTGATGGTTAAAATAATTTTTTAAAGTATATCATAGCATTTTCGATGTCACAAGTTCAATCAAAATTAAGTAATTTATTTGTACTTCCAAAATGTTTAAAAGTTAGATTGATGTGAAAAAACCTGTTATTCTGAATTTTTTCGTAAATGATCTGATTTGAAAATTAGCTAGTTGAATTTCAATTTACAAAAACAAAAACTGTAAAAACTCAAACGATTATTTATGGCATATGTTTGATAGAATTTGATCAAAATATTGTCAATAATCAACAGAGCTGTGGATTCCTTTTTATTCAACTTAAATGGCTAAAGATTAAAAAAAAACTATTTTAAAAAAAACCGATTTTTCCTTTCGAAGCTAGATAGGTATATTTAGTTTTTTTCTGACAAATATCAATATTTCGAGGGTAATCTGCCCTCTTCTTCAGGGTCTAAATTAGTCACTGAAGAAGAGGGCAGATTACCCTCGAAATATCGATATTTGTTAGAAAAAACTAAATATATCTAGCTTCGAAAGGAAAAATCGGTTTTTTTTTCAAAATAGTTTTTACAAGCTAGAAAAAATTGGTACACATTAAAAACAATTAATACGTAATCACTTATTTAAGGCATAAACATTTTAATTCTGAAATTAACTTGCAAGTTATGTTAAGTAAGTTTTTTCATAATATTTCTAAACGAGAAATAGTCTCAAAATGACTGCGCTCACATCTTCAAGCTCAAGTATCGAAACGAATTAGTGAGACTCACAGAAATTCAAATTATAGAAAACAATTAATAAAATGTCTACTTCCAAAGTACTATTCTTCATATCTAAAACAGTTTCTCCATCACTTCTTCTCTATATCATTGGTTGAACTCCAAAGAAGACACCATTTTCATTATTTTGCTATGATTTATTGATTCATATTGTATAAGCTTTAAAATTTATGTATTTTCATCGAGTAACTATGCAAAGATTTTTGCCAAAAGTTTTGCACAATACTTCCAGGAAAAGTAAAATTAAATTACCTCTGCGCTACCTAAGTAAACAAAATTCTTTGTCTATTTTTCTCTATGTTTTTCCCATTTTTCCCTCGAAAAGCTTAAACTTTTCGTAGATTTGTAAAATAGTGCACACCTGACCTTTTAACCTTTATATTGGGCTGCACAGAAATATGTTTTTCAGTTAGACATTTTAAGTAAATAGCCCGTGCCAAGTAAACTGAGTGTTTTGACCCTTCTGCTTTCCATCGCTGTATTTTTCGCTCAAGGACCTAAAAAGTGAAAGAGCATTATCGAAGAAATCGCAATAACGAAAAAATTCTGTGTTTGTCGTAAAGAGCTATTTTTTTATCTTCATTTTTCTGACCCAGATTTATGACCTTTAAATGACCTTTATAGACTTTTTTAAAAAACTATTTGGAAAAACATTTCCACAAAAAATATGTTGTGAAATTTCGACATCTTCTTCAAGGGTACTTCTTATTGAGGCTCATAGCTTACGTTTTTGGTTAATTTTTAAGTTTGCCTTGTCTAATCTTTAATTGAATATTTTTTGATGTAGACAATAATAAATGAATAAATCATTGATCCTCGTTGATTTTGTTTTGCAGAATTGGATTTGGCAATTGAGCATTATTAGGATTCTTGCTGCTGTGTAGGTATATTTTCTCAGTGATGGGAAATTGAATGTAGAATTGATTTGCTATGATTTTTCGGTTCATATGAAATTCTTTAAGTGCATTTTGATGTTTTAGCGTCAGTATTTTAAAATAGAAGATGTGTCCGAGTTCAATTTTTTAGTTTATAGTAGTCGCAAAATCAAATATCATGAACAAAAAACTAAAAATCCGACTAGTTCGAATTTCCTGCAAATCTAAAAGTTTTCTGAGCTCGCAGGTTTTACTGATTGAAATTCAATGTATATACAGATATGTACACATTTTCATTTTGAAATTCGTTTCACATAAACTTCTTTTGAATAGCCTCAACTGAACGCTCGATTGAATGCATCATCTGGAGGATTAGCATCGACAATAGCTTCTCAATCCATTTCGATGAAATTCTTTTTCAGCTTAGTTTGTTTTCGTCGTTCAGAAGCGGGTGTGTACCCTATTATATTTGTTCAACTAAAATCTTCGGTCTATTGAAAATCGAAATACCGTTCACACAAACATCGATTTCAATGGCTAGAAGAGCGAAAAACCTACCTGAAAATACAAAAATACGTTCATCACATACATACATATGTGTACGTACATATGTATTCATGTGCTGGAATAAATCTGTTGGATTATTGTACTGAAGCCGAAAATATTCTACTTCACTCTCACGAGAGTAGAAACGCACTTAATATCCATGAAAGTCGTAAAGGACTATTAAACGAAATATAAATGTCCACGCTTCTGAACTCTGATCCCACAACGCATTAAAAAATGTGTAACAAAGATTTCTCCTGACCCCAAACTCAGATGGATGCGAACCCTCGTCATCGCTTTCGTCGTCGTTGAAGGACAAGTCCGATGGGATTCTATTCAGCTGACGATTCAATTCGCCCGATGAGTTTCCTTTCTGTAACCCAAACGTAAAGCAGGAGACTAGTTTTCTTCTCAACGTTCTTTGCGATTTTCTTGAGAATCCAGAAAGTATGCCAGCGCTAGGTGGTCTGGCACTTTGCAAAGAAACATTCTTTATTCGAATACGTGAAATTGTAGGTGTATTTCGGCCGGAGGGATTTTTCAAGGCCACTCAATGAAATGAAAACGTTCATGGAAGTTTACTAAACGGTTCTTAGTTACTTCTTAACTTTCGTACGTTACATGTTTACGGTCGAATAGGGAATTATCGATTCGGATGAGCGTAAATATCCTTGTAGGTGTGGCAACCTAGATTTTATCATTTGTAACTTTTCATTTGATGCTGAGATGAACGGAAATTTGGTTTGTTAATAAAGAAGCTACAAACACTTCCTGCTCAGGCAAAATCAATTGTCCTTTTCTGAATTGGTTTTAGACAGTAAATGTATTAGACGAAAAAAATGATTTCGCAGACAATTTCTACTTCTTTCACTTACTTCAATTTCAGTATTTCAAAAAGTGCTTAAAACTTTGTCTCTCTTTTAAATAATCTGTTATTTTATTTTCTAACTATTTATTTTAGTGAATTACTTTAATCGGCAAATCAAAAGAATTATCTCATACGTCCTTACTAATTTCAAGCAAGCTACGCAGACTACATTTCACTTTTAAGTTTTTTTTAAAAATAATCATGAAAACATTGGACTTGGACCCAGTTTTATGTAAAATTATAAGATGTAAAATAGTTCCTTCATTCTTAACACTGAATCAACATATATATTCCACTTTATATGGGTCCATTTAGATACTACTGCAACAACATCCTAAAACAATAAAAAAAATGTTGGGTCCACGCTGAGATGAAGCTGCTGAAAAGCTGAAGATATAGCTGAACAGTAACGAGCCTGGAACAGCAGAACTATATGAACGAGTTTCTTATTCGGATAGAGAATGGCCGCTACGTATAGTGGCATATAATAAGGAACAGATGAAAGAAAGGGAAAGAGACGGAGCACATAAGAAAGCCTTGTTAAGGGCAAACATTGATTTGTGAAAATAAAATTGAAGTTCACTGGTCCAAATACGTTTTCCATTTCCTTTTATATGATGATCAGCAACGAACGAATTTGTTCGCCATAAGAGAAAGCAAACAGCTTTACCGAATGAAATTCGACAATTTCACTCTAGTTCCAATTTGTGACTCCGTTTATATTTTCACCTTGAGAAGTAGCTTGCTTGTATCGACTTTTATTGTAGCGTCGATTTAAGAAGAGGATACGGTTTGGACTGGGACGACTTTGTGTACTGTGCCGAAGCGTAACGGTTTTTGACTGTTGTGCATGGTGCGTGCGTGTGTACATTTGTCTTGTATTATTTTTCACATTTGAATAGAGGATAGAAAATTCTTTTATGGATTGATACGGCTCCTTAGGCGAAAAGGATCAAGTCACGGCTATGTCAAGCTACCAGACAATATTGTTCGGAGGAAAAAAACTTTTGAAGTAATATATTTTCCTTCAATACATAGAAGCTAACAGGATGTTATATTTGCTTGTTTGTTTCCAAAAAAAACAATTTGTATGATATTGACTTTTAAATTTCAAAAAATATATTTATGCTACTTGATTGCATGCTGTGGAGAGTGAGTTTATTTACCGTTAGGCTTTTATTATTCACATTTGTGTTTGAAGGTCGCCCAAATGGTACCCACTTTAGAAAACAGCTTGAAGGTGGTAAAGCCATAAAGAAAAATGGTATTGCCGCAGCTAATCTAGCACCGGGGGGCAAACATTTTAGGACTACTTGTTGAATATTAGATTTATGAAAGCATAAAATAATTTGGAGACAACAATTTAAGCTGTCAGCTAAAGGTGAATATTAAAATCGAACAAATCAAATCATCAATTAAAAAAGCAACTATGATTGCAAACTTGAAGCAAAAAATGCCCGAAAAATGCCTACAGTATGTTAAAAAAAGCACGTTAGGGAACTAACAGGCAGATAAATATAAAAATGATAATAAACAGGGCACCCAGGCAGGTAGTGTTATCTTGGGTGCAAGTGGCATTAAGTTATGTATTCCAAAGCAAACTTTGTTTGTTGGTAAACTGCTGAAAATCATGCGTTGTGAAAATATCGGCACAGTTAGAAACAAGATTTGTATTGTGTTATTAACTCTGCACAATATGGAAATGCATAATCGACATAGAAATTTTGCTCTAAAAAGCGAAAATTTCGCACCAGACTGCGAAAATTTCGCAATGGACTGCAAAATATTCGCAATCCGCTGTGAAATTTTCGCAATCCATTGCGAAATTTTCGCAGTCCATTGCAAAATTTTCGTAGGCCAGTGCAAAATGTTCGCAGTCAAGCGCGAAATTTTCGAAGTCCAGTGCGAAATTTTCGCAATCCATTGCGACATTTGCGTGAATTTTCGCAGTCCAGTGCGAAATTTTCGCAGGCCATAGCGAAATTTTCGCATTCCATTGCGAAATTTTCGCAGTCCAGTGCGAAATTTTCGCAGGCCATAGCGAAATTCTCGCATTCCATTGCGAAATTTTCGCAGTCCATTGCGAAATTTTACCAGGCCTGTGCAAAATTTTCGCAGTCCAGCGTGAAATTTTCGAAGTCCAGTGCGAAATTTTCGCAGTCCAGTGCGAAATTTTCGCAATCGAATGCGAAATTTTCGCACTCCATTGCGAAATCTGCGCAGCCCAGTGCGAAATTTTCGCAATCGAATGCGAAATTTTCGCAATCCATTGCGAAATTTGTGCAGTCCAGTGCGAAATTTTCGCAGTCCAGTGCGAAATTTTCGCAGTCCAGTGCGAAATTTTCGCAGTCCAGTGCGAAATTTTCGCAGTCCAGTAAGAAATTTTCGCAGTCGAGTGCGAAATTTTCGCAGCCCAGTGCGAAATTTTCGCAGTCCAGTGCGAAATTTTCGCAGTCCATTGCGAAATTTTCGCAGTCCAGTGCGAAATTTTCGCAGTCCAGTGCGAAATTTTCGCAGTCTGGTGCGAAATTTTCGCAGTCTAGTGCGAGATTTTCGCAGTCCATTGCGAATTTTTCGTTGTTCATTGCGAAGTTTTCGCAGTCCAGTGCGTAATTTTCACAATCCAGTGCGAAATTTTCGTCAATCCCAAATGTCCCAATACAAATTGAGGACTTTATGTCGACTATACGATCCTGCATTCCGCTGGTGCTATCGTATCGGAGCTCATGCTACTTGAAAATTGATTCGCAAAATGAAAAATCACAGTTATCACTGAAAAACTCAAGCGTGCTCTTCACTAAGAAAAGATCACACAGAGAAATTCATCACAGAAGAACATACAACTAGAAACTCAATGGATAGAATCTTGGTATGAAGGTTGATAAGTTGATATATTATAACTAATTAACATCATATTCCAAATGTATATAACACCCAAATTCCGAAATCTCGTCAAGATATTATACCCATTGAATATGCGGAGCTTTAGTAATCAATTACTGCTCGTATACAGTTCAAGTGTTTTAATTGTGTGAAGAATTTTTATTTCCCCACGAGCATAAAATAAATGATAAAATTAATAGCAGGAACTAAAAATGTTTACTCTATCCAGTCCTAAGTTTTTAAGCTTTTTTATTCAATCATCTATTATCTAACTGAACACACGTTTAGATAATGTCATGGGCATGAACTCATTTTTTGATGATTTATTATAAACTACTATTTTTTGTTGTCATACATCAACACAACTCCTCATATTTGAAACTGGTGCTTTCCCATTTAAATAGCCTTGATCCTTTCTCGACTTAACGCTCTCCCCATCTCTTAATCTGACACCGACATATAGCCTTGTTTCTGAAATAGCATTCGCTTCATGTTTTAAACTGAAACGTTTTCCTGAAAATCTTCTTAATTATTTACCCTCTCAACGGCAACGAGTAGCCTAATATTTTCAACTTTCGTGCTAAATTTTTGAACCACTCAGAAAATTGTAGTGGAATACAACTTGTGATTCAAATGATTTAATCTACGATGTTCAGTGAAGCGATTCTGAAAAACTTTCAACGTTAAGGAGGCTTCCGACTTTTTTATGCCACATGCTTCACATTTCCGAGCGTTATTATTTAATGCTTACCCGTTAATGGTGCCAAGAGAGAAATTCAACGGTTTTCGCACTTCGCCTTCTATTTGTCTCTCATTTATAATGCGATACGATTATCATAAATATTTGATTCAACATTGAAATGCAATCAGTTATCACCGTGCTTGATGTCTTCAGCTCTATTGAATTATTCTATTTTTTAGATGGTGCCATAGGACTTTCCATATTACCACTAGCAGCGCTTTTGACGGGAACGTTGTTAACTATTGGTATCGGAGTCCTGTTGGTTGTTGTCATTGCTATCAGGAAACGGCGGGAACAAAGCTCGTCAAGCTCGTGCGATGACAAGGATAAACATTTAGGTAGATGTATTGAAATGTGCTTGTGTTGTTGCTTTTTAATAATTCTTCGTACGGTTGTAGGTATGGATGTGACAGTTACAGCACCACTGGAGATGGGTGCCGGCCATCAACGATTTGTTGTAGCGTATACACTGAAGCAAGGAATTGAAAAACAGCCTGATATACTGAATGCTCAAAAAGGTAAGCTAGCATCCTTACCAAAAATAGTATTTTGAATTGGAAACCATTTTGATAGAAATCACTAAGATGTAAACGAAATAAGGTTTAAAAATTCTCTAAAAATCACTCTAAGGCAAAAATTGAAAGTTTAGTTATTTTATCGAAAGCTTAAATTTGTTGTATACCATACACTGTACCAATGATGTGATTTACAAATTTATTACTGTGTTCCAATGATGTGGTAAATAAGGATACATAATCAGCAATTGCTTGATGATTTTCAATGAATTTGAATCCCTTAGCTCTTCAGTGAATTATTAGCAGACAATCTAACTACGAAACCAATTTATTTCCTTTTAGAATCAGATCAATGCATGGTAATGAAACAAAAGCTTCAAGCATCAACTTCTCCAACAGGAAGGCCAAATGCTTTGTTTATAGGAAAATCATCCTTTGCATCGCCAAATTATGTAAGTGAAAATTTATTATATCTCTTACAGTACATCCAAAAATCCTTCAAATATTTTTTCCAGGAATCACCTACAACAATTTTCACGGAAAATGAACAAAAGAGCACGCCATCGAGTCATCACAGTACTCTTAAGTACAAAGATGACGGTCGGAAAACTTATCAAGAAGTAATTTACAGTACACTTCCGGTCAAGAATTCTCTACACGACAGTGTCCTTTCGAATAGCACCACACTACTGGCACGCAACGAAACCGGACGCTATGACTCACCGACTTCCAATTATGGCAATAATTGCAATGCAAATGCCGATCTACAAAATAATATATCGCACAAATCAGAGTTCAATCGAAATGACGAATACGGACTATCCGTGACGAACTACTTAGGTTCTAATTTAGATTTTAGTTTAGGTAATACAGAAACTGCAGTAGTTACTCTGCCTAGAGCAAATAATCCTACTATACAAGCTTCAACGACAGCAATTAGTAAAACAAATTCAACTAGAAATCATATAATAACTGATACTCTTCCTGGTCCTGAGAGCTGTGTCTAAAGAGAAGACAGATAAAACATTTAGTATTAGCTGCTGGTTTCTAATAACGAATCAAATACTAATGATTCAAAGAAATAAGCTTAAAAAAATAAACGAAGACTGGTCCATTGTAATTGTAAAAATGCACTCTTAACGAAAATTGTTAAAATTAATAAAAATGTAATAAGTAACCGTTATTTAGAACTATATCTATCACATATCGAAAGATGCGCTGAACGGTTATTTATTTATTTTGTATTAGTATAATGTTTAGTACGTTCAGTATAGGCAATTATGTCATTGTAGTTAATTTGGTTTATAAGTTTACAAAAAAGTTAAATGTGGTCTGGCACTTGAAATTGGTATGAGAGATGGAACAAAGTATTGGTTGGTCCTGTAAAAAAAAACATTCATTTACATTTTTATCTGCTTCTTATCTTGAGGTTCTGTTAGGTTTCGGAGCTACTTCTTTAAGACAGACTCCGTAAAAGGCGTCGGAGGGGGCGACTGTGATACCTCACCTTATATCCTTACTTATTAGGGGCATATTTGGTACTCGCGGATTTATTTGCTTCAAAACTCTTGCAGCATTTCTTGCAACATCTTCAAAAATGGCTGTTTTCGTACTTCGGACAACACTAGAATCGCTTATGAAATATTCTTTATTTTGATTATCTTTCAATTATCCTGGAGCATAAAATGATGCAACTATAAAAATGACTACTATATGTTTTGGTAAAAGAAATCACCTTTCACGCATTTGATGGCAAATTTATCGTACATTTGACAGCAATTTACAAATAAATATTAAATTTTTCTTTGTGACGTGTCTGCGCTCATTACTCGTTTCTTTTCTAGGTGCTTAGATAAATTGTTTTTTCTCAGCTAATTGACTGCCATTAGCCTTGTGTTTTTGCATCATCAGTTTACTGATAACTAGATATTAAAAAAGAGGCTTTCTTCCAAAAATCATTGCTAATTCCTTCGTATAAGCTATTCCAATTTTTGGCTTTGATTAGTAGATCCTTTATGTCTTGTGCAAAATAAATGCAAAATTAATTTGTTTAGTCGCATACCTCGATTTATTAAATTGATTGAAGTCATTTTTTGAGTTTCCTCAATTTTTCTAAGCCCGCACTCTAATTCGATCACAAGCTTCAAAAAGAGTACTCTTTTCATCAAAGCACAGTCAAAATTTTTATAATTTTCTCACTCACATGGTTTTGAAAACTGAAGTCAGAAAAATAAGTCAGAGGCTGGTTTTACTAACTGTTTGAGGTCTTATTTTTTAAAGGCATTGCTAATCTCAAATTTTGAGTTCAAATGATATTACCCTATTGAAGATCTTTCCTAATTGACATCTTCGCCTTCGCCTTCAGCTTGTTAAGCATCATCGTTTATATAATTGCTTCAGTCAATGGAGCTATATTTAACTATAACATCAAAAGCAGTACTCGAATCATAGAACATACAAACTTGAGTGAAATTATACCTTACGAAGATTATGACTGTCTGGATTCAACATATGCATTAAAAAATTTTGCCAAAGCTAAAAGACAGCTTAAAAAGTGTTCCATGAGAAGAATTGACCGTAATAATATCTTAAAGAGCTGTATAAATAGCCTCAAAAAGGTTCCAGCTTCTAAATTTGATGATCTGACAATCAAAGCCAAGACAAAAGGGACAATAACCGAGCAAGTTAGCACAATCTTGAATCACTAAGGGTGTCATTCATGCATCAAATCGAAAACGAATTTTGCACAAAAAACATAAAGCAGACCCAGCCCCCACGCTCAAGATGCAGATATATCCATAAAATAGGAATCGATTCAAGTTATTAAGCAGGAGAAAAATAATTTGTTCATAAATTAAGCTCCAGATTTTGGCAAGTAACAAATGAGCTCTTATCCAAACTACAAAAGATCAAATAATCAATGTGCGTAGAAGAATTTTGGATAAATAGAACATCTATCTAAAGGAGTAGCACAGTAATTAAATAGCTACTTCGCTACTATCAGAATAATAGTCACTGAACAACTCTACCCATCATCACGTTCGAGTGTTCATATTGAGACTTATATGTTAACTTCAATTGACTTACGTCCCACAATATCTGAAATAACCGAAGATCTAGCAGCGAGCTCATTTCCCGATTTGGCACAAATCACTCCAATCTACAAAGGTGGTCGCAGTTTCATCAAATGATTACCGAAAAGCTGTCACAAGTTTCCAGAACAAAATATTTAAAAGAGCTATTCAAAAATAAATGCTGCAATTTGTTAGGACTAAATGTTGACGCCAATAAAATATGGACTTCAAGGAAACACTATTTCACTAGCAATAACATTAGATGCAGCTCATTTTATCAACAAGCGATTTTATAAAGCAGACTATATAGCGACAATCTTTATGGACTTGAAAAAAGGGTTTGACACCATAAATCACAACATATTGTTTTAGAGGTTCAAAACAACAATTCATGATAACTTCAAGCTGCTGATAAAAAAATATATCTGACACAAGTGTATTATTTCAACTAACAATATGCAAAAGAGCGCCATAAACATCGGCATTTCACAAGAATCAATTCTTGGACCATTACTGTTTTTACTATACATATAAATACATTCAGGGCACTCATCTGTCAATGATAAAATGACTTCGCTACAACATATCAATATAATCACGCGTCCTGACAATGTAGGATATTTTATTTTTCAACATCAAACTTGATATACTCTATGCTTTTATTTTGTCAAACATCTCTTATAGAGCAAATCGTTGAAGCAAACATCAAAAGAAAGTATTGATCTAACTGGAAGGTTTATCAACAAGGCTATTCAAAATTCAAACTCTTACATACATATCGTAAAACGAGACTATTAAGCATGCTACAAATAATGTGTCGTGAACAATGATAATAATAAACTAATTTCTAAGATTCTTAACAAGAAACTCCAATGGCCATATGTATTAAAAAATGTTGGAGATATAGCTCACACTGTCTGATCTTGTAGCTTGATCAATAACCTAGCTACTGAAAAAGCTAGGACAGATTGTTTGCAAATGGATCCAGTACAACAGTCTTTAGCTTATACACAGAAATCACTGAATTTTTTTTTAATTCAAGGGGAATTTACAATAGTTCTTTACAAGAGAATAATGAGGACCTGAACAGTTTTAGCTAAATTCATACAAAGATTTCCTTCAAATTTAAATTAATTAACACTCTTTACGTGTATTTGTAGACTTCATGGTGATATATAGCAATATTCGAATACTTAACTGGATGTGTAGTGTACTCATACTTGTTAGGCCGAAACTTTCAACTTGGTTTATTTCAAAGCGCCGCAATGACAAAACGTCTCTAAGATAATTACCATTTTTTTTATTGATTGTGCCTAAAGTTTAAGGTTAAACTACCAGGTTTCCAATGTACCAAGTCAGCTGATCTTTTTAACAAACTCTGGTCAGCTTCTCTGCTAAGTGCCATCCACTTTGTGGTGAAAGAGATTTCATTTTCTTCAATCATCGGTCAGTGCAATTGTTATATGGACGCTTTATTTTCGAGTTTTTTGCTTTTTATCAATTTGTAGTCATTATGACTCAAATAAAATAACCTGCTGCAACATTATCAGACAAACCACAAGAATAATTTCTATTTTATCACTATCTTCTATCAAGACCACTGTTTTAGATTAGCTTCAGTTGGGCATGCTATTGCAATCATTAGTTTTACAACGACATTACACCCAGCACCTAGTACGCTTGAATTTAAAGCGGATATGCCATCTGACTCTGATTAACAGATTAGTTTTAAAAATTAATTAGGGATCCAATCAGTCATCGTGTTCATACCACTTCCTTTTTACTTAAAGCATAAACATTTCATGACTTCAGGGTTTGCCGTTGATACTTTATTGCGTCAGTCGAAGAAAATTCTAAATTTTGTTTCCTCAACTCATTGAACCGTTACTTTATCTCACCTCTTGGACTTATACTATCTTATTAAAAACCAATGTTCCTTCAAATAAGCATTGGTGTATTAGCCAAATATTTATTTTATTTATTTCATAATTGTTTTGTTTTTGTTTTTTGTTTTGTTTTTTGATATATTCAATCAAAAGAAACTTATTTTGTCTCGTATATGTATGCTGCTACTCGTTTTCAAGACAAACTTTATCCTAATGTACTAAAATTATGATTTCCTCCAAGCAATGAGATGTTAAGAACACATCAAAAAGCATTTCCACTCATTTCTTAACAGTTTTTTTATTCAACCATTGATTCTCCTTTGAAGAACCAAATCTTTTGAGGCAATCACGCAGATAATTCTAAGATACTGGAATTATTCAAAAGTTATTACTTGAAAATAATTCGGCATAAATTTCAGTTCGCCAATGAAAAACAAAGATGCTATTCATGTCCACAATCCATAATACGAGAGTTGTCCATAATACGAGAGTCGATCCAAAAGTAATGATAATCAATATAAACCTAAGTGATTAAACTAAAAAAAAAATATTTATTTTTCAACATAGTCTGCTAAAAAGTTAATACATTTTATCCATATTTTTCCCAACCTAGAATACCCTTAGAAATTGTTTGCTTCTTATTTGGTCAGCGTAGTGAGAGCCTGAAATAGTGGCTTCCTTTTCCAAATATTGCACCATCATAATTTCTTCAGCGTCCAAAAAACAGATGCATAGACTACTTCATCGATATTCATACCATGAATTTTTTGAGCTTTGGTCATGAGGGTCGCTTTCTCATCGATTTCTGATTGGTTTCTGAATCAAAATGGTAGGTCCAGGTCTCGTCCCTGGTTACGAAATGTGACAAAAACTTCTACAGAGCTGCCTGGAACTTTTCGAGATTCACTCTCGAAATGTCGACTCGTTTCTCCTTTTGCTCGTCGGCTATCGACACCCAACGCGTGGAGACCTTCTTCATTTGTCATTTGTTGGCACCGATTCTTTGGACACTACCATACAAGATCCCTTTGACCTCAGCTATATGCCTGATGGTCACTCTTCAATCTGCCAATATGACATCTTCGACTTTTTTCACGTTGTCTTCAGTGAAGGACGTGGATGGACGTTCTTCGTGGTTTTCATCTTCAGTGGATGTTCTTCCTAGCTAAAACTCCTTGGCCCAGCGTGCATCGGTACAATATGGAGGAGCAGAGTACCCTAGTGTTTCCACCAAGTCATTGTCCATGTCTTTGGTAGCCATTTTTTAAGGTACTTAATGGTAGCTCTAATTACGATTCTCTCCATTTTGATGTTCCTTCTTCGACTTCGAATTCAAATTAATGTACCTCCCTGGAATCGTGGTCTTTTCATATATTTTTTTGTGGTGACTTAGTGGGTATTTGAGGTAATAAAATCAATTTTTTTGGATATGGTGCGAACTGGAAATAGCCGATTATCACTACTTTTGAATAAAGCCTCGTAGAAACAAAAATGAAAAGTAATTTTTGTTCATTCTAGTGCGTAGAAAACTGACTGCCTGCTTGTGTGCCGGGTCCCTAGTTTGAATCCAGATCCGGACTTGTAACCGCGAGTTTCGAAATCACCTTGCTCGGAATATGTACCTACCTGAGTTAAATTAGGAATAAAATGAGTCGTGAAACTAATCACTCTTCACTTGTATATACTGACTATAAATTTATTTATTAAGTTCTCTATTAGCTTCAGTCTCAAGGGGGTTGCTGTGGTTTAACTTTATTTTTTGGATCAAAATGAAATTTATCCAAGTCAATGACATGCCATATCAGAAAATAAATGGTTAGAGTATATTGGCACACGTCTAAGAGTTGGAGCTGTACATCATTGTCAACCGTAAATTGATCTAAAATGTTATTGTTTTCGTATAACAGAACAAAATATCTACTTATTTTTTTTGAATAAACCTTTCAAATAGCAAGCTTAAAAAACCTTAGGATAGTTCTACCAATTTTGAAATCAAACATAGCCAATTTTTTTTTACGAAGCACTATCGTAACGATATTCTCCAGAGGTCCAAAATTTTTCCTATGAATTAATCTTTCCAAATGTGAGTATGATGCTCAAAACTATTTCAAATAGAATTTATTTCACAGATTCTGAAATGTATGTAAAGGAAACTACGACAAACCCATTTGTCACTTAGACGCTGCTGCGACCTAAGCCAATCAATGAACTTGATTTACTTTCAAAATGCTTGTTTGAACAAACAAATAAAAAGCTATTGATTCTACTCTCATATTACGAAATTTGAAATGACAAACCTCATACTTTATAGCTCAAATTAATATATGTTTTGCTGTGACAAAAATAATATCTTCGTATTATATACGGTGATTGACTGTTTTACGTTGATACAAATGCGCTATGCATCGAATTTCAGTATTCGACCTAAATAGTACATTCTATTGAAAATCATTATGATAAAATGCACAATGTAAATGCAATGCTGCGCAAATCGAAGCACAGTCAAGTCGAGTTACTAATCAACTACTCATAGTTTATTCAAATCAAATGTAAATAAAACTCGTTTAGATCATAAGAACGACATAAATATATTAAAATAGCTGGCCTATGTAATTGAAAAAAAAAAAACAAAATAAAAAAAAAAGAAATCTGAACAAAACACCTATGCGCTAGATTGTATATGTAAATATTGTTAATAATTATTGTAATGAAATCAATAAAATAATATAATAATAATGATCATTGTATGTGTAGGCAAACCTAAAACAAAAATCCAAACAAACGCGATGTCAACTGATTTTCAAGCAAACAAAAGGTTCTAATGAAAATAAGTAGTTAAATTTTCTATGATTTAAATTTAGGAAGCATGAATGTAAACCGATCTATCAGCTCTAACGAATTGTCTCCACATATTATTGTCATATCTTGCATCTCTGCAATAATATTCGAACATATCCAATTTTTATCGTATTTGATATGTTGTGTAATTAAACACCTTTGTATATTTGTTAATTTTGTAATATTTTTGAAGCTTGTTGAACTTAACGAAAATTCCATAATACACAATCTGTTGGAATCAGTATTTCAAATTGAAAGAAATTCGTTTTATTTATGATTGAAAGAAAAAAAAACTGTACTAGTACATATAAAAAGAGAAACATTCAAACCAATAAAGAGTTAATGTATAAATGCTTTGATTCCATGTGATACAGAATGATCAATAAAATGTGTTTTACCAAAAAACTGTGTTTTAGTTCTGGTCCTGATGCAAGCCTTTCTGATATTTATGAAAAACTATAGCACAATTACCCAAAAGAGAAAATATCGTAAAACTTAGTTGGTGTGTTTTGCGCATTTACGTTACTTACATCTGTTAAGAAAAACTGTCGAACGCACATTTTCTCATTTTCACAGAAAAAGCACCCGTTAGTACCATTCAACTACACATTACCGAAATCGTTTCAAGACTCCGGGAAATTCACTTCGTTACCGGTGACATCATTAATGTATTGCTAAAACTTTACTGTCATCAATATTGAATATCCAATAACTGCTCAGTCATTCAAGACATAATTCATGCATAAAGTGACCATACATCCCGTTTTGAACGGGACTGTCCCTTTTCTCGGTCAGCTGTCCCGTTGTCCCCAGACAAAGCTCCGGGACGCAAAATAGTCCCGTTTTCCGAAACCGCGCGAAAAGTTCAAATTATGACTCCAAAGGTTTCACGTCAAAATGGATCCAAGTATGTTTCGATCCGAAATTCACATGCACGCGTACGAAAACAGAAGCTATTGTAGTAAATGTTTTAGCATATACAGCGATCGACGAATTAAAAGATGATCTCAATAAATCCAATTGTATTGCAATTTTAAACGACGCTTCAAACCACGGTAACAAGAAAATAACTCATCTTGTAGTGCGCTTTTTTCAATCTTACGAAGGTGTGCAAAAAAAATGTTAGACCTCCAAGACCAAACAGGTGCAACTTCTGATATCATTGTTGATTATTGACACCAAGTGTTATACAGATCATAATTTGACAAAAAATTTGTGGCATTTTGTGGCGACAATGCCAATGTCAATTTTGGGAGTGTGGCTAGGCGAGGAATTAATAATTTGTTCGCAAAATTACAATCATCTCTGAAAAAACCGTTGGTAGGTATTGGATGTGGAGCCCATAAAATTCACAAAGCAATAACATGTGCTGCAGATGGTCTACCTTCAGATTACGAAAGCGTTATTGTAAAAATGTATTCATTTTTTTTTATTTATACGGTTCGAGTTGAAGCTCTAAAGGAGTTTTATAAATAAATAAATAAAACATCACCGAATGCTCGGCTATAATAAAACCAGATGGCTTGTACTTATGCCTGCCTTGGAGAAAGTTTTAAAAATGTACCAGCTGTTGAAAGATTATTTTTTGAGCATTGCAAAATGTCCCAAATTATTGAAAAACCATATTATGGCTTCATGTTTTACACGCTCAGTCAGCAAGCTTGCACCAAGCTGCATTGAAGGTTGAAGGTTAGACTTTGTCGGCAATAGAAGGTGCAAAAAAAACTAATCATCTCAAAGACAATTTGGCTCAGAAACAGATCAATTAGTTTCTTCCATTTACTGTTCGTAGTTTAATTGTGAAACTAAAAGATAATGGCACTAATATTGTGAAAAAATATGGGTACAGCATTTTATAAAACAAGCCGTGAATATCCGGAAGAGTGGACTCGCTGTCTTACTAAAGAAATGGAGATATTTGATTGGGCAGATTTAAGAAAATTACCTGCATGGGAAGACATTCAAAAAGCACTGGATGTATTGATTGAACGAATTTACATTAATTTCAAGCTACGTCATTTCTCAAAAAAATAACCGAATGGGATAATTTTAAAGTTTCCACAGAAACTCGTTGGGTCGAAGTATTCAAACACTTTCGCACCAATAATCCTCCACATGAAAATTTTTGTGTTCGAATGGATTATATTTTATGTCTACCTGGTACAAATGCTCCAGAAGAAAGAGTGTTTTTTCTAATGAATAAATTAAAATCTTATTTAAAATCATCTCCAACTTTATCAAAACAAATTGATTCCTCTGAGAAACATAAATATAATTTAAAAAAATATGTTGCATATAATTTAATAATCACTGTCAAAAGAACTTTGCTTTGTTATTTTTATTAAGCTGGTGAGCCAGTGATTGATTCGATTTTTCACAATTTGTTGTAATAAAAATAATTATAATGAATCTAAATATAATTTTAGTGAACATTAATTGTATTAAGTTACACTTGTTTTAAATAAAGAACATTAAAAAGTTGTGTTTATTTTCAATGTTAACCTGCTAACTGACGTATATAAACCCATGTCCCGTTTTTGAGTTAAAAAAAAAATGGTCAGTTTATTCATGCACCACTTATTTTGTTAGTACCGCAATTCCTGGCATCATTACATAGATTTTATTATCAAGTAAAACCAATACATAATTTTGAAAATCAGAACGTACTGAGGGAAGAGAGGCAGCCATATGTTCGGCTTAAGGTCATGCTGACTTGTATTATTTTCCACATTTTTTCAAACATTTAAAACAGGGGAGACAGTTTAGTAGTACGTTGTTTTGAGACTCTCTTTATTTTTTGACAGAAAATAATGAATAGAATTTACTTAAACTTTAAGATTATTTTAAATTTATGTATATTCAAACAAATATTGTTTCTTGCTTTTTTTAAGAATTATCTCAAAAGTCAAATGACATTCGAGGAGCTATAAACAATGATACTATCAAAAATTTTGGCTGTGAAAGTAAACTAAGTTCGCTTTATAGAATTATAGGTTAGCAGCAAATTGAAAAACAAAAAAAAAATGTCTTTTCTTATAGTTAAACATCTCGAGAATGTAGTCATAAAATTTGAAGGCAATCAGAGCAAAGCTCTCGAAGTTGTTGACTACTTAGCCCCATCTTCTCTATTATTTTAGTTCCGACAGCTTGGAGTATCAATTTCTCAAAACCACTTTTTGAAAGGCCGTGTTCACTGCCATTTAAAAATCACATTACCGATTCGGTTCAAATTTGGCACATTCTACATGTAAAATACTTTACCCCAACGATAAGTTTTATAATTTTTTTACATTAAAGGGGGGGGGGGGGTTGGGGGTTTTCACTTGCAAAAAAGTCAATTTTTCGTAAAAAAAAAAAAAAATAGCAATTTTCACTTCAAATGACCACCAAAAATTTAAAAATGAAAAACATAATAATAATCAGAGAAAAAAGGGGGTGGGTGGGGTTTGTGGTTTGTCGAGTTTGATTATACTTTGATTAAATTTTAATATTCTTTGTTTTCAGATAATTTCCAGCTGAGATACAATGAACACAGCAAATTGTCTTTTTCGAAAGACGTTCTTGAAAAATCTTGTTCATCAATTTGTTTGTCGATCTTTACGCATAAAAAATCGCAGAATGTCTTTGAAATTATAATATTATTCAAAAGGTTTACATAAATTTGCTGTATCCATATTTTTTACCACTCCCTTCATAATCTTCATACTACTTTGACAAGGTCATCCTTACTCTAATCCCTTTTATAACTGTATTCAAGTATATTCTTTTATTTTTCAATGTGATAAAAATTATGTGTTTCTTAGCCGACGGTCAAGAAACACATTCATACGTACATTATACATACATATATAGTACTTACGTACATTATGCATATATATTAACACAGTCATTCTAAAACTCTGTTTGGAATTCTTTACTATAGCTTCGAAATTCAAAACTATCACACTCCATACGTATATATGAATAATCAAACTCATTTCGCAGGACTATATTTGCAACATGCATACATACAAAAGCCCTACTTTGCTCATGGGAACTTTTTACACTGTCCCCTAGCCTTTCACGATGTGGTTGGGACGTGAGCTATTTCTTGAGCAAATTGGTATCTTATGGATATCATGGGTAATTATTAATTGAGAAATTTGAAAAAGCCAACCATGCGATAAATGGGAATTCGGCCACTAACTTGAGATGCTACTCTTATTTCGCAAAGGGATACGAGTATCATTACCCATGACGTCTGGAGAGCCTGAGTTTCCCATGATATACAACACAAACGGTAGTAAGAAAACGTTTCTTTAGGCTCGGGGGAAACCGCTCAGGATATGTATCCGAAACGGTCGTCGGACTGGTCAGTACTATTAGTTTACATTGTTCTGAGATTAATTTGGGTATGAAATAGAACGGATTACAGTTTATTGAAAGCAAACTAATAGCCGAAGACTATGTAGTCATTTTACAGAGCTTACTGGTTTTCCAGTTACGGTTTCGAATGTCGTATATCATCTGGATTGAGAGGCGTGGGTGAAAGTGAAAGGAACGGTTTTCTATTCTATGAGGCTTGAATTAAGTCATTGGAGGTTTGAATGGAGAAGACAGATTATGTGAATTAGAATGGTTATAAATTTAGTGTGAGGTTTGATAATAAGAATTGAATCTGATTAAATCGAATTATAATTTAAGAGAAGGGATCAAAAGCAATCAATTTATGAAACAATTTTAAAGTTTACTTTTATCAATCCAAGGCGAGTTTTAGGACGCAGAATCAAAAGGTGAACGGGTTGGGTGCATTTATTCAATCGCTTTCAAGTTTTTGATGTATATTTTCGATTTTTTTAAATTTTCCAGCGTAAATCAAGTTCAAAGAAGAATCAAAAGAATTTCTTTGACTTGAATTGATTAACATTCTCGTAAAAGCAGACTTAGTATTTCATTTCATTTATAAAATAACGGTAGTTTGTTGGCAAAATAGATTACTAGGACAAATTAATGATAAAAAAAATAATGATAGGACGATAAAGGATCAGGGTCCAGAAGAAAAAAAATATGTCAGCGTAGACAGCTAACAAAAAATCATTTACTTATATAAATCAATATTTGGATCCACCTATAATAAAGTCAAATGCATATAAAATTTGCATGTTAACTGTTGAATATGTAGATTCACACAAAATTTTAAATTAATTTCATGGCCATAGTAAAACAAAATAACAGAACCACTCTAGCAATATTGAGTTTATCGATTCGGGTCAGGATTGATGCACTGTAAGAATCAGCTGAACAATATTTATCTTCAATCCTCATCAACAAGTTAATTATGAACTGTTTACATTTTTTTCATTGTTGTGAGGCATTAAGGTTGAAAATTATTTGAAAATCAATATCAACAAAAATCATTTTTGGGTTAAAAGGGTCAAATGTTGGTAAACAACTGGTCTTGCAGTTTTTTTATGTTTTTTTTTCATAACTCTCATTCCAGGTTTTTAAAGATAATATGTGCAGAAAATGCATACGAATTTACAGCAGTTAATCAAGTAGTGAAAATTTCTTCTAAAAATGCAACTTAAGAGCTCTCCACTTGGCAAAGCGTTTACATGTCTCAGATTAAACTAGTCAGCGGAATTTTAATGCTTTGATGTGATGTTTTGCCCAAAATCAGAGCATATACTTATGTACTTCCATGTTCGCGATTCTAAACATATTTGTCATTGCAATCCAATCTCTTGCAAGGAAAAAGTGAACCAAACAACTCTCTCGAAATAAGTTGCTGATGTTTCGCATTACAGGAAGATTCTTTCCGTTTCGTCGATGGAATCGTATTCTCACATGCCAAAGAAGACACATGTTCGGTTTCCCATTCATATATCCGTCTTTTTTGCGTTCCTCATCATCAGGAAGTCATCCATTCGAAAATCTAGCTCGTACATTTTCTACCCATCATCGTCGTAATATTAAATCTTTGAAGACCTCCGGTGAAGAGATTTCCAATGATGGTTGATGGAAGAAGCCAGTGGTTACTCAACAACAAAAGCAGTTGATCAATGATAAATATTAGATAATTTTAATTTTAACTGGGCGTAGCTACTTTCTTTCTTCAAAAATCTATAGCTAGTTTGCATTTTTGCTCGTGTAAATTGTGCGTTATCCAAAACAATACTTTTATCTTGATCTCGCTCAATTTACACCACACTTTAACTATCCAATGAAAAAGTTAAACATCTCCCAGTAAAACTTCTTCGCTTAGTACTTAAGCATGGACAAGCACAATTCAATTTCTTGAAAACAAATTTTCAGCTTTACAAAAACTTCACCGTAAGCACTTTGTGCGAACTGTATATTCTTGAAGCACAGTTACGAAACACTGTTCGTAACGAAAAGAATAAAAACCACTGTCGATTTGCATATTCCCGGATTTGATATTCCATGCATGTAAAGACACCCATTGAAACACAGGGCCGCGCTTACAAGGACCAATACTAGAGAGGATTTGCCATAGACGTTACCACGCAATGATGAAACGTATTTCAGAATTTTGTTTGCCTGATTGAATTGAACCAAAAATATACCATTTGATCCGTTTTCTGGCGAAAAACATAAATCGGGATGATATTGGAACACGTAATTCTACTGATTTAGTGTCATGCGAAGCATAGCGATTTGTCACCGGAATTTGTCTGTTTCAGACTTGATTGAGTCATTTACATGTTTATCCCCGAAAGTTTTAGGCCATGAAACGAATTGGCCTTTTTTTTGTATTTTCTTATCATTTCAATCAAAATAGACAAACGCGGATGAAATAGAATCTCGGCGAAGGTTTTATGGAGTCAATTCGAATGGTATCTCAGTCGAGACGTGTGGTGTGAGGTTAAACGCTTGAAGGATATTGACGAACAAACTAATAGGTTTTGAAAGTAAGTTAAAAATAAGATAATACGTTCCCATGATTTAATGGCAAATGTTAAAATATGAAAAATGTATTTCTCGTCAGTTAAGAATCTTGTTAGTATAGATCTGCACTTGAGATGATTATGGCCTCACAACATGCTTATAAGAGAAGAATGAAAGTAAAACTTTGCACGAGCGATTGAAACATTAAAAAGAGCTGGAGGTCTCGTTAAAACTTTGGGATGCAAATACTGGAGGATAAAGCCAAAAGGTGCAATCGTCGAGTGCTGGAATGGGTACGAAGTTTCAAAATTTTTAGTAATTCTTCATACGGACAATGAAAGATATGGAACTTGTACAATAGACAATGAGTAAATTGATTTTAAATAGATTAGTTAGCTTCCGAAAAGTACATGAAACGAAGAGACCGTCCTTAGAAGCATTATTTAAAGATTCAATGAAATAGGAAATATACGAGCACTTGTGGAGATTTAAACAGTAATGAGAGTAACATAGAACGAAGCCTGCAAGTTTAAACGCCCTAAAAGTAATGGAACGTGCGTGTTGGTCAAATATTAATTTGAGATCCAATAGATACCTACATCTTTGAGTTCGTCAACGTTGACTAACATACCATCAGATGGAAAATAATTCAAAGATAAAAAATTAAGTTCATTAGAGAAGGCTATAATAAAACATCTTGAAACATTAGTAGGCAAAAAGTACCTCGTATGCAACGTATTCAAAGCTGACAGGTCAGATTACAGTGATGTACAATAATTGAGAGAGGAGATTTTTCTGAAAAACTTTATTTTGTCAATGTGATTCAGCGAATATGATATACGTGTTGATGGAATATTACTCGTGAAAAAAGAGAACAGCAGAGAGGCAAGTTTGGAACCTTGCGGTACAACGACAGACATAAAATGATAGCAAGTGCAATCATCGAGGATAGCTTTGCAAGCACAATTAAGCTAGGCGATGCGAAACAGGACGAAAAAGGTCCATATATGACGAATAGACTGACATTTTCAATAATCACATAGGTTAGTTACCTTATCGAAGGCTTTCAAAAAATCATTGTAAATAACCTAAAATTGGTGTCTACACAATAGGAACTAATTTTAAATAGATGATTTACCTACTACTTACCTAATAATGCATATGTAGCTATTTTCACACAGTATTGTATATTTCAAGGAACAGACTTATGACTAGAAGGGTTTAGAATTGTTGGAAAGGAATGATCCATGAAATAGTAACCTTTTGCCTCAGTGATTATCTTCTTCGCCATTGAGCGTAAACCATGATAAAATTGCCATGCACAAACTGTGCAGAGAAAGGTATCACTTGCCTTGTTTTTATTGAAAAAAGCGTTGCAAATAGAAAAGAAAAAAAGGGAGAATGGTCACGCTAAGCACGGGTCAGAGGATTTAGCGTTTTTTTTTTGCTTAAATTTAATGAAAGTAGAGGGTAGGGTGGGTATTAGCCCAGGTAAGTGAAGAAAGAGAGAGTTATCCTTGATGCAGTGAAATATTTGAGAGGTCATCGGTATTAGAATATTGTTTACTGGAATAAGGAGCCTACAGAAAAAAGAGAAGAAGAAAATTAACAACGAAATACACAAAGAAGACATATCTCACTAGAAAGACCAAAAGTTAAAGTCAACACAAATATCCGCAGCAGAATGAGGAAAGTCTCATAAAAACATTCATATGTAGAGGCTGATACGCAAGCAAAAAGTAGGTAGTTTTCTAGCATAAAATATATTCGTGCGTAAAGCAATTATTATTTGACAACAAACGACTATGATCATGTATAAACAGTCACTCACTTATTACTTAAATTTGATGTAATATCGTTCAAATCTTATCATTAAAGCAAAAATTATAATTGTATTTCCTTAAAGCAACATTACCTTATTTTTACATAGTTCTTAAATAATGAAAGTTCTGCACATCTTTATTAATGAAATGTCAGAAAAGTGCAATTAATCAAAAATCCATCTCAATCATATTCACAACAGAACTGGCTTCCTGTGTTTGTGTTGTCTCTGGCTCAAATCCAGGTTTGGACGAGAGAACGCACTCCGAGCTCACTTGGCTTTGAATAGGTAACTGAGTTAAATCAGGTGTAAACTGAGTCTTAGAACTAATCATTCTACACTCGTATGCACTGAATGTAAAATTAGTGAATGAAGCTCTCTACCAACTCCAGCTCATAGACCTGACAAGCAGTGCTGCCATTTTAGCATTTTGAATGCTAGATCTAGCATTTTTTTTCCAAAACGGCATTCGAAATTCGGAGTTAGCATCTAGCATTTTTTTTAGCATTTAAATTTAGATTTCGGAATAATCTGGCACTCATCTATTTACAATCTCGCCCATCAAATTTTTCTCAATAATAGCTATGTTCGTGCACTTCCAGTCGCGTTCATGAAAGGAAACTTCCTAAATCATTTGATGGCGGAAATTCATGAAAAATACAAAAAAGGCACTCGTGCCATTTCCTTAAAAGTGACAACCAGAAGTGACAGTTCTCTGATTTTGAAATAATGATAGTGATTGTTTAAAATATAAAGGTTATAAAGTTATCTATATTGCTTTAAATATGGTAACGTTCAATTGAATCGTGATGAAGCTAGAAATCGGTGATGTGGTTCCATCCACTTCAGACTCCTAGGAGCCTCGGGCATCTACAAGTTCAAGTTTACTAAAGTATGTGTATTCTAGTTAGATATTTCAATTGTTTTGTTAGGGCTTCAAATGCAAGCAATCGCACGGATAACGCTGGACACTAATACTTTTCATCCGTCATCCGACACTAATACTTTTTCTTTACTTAAAAATAAATAATTGTTGCTGTTTTGATTGTGAGATTCCAAAAGATGAACGAGAAATGAGCTTTACACAAGAGAAGAAGATTTAGATATAACTGATATGTCTGTAAGAGATATAGAATCATTTTGACATGTAAATTTTAAATTTCTAATTTGTTTTTGTTATACATACGAGAGTTGATCAACAAGCAATGATAATGAGTATAAGCCAAGGTGATTAAACTTAAAAGATATATTTATTTTTCAGCATAGTTTTCTAACAAGTTAATACATTTAGTGTATCTTTTTTCCAAACCCAGGATACACTTAGAAAAAAATTCTATATCTTGACTCTCCCAAAATGCCTCAAAAGTGGCGATTACTTCCTTATCATCTTCAAATTTCTTACTCCGAAGGTGTTGTTTGAGCCGAGGAAAGAGATAGAAGCCACTGAGAGCTAGATCTGATAATAGGGTGGGTGTTCAAGCAGTTCGAGTCCTGTTTCTTTATATACAATATTCATCGCAACTGCAGCCTTGCGAGCCGGTGCGTTATTTTGAAGAAACAGAACTCCGGCTCGCAATGTGCGGTGCCTTTTCTCCTTCATTGCCTCTCGCAATCTTCTTATTTGGTTAGCTTAGTAAGAGCCTGGTGTAGTGGCTCCCTTTTCCAAATCTTCCACCATGATAATTTCTTCAGCGTCCCAAAAAACTGATACCATAACCTTTCCTGCCGAACTTGACACTGAATTTCTTTGGCGTCGATGCAGAGGATCGCTTCCAGGTCATCGATTACATTTTGGTTTCTGGATCAAAATCGTGGATCCAAGTCTCGTCAATGGGCACGAAATGTGACGAAAAATTCTCCTGACCTGCCTGGAACTTTTCGAGATTCATCCTTGAAATGTCGAATCGTTTCTTCTTATGCTCGCCCGTTAACATTCTCGATACCCAACGCGCAGAGACCTTCTTTATATGTGATTTGTTGGCAAAGATTTTTCCTGCACTACCATATGAGATCCCTGTGACCTCAGCTACATGCCTAAGGGTCACTCTTTGATCTATTCACACGAAATTTCGACTTTTTTTGTACGTTGTGTTCAGTGAGGAATGTGTATGGACGTCCTTGGCGGTGTTCATCTTCAGTGGATGTTCTTCCCAGCTTAAACTCCTTGGCCCAGCGTGCAACGGTGGAATATGGAGGAGCAGAGTCCCTTTATGTTTTCACTATGTTGCTGTATATGCCTCTGGTAGACCGTTTTTTAAACAGAGGTACTTAATGGCAGCTTTAATTTTTTTCCCCCATTTTGATGTTCTTTCTTCGAATGTTCGTATTCAAATCAATGTACCGCCCTGAAATCGTGGCCTATTTATGCAGACTTAGTGAGTATATGTAGTAGTAAAAAATTTTTTTTTTTAATTTTATGCGAACTGGAAATAGCCGATTATCATTACTTATTGATCAGCCCTCATATAAATTTACATATTGTTTTCATATTGAACCATGTTTATTTCAACTAAATAAGAAATCATTATTTAGCATTATAATTTTACAAGATCTAGCATTATTTAGCATTAAATAAAATTGAATCTAGCATTATTCCAAAAAAATAAATGGAAGCACTGCTGACAAGGGTTGTCATGGAATTATTTTATTTTTTAGAAGAAAAACAAAACAAAACATTCATCAAATTTTCATTTCTATGTAAGTAAGTATTTCTAAGTCTTTATCACTGAAGATCGAATAGAATGTCGGAAAATTGTATTTGTTGTTAATTCAAACTGTTGTATGATTCACATAAAATCAGTGCATCTTTTTTTCTAATAATTATGTTTCATAAGGCGCTTAACTTTATCCAATTACAAGTGTCTCAACTAGCAAAAAAGGAATATAATGCAATAGATCTGCATATAAAATATTTATGGGAAAAAATAATTATTTAAAAAAAAATGTATATAGAGTTAATTTTTTCATAGCAATCGAAATAATTTTTAAATTGAAATTTTATTTAGCTGTTTAAAAGTCTGACATTTTAATTTTTGCTGGGCTTCGATTTTGAATTTTCATGAGACCACACTTTCCGTAAAGTTGCTTAACTTCTTTTAGCATCATATTTCAAGCTTATGCTACTATTTTCATTTATTTGCAAATGCAACGATATCTGATTCCCAAATGACCCACTTACGCTAGTGGGAAAATCTGCCCTAATTCGCACAAACGTTCTATCTACATTTAAGTAATTTCGAGATATTCAATGTTTTGTGTCTTTCTAAATGCTGTGGGCATCTTCAAACATGGATACAAATACGTTTACGTGAGATATATCTCAAGTAAAAGCTTTCACGTTGAAAATACCCAACGGGGAAAATAATGCTTACGGATATATTCGGTAAGCATTTCGCGTAATGCGTGTAAGCATTACCGGACCATTACGCGTTGTTTCTTTTTAACATTGCATGTCCTAGGCTGGGAAGATTTATACAAGGGGAAACTCATGCTTTT
The DNA here is from genome assembly GCA_963978885.1 of Nemotelus pantherinus. Taxonomy (NCBI): domain Eukaryota; kingdom Metazoa; phylum Arthropoda; class Insecta; order Diptera; family Stratiomyidae; genus Nemotelus; species Nemotelus pantherinus. Next base: position 129,234,375 of record OZ022265.1, read on the forward strand.
AGCTCTATAGCTTTATGTATAAGAGCTTTTTGGAAAGTTCGACATCGTATTCTCGCATTTATACGCCTCAATATGAATGAAAGCTTTGGCCGGCGGCCGATCGTATCTCTGCATGTGTGGCTTTTGCATGCTGACGCTCATTGGAAATTCCAATAGCGCATGCTCTTTGCTACTAGGGGGAATTGTCTTCATACATTTTACTTACCCGTGCGTGATGATTTGAAATGCTTCGAAATTTTCATCTTTCCGCTTTATATAGCAGACTACCCATAACCGATGTATGCTCGCAAGTTATTTTCCCCTTGTTTCTGCGAGTGAATTTCATTGGCCAGTCTTGGACTTATATCATATGAGCTTTCTCCCTTGCAGCATTTTCCATGCTCCAAGTCATGTTTACGAGTATATCTTATAATTGCTGGAAAATAGCTTTGGAAATCGGAAATGTGCATTACCAGCATTGTTTGATTCATGCATTACGCCAGCATATATTACCACGATTCCCGTTGGGTACTTATGGAAGACAAATCTTAAGCAGATGTAACTTTTTTGTGATAATATGCAACAAAAAACTGAACGCATTGTTCAGCATAAACGAGCTTTAAAAGAATAATAAACGCAGAATAAACGTTTATATATATATGCAGAATAAACGTTTATCTACTGTAGATAAAACGTTTACAATGCGACGTTTTTTGTAGATGGGGTGATTTTTCATTATTGATTTTAACATACTTCCACAAAAGATAGGTTTTTCATATTTTGCAGAATGATGTAATAGATTATGCTGTTTTTGAATCCATTGTCAAATCAAAAATGTAGATAGAACGTTTATGCGAATTAGGACAGTAATCACTGTGTGTGTGCAACAGTTCTCCAGGAGTTTACTCTTCTTCTGTTGTATGGGTATAATCTGCGAAAACTTACCGTATTAAGAAGCAAATGATCCAAAAATGTGTTTGTTTTCATGTTATACATATGACATCAACAAAAAAAAAACTATAAACTTAATAGAGATGATTGGAGCGATAAAACTCAGTAATTTTATCAGTGAAATAATGAAAATATCATTTGTATTATTAAAATCGGCTTCATTGATTGCCTCCTGGGAAATTCGTTAAATAGTAACTGCGTTGTTCTTCACACTCTAAAGTAAGAACTCGAAATTTTTTCGTAATCTGTGCGTTCCAATATTCAACATTGATTTAATTTCTAGCGATTAGCTATTTTCGAATATTAATTTTTTGTAGCCTTATATGCCCTAATAAAATAAAAGCCTATAAACTAATGCTAGTTTTTTTCATCGCGCTCGAAATTTCATCATCTTACATTGATACCAGGCATTGGGGACGAAAATATAGCTTCCCTAATGTGAACAGGACTAAGTATGGGCTTGTGAATCAAAAAACTAACTAAATAAAATATTATCAAAATAACATAAGTTTGATTTGAATTGGGGAATGCAAACAAGCTTACGCAATCTCACTAAGTAAAAATTTAAACATAACTATTACAAGCAAATATTGCAATCAATGATTCGGCTAAGCAACTACATCCAACCGAATCTTAAATAAAAGCATATAAACGCATACGCTCTATAAACATTCTTCAGCTTTGTAAGAACCCAGTTGCGAAATTCACCGTCTCAGACGTAGTCTTTGTTCAACAGTCAGTCAATAGAAACAATAGCAAAAAGCGGAAATTTTCAAAAAGCAATTACAGCCAGTTAAACAAGTTATGAATAATTTTTGTTGTAAAGTAGTTTAAACTTATGTAGCAATGCTGAAAGGTACCGGAGCTTGAGCTCAGGACTCATACCTATAGCTATAACGAAAAAAAACCCGTAACGTCAGCATAAGTTCTGTAAAATTAGTTTCGGTGTCAGCCGTAATGTGAAAACAGAAGGCTATAAATTTTAGGTCGGAAGTTTTCCTAGCAAAAAGTTCAGGTCGGACGGCAACAAGAACGAGTACGAAACAGGAATACGACGAATATGAAAGTCAGTTTATGATATTTCCAACATTTTTTTTAAAAGCTAGCGAATTGTTTTTGTGCTTCGTTTAAAATAAAATACGGATAAGAACCCGGCAATAGCTTAGCTGACTCGAAATAGTATTTGTATACGTAGGGTAGAGTGTAAGTAGTTCGAAATCGGATCCACAGAAGGAAATATTCAGGCGCAAAATTTTGCGAGGCATCAAAAAAGTATGCACGATAAAGTTGAGAGACCAAATGAGAAAAGTTTTGTGTAATCTTACTGCTTCTGATTTCATATGAATATTAAATTTCGAGCTCCCGTTATCGGTTTAGAAGAGTTTAGAAGTGATATCGTTTGTTGAGTAATGTTTTGTTTGGGTTTCATGCTTGAAAATGTGCAGATCGAGAAATTTTAGCTCTTTTTAGAAAGAAAAAAAATAGCATCAGAATCACTTTTCATATTTTGTCGAAGCCTGTCTATTTGATTCAAAACAGCTCGCTTTTGACTCAAATTATTTTACATAATTTGATATGCTTCAATATGTCAGAGCAAGCCTTATGGATGGCTCCTACGTCGACAAAATGCTTTCTTTTCATCGGCAAATGTAGTTTTTCAAAAAGGCAAATGCCACCCGCTTCCATATCAGGCGCTGTACTGCCCTACTAACCATAAAGGTTTTATCTATATTTTTGTCATTTTTAAGTTAACACCGGGTTATAAGCCACATAATCTATAACATTGTTCTACAAAATTTGAAAAACATATCTTATGTAAAAGTATGCTAAAATCAGTATTGAAAAATGCACTTTCCATATATCTCCAGTACAAATCAAAATACAAATCATTGAATACCTCGAAAGCGCTAAAATGTAGATAGAACCTTTATGCTTAGTAAGGCAGTATAGGAAGTGAATAATGATTAAAAAAGGGGCATTTATTAAAAAAGCGGCCGCAAGTGTAGATCGATGAGATGACGATTATGGTGAAACGAACGTTAGCTTCCTATTGCTTGATGCTATGACCGAATACTGTTGCATTGTGTTTGTAAAGCAAACCAGCATTGTAAAAGGTTTTTTTATATGCTGCATATTGAAACTCACAACTGTCAAATTATCTGATGACAGCTATCAATATCACTGTCATTCATACTGACTATTTGCTTTGAATATATTTACAATCCAGTAGCATCTACACATTGTGGAAGCTCATTTCTAAAGTCACTGCTCAGTAGTACGGGCCTCCTAGAAGTACGGGCCGTCAGGCTACGTAATCGTTCTTGCTGTGACATCATGGCGATAGGCCATTTTGACATTTCCACGAGGCAGTGCCGACACACACGGATATTTCGCTTGCGGTTTTTAAGCTAAAATATGATTAAAACGTTAGTTTTTTGTGCGTGGACGCGTTTTAGTAATAATATTTAGTCATAACTTGAATTTTGTGTCAATCAATTGTATCGAAAGTGAATCGACACAAAACGCCACATAACCTAACACCAACTCATAAACATTTCGTAGCGAATTTTTCACATTATACCGCACGCACCGCATTAATTTGTGTTTTAGCTGTTCACTAGCACTGTTCCGCGGATCTCACTTTGTTTTCACTTCACTCACTTCAACACAACCTGTACAATTTACGATTTCCCGCGGACGTCCCATAAGACTGCGTGTATTTTTCACGACATTTTGGCCTACTGCTCTGACGTCATCATTCTGCAGTACGGCCCGTACTTCTAGGAGGCATTGTACGAACTCAGAGATCACTTCGTGAGTTTTATGGGCCATCGATCAGCAAGTGCTGTTGATCATGTAATTGCAAATTTTTGCAACGTCTTCACGTTGCTAGATCGTAGGCCAATGACAAAATTCAGAATAGTGCATTCTGAAGAGAATATCGCAACCGCAGATTTTTCGATTCGTGTGGTGTGCGCAAGCAGTTGGTTTTAGTCTGTCCACTTTGTGAAAAACTAAGTGCAATGATCTCGACCTAAAGGCTTACAAGATCCAATTGATGCAACGATTAAAGCCATGTGATCATTGAATGCACTGCACGATCAGAGAATGGGCCGGAAATCAACTGAAAAGTGGCCACATGTTCTACGGGAAAATTTTGGTTAGCAAAGAGGCTCATTTCTGGCTTCATGGCTACGTCAGTTAACAAAATTGCCGCAATTTTAGCGAGGAAAATCTCCGTCAAATCAGAGAGATACCGTATGATTCACAAAAATACACTGTATGGTGTGCACTGGATGCTGGTGGCATCGTAGGGCCATACTTCTTCAAAGAGGAATAGGGGGAGCGCTTTTTCGTCAATGGTGTTTGGTCAAATGGTCACATGGATCGTGCGATTTGATTCCGTTGGGGGATACATGAATTAGACCAGTGACCATCGACGCTTTTGAAACCAGCATAGCTCACGACCCCAGTAGCTTCAAAAAGCTGTAGAAAATTGGACCTCTAGAATTAGCTTCTTAAGAGGCATCTTCAAAAAGTAAATGTTAAGATTCAAATTTCGCAATAATAACAGGCAATCCGACTGATACTATTTGTTTTTTTTTATGTGAAATTCGAAGCCTCTAAATAAAACACTATTTATGTCATTTCAATATAAACCACACCGATATGATTATTCTTGGTTTGATATTCTGGTCAGATCCGTGGAAAAGGTTACACGTACACCAAAACTAAATATACTCCATCAAACAAAATGTCCCATGAATCAGGCATCAACGAAATTAATAGAATAAGTTGGCACTGACACTGATATGTTTATATTGAAATAGATTTCAAATCAAATGAGAGCCATTCCGCATGCATGTACATCTCTTCATACATGTCGGGTCAGCTACAATATAACCCTTCCACCTACGCTGCCATTCTTTCAATCATCTGCATACCTCTCTGGGGCATATTATCGGCCTGGAAATAACTAATTAACAGTTCAGAAATATTTATGAGAGGAAGTGACATCATTGATCTTTCCACTTGCGTCGATTTGTCGGTTTGAATGCTCCCGTCACTTCCTAGCTGACATTTTCCGTATTAACAACTGAAATAGGATTTACTGGACGCATTTGCTATATTTTTTGGAACACGATTATTCAATTGTACAATAGATTCATCAGACATAATGCATGTATTCTATGCGGGACACGTATATAATTTGCCGCGAGGAGGTACACATACTCGTACACGAACATACTTTCATCCATTTGTCAATTCACTTGCACTTCTTTCCATGAGATGATTACTAATATGTATGTTGGAACATCGGTATGTTGCGTTGATCTGTTCGTTGCGTATTCGTTTCAAGCGTATGTATGAAAGATAATTGAATTAAGAACATGCCCGCAGTCAGACCCCTACTCTGATGCTTCAAATATATAAGTATGTACAATTCAGAACGCGCAACATCTTGAACTGATGATTGGAGAATGTTAGTAAAGTACGTCAATTGAATGAAAGATTCTAGAGGTCTGCATACGATTAGATTTATTCACAAGAGCGTTTAATTTGCTTCATGCAAAGCGGCATGAGAAACCTTGACGAAGATTATAAATTCTGATTTTCATCTTGTACGATTCATCCACAGAATGCAGTTCCAATTCTGGCTCAAAATATTAATTATTTGCACTAATGTTAGACATACATATGTAAATATTGGCTAAAATATGTAAGTGTTGTCATATTATTTAATACATTGCTTATTCATTCATATAGCGCGTGCCACATACAAATTATAAATCATTTTGGATCGAACACATAAATCTTGGCAAGATGAAAATAATGTTTTCACTTGATTGAAAAACATCATTCCAGTTCCAAGCGAAATACGTTTCTGTGAATTCATAAAAGAAATAGAATTTCCATATTAACCTTTCACTCCAAGACCATTTACGCTGTGATGCTTTTTTTCCACCATCAAGCGTCAAAATGAATTCAACGAGAATTTCGCACGCAGAATACTTTAAAATTTCGAGCTCAGGTTTTGAATATTTCGTTCATACAGTTTCAAAGAAGGCTCGGCATAAGGAATCGATTGATTTAAAACCAATTTAGTGGGGCATATGTCTGAGGAAAAGTTACACTTTTATTGGAAAAGGCTTAACACATCTGGAATATTCAATTTCATTTGATATATTATACACCATTAAATATGTATTTATTTCTGATTGCATAGCCACACACTCTTGGCGGGAGTATTTCGGTGCGTTAATTTTCCCCTGGGGAACAATAATTCTTGAAGAGAAACGACTACGGTCAGGCATTTGAGAGTTTTGATTCCTGGCCGTTTCAATCGTGAAACTTTCGTTCGTCGATTGCCAGAGAATCTAAGCATAAATCCGTTATCATTGACACGTGGAATTACAAAAGCTATGCAAATACAATTTTAAATAATCCTCTTCTGCGAGGTTGAAGCTATAGAAATCCGAAAAATATTCCAAAATATTAATCTTTCTTATATCCTGGGTGATAATATTGACAGGTGTGAATAATGGTCGAAACTGTAAATTTAGCTTATCTCAAAGACACCAATTTGTCACCAATTTGTCAGAAAATCGATATTTTTTTCTTGTTTAGTGGCTAGTATATAGTGACTCAGGAGTGTCCATACAAAATTTCAGGTCGATCCGAGCAAAATTAACGAAGTTATCGGCTTAACAATAGAAATAACTCAAATTCATATTTTTGCGCAAATCGCGTGCTATAGCGTTCCTCTCCCGCTTTATTAGCCGCGCGCAGCTCTCATATACGTAATAGTAGAGTCTTCCCACCCTATCCACACCTGTATGTGCTGTATTTGTGTAAAAACACTTATACATGTGACTTGTGGTAGTATACATTCATTTCATCGAGCAGTTACGGTACACGTGTTTCGTAATTTTTCACGCACTTTTGTTGCACAGTTAAAATTTTAAAACGCGTTTTTTGAGGAATTTTGTATTTCAAGTCGGTGACACATGTAACTCGAAAACTACTCGAACAATCTTTCTGAAATTTTGCACACTATTTCTGTAGGCAATTTACTAGGTAACGCTGTCGAGATATTTTTTTTTTCTTGCTTTTTTTTTAATTATGAAATTTTTTACAACTGAAAACAGAAATTTCGAAAAAAAAATTTCCGTTTTTTTCGTTTTTTTGACTTCAAACTTATACCAAATAATAAATAATCAAGATATTTGGAAAAACTTGACAGCGTTACATCAAGAAACTCATAAACTAACGAAATATTTTTGGTTTTTTTGTTAACGATGATCCAGTCATTAGTTATGTGTCTCACCGCAAATCAACTCTTTGTCCTGAACGAAAATGTCAAATTCATGTCACGAGCTTAATTTTCGATATTTTTCAATGAAATTTTTTTTGGATACTCTTCAAAGATTGTTGTTTACTGTAGGTATTATCCCAATTAAGTTACTATTAACAGTTTTCTAAAAAAAAAATCTTGAAAATGGGTATAAAATGTGCTGCTCTGACATCCTCAAAACAAACAGAGCCACCAAAACATTAAAAAACACAATCGAAAAAATTGTCTAACGACTATGGGGGCATTGGTTTCCTAAATAAATGATCATTTTTCATAGATGCACCAATACTTTTTTTTTAGATGCAAAATGAAAATCAATGCCTCTAGTACAAGAGCGATAATCTCACCGAAATGACTTCAATAGCCTTAGCTAACTTATAGAATGGAATGGTGAGATATCTTGTTTAGGTATTACCATTAACAAAAAACTTACTTATGGCGAGCACATCGATGATGTCTGGATAAAACTAATAATATGCTCTCATGCACCATTTTATCTAGCAATCGTAAAGCTTAGTACAATGGTTGGTAGCACGTGAAATTTTCATCTAAAATTTGACGTTTAATTACTTTCAGATAAAATAAAAAATTCGGCAGAGAGGTTAAAATGGTTTTTCTTTGAAAAGTTACTTTCAATAACAAAATGCAGATGGCATCAGGCCAATTTCAAATGATCCGGCCATGTCAATAAGTATTTTAATCTGTATATTGAATTGTGAAAATATCGACGCTACAACAAATACTAAAGTAATCAATCAAATATTGAAATACTTGACATTTTATCTATCAGTCACTTTTCTCCAATTTCAAAATGTTCTCTCCAAAAAATAACTAAATAACCGAAACTTGACAAAATTTATCTTTGCGCGGACAGTAGCACTATATTAACTAAAACTTGCATGGATCAAAAATTTATAATTGTAAGATAATAATGCAGCCACCGGTTTGTGGTATTTGTATAGGTTGTCCCCAGATCGCCAAAAATAAGCCTAAAAATGATTTGTAATAAACCCGTCAGCGATATGACTCCCAGTGCTAAAAAGATTAAAGAAATAGAAGAGAGGCAGCGAAGATATTTAGTACCGGCAAAAAGCGTGTTTTTACATAACATGTAGTAGTACTACATAAGCTGTACTGAATTATAAAAAACACTGCATTAGCTTACAGATATTATAAGTAAAAATTATAAATGAGAGTAAGTTAGTATATGCTAGTATTAGTCCAATATTTAAGACAAGATTTATATGCAAAGCTTTGGCGTGTTTTTCTTTGTGTTTACGAACTACACTGCCCTGCTTAGCTTAAACGTTCTATCTACATTTTTGTAGTCTTTGAGTTAAAAACAGATCCAAAAACTGCATACTCTATTACATCATTCTGCAAAATTTTTTAAAACCTATCTTTTGTGAATGTATGTTAAAATCATTATTGAAAAATGTACTCTCCATATATCTCCAGTACAAATCAAAACACAAATCATAGAAAAATGTAGATAGAACGTTTATGCTCAGCAAGGCAGTACAGTTCATTCTCGATTAATTAAGACCACCTGCCGTTTTTCCTATGCTTTAAAAATTTCCAATTGTAGCGCCACGAAAAATTGGGTTTTCGCAAATGAAGGAGGTCATTTGTATACCTGTAGCAATGTGGAACATAACATACAATAATTGGAAACTTCCATACCTTAGCTTTTCTTCAGTCCCTTGCTTTAGCTGTCTATTATGATATGCAGATAATGAAATAAATAAAACAACCCAAAATTATCATTCTTATGTGAATATTTGGATAGAGTTTGTCAATTGATGAAAATAATATTGTATTCAACTAGTGTTTGAAAAATCCGTCAGCCACTATTATTGCAGTTAGCTAGAGTGTATTTTCAACCTGTAAAAGTGTATGTGTTTTTTTCTACACATTCTAGTGGAAACAGTAAAAATGGTAAGCATAAAGGTATTAGTGCGATTAAAAAAATCGTCCAGATATAGCGATGAAATTGATAGTGTCTCATCAAACAATGAGAATAATTACTAAAGCTGTCTGTCAAAATCAATGCCAAGTCAGCAACAAACGGCGGAACGGTGGCAGACAGCGAAAAATAATGTATCGAACGGATCATAGAATTATCGAAAAAGCCTGTAAAAAACATTTCCAGCCCAAAAGATTCTTACATCAAGACTTATTGGATGAAGGGATAGATACATATATCCGTAATAACTTTGCGAAGACGTTTGTATAAAACCAACCTGAACTCGAGGAGACCAGCAAAAAACATAAATTGACAGCAAAAGTGTGACAAGTGTGGATCCAGTTTGCAATAGTTATTAAACATTATATCGTAGTTGACAGGAAAATTGATTTACATGAATAAATATTTAATTACTATCTAATTGGCTCGGATATTAATATTAAAAATTGCGCTTTTTATGTGGTGTTTTGCGACGAGCGCAAGCTGAAAGGAGCGACGAAGGGGTATTAAAGTATTCAAAAAAGACCATCGGAGAAATACAAAGGATTTCTTCGTGAAAAGTATTAAACACCCACCAGTACCAATGATATGTTCCTAGATCTCAGGCAATAGACCTAGACAGGTCAGCTTCTTTGAGAAACCTTTGGAAAACATCCACTATTATGATCAGGGACAAGATATATTTCTGCACCATTTCTGCCAACGCATCCTATGGATAAAAAGAATGTTATCTCTCTATAATATTGCAGCTTTCTCTTAGCCCAGAAATTCTTCTACCTTAATCCTGTAGATAACGTCTGGAGCCTTCAAAAATACCTGGTATATTCCTGCCCTAAGCCGACCCTAGGTATCCTGAAACAAAACATTTCCAGATTCGAGAAACGATTGAACGATGGATTGAAAGTATAACAGAGAGAATCAAGGCAGTAATTAATGGTAAGGCGAATCCTTCAAAATACTGACATTAAGTAAAATTTGTATTAATTCAATAAGTAAACTCCGAAATTTAGGATTTCAAAAAGATAGAATATAGAACCTTAATGGTCCTAATTGAATGAACAGGGATTGTAGTTAACATGAAATCAAATAAAAGACGATATTTGTCTAAAACTCTGTATAAACTTTCCACACCAGTGTAACTTTAATAATATGCAAAATTAAATTGAAGATAGATAATGTTTCATTCTCAAATTATAAAACTCAAGAACGATCTGAGATTTGTTTAGACACCAGGCTAATTGAACTAAAAGAATAAAATTTATACATCTACGTTACTAATAGTTTTGATAATTGATCATATATCAAACTAATCCTAGTTCCAAACGGAATCGAAATTTAAATGAAAAAATATTGGCTTTAAAATACTTTGAAATTTTTTTAAAATACTTTGAAATACTTTGAAAGAAAACCTATTATTTTATTAACGATTTTTTTTCCATTTATTATCAAGTGCTGAGTTGATAATAATTATGAGAAATTATCTGCTACGTTAAAAGTCAAGTCATTTAACTTAAATCCTTGCTGAGCCTTGAGTTAAAGTTGGTAGAGACTTCATTCATAATGCGATTGCGAAGTGATTGTTTCATCCTCCTCAGGTAGCTACTCGAAGCTATTTTAACTTAATGGCCGATGTGTGACCTTGGGTAGATTTGATTCAAACACATGCTAGTAGGTGGTGATCTAACCACTCGATTGCTCATATCGCTTTATCATAAATGAAACAAAAAGTTATTACTGGTCCATACAACTTATAAAAATTTTATCTTGGCTTATCTTGTAACTTACTTATTTTTAAGCTCCTGAACTATTAGAGTTACATGCGAATTTTGAAATGCATGTATGATGTATCTGAGTGATCTAAATACCGTCCCTCACGTTAGACCGCTGTAAAGTCACGTTTCGATCTTAAGATTTGTGAGTGAGTCTGTAACCAAAACTGTGTTGAGTCTATCTATGTATGTGCATATATAATGTGCATGCTCTGAAACAATCCAGCGAGCATTTCCGCCATCACATCTTAAGTATATTTCACAACATTCTTTTATAATCCCCAGTTTCTCTCGCTGGTCCATGAATGCAATAACAATATGTGACAACTGATAGTTTTTTGTCCGTCAATTGAGTGTCCATTTAGTCGCCAATCATCATCGCATGAGGGTTCATTTGGACTTCAATTAGGCGTTCAACTCTGATATATGCTCTCTGTTGTGCGAGATTCTGCCGTGGTGTTTCAATTGCTACAAACACATGCATATGCCGCTAAATTGGAATAAAATGCAGGGTTGGTTATGATCTAAAGCGGATGAAAATATTAATGCTGATGATTTCATGACATTCCATTGCAATGCATCTTATCATCTCCAAATCATCATTGAAGACTACTCATGAAACAACTCGGTGTGTATTTTTACATACATTCGACCGAAATAAATTGGAATCGAGCATTTTTTGACCAGGAATGGAATTTTCTTACACCCAACCCTGATCCGGAACGTGTAGTTTCAAAGAGAATTAACACAACAATATTATTCATATTTCAGAGCACCGCCACTTGGACTGCATTCATCATCAGACTGTTTTTAAATTACACGAAATATATTCTTTTCAAATTCGATAGACTGGCTATACCACATAGGAACTCTTTTAAGGAATAGTGGAGGCGATCATATGTGCGCTCATATAATTCAATTGAAGATGAGATCTAATGGTCAGTGACAAAAAGTGTTTGAGGCAGTCAGGAACGGACAGTGCTCCGAGCTGCAACTTGAGCGTTAAATCTTCGAATTATCTCAGTTAACATTCGACCCTGGTGATCTTAGATAAGGATGATTGCGATTAAGCTTAATACTTCATACCTACGTCGAGCAGCAACTGAAACCACAGTGAAAAGTGACAAGAAAGTTTGCGTTCAATTTACATTTTCAGATTCAAAAAGATAAATTTACTTCAATCAGTGCAAACGATTCGGTGAAATGGATACATTAATGAAATAGTAGGAAATATACTATAACGTGCTTGAGGTTAGTATAAAAATTTGTTGTTAAGTGCAAGTTCCAGATGCGAACATTTCGCATTAAACATGTGAAACATGGAACTTCGTACTTTAGGAGAAATGTTATTTCGTGATTATTTTGACACTTCTTATATTTTGTTACCATGCTCTAATGTTTAACATTTTGCTAAGGATGTGGTAATATTTTCCATTGAGTATTAAGTTTCGATAAGTAGAGAAACATAATCGTTTTGAGAGGGCACATATATAAACAAGCTGTGAAAACTTCGGATATTTCTTACAAGTAAAGTTCGATTACGTTGCACGAAAACGAAGAAGTTGCAAATATACACAAGCACACAAATTTCGTCGCGATGCCGTTGCTATCAATGCATACTATTACAGTTTTATTGATTGTTTCCGCCGTTTAATCAATTGCTGCTTTTCGAAATCATGATGATAGAGCTGTGAAGTTTATTTAACGTGGTTAAATTTTCTGCTGTTAGCATTTAAATAATAATTGTCCAAAGATGGCCAACTTTTGTCACTGTTTTTTGGAAACCTAACCACCTGGTTTTCTCGATACTACTGCCTATCGTTTTTTTGTTAGAAAAGATTATTACTGTTCTGGAAAAATCTCTCTATTATTTTTTTTAAATAACTGAATTTAGTTGAATTAAAGTATATTGAACCTGATTTTAAAATCATAGTTTGAATTTGATATTCCATCTACGAAACAAAGCTCACTAGTTACCAGAGAAGTGTTTATTTTTAAAATTGTAAAAAGTGGATAGTAAGACACTAGGCTGTTTGAATGAGCGTAAATGATATTTGTAACATAAATTCTAATTGTACCCTAAAAGTTGTTATTCAATCTTGCGTATGTTCAAAGAAAATTATATTAAAAGCCTGCTTTTTACAAGCCAACGGCTTACCTATGATGAAAAACTTAATGTTTTAGGAAGTAGCTTTCACTTTATGTGTATTATGAATGCATGCAGACAGTGCATTTTGCACAAAATTAACAACAAAAATAAAAGTCGAAAGCAAATTCGAATTTCAGTCATAATTAACATAAGGGCGAAAGGCACTTTTAAATAAAAAAAATTACATAGCTTCAAATAGCTAAAGTAAGGTAAACCCACGAAAACCCTTTTCTGGACTAGCTTCATTTACAGATTTTTAATCAATGTGAATGTTGATCAATGTTGATTCATTCCACGACGCTAAGTGAAATCAAAGCTCGGTGTGCAGTCTCTAGTCCCAGCCTGGATTCGAATTAGGAGCCCCACCCACAAGCTCTATACCCTATTGACTACGCAAGCTTAAGAAAATGGCCAAAGGAAACATTTAATAATGTCTCGATTCAAGTATATATTAGCATATTCAAGTTTCCAAATAAATTTTCTCTAGCAACTGTAAAGCCACATGAAAATCTTATTTCCAAAAGAAAATATTAAAAAATATATGCGATACTGCTGAATAACTTATGTCTCTTAGAGCTCTTGAAGAAACAGATGATAATTAAAAGTAAAAGTTATTTTCCAAGCACATTATATTATCAAATGCCACGCCAAAGGTACTTGATATCTTTCCCTCAAATACCATTTTGCCCAAGAAATTAGGAGGATTAATAGCATGATTACTCTTTCTCTCTCTCTTTTTCAAAGAAGATGGCGTTGGTTTTTGCAAAAAGTAATTTATATTATATTTATAATTTATAGCTGTATATATATATATATATATATATATATATATACATATATATATATATATATATATATATATATATATATATATATATATATATATATATATATATATATATATGGCAAAAACTGTGTATGACAAAAAAATCTGCTTTAAGGTCATTTATTCTCTTTTCTAGAAGACACTATTTCTTATCGGTCAAATTTCTCGTATTGATGTAAATATTTATATTTGTTATATCAGTTATAGCTGCTGACACATTATTCAACGGAAATGTTTGATTTGAAATGGAAATGAAAAGCAGCTTTTTCGCTCTGGTTGCAAAGGAGATGGGCAATAAATTTGAAAATAGTGCTTTCATAAACTATCATTATCATCATCGGCGCTACAACCAGTCTCCGGTATTGGCCTCCGTCAGCAAATTTTCCCATCGGTCCCGATCGCCACCGATGTCATCCAATTGAGCACACCTAATCTCCGAGCGTAGACTAGGTCTCCCACACAGTCGTCTGCCGTAAAGAGTTTTTCGAGCGGGATATTTTTCGCTCAGTTGAGCTAGGTGTCCTGTCCACTGCAGTCTACCGAGCTTTATCGTAGTAATTATATCTGCTTCTAACTAGAAAGTAGCGTCTCCGGAATCGTCCCTCTTCACATATGGGGCCAACGATACTCTGCAGGACTTTCCTCTTGAACGCGGCTAAAAGGTCAGGGTGCTTTTTACTGAACACTCATGTCTCGAATCCATACGTGAGTATTAGCAGGACCATGTTGCTGTACAGGAGGAGCTTTGATGTTTCGCAGAGATTTCGGGATTTCAAGAGCCTGGACAGACTGTAGTAGTATTTGTTGGATTTTAGCAACCACCCGTATATTTCTTCCTGCTACGATTGACCAAGGTAGTTGAAAGATGGAACTACTTCAAATTCATGCTCGACTACCTTGAAGGTTTAACCTACTCTAAGTGTTCTTCCAGCAAATGCTGTTACCATGTTCTTTGTCTTTCCTTCATTTATGTGCAGCCCCAGTTTTTGTGCCACTCGCTCGATCTGGATGAAAGATTCTCGTACAACTAGCTTCGATCTTCCAATTATGTCTATATCACCTGCGTAAGCACCTTGATGATGATGGTCCCTCTCGTTGACGTGCCAGAGTCTCGGATTGCTTTCTCCAACGGCAGGTTGAAGATGAGACAGGCCAGACCATCCACTTGTCAGAGCCCATTGAAAATGTTGAACAGTCTGGATAGCAAGCCGGCTATTTTAACTTGGCTTGTTACATTGATCATGGTCAACCTACACAATCGTGTCAGTTTGTTTGAGATGCCAAATTTTCTCATGGTTTTAAACAGTTCTACCCTAG
Source organism: Nemotelus pantherinus (assembly GCA_963978885.1). Lineage (NCBI taxonomy): Eukaryota > Metazoa > Arthropoda > Insecta > Diptera > Stratiomyidae > Nemotelus > Nemotelus pantherinus. The sequence continues at coordinate 129,249,687 of OZ022265.1, forward strand.
CTATGCTATTATTGGCGGCCTGAAAGTCTATAAAAAGATGGTACAGTGGAATTGACCATCTTTTCCAGACATTATTCCATCGGCTGCCAGAGAGTGAAGATCTGATCAATTGTTGATTTGCTTCGGATGTAGCAACATTGATGTTGTCCGATAATGGCTTTAGCGTGAGGCTACCCGTTCTCGCAAGATAGAAGAGAATATCTTATAGGATTTACACAACAATGTTACACCCCTATTGTTCTCATGCATAAACTATACAGGTTTTTAAGCTCTTCATCTCAACTCAAGCTTAAGGTTGGGTTTCCCACAGTACAATTTATTTTGGTTTTTTTATGCAAAGCGCATGCGGTTAACACAGAGAAAATTAGCTGCGGCATTGTGAAAATTACGAGGTTAAATTGTGAGCTACCTCTTGCTTCTAGTGTCATCTAACTTAAAAATTAAGAATTACGAAAAAGAGGTAATGTTTATAGCGTTGCTATATGTGAAAGCATTAAGTGTTAAAATTTCGCAGTCATAATTTTGAAAAAACTATTTCTAGCAAAAAACAAAAACAAAACATAGGTCTTTAAACCTGGAACATGTCGAAATTTTAACCGCAAATCTAAACAGCCTAGTGCTTTTTCTGTTATTGCGTCCTACAATACCAACATGAAAAATAAGTAGCAAAATATTAACAAAAATCATATTTCTCGTGCATATACAATGAAAACGAACATACTTGCCCTGCAAATGTGTTAAATTTTCTACACAGGATCTGAATTTCCTTAATTATTCAATATCCTTTTTTCTCGCACTGCATTGTTTATAAGATACTAAATAACATGAATGTGCTAGCTGCTACCGACGAGTCTATTTAAATTCAGCTTCAAGTATCTGCCTCACTTACTCCATTAAAAAACAATAAATTTGGCAGCTACATTATAGCACCAGCAGAGATGTGAGCTGGTTTTTCTGAGAGTCCTTGCCGCAAAGCTTAATAATCAGTGCTTTGAGAGCTTGGATAATGTACGCTGTAATCATGTCATATATTATTCAGCATTGTACGTACAACCGTTTTAAATTGGAGAAAAGCCAATTATATTTTGCTGCATTGTTCGTCGAAAATTATTGAAACGGACTCAAAAATATGGTCATCTACGCTTTGAACCATACGAAGATTACATCACGGTTTCGGTCATCAACGTTTCAACAAAGCCATAATGATCAAATCTGGCAAGACATTAGAGATGATTTCAGAATGGGTGTAAAATCTTAATGAGATAAGCAGTGGACTGTGATGGGCTTATTTCACTTGTTCCTAAAGGCTACTGAAAGCTATGAGAAGGTGAAGCAAAGTACCGAAAATGATGATAAGATCGTTTGACATTTTCGATTGAAGGTTTGGGCGACTTGACCATCTGAAAAAATTGAATGAAACGTGCAGCTGAAAGATAATCTTGTCTAAATTGAAATGAGAATTGGCAATTTGCCCCATCTTCAATTTTTTGCTTGGAATTATTGCATAATATTTATAATGTCAAAGTTATTGACATATCTTAAATTAGAACCGACTACCAATGTACCTTGTTTTCAATAATTTCGTGCTAGTTAACTGGAAAGTACTGAAAGTTTGAAAAATGGCCGTGTCGATTCTTGAGCTATGTATAAAAAACCCACATCAATTCAAGCGTTGATATTCCTTTCGATTTTTTACTAATGTTCGAAGAACATTAGTATTAAAATCGATTCGGCCAAAAATTCATATTTCTTTATATATATATATATATATGTACAAAAAATTTCAGTGAGATAATCTCGGGAACGCGCCATCCGATTGAGCTGAAATTTTCAGGATACATTGGTGTATATGCAGAATAGGTCCAGGTCTCTTTAAATGTCAGTTATTGTTAACCTTTTGGCGCCGGCGGCCATTTAAGTGATATTTTTAATATACCTATTATTTCGTGCACAAATGATTTTCGCAAAAATAAAGTTAACGAAATAAATTTCTAACGTGTTTTACATATGAATCGGATAATGTTTTGGAATTTTTTAACCCTATGTGTGCGCTGGGTGCCTAAAAAGAGGACGGGAAAATTTGAAAATTTTTAAATTTCGATAACTTTTGACAGAGCTACTCAATCATTACGAAATTTTCAGGACATATTGATATTATTTAGTTGTAGATTTGTGTAGCTTTTAATGAGCATGCTGGTAACCCTGTAGCTAGGGCAGGCACTGAAAGTGAAAACCTCCAAATCATCGTCTCTCTTGAAAAAATGCCGTTTCTTCAAAAAACAGCCATTCATATGTAAATCTTGTGCTTTGTTTATATAACCAAAAAAAAAAAAAAGTTATGGTATAACGGGCACGCCTGGTAACCCTTGCCCAATTTACCTATATTTTTAGCATCAAAAACTTCTGTTCACGGAAACTCACGATCCGATGAGCAGAATTATTTGAAATTCACAGAATGTATTGGCCTTAAATAGGACCAGGTCTGATAGAAGTGATTCTGAAATGCGGGCGATTCTGTGCCAGTGTTGCCATCTTGAAAAACCACTAAAAAAGATAACTGTTTTTAGCCCTATAAATTCTGATTGAATCGTTCGATTTTGACGAAACTCACACAATTGCTGGACCTTACTTTAAGCCACGTTTGGTAGAAGTTTGGTTGAAAAATTCGGTTGGAGCTGCCAGCTATGATAATTTTGGTGTCTTCATTTTGAAAAAAAAAAAAAAATTGGAAGTGAAAACATTCAAACCATCGAATATTCAAAAAAATGTCCGTTTCTTACAATAAAACCAATCTGTATATAAATCTTATGTTTTATCTACACGTTCAAAATAAAACTAAATAAATTTCATGTCGGACAAGAACGGTAACCCTCTCCCAGTTAACCTATATTTTTAGCATCAAAAACTTCTGTTCACGGAAACTCACGAACCAATAATCAGATACAGCTAAAATTTACAGAATGCACTGGACTTAAGTAAGACCAGATTTGATAGAAGCGATTTTGAATTGTGGGCAAGTCTGTGCCAGTGGTGCCATCTTGAAAAATTACAAAGAAAAAAAAACTGCTTTTTGCCCTATGAAATGTGAATAAGTTACCAGATTTTCATGAAATTGACACAGTAGACACACCTAACTCTAATCTCTGTTTGATGGAAATTTGGTTGAAAAATTTTATTGGTGCTGCCAGCTATGGTAATTTTTGTGTCTTTGGTTTTGAAAATTCGCTCAGGAAAATAAAACTTTTTGCACTATAACTTCCAGTGCAGTCATGAAATCAATACGAATTTCATACAATTAATGAAACCTGTCATAAACATTATTCAGACCAAATTTGGTTGAAAAGCCACTATAGGGTTGCCAGCTATTGTTGGTTTTGTGTTTTATTGTAATATCTTTATTAAGCGGTTTTATCGTAGAATTTTCCAATAATAATGATATTGTAGTGACAATAAACAGCAAATATTAAGCTTTCGATCATTTGAAAAAACTCGCTGCAGGTAACCCTAAATTTCTTTATACTCCTATAACTTCGAATGTAATTAAACAACGTGAAGCAGATTTGATATTTTCTTGACTTTGATACTGGCGAAAGGTTGCCAGCACGAGTCGGTTGTGCTACTTTTGTATCAATAAATGCTTACAGTTAGTATTCATACCGGAAACATTTACAATGAAAATAAATAACCGATGTTTCAATTCCCTAAGTTCTGCAAATTTTTCGGATCGCAGCCCCGAACACCAACTTCAGTTACAGTGCTGCAGACACTGAGCATTTTCTTCATTGATGTTATATGAGATGCTGCTTTCAAAGTTTGGTGAAATAAGCAACTGATAACGAATATAATTAACAAGTGTTTTTCTTTCATAAACTTTGAAACCCATGCCAGTGGTAATATCTGAAACCTTCTACCATATGAGTTATAATGCATTCTAGAGACCAAAGTAAAACGTGGCATTTGAAACAGTTTGGCCGTAATAAGCAGCACATGTGGTGGAATATGCACTCAAAACCTGCACGATTCTTCTACTGTTCTTCGAACATTAGTGTTTCTAGCGGTTCAGGTGCGCTAGAGTTTTTTTAAATTTCGGCTCGTAAATATACTCCCATCCTCTGCAATGTCTGCAAATAATATTAATGGTCATACATAAATTTTTTTATTTTTTAACTTAAGTTTGAAATAAGGCAAAACAAAAATAGCGATCTTCTTAACATGCTATCAAAAACCGTTGGTGTCAAACATTTCAAGTGCTTCAAAGAAGGTTTAAATCGAAACTTACTTTCATTAATTATTTATGTAAAAAAAAAACCTCATCAATCCTATTTTCACCCCATGTATCAACAACTTACAATTTATTCAAATGAGTTTCTTTCTGATTTTTCAAATCCACGCCTTCGAGAAAAAATTTGCAAAAAAATTCACGCAAATACTTGGCCCTCGTAATTTTTTTTCCCGAAGAAAAACGTGAAAACTTTTTTCATTCAACGACCAGAAAAATAACGAAACAAGTTTTAATTACACCGAAAAAAAAGGAAAATAAAAATATGTAAGAATTTTTTTCCAATTGCAGCATTCATGTTTATTTTGTGTTGGATCATCAAAAGCGCATAATTAAATGGGCTCCAAAGGAATTCTTTCGCAAACAAATATCATTTCGACATTCATTCGTTTATTCAACAAAATGTTTGAGGTTTTTTTCGTTTCGTTTTTTTTTTCTCTCTAGGATAAAGCATTTAAAAGAGTGATTGAGAGGAAAACCACAACGGAATAAGTTTTCGAAATTAAAACATGAAAAAGCATTAGAAGGAACGCGTATTCAGTCAGTCAGCGATTCGTACTTACTAATGTTTCTTTTTGCTTTTCTTTATTTTCACTTTCATTTTCTTTACGCGTTTCATGCTGCAGTGGCCGTGCGTAATGGATGTTGGTGCCAAGAAAAAAGTTTTTCTTTTTGTGGGGTTTCCTCGTACTGAAATGATGGTATCCTCCTGAGAAAAAGGTAGATGTCGTTAGAAAGGAAATTTAATCTGGTCTAGATTGAATGTTGCAATATGATCTTACATGATAGCTATTAGTTTAACCGTAGATATATGTATGTATTGTAGAGGCCTTGTCATTCAAGCATATTTTGACTTTCGAATGATGACCATATCTCCATTGAAATGAAAGTCGAGGGTCGGAAACAGTATAATGCTACCAATTTCTTTTTATATAGTACGTGCATTGTTTGATTTGATGAGTTAAGCCTATATTCTAGGTTATTTTTGTTCTTGATATTGAATTTCGGAAAGAGTTTAATGAAATCACTTGCAAGATTTTACTAAGAACTTGGATCATTTGGTCTTGTATTTTGATGGACTATAATCCTCAATATCTAGCAGAATTTTTAGAAAAAGCATTAATTAGCCGAAATTTTGACCGTTTTGCCAATCGAAAGAATCAAACGAAAAATATTATTTCCTTCAACACGTTATTTTTACGCCAAAAGGCTCAGTTAGTAAATCGGACTGTTTTATATTTCTATAAATTAAAAAAAAAATGGTTTTTCGATTGCACCGGAAAATTCTTCTTTTCTAGGGCTTAACAACGTCCTTTAGGTATTTTGGTCTGATTATCAGTTCGACTGGAAACTATACCTTCGGCAAAAGCGTGCCAGCTTTTGCAGGTTTGTCTCTTTACAGTTTCTGTAAATGTCCCTATGTCCTGGCATCTAAAATATCTGCATCGTGAAGGTGTAAACTCCGGAAATGAAATGTCTAGATGCTTGGCAGTTAGTGAAAAAGCAGATTTTCATTCTGAATATCTGATTACATAAGAGGCAATTTGTCGCTTCGCGAATTACAATCATCTTCGCTTGAAAGACATCGCAGTTGTCCAGCAAGTTGAAAGAAAGCTTTACATTTGGGTCAGTAGAAAATATACCACACCTCACTTTGCTGTTCTTTTTGGAGCCATCGATACTTATTCCAGCAGCTTAATTTCTCAGAGAAATTGTTAGCCCATTTCGTTCTGCCTATAATCTACGCTACAAACTCTTACTACTAACTTCCCTAATATTTAAGTGTTCTTGAAAGCTCCTAATTCCGAATTTAAATTTGAAAGATCGTTTTAAAAAAGGTTTCATAGATGAATTGGCATGATGGGATGCTTTTTTTTATTTTTTACTTGATTTGGTTGAAAACAAATTAATTTTCATGACAAAAAGTAACAGAATTTTTAACGAAGAATCCTCAATTTTAAAATTGATTGGTGTAAATCAATCCCAGTCGAGTTTGAATATCAATGCTTTCTATCGCACTGTTTCAAAACTTAATGAGTTTCTGAAAATTAGTCGAGATGTACTTAATTGAATAACAAATTACTGTCTCTGTAATCTGCTCAGTACTTCTGGTATTTTAATAATGATCCCTATTCAGAATCATTTATTTTCCCTTGTTAGAAGAACAATAAGTTGTGATGTTAAGTTGATTTATTCCATTATGCATCTGGCACAAGGTGATCCTTACTCTTCCGGTGAACTATCTCAAATGGATACAGTAGGAGACGAATCGCCCACCTAGCCAACCGTCCTGTCGGGTCCTTCAAGTTATTCAACCATTCGAGTGAGTAGTGATCTGTTATCACTATGAACTTGGCCCTCTCCACATATGGCTTCAACTTCTCCACCGCTCGCAGAACTGCGAAACGCTCCTTCTCGGTGGTAGATTACTTTTTTTCGGCACTTGAAAGAGATCGGCTTTGTAGCACTAAGTAGCACAAAGACTACAGAACGTCGGCTTGAAAGAGGCACGCTGGAAAAATCTCAAGATGATACTTCATCTTATTTATGGTTCACTGATGATATTTAGGCAGAGTAAGATCGAATGCATCCACTGATCAAACAACAAGTTTAATGCTGTTCATCAAAAGAAATGAATATTCTAAATAAATCCCTGTCACAAACAAAATATTTTCAATTTAATATTGTAATTATTCAAAAAAAAAAAATAGTTTAGTTTGAAAAACGGTAATAGTTGCCATTAGATAGGGATTAAGCTTTAAAAATTCATGCATGTCCACTACAAGGTAACGCAAAGTAGGAATAGGAATAATTCTAGAAGCTCCAAATAAGACAGCGACTTTTTTGGCCTTGTTGCAGATAGATTGTGATCTCCGATACTTAGAAGAGTTCTTGAACATAGACAGCTGTGTTTTGCTGCTATTTAGTTTGATACCCCATTCATCAAAATAAAATCTAAGGATAACTAAGTAATCTTCAAGACTCTTCGCAGCTTTGAGCGGGTCTTGGTTCGACGCAAAGAAGGCGTGTCATCTGCATATTGTAGAACTTTAACTTGAGGATAGCCCACTGGAAGAGGGAGGTCAGTAGTTAAAATAGTTTATAATACAGGTCCAGTGACTGAACCTTGTTCCACTGCTGGTGTATCGGGTCCCCTAGGTGAATTCGCTCTATTGACGCTCTATTGTCTGTCTGAAAATCCAAACTTGATCAGCTTGAATAGAAGACATTCGTGCCATACGGTATCGAAAGCCTTCTCGATATCTAATGCACACACAATCTTTGGAGTGTTCCACTATTCAGGGGCGACAAAATCTGATGTTGCAGGTACGAGATAGCGTTCTGAGTCCCACGCTTGCGCCTAAAGCTAAATTGATAGTCTGGTATAATATTAGCGAGCTCGCAATAGGTGGAAATCATTTCCAACCAAATCTTCTCAAAGAGCTTCCCTAAATAAGGAAGCAGAAATATCGGGAGATATTGCTGGCCTCATTATTTTTGCCTTTTTTGTGAATAGAAACAATCTTCGCAACTTTCCATGTGTCGAGAAAGTAATCGTCGTTCCAGGCATAATTGAAAATAATGGAAAATAATCTGAGCATAGAGATTGGAAGGAGTTTAACAATAAAGCTAGACACCCCATCATGCCCAGATGCTGGATATTGCATCAGAAACGTTGTAAAAAAAATTTCCACGAAAATGATAAAATTCCGCTTTTTCACTCCTCGATTATGCTGAGCAGTATTATTAGCACTCTTGAATTGATTCATAATTTCAATTACTTCTGATTTTGATGATGACCGAAAATTCTCCACCGCCCGCAACGACAGAAACAAGAGTCATAGTGAGCAAAACAATCAATCAAATCGGATGCAGAAGCATTTTTTTCATATCAAGAACATCATCGGACATAATAGAGTCTATCAACAAAAGCCAAACAGTTCCAATAGGACTCTTATCTTGATTGGGAGAGAGAAAAAAACTCATAGTTCTTTCATACTTAAGGCATGAAATGTCTTATATCAGAGAGTAAACGAAAAATCAAAGTACATACATATATACATACAGGTAATTATGTGATGAGTATAGCATTTTTCCATCTGGGATTTTTAAAATGCGTGTGTGTTTCTTTGTCTGCAATACTTTTGGTTAATGTTTTTCAAGTTTGATAATTTCTTTCTTTAATATTACGTGAAAGCATTGGAAAAATACTGGAATATACTTTCATAGGATATTTTTCATAATAAGTTGATATATACCACCGCCACCTGCTTGCTACGAAAAACACACTCATAACTGCAAATTTGAAACAAAGTTGACTATGGAAATGTTGCCCAGATGAAATGGGTAATTTGCAGCTGGTCGAGATAAACGGTACAACACCTTTTTATGTAAAAATTGATGTAGATTGGCTAGTAAAATCAATTCAAACACAATTATTGTGGTTATATACTATGGAAGTGTTAAACAGTATAAAGTCAAAAATCAATTATTGCAAAAATTATTGGGGCTGTCTTATAAGCTCTCTCAACATCTTTCTGAGCTTTTTTTACTCTATATAAATATTTTTCACATACACAGAAAGTAAAATAAGACCAATAAAAAACCGAATTTTATATTGATTAAAGAAAGTAATGCAAGCGATTCAAATTCAATCATTGCCCGACTAAATTAATCAAATAAACCATTCGAAATTATTTCAATAGCTATAAGTGTTTGCCATTACAAAACTAACGAAAACCTGCTCATATTAAACGTGCTGACCTATTAACACTACAATTAAACATACAATCGAGCATCCCTGTCTGTCACCATAAACTGATGGATCAGACAACCAATAGCTAAGCGTTCGTATTTCGAGATTCAATTAAATCGCAGATGTGTAGGATTTACTCAACAGTTCTTACCAAGTAAATCTATCTATCTGGATGGTGACTAGAGCCGACATTCGTTCCATTGCTTTTCCAACAATCTCCCAAGACGGCTGGCTGGTTGAAGTTCGGAACATGATGACACAGCAGCACTCTAATTGACATTTACAAGTACAATGCTTAATTAAGACCTCTTCCTGTTTGTTTGAACCGTTGTCTTGATGTAACCTGAAAATGTTGAATTATTGCCTACATCACCATTGGCAACAATAAGACAACTCTGGAACGAAACAAAGCTTTGCTCAATGTGTATTTTCAGTGAAAATGCCGACCCAATTTTGTTGGCTATCGCCTTTAGCATATTTTCTCTGGTAGTTATGCTGATGCTCTAGAGCATAGACTCTAGATAAAATGTCGCAAGTCTACTTATTTGACATTTTAATATCGTCCGCGGCCAAGATGAAACTATTTTGCCTGAAGAAACTAAGCACTAGTTGTGCATAGTGACAACCAAGCACATCACTTTGTTGATGCACACAAGGCTCGCATACACCGCCACACTCGCTCCTTTAGAAAAATCATAATAAACAATCATGGAGAGGAAACCGAGTGACAAACATTTTCCGTCACTATTTATTCGCTGCATAGTATTTGAATATGAAAACATATCTATATAGTAGAATAAAAAGATACGAAAATCCGCTGGTGCCTTGTATTAGAGGAAATATGTAGCTTTTTTCACAGCAAAAACAGAAATGATGTAAAAATGTAGTAATTGTAAAAATTCTGTGATTTTAAATTAAGATACTTATTCATTAGTGATCCTTTCAAATTAATATTGAAACCATTGCTATCAATTCCTATGTCATTTGCGCAATTTTCGTTCATCGGGTCCTCAAACATGTATTTATTATGAAAAATTATCACCCCAACAATCACCAACAAACATTCAGTCGGCTAAAGTCTATGAAAAATATATTAATATATCACTATTGTATGCATGGGGGATGCTCAATCTCTGTCCTTTTTCACAGATATGAAATTGTTATCCGCATTTGCTGCAAATATGCTGGTATATATGCGAAAGATGAAATTATTTGAATGCTCAGTGCGGTGACGGTGGTTCATCATCGTTCAGCCTTTACAAGGCACAAACAAGTTAATTGTGCATGTAAATTAGTTAATAGTTCCTTAATTTATTAAATTTAAATTGGCTTAATTGACCCCTATTGTCGGGCTCGGGTTGACAGTCGCCGCATTCATAGTCGCTGGTAATCGTCATCGAATTCCTAATTCGTCCGTACGAACAGTTGATGGGCCACCGGCCGGAGTGATTACTTCAAGCCTATTTACTCGCCCCTGTCGCACTGTGCAATTGCTCAATGAGCGTAGGATTCGGGGCACTCAAGTAGAACTTAGCCAATTTAGTGTCAGCGCTACGCAGAGTATCTATTTTATGTGCCAAGAGATTTATCGTTTTTTATTGTGGCGTATATGCAACATGAACCACATCCAGTTCAGATCGGGAAAGTAGCATCCACATAGCTGTTCAGACAATTGGAGGTACAACGAGGGGCCACAGTTTTATATAATTCAATTGTGCTAATGATTTTAAAACAGATACACATATATAAGTGCTAAGCTTATTTCAGTGGAGCTACTTGAACAATAAATGACCATTGGCTGTATCTGTGATTTAAAAAGAATCGAGTTGAAAATTTTATTCACACTTAAATAGATGTCTCAACTGCTTGGCTATTATTGCGACTCTCAGAAATAAGAACATGACTGTCTATCTACATTTGCGGTTTTTGCCGCTGATAAAGATTTTTCATTGCAATAAGTATCAATTTTGAGACACAATAGAGCTGTTTGTCATCAAAAAGTTTTGTTCGTTACAAAAGTTCTGTGCTCTTTTTTACTAATTTTCGAAGAAAATTAGTATTAAACTCGTTTCGCCGAAAATTCATATTTCTTTATATATACAGTCAGCGACAAAAGTCATGGCACCTTTAATTGTGTAGAAAAACAATAAGTGCCATTCAGTATGGTTTTTAATTTTAAAAAGTAAAATACTCAAAATATAATCTTTATAATAGCAGCTATATTTTTCCATTCACGGGATTTCAATATTGCATTGCGTTTGTCCATGAAGCGTAAAATTTGTTGCGTAGTACACAAATGCCGCGACAAAAATCATGTTCATGTTCAATCACTCAGTGGGTTGCTTATTCAACAACAGTAATTTCCAGGAACTGTGTAGCCTGTTGGAAGTAAATATCAATTTGGTGGTCTATATATTTTAGTTTGAGAAAGTTTTACGTTGATTCAGTCAATTTTTAAAGTGTTTCGTGATTAAAAAAGATATCAAGGAAAGAAACAACGTGTGAAGAAAGGAAAATTGTGTTAAATATGAGGAAAGATCGAAAAGCTTATGAGGAAATAGGAGAATATATACAAAGGAGTAAGTCAACAGTAAGAAATATAGAAAAACGAAAGGAAATAGAAAACAGAATTAAAAACAAGACAAGAACGGGGCGGCCCCAAGTTTTAACCGACAACGATAAACGGATTATAATGCGCAAAGTCAAGGTTAATCCAAAAATATTTTGAAGTCAACTAAGCCAGGCAGCTTCAGTTGAATTTGGAAAGAAAATATCTCCAAGGAGTATTCAAAGAGTCATACGAAGTAATGGATTTAGAAGCCGTGTCGTTCACAAAAAACCGTTCATAAGCAAGGCAAATAAAAAAAAACGTCTAGAATTCGCCAAAAAATGCTTAAATGCATCAGCTGACTTCTGGAACAAGGTAATTTTTTCCGATGAATCGAAATTCAATATTTTTGGAAGTGGTGGTCGCATAAGAGTGCGGCGTCGATAAGGCGAAAGTTTACTGCCGAAACATTTACATCCTACAGTGAAACATGGTGGCGATGGCGTTATTATATGGGGATGCATGTCTGCAAACGGTGTGGGAAATATGGAGTTTATAGAAAGCACAATGGATCGTTTCGGATACTTAGCCATTTTGAAGAAACGTTTGCAAAATAGTGCGGAAAAATTGGGTTTGAGTGGTGATTATTATTTTCAACAAGATAATGATCCCAAGTATACAGCATACGTTTTGAAACAATGGATAATCTATAACACTCCTCACATGCTGGCTACACCTCCTCAGTAACCAGACCTCAATCCGATTGAGAATCTTTGGAGTGAATTGGAAAAAACTTAAGGAAACATGACATAACATCGAAAGCACAACTGAAGGATATCATACGGCAAGAATTGGCTTATATCAACAATTCATATACGCTAAAATTAGTCCAATCAGTGCAAAGGCGCTTGAAAGCGGTAATACAATCCAAAGGATATCCAACTAAATATTAATTTCAATATACTGCTATTAAAAGATACAATTTTCTAATCAAGTGCCATAACTTTTGTCGCGGCAAAAGTAGATTTTTTGTATAAACGAAGTGGTTTTGCTTTATTAATTTTGTGAAATTTGATTTGTTTTTACATATTCATAATCTTTATTCATAAATATTTATTATTTCTAAAACACAACGGAATGGCTTTAATGTTTTAGAAGATATGTATCTGCAAAACGATAAGTGCACTCAGGTGCCATGACTTTTGTCGATGACTGTATATATATATATATATATATATATATATATATATATATATATATATATATATATATATATATATATATATATATATATATATATATATATATATATATATATATATATATATATATATATATCAGCAAAATGATTAAGGGAGATAATCTCTGGAGTGGCCGTTTTGATTGAGCTGAAATTTTCGGAGGACGTAGATGTATATAGTAGGTAGGTCCATGACTTGCTAGAATTCAGATATTCTAAATCTTCTGGTGGCGACGAGCGTTTTAGTGAATTTTCAGGTACTCCTATATTTCCAAGCATTTTTTACTAAAACAAATGTTTGGGAATAAAAACCTATTATGTTCTAAGCTTATTTATGTTAAAATGTTGGAAATTTTGAGCCGTGTGTGGGTGCAGCGTGCCTAAAAGTAGGCAAAGATTTTTTTTCAAATTTTGATTTGTCATTACTTCTAAGAAAAACAATGGATCATCGTGAAATTTGCAGAGCGTATTAATGTTGACTAAAATTTAGCACACGTGGCTTTTCAAGAGAGTGCGGGTAACCCTGTAGCTACGGCAGGCTCCTGAAAAAAACCTTCAAATCATTGACCTTCCTGAAAAAATTTTTGTTTTTGACCTTGACAAAAAAATCAAATCATTGATAAATCTAAACCTTTGTCCATCGTGTCAATTTTAAATTTTCAAAATTCCGATTTGCACAAGAACGGCAACCCATCACCAAATTACCTCTATCTTCAGCACTCGAAAGTTCTGTTCACGAGAACTGACGACCGGATTATTCGATCATAATGAAATTTACAGAACATGTTGGTATTAACTGGGACCAGGTCTGATAGAAGTGACTTTGAAATGCGGGTAACCCTGTGGCAGTGGTACCATCTTGAAAAATCACTGAGAAAAATAACTTCCTATAACTTCCTATAACTTGGCCTATTTCTTCCGATTCAGCCATCAGATTTTAACAAAATTCACACAGTACGTGGACCTTGCTTTTGGTAATATTTGATGAAAATTTGGCTGAAAAATTGGAATAGAGTTGCCAGCTATGGTGATTTTTGTCTCCTAAATCTTGCAAATTTGCTCAGCAAAATAAAGCTTTTTTCCCTATATTTTCCGGTCCAGTGTTGAAATCAAAACGAAGTTCACGCAGTAAATGGACCTTAATATGAACCAAATGTCGTAGGAATTTAGTACAAAAATCATGAAAGGGCTGCCAGCTATGACCATTTTTGTAATTTTGTTTAATTTCTTTTTTAAGCGATTATGTCATTAGATTTGCAAATGGAAATGATCCTGCAATGAAAATTAACAACAAATATTAACGCTTTAAAAATTTGAAAAGTTTTGAGCGTGGTAACCCTAAAATTCTCTTCACCCGTATAACTTCCAGCGCAATGATTCAATCGAAACGAAATTTACTGGTTGGGTTTAACTTAACGTGAAGCAGATTTGGTATGTATTTTGCTTTGCTGCTGACACAGGCTAACCAGCATTAGCCATTTCCGTAAATATTGCACCAACAGATGCTTCAAATAACGTTCTCATATGCAAAGCATTTGCAATAAAAATAAGGAATCAAGTTTTAAATTTTCTGAGTTTAGAACATTTTTCGGATGGCAGCCTCAAACAACGTTTAACCGCTGAAACTTTCGATGTAATCCTCCGATGAGAACGAAATTCAACGGATAAGTTGATTTGAGTATGAGCTTGTTATGGTAAACTTATTGCTGCTTCGTTCAGAAAGTGTTGCCAGCACTGAACATTTTCATCATTTGTGTTATAGTTGAGTTTTGTTGCTTTGGATAAGGAATGGTTGATATAATTCTACAAAACAGTGCATTACGTCTTTCCACACTTTTTTGTCACTCAAAGACAATTTCTTCGAAAATTAGTTTTTAGCGGTTTTGACGCGCTAGTTTTAATATTATTTTTAAATTTTTGGAAATATTATTACAATTTGCAAATTATTAAAGCACCACAAAGTATGCAAAGATATAACTTAGATGTGAGTAGGGTTTATGAGCAAATTTGGCTCAGATATCATATAATTAATCTCAATTAGTGCTCTGTAATTCAATAAGCTCTTAGGATATTTTTTTGCGCAACACAGTCTTAGGAATAATTTAATAAGTTGTAGTTTTTTATAAACGTGCTGGTAGCCCTGTAACTACGGCAAGTACTGATAGCGAAAACCTTCAAATCATCAAGTCTGAAAATTTTCGCCTCTTAGAAAAAAGTACTTCATATGTAAATCTTATGCTTTGTCTACACAGCCAAAGTAAGAGTTTTGAAATTCCATCTTGGAAAAAAACGGTAACCACCTAATTTACCTATATTTTTAGCATCAGATTGTTTTGTTCACAAGAACTCACGATCCGATGATCAGATACAACTGAAATTCACAGAATGTATTGGTTTTGAGTAGCACCAGGTCCGATCGAAGCGATTCGCCCTATAAATTGTGGTCCAGTCACCTAGTTTTGACGAAATTCACACAGTAGCTGAACTTGACTCTAAGACTAAAAATTTTGTTGAAATATGAGGTTGGAGCTGCCAGCTGCGGTAATTTTGGTGTCTTGAGTTTGGAAAATTTACTCAGCAAAATAAAACTTTGTGCTTTATAACTTCTACTGTAGCTATGAAATCAAAACAAAATTCATATGAAAAGTGGGCCTTATTGTAGGCAATATTCAGTAGGAATCTGGTTGAAAAAGCGTGATAGGGCTGCCAGCTATGGTTGTTTTTGTATTTTTTGACATATCTTTTGGAGACGATTTTATCATTAAATTTTCAAATGTTAATGATTTTGAATTGACAATAAACAACATATTTTAAAAGTTCGAAAATTTTAAAATTTTTGATAGTGGTAACCTTAAATTTCTTAACGTCAACCTACCCTGCGAATTTCGTTTCGACTTGATGACTGCTTTGGAAGTTATAGGAGTAAACTTCCAAAGCACTCACCGGTTCGAAACGAAATTCGCAGGATAGGTTGACTTCAGTGTGAAGCAGATTTGGTATATTTTTAGCTTTGGTGCCAGCAAAGGGTTACCAGCACAAAGCGTGTTTGTCATTTCCGTATCAATAAATACTAAAGTTTTTTATTCATATACCGAACATCTACAATGAAAATAATGTTTTCATTTCCGAAGTTCTGTTTTAGTTTAGTTGTAAAAGTTGAGATACCGGCTAATGATGTCCGTCTTGATTCGATTGTTTTGATTTGACTTGTCAGTGAAAAAGCAAATGCTACAACTATTTTGCTGAATGTATTCTCATTCTTCAGTATTTCAAGTATTATGGCAAATTTCAGAAAAGATACGATAAATGTGTGTAATTTGTAATAACTAGGATTCGTAACATTTTGTTTGCAGAAGTAGTAACAATTTTTTTTTGTTCAAACCAACCGATGTTCAGTTTTTCAGATTTTGAAACTTCTTATAGTAGAAAACTATGGTTATTAATATTGATGTAACGAACTCCCTAATGATAATAAAAGTGATGTACTTTGCAAAATCTGTCGTTGCTCTTGAATGCAGACAACTAGAATAACATTTTTAACGAGATCACTCAAATCGACAATCTATTTAAAAATGATGGGTAAGCTCTTACATAAAAAAGTGAGGAACAACGGAGAGCTTTTTAGGATTAGAATCAGTTTTCCGTCGAATAATATCAACACGGCTATTCAATCTAGCATTTACTTATTATTTGTAGTAGCGGTCAGGTGCCAGTCAAATAGGGAGAGTAATATCTAGTAACCTACTTGTGGTAGCTGCTGGAAACAATTTTACCTCAAGATAAGATTGGCTAATATGATGAAGTTAGTCCATTATGTCTAATATGATCAGGTTAGCTCAAGTTTGGAATTAAACACTTCACTTTCGCCAGATTTGAAGCCTAACAAACTGCGATCCCTGCAGAGTAGCTATCGGCTAGTCTAGAGGAAATGCCTTGAATGCTATCGGTAGCAAGGTTAGCAGATTCAGCGAGCTTTGAAAGTCAATATAGCCACAGAAGAATGTTAAGGAGTATGTTTTACAATTCTAAGAGGAGGAAGGACGAAAGAACATCTGGCGTTTGATTACAGCTAGAATGGCGGGGCTCCACTGGAACGTCTCAGAGGCTCCTCTGGAGACTTATTCTGGAGATTTTTAAATTAGATGGAAATTAAAGATCAATCGGAAGACCCTAATATAATCGGCGCAGTTAAAAACCAGTTCTGGTGTTAAGTATTGAACGGGAGTCCGCAGATAAATTATAGGCCAACAAAGGAGTGATTTACTTCGGACTGAAGAAAATCATCATTGTGGACGGAGTGGGCAAGCTGGGTGAAGAAAACCGAAGTGCTTGCGATCTAAGCAAATTCGCACTACAGCAGAGAGGGGACCTAAAATCTACTTCGAACCATCAATGGTTACTCTGGATTCCGCTATTATATAGTAAAACGGCGAGTTTACGGAAGCAAAAGCCGGAATATGAAGGGCTTTTAGCAAGGAAAGTTTGATGGAAAACTCAAACGACTAAATTCGTATCTCCTTCATTTATGAATAGCCTAAATTTTTGTACCACCCTCTCGACCTGGATGACAAGTGCTAGTAAAACTATTTCATATCTTCCGATCAAGTCGATTTTATCTAGAGCTTGATGACAATAGTCACTCTTTCAGACTTGTCGACGCCAGATTGAAGAAAATTGGCCGAACCTTAAATTTAATTACTGCTTTGCTTGGCATGCTATACTCTTATATTGTGTTGCTGATTTGAATTCATAAGTGATTACTGTCAGCAGAATTAACGACAGTGCTAATGATTTCTCTTATATGCTTGGCATGCTGAACCCGGAATTTACTCCATCCCTACTGAGGTCTTCATCCGTGCTGACCTGAATCTAATTCTCGATTGTATTAGACTTAAGCAAGACAATTCACGCTCGAAAAACTACACTAGCAATATGTTGGTGTTTCGGTGCATTCGTAATGTCAACAGGCTCAGTCAGTAGCGGCGGTCAATCAGTACGTGTTCTTTCTGGTTCTGAATGCTTTTATCATATAATACCCTCGTAGTTTTCTAGTTGTGTTTACGCAAGTTCTTCAATATTGCTAGCACCGCTATTGCGCAAAGTACTGTTATGAAAATCTTTTACTTGAAGGCTTGATTGTAATGATCATTACTAACTACATAGGCGAGCACAGAACTTTGAAAAAGCGGGGGCAAATACTAGAGTTTCGCACACACTCTAAATGTTTTGGAATATTACGAAGGCACAAGAAATGCGTATTTCGCGATAAAATGCAATAGTTTTTTTCTAAAAGACAACACTATCTAGACCTGCATACGCCATTGGTCTTGATTATTTTACAAGTTTCCTTGTTTTCCCGTCGGTGTCAATTAATATGAGCAATATTATAGAGTTTTTTCCATTATTTATCAAATTTCGTAAATTTTTTTAGCGGAAAAAAAAACAATTTACCGTCCAAAAACGTTAGTTGTAGGTTTTTTACTAGTTCGAAGACCTTGTACTCCAAATTATCAGCCGTCGTATCAGGATTTTTTTTCTATCATACTTTGGCTTAAAGATTGCCAAGCTTTTATTTTAATCAAAACAATTTCATTCACAATCTTAGCTAAGTAGTTTATGTTTTCTGCATTCAGAATTATTGTTTGTATAAATTTATTCCGATTTTAAGGGTTGAATGGAACTCAAATTTGAACATTTCCAGGAAAACTTTGAGAAATTTAATTGAGCAAAGATTTCAGTTTAACAGCGGATTTGGTCTTTAGAGGCTAGACTCATTTCAGTTTCTTGATAGACACCGATATTTTTTTGTTGGATATTTTGCTCTTCACATTTTTTGGTATTTATCGAAAGCACGAAGGATTTTTTTTGTGAAAATTAGAACATTTTGAAAAAAACTAAATGGAAAATATAGAAACAATTGTGAATTTTTTGTTTTTCGTATGCTTCCCTCTTTCTTCAAACATTTTATGAATATTTTATTCTTT
Organism: Nemotelus pantherinus; assembly: GCA_963978885.1. NCBI lineage: Eukaryota > Metazoa > Arthropoda > Insecta > Diptera > Stratiomyidae > Nemotelus > Nemotelus pantherinus. The sequence goes on from OZ022265.1 coordinate 129,268,494, forward strand.
TTTTTTAGGTCCGGACATGGCCACGGCAAGCTTTAGGAAAGCTTTTATTTTATAATTTTAAATAGTGGCAGTTTTAAGAATATATTCAACCTTACAAACTTTGCCTATGCGAAGACAACGAACACTGTGTCGAAAAATTATGCAAAATTCAATTGCATCCTACTGTAAGTATAGTCTTATAATTTTATATTCATTCATTTTTTTTTCATCAAAACAACTTTTTAATGAAAATGTTTATGGATTCCTGGACAAAACTAAGCACAATGCAAAAATACATTCTGATGACACAAAACGAAAGAAAATTTCTTTTCTAAGTACTAGTGCCGCAGGAGATATTTAAACTCCTGCTGCCCAAGTGCTTATCAAAGAGTTTCAGTAATTCAACAAACTACACTAGAGAATGAGAGAAGTTGTGAAAAATAAGTCTTATGTTCATCGAATTCAATAGATTTCTTATTTCTTATGCAATCATTCTAGGTGTCATGCAACTGTTAAATATAAGTAAGTAAGCACACGGTTGAAAAATATGGTGTTATTTTGATAAAAAAATATATACATAGAAATCCAGCTAAAAAAAATATCAAATAGATAAATGCAAACAATATCAAACACAAACTTTTAAGTTATAGTTTTTATAAACAGTTTATATCAATGTTTTCGATAAAGCTAAATATAAACATGATATAAAATGATTATAAATTTATTTACTATGGCAAATATCATATTGATATAAAATTTACTATGCCATTTAATAATGAAATATATCAAATCGATTCACATGTTTTATACATACACATGTTTTATACGTTTTATACATTGAATTGTTTTCAGAATTGGTATATACTGAAACGTGTTTTGAATTATAACATGCTGGTAAGATTTACTTCTCCTGCAGTATCTTTTGTCATGCCTAGTGTTAATAAGTATTTCTTTGGGTTTAACAAAATAATCAGAATCATGAGCTAATTTAGTTCTTTTATATTTGGTTTTGTACCGCATCAAAATGTTTTTAATTTCCAAATTAAACCCATCAGCTACTTTATATAATTCGCTGTTGGTCTCCTCATTGTTTAACTTAATTAAATTCATGTATATGTCAGAAACAGATGATATCAAATCATTTGTATGAAAAGAAATTTTGTCTATAGTAGATTCTGGTAGTCCCAATGAGGTTATAGCTTTTGTGAAATTATCAAGCCTCGCCACGATTGATTCCAAATTTTGAGTGGCAATATAAGTTTTATTCAAAACAGTATGATCTCGCTCTTTCACCGTGTTTGGGGTACTTTCATTGTCATTTCCCAAATTTATATTATTATTGCAGGTTAGAATAATTCTAGTTTTAAGATGACATTTTAATGAATGTTTTCTTAAACCGCTGTAAGTATTAAATTCTGAGTTGCACGTTGCATTAGAAACACATTTCAATGTCAAAAACTTCGAATCTAACAGTAAATGTGCAAGCTTTAAATGTTTTGTGATTTTAGAAAAATTCTGATAAGATTTTTTACAAAGAAAACACGTAAAATTATTCATCTTAAAAAATAATTAAAATGCAATTTGGAAACTATTTGGTTGGAAATTTATCCATGTAACACTACGTTATCTTATATGTATATTGATATAGTGAATATGGGGAGCTTTTTTAAACCAAAACTTAACAGGTATTCACTTGAATAATTTAAATGTGTAGATATTGTCTACGTTAAGATCATTAAGTAAGCAACCTAAGTGACAAATCACGCAAATTGATTTGGTATTTTAGTATAAATTCATATTTTGAGTATTATTTTTTTAAAAATTGTTATGGCTTGTTCAACTATGTGTTAAAAGCAATGTTCTTTCCACAAAATTAGAAATTTGTTAAATTCTCTGCTAGAAATTACTTTTGATGATAACATTAAGAGAATCAGTTATAATCAGTTATAATTATTATGAAAATTTTAGATGATTTGCTTCTGATATTCAAGGACAGAATGCTTACTAGAGATGCGGAGAAGCTATTAATTAGATTTTTTTTAAATCCTTAATCTCAGTGCAAAATTTCGAATGGAGATCTTTTATTATGCTTGTCATCCTTCGTGCTGTTATCTTATATAAGAAGCTTTGTATATATAGCCAAAACGATCTAACATTTGAATCGTACTCAATGTTGCAAAGAAAATGTAGCTTAAATACTAAATCCAGGGCGTGCAGAAAATCAAAAGATGACTTCAAGGGTATTATTTGGCTATCAGCCACGATAAAATATTGTTGAATATTACTTTTGTCGTCACCTACTGCAATAATATAAGGAGACCTTCCAGTAGAGCCTTGTAAGTAAGTTTCATTCGTCGATCCTCCCTGAATGTCACATATAATACAAAAGAGAACGATTAAAAAGGGCTATTTGGATTTAAAGTAAATGATAACTTACTCTCTTAAACTGAATAATTCTTTCAACAGCATTTTCGTCAGACAACCTATTTTGCTTTTTTTTACCACAAGGAGCGGGCGGCAAAAGCCGCAGTAGATTCAATATTGAAATTGTTTGACCATTCCAATCTATGCAATAATTATTATTTAATGTAGTTATGTTTTATTTTTGCATTTTGAATGTAGATTTAAGTAAATATTATTTAAACCTTTTTCTCTCCCAGCTTCTGTGTACAGTATCTTCTTTCCCGTTTTTTTTATCACTGTAAATATACAGGACTGATAGCTATCCACCCATGTTTCACAAAATCGGGTTACACCAAAGCTCAACTCAAAATCATAGGATATCTTCAAAATAAAATATTATATTAAATTTTAGTGTCTCATATAATACCTAAACTTACCAATTCTGGGCATGCAAAGTAGACTCTAGAGATTTCAAAATTATTATTTTGTTTGACAAATTCACGTCGATAGTTCAGTGTTGTCTCTAGCTTAGCTTTGACAATTTCAATTTCTTCTGGCAAGATTGCACTTTTTATAATTTCCACGTCTTTTAACACAGACGAACTAACTTGTTCAGTTACTGTTTTAGCTTCAACACCTCTTATTTCATTTTCAATATCTTTTTTTCGTTTTCTATCATTTTTCAATTTTATTTGCAAAAATCCATTATTGCTTTCATTGTGCAATACGTCCAAGGTAAAACAAGGAAAAATTTTAACACATGAGTTTGCTACGGCTAATTGTTCTTCTTTCTTTGGCTTAAAACCGAATGTTTCCTGTACATAAGAAGTTATTAGTTTTATTACGATTCTTCGTTCTTTTTCTGTCAGAAAGCCCTTATTATTATAAATATTCAAAACGTCAAGACCGAATTTTTTTGTTTTTAAATAAGATTTAAGAGAGTCAGATGTTGCTATTAAATTTGGACCGATTTCTGCATTTGAACGTTTCACAGGCACTGCACAATCATTATCACTCTCACTTTCTACGCTTTTTTTAAAATGAACTTTAAGAATAAAGTCTGGATGGCTATAAAATTGACACAAATACTGCATAAATATGTCCTCTTTTATCTCCACTCCAACTTTGTTTCTAAAACACAAAAAATCGCTAAATAGAAAATTAGTACCATCTAAAACCGAAAAAACGAAATCTTTATACGACAAGCGATCAACGCCATCCGACGTACACTTTCTAAAACGCACAATTTTTCTAATTTCGGGATATTCAACCGTAAGAAACAGCCCTTCGAAAAACATTTTACTTGATACGGTCAACTATCACAAACTACTATACACAAACTACTTAATTCGCACCTTCTAAGTACACTCAAAACTAATTCTCTGCATCGTCAAATATTGCACAATCAATGCTGCAGTTTATGCGTGCTACTTTTTTTACACCAAGTTGGTGTCAATTTGATGCTCAATATGTTATAAATATGCGTTTTTCAAACGAAACGAAACGAATTATATGCGTTGAAGCTAATTGATATTACTGATAGATCAAATCAATAAGCAAAAGATATACGTTTTAACAAACATAATATAAACTTTATAAATATATGGTGTAAAAGTGAAATTGATTTTCAGAGATGCATAACAAATATATATTTTTCGTATAGAAATGAACTATAAAAGCTAGTTTTATCATAAATATGCGAAATTTGGTATAGATCAATGTTATAAAGCCGCATTTATAGAAAAATAATGGATTTTACCCCAAAATTTTCAACCGTGCACATGTTTAGAACATTCAAAGTTTCATTACGAAATAATATATCTTAATTATGTCAGTACTGTTTGGTAAAGTGAATTTCTTTTCAGATGTTGCTTGTAAAACAAACAATGGTAATTATACAGCTGAACCCCCTCACCTCCGATTTCCTTGAAATTTTTATATGTTGTAGTGTTCAGTATACTGAACAAGAATATGTATACATGTTGGGTGCGGAAATCAAAAATTAACATAGTTTTTTAACTTTGAAAAACCGAAAATTTATTTGAATTTAATGGCATGAAAATTCACGAAAATGTTGACAGTGAAAAAATTCTAGTGCAGCTGTTATTGTAAACAATCAACATACAAAACTTATGTGAACTTCTGATTTCCGCGCTCAACATGTGTACATATTCTTGTTCAGTATACTGAAGTATGCCAGTGGGTATGAATTAACACAAAAACTGTGTTTGTTTACATTTCCCCTTCCCCTTCCCCTTCCCTTCCCCAACAATTTATGAACTTTATCAGTCGCAAAAGTGAAATCAATATGATAACATTGTTTGAAATGATTGAGCTTATTAGCAATCGTGATCGATTGCTTGATTTTTTAATTGCTCACAAAGTGATAAGGGAAGAAATCATTTGTCGAGAATGCGGTTCGGTTATTTCATTAACACGCGAAACATTATCTCTGCGCTGCACTTATAATTATTACACAGTTCCACGTAAACAAAAACGTCGAAGAGTTAGGTGTCCTTTTGAAGCGAGTGCACTAACTGGTACATGGTTCCAGAAAATCCGCATAGATATTGCAATTGCGTGTCGAATCATTGCGTACTTTTTGTACCACAGACCACCACATCAACATAAATTGATGGAAGATTTTCGGATCAACAATAATACCGCTGTTGATTGGATATCGTTCTGTCAGGAGGTTTGTATCATATTATTTCGTCTTCACAAACTAAAGAAAGGTTGACTTTAACTCAATGGTGATATATATAGGTTTGTCAATTCTGGGTGAATCGCACTTCAAAAAAAATTGGCGGTGAAGGTCACACCGTCCAGATTGATGAAGCACTTCTGGGTAGAAGAAAATATCATAAAGGCCGTGTAATTCGTGGAACGTGGGTGTTTGGAGGAATCGATCCCGTAACCAAAATGTGTTTCATCCAGCCTGTACCCAATAGATCTGCAAATGTTCTTCAAGAAGTCATAATGCGAAATATTGCTCCTCGTACGACTGTTATTTCGGATTGCTGGCGGGGCTACAGGAATCTGTCTAAAGAGACGTGGATGCACCTCACAGTCAATCATAGTTACAATTTTGTTGACCCTGAGACTGCCGCGCATACCCAAAACATCGAGCGGCTTTGGCGAGATCTTCGTGATAATATTCCTCGATATGGACGAAAAAAAACTCACTACCGACAGTACATTGGGGAATTTCTATTCAAAAGGCGGTACTCATATTCAAATAGAATTGAGGCATTTTTTAATGAATTATCATTAATGTTTCCAATTGAAATTGATGATTTTATTAATGATTAAAGTCAAATAAATTTTCGGTTTTTCAAAGTTAAAAAACTATGTTAATTTTTGATTTCCGCACTCAACATGTGTACATATTCTTGTTCAGTATACTGAACACTACAACATATAAAAATTTCAAGGAAATCGGAGGTGAGGGGGTTCAGCTGTATAATTACCCAAACAATCATTGAAGAATCAATATTTGAATATTAAGTAATTCAACTAACGATTTTGGAGAATCTGGATTGATTGGTTGAAAATATGTTTGTTATAAACTAATTGTAGATTCTTAGTCTAGCTTAAAGTTTATTAGGCAAAAAAAACTTAAAACTTAGCGGCTAAACTATTTTAGCGAACTGGCTCTTATTGGCTTACATGGAGCATCTGGTAGATTTCGGTATTTTAATTTTTCTACAAACTAATGGTACGTATCTTGTATTATTAAGTCATGAAATCGAACTTTTCGGCGAAAAGCCGGATTATTCACATAAATAAACAGGATAAGCGATTGTAATATAAATGTGAAGCAATCCCTGAAAAGGACAAAACAAACAAGAAACAAAGTAAAAAAATTAATTATACTGAATATTTTCTCAGTCAAAAAGCTTTAAATGCTCAACTGCTAAAACGCTGCCCAATTCCGATCAATTACTTTATTACTTAATTCAACATCTCTGATCCTGAATAATTGAGCTATTGCCCCGAAAACTCTTCTACGCGAGACCAAAAAGGCGCATCATCCAATACCGATGGAGTTTTCAACTTGAGAAAATACAATACAGCGAATTTGCATGAAATGAAATATTAATTTTACTGATAGGTACTGGGAAAATCTTTTGTTTTCGAAGTCTTTTATTTTGCAAACGGTGTTTGTAGATTTATTTTTACTCTTTCGGGAAATTCAAAGGTTAGAATGAACCCATTATCTTACTCAAGGATAACGGAAATCGCATAAATTAAAGTTGAACAACAAAAGCTACAGCTACGGCAAAGTCGATGGTCGGCCGGTAAGATCTCTACAAATGCAAAAACTGAACAGGAAAAGTTATATTTTCGGTAATGAATGCATTGTTTTCATTTATCGTACAAGTTATAAATTTGAAGCAAACGTGCTTGGGAAAATATGATATGATATGAAATGATCCAAGTGCTACTGTGGTGCTGAGATTATGTTTGAGTTTTGAGGTATTTGGAAATAAATGTGGCTAGCTACAGAAATTATTCTGAAGTTTGAACTGTGAACTGTGAACTGACTACTGTAATTCGAGAGTCTGAAGAGTATATTCATTTTATTAGACGGAAAGAAGTATTTGTGAAAGATAGCTTACTTTGTTCTATGTAGGCTAAGGAAAATGTGAAGGGCTGATGTCATTAATTTGGTGAAAACTTTTGTTATACTTGTCAGTTATGATTGAAAGGCTTGACTGCAAATGGATCTCTTGCTGAATTTGGAAGTTACATATATGTTTAAATGATCAACGTAAATTTTTTTTATTTATTATTTTTCCTAGCTCAAAACCAATCAGAAAAATTGAAAAAACCTGAATTTCAATAATAAATTCACATACTCAAACCTTAGCATACAAATAAAAATAAAAGTTTTAAATATATTAGAAAATATTATTTAAATATTTAATATCAATGTTTTTATTTAATAAATTATATAAAAAACTTTTTAGCGGCAAAATTTTGCGAAGCAGGGAATAAAAGCAAAGACAGTTGAACGCCATGTATCGAATATTTCTGGAAGTATGCAAGGGCTGATAGAACAGGTAAAATTTTACTTTAATGGGTGATTATTAGAAAGAGTTTTCCATCAGGACAGCGTTAATTTTTCTGCTATGCGATAAAATTTCTATCTTTTTTTTACGTAACGTTAGGAGAAAATAGAGATACATTATCAAAATTTGCGTTCTGTTACATCAACTTTACGCGCATTACGTCGAATTTCCGGCCGTCAAAATAGCCCAAATATATGAACAATTGAACGTTTAATGCAAAAATTTGAATCAACATTTACTTTTCATAATGTTGTCAGGCCAATGAGACAAAGAAGGAAGTGAAGTGAAGAGAATATCGCGGCCGTACGTGAAAGGGTGAGACGAAACCAAAATTTGTTAATGCCGCACCGCTCCTAGGAATTAGGCTTTGCTCAAACCAGCTTGTGGTGTACTCGTATTTTACGTAAGGTTTTGGGTTAACGTGCTTGCAAGATTGCACTGATACAAGAACTAAAGCCACAAGATCACCAAAACTGAAGTGACTTCAGTGAATGGGCAATAAACATGCTCGATGCCGATCCTGATTTTTACCGTAAAATCATACTGAGTGACGAAGCACACTTTTGGCTTAACGGATTCGTCAATAAGCAAAGTTAACGAAATTGGTCAAGTGAAAATCTCAAAGTCATTCACGAAATGCTATTACATCCGGAAAAATTGACTGTTTGGTGCTGTGGGTGGTGTCATTGTTCCGTGTTATTTTTTAATGGTCTTGGCAACCCAGTCCCGGTCGATGGTGAGCGCTGGCGTGACATGTAAACAGTTTATTTTTCACGAAAGTTTGCAGAAAACCATCTGTTTGGCATGTAGTTTCAACAAAATGGCACCACTGTTGCACAGATGGCCAAACAATCGACTTGTTGAAGCTGAAATTTGAGAATCGAATCATTCAACTAGCCGCCTCGCTGGTGTAACTTGACCCCGTAACATATTTATCTTTGGGGCTACGTCAAGTCATTGGTCTATGCCAACTAGTCGCATATTTTAGAGATACTGAGATCCAATATTGAACGTGGAATCGCTGGAATATTGTCCATACTGTGCTGAAAAATCATGAAGAATTTGGTTCAGGGGATCTAAAGTTGCAAGCGCTTCCGGGGTGATCTTTTAAACGATGTTGTATTTTCTACGTTATGTCACTGATTGTACTTTAACCTACGATAAAAATTTCGTTCATACCTGAATTGTTTTATTGAAGAAGGTAAATGGACCGATCTTAATTTATCTAGTAATTCATGGCCCAAATGAGCCCAAATTCTATTTTGGCAGTGGTGGGTCATAAGTTCTAAATGTAATCATAAAATACTGCATTATGTATTTCAAGACTGCTAATTCCGCTTGATCATTAATCTTTTCATTTGCCCGTTTTGACTTAGACATTGCAATTTTCACTGAAACTAAAGCTCCCGCCAGTACCCCATTTCTTCGAAAATGCAGTTTCATGATAAAACAAATGAGAACATTTGCTTGAAAGTTCGAAACGATTACCAGAAATGTGTATATGTATCATCTGATCAAATATAAAACTAAAGAAATCTAAGGCGTCACAAAGGAGTAACGTTACAAAGAACATGGGAACCACCATTACCACCAACATGAACGGGAATGCATATAAAAGTCTCTCTAGAGAAGACGCAGAGCTAAACAAAAATATATTATGCGGACCTAAAAGTCTAAATCGTGTAATAAAAAGACTTATAAGGCGCAATACCTCAGGCGATAATAGAATCATAAATGTTGCACTGAAGAAATCAGTCAGGAAAAGAATGTATACATTATATCCATTTTTAATACGAGACAGATATTGTTTAGTAACAAAGAAGCCAAGTAAACCAACCGCGACGATCAAAGATTTTCATCTAATTAGCTTGCTTCCTATGTTATATAAAAATTTTTATAAAATATTTTCGATAATTGCGAACCTAAACATTTTGCCAAATCCAGGAAAGTAATATCCAGGAAAGTATATAATAAATTTGCAAAACTATCCCACTCTTTCCCAACTGCATAAAGTTACACAACATATCGTAAAACCGGTCAGCGGAAAAAAAACTAGTGGGTGTCTTGACTCTGGATAAAGATAAGGACGCTGTTTGTAATTGCATCATTTCATTCTAAATATTGACTCATATCTTAAGAACCGCAAATTTAAATAAAAAATTAGGAATATTCTCTTTTATTTCTGCAAGTTTTTGACCGATTTAAATCTCGAGCCCACGTCACTCAATTAGACGCCGCTAACTTCTGAGCGTCTCGGTCAACGCCATTCCTCCAGCGCAAGTAAGATATTCCCAGCTGTTGCCTGCCACAAAGTCGTCTGCGAAGGAGTTTTTGAAGAGGCTCCTCTTCTCCCATACGAGCTAGATGCTCAGTCTACTGGATTCCACTGAACTTTATCTGTGTGATTAAGTTTGATTCTAGGTATATAGTCTACAACTTTTCTTTGTAGCATTTATGGAGGCTCTTGTCCCAGTAAAACCAAGATTTACAAGTAGCGTAGTCATTTTGAAGCAAAAAGAGACTCGTTTGAAGAAGAAACATGGTCTGGACGCCTATCAAAGCTCCGACTTCAGAAGCTGTACAAGAAGTCGAAAAAGTGATGTTGGAAGATACTAGACTATAGGGAAAACAGGTCCCACAAATGATTGGAGTATCAGACACAAAAACATTTCATTACTAAGGTCAGCGCAAAGTTGGTGCCGAGCATGTTCACGCCGCCTCCAAACCAACAGCACGTGAACTGCTGTCTCACGTTTTTAGATCTTTGTAGAGAAGACGAGCATGGAATATTGAGTCGAATTGTTACTGAAGATGAGACTTAGATTCATTAATAAGAGCCTGAGTCCAAAAAAGCTTATGCATTGGCGTAAAAAAGGTACAGCACCACCCAAGATGTTCGAGGTGTTACAGCTTGCTGGAAAAGTCGTGACAACAGTTTTTTAGGATTCAAAAAAGATTCTGTTGATTGATTTCCAAAACAAAGGCATCTCAACAATTAGAGAGCACTAGGCTTCAAACCAGAGCCGCTCAAAAGAAGCCATCATAGAAAGAAGAAGGGGAAAATTATCCAAAGGTTTTCTTCTCTGTAGGACAACGCGCTTAGGAAGAAGAAATGAAACGAAGAAGAAGTGAAAAATACCATTTTAGCTTACATTTCCAATAAAGACAAAACATTTTTTAGAAAGCACAAGCTAATTGAAAGGCCCAAAATATGTATTAGAGCAGCAGGCGAAAATATTCAAAAGGAAAAATAGATTTTCATTTTTTATTGGCACTCTTTAGTCCCCTTCCTTCCATTCTGTGAACTAGATGCCCCACCTTCGTTGCGTATAAGACTATCCTGTATCGTAGGATAAAAGAGATTACCTTATGGGAAGTACTCAACAATAGTATACCTTTATAGCTGTTGCACGTTGTAACATCTCCTCTTTTATGTTTGGGACATATCGTGCCTATTTTGCCAGTTTTCTTGTATCCCTTCACGCTTTTATACATGCACCACATTTTCACGCATTATTTGGTACATTGTGGGCCGTGGGTTTCCAAGGCATTGTTGAATTCCAACCAAAATCTAAGCTTGGCGGTGGCAGCAATTCTTCAGAGTACTAAACTATGAGATTTTTAGCAAAATCGAATCCCATCCTAAAATTACTTTGGCAGCGAAAGTTTTGCACTACAATGCGGAAAATTAATATCAATAGTGTATATTTTGATTTGAGCTCTTGTTAAATATTTGAAAAGTTTCTTCCTGTCTAATTCCTTTTTCTTGTCACTTAAGCTAAATATTTAATTGGCATGAATTTTATGTATCTAACATTTTGGGCTGTAATATTACTTTAGTTGTTAGTGCTTTATGGAAAACATAAAATTAACTTATTATTCAGTTCACATATATTATTCAGTTTACATATAAACCATATTACCCCCTTGAAATCATTCCCCGCATATCCTATAAAAAAACAATAATTTATCACAGTCACTACTCTACACTTTTCCTCTGCATCATCTAGAGCAAAAACAAATAAAAAAAAGTTTCGGTAACAGTAAATGGTCCACCCGATGTATATATGTGTGTGCCGAACAAAACAGTCCGAAAACTTTTCCCGAGTCCTCTTTCGATATTGAATTTGTATTTTATGGTTTTAATTGCTATCCAGACAACAATATGTTGCCAGAGCAAACGAACTGTGAAACAATTTTCCTGTTGTGGAAAGAATTAGTTCATACTGTAAAACGATATCACGAATCAGCATCAGCCTTTTTCAAGATGAAAATCAAACAGTCCGTTACAAACTGTATAGGTTTATCGAAATTCTCGTATATTCGATGAAACGCGTGTGAGTTTATAAAGGGATTTCATATTATCGAAAGCAAACAAATATACGGATTTCATCCAGGGTTTTAAATTTAAAATAAAAAAAAACTTTTTTTTTTTGTTGTGGCTCTATTAGAGAAGCATGAAGTAGGGCATTGCTTTTGGCAGCTTATGAAAAATAGCTTCCGTTGGTAGAATTGTTTCAAAGGATGACTTGGAAAATAATATATTTTTTCTTCATTTATTGATAGATAACGTAATTGTTGTGTAGACAAACGTGTTTTGAATTTTATTTTTGGTGGTGTTTATATTTTTACTGCGGATATTTGAAAAAAATACTCAATTGTCAATGTTTGTTTACCAAATGCGTATATGTTTAGATCAGTTGGCAATCAGATAATTATTTTTACTAAAAGAATTCAATATTCGGAAAAAAAACATACCTTTTAATTGAAGTCAGGTAAACTAAGTATAATTTCATGTAATTCACTGCAGATATTTTATGACTTGGAAACGAACATGCATCAAACATTGATTTTCCAAATTAAAATACATAACTTGCTGCTTTCTATCTCTATTATCTTCAATTTTGTGAACTTTTTCTATTTGTAAAGAATAAATAAAAACATGAAACTAGAACTATAAAAACGATAAAATTAGGGAAAAGAAACTCATAAAAATTAAAATTAAAACTTTACTGGTGAAATCGAAAAGCACTGATGTCTCACACATACAAATTAAATTGCTTACTTGACTGCATTCAGACCCTGAATAGACTGGGCAACAACAGAAGAGTCAGAATTTTAGCCAAGCACGAGGCAAGACTTTCCCTTTCGGGATCGGTAGACATCATTACTCCTATCCAAACGATTAAGTACTCAATCGACTACAAAATGATGCAAGGTGTGACGTGCAGATGGGGTGCAACTCAGGCCTGCAGGGTAACCAAAATCATATGGGGGTCATACAATCTTCCATCGACTAAATACCTCCTCGAGTTACCGTGGACTGGCTGCAAACGGCTGGTCGGCATCATTACTGATCACTGTCTCAGAGCAGCACATGCCATGCAAATGGAACTCCTAACCAGCAACACCTGTAGGAAGTGTCAAGAGCCGGGAGTCTCAGAAATAATCCAACATCTCCAGTGTCTCTGCCGGACACTGGAGAAAGCCAGGCAGCACCGCTTTGATGAGCCCTGGCTGGTGGATCTCTCCCAGGAGGCTGAATAGAGGCTGAAGAACATGCTTCAGTTTGCAAAAAATTACAGGGCCTTCATTGGCCACTTGGTCTTGGACTAATAGGTCTACATGAATAAAATAATAATATTAACCCTTGATGTTAAAAAAAAAACAATTTTTATTCGAAATCATTATTTTCAAATAGGATCAAACTTGAACGCTCAGCAGCGCTCTTAAGACTATTTTCTTATAGTTACCTGACATTGTTGAAAGTGCATAAAATGCATTTTCACAATTTTCAGATTGCTGAATATGAACAAAATGTATTTTTGCGGATCTGAAAAAATCTTAAGCTTAAGACTAAAGATTTTCCAGTCTAGGCGAGAATTTGGTTCCACTTCGGTTACATTGCTGGCCAAAGTGTGAGAATTTGTTTTTGTGGAATGTGAGGTTTCCGATAACGTAGCTCGTGTGACCTTGTGTCAGCCGGTAAAACCGAACTTAGCGTACACCTATTGTATTATATACGAAAAATATCTAATATATATCTGCACTCTGATAAAATATAAAACAGAATACGTGAGAAAAGATTGGTTCATGAGGAACTCACTTCAACTAGAGATTTTTACAAGTAAAAGTTTATGGGCTATTTGTAGTGATCAGTTGAAAGAAGTGTATGCTGCTTCTTATATAAAATAATTTGTCAACCAAATTCATTCTTTTGAGAAAACAAAGAAATAGAACAAGCATTTTACTGGCTTACTTCGAATGAATACTGTGTCCATGTCACTCTGCTCGAGTCCATTCAAGTTTGAACTTCACTGAATTTATTGTGGCTAATTTTGCGTCATCTCTCGGACCTGCGGATCATTTTGCGGGCGTGAGAATCATAAAAACGAAATACGCTTACACTACCAAAACATTTAGTTTTTTTCAGTTTTTATTGATGACAGAAATATTTCATTTTAGAGTATATATAAAAATATTTATACGCAAACATTTGGTTTTTTCATAATTAATCCTGCAAAAAGCCTGTAATTTTGATTTAAGTGTATTAGATTTTTCGGTAAACTATTTTTTGCTTCCAGATCTAGGGAATGTAAGTTTTTACGATCGGTGATGATGGTTCATGCTGTCAAAAGTGTTTGCAAAGCAATCTTCGCATCAAATACTAGACTACCTGAACATCCTTATTAGGAGGATCTTGCTATACAGTACATTTCCTACACATTTTTTTATTTTTTTTATTTTTCTGCATTTGTTTCTAACTTACCTTCATTCGTTGGTTTTTTTGACATATGTCAGCTACAATTCAGCACGTCAAATGTCTGTTCAGCAAAAAGCAGCGGCACTCAAGCTTAGTAGAAGAAGCTAGCGGTTTAAAATACCGATAAGTTCGAATCTATATAAATTGAAAATTACAGTTAATGAAAAAAGTTCCTTTGATTATCCGCTGTTGTCGCTATGATTTGCAAATTCGCTATAATTCTTTTTCAATTTTTTCGTTGTTAAGTCGCTTTATATCTTTTAAATTTTGAATTCATCGTCATAAAGTAGTTATATTTATTAGTAAGTCGCAATTAAGAAGTGAAATAAAAGTTTGTCTGATAATTTGGCGACTTCTATTGTAAAAATAAAGAAGTTGTATAAAATCGTATGTGATTATTTTGCGTTCGAAAAAATTGTGAAGATTGTGCTCAATGCTCATATGAGCATTTTACGCAACTTTCAACAGAAATCCAAATATTTACCTAATTCATCTTCTCCAGCTTTTCCATCACACTATTGTGATGAGAAACAGTGCACATTTTCGAAACGACTGTGTTTAATTTAAATGTTTGATCATCTTACTTTCCATACAATTGTTCTCCTTAACCTTTATTTTTTATGAAGCAGTAGGCGATAAATAATCAAAACTCGTTTCTGACGAAGCTCGACATTTGCTAACCATTTCTTTGTTTCTTGTGAATTCCTTTTCAATCCACCTTTATCACAAGCCTTTCCAAGAAAAATTTTGATCTTTTTAACTTTGCCTCTCACTTTAACATATCTTCTGTCATTTCACTAAAATCGCAGCAGAATCTTTTTTTTTCGGAAATCAACAACTTCAGGTTTGTGTCGATAAAATACATCCGCAATTTTTTAGTTTATTTTTCAAAGTTTATAGCAGCCTTCTGAATCACCACTTTTAAAAATCGGTTTTCTTTTTTCACATCGATTCAAAACAGATTTTATGTTTCTATTTACAAAAAAAAATTATGCCTCAAGGGCTATCGATATTGCTCAGGGACAAAACCAGAATAATAATAATAATAATAATAAGTTCCGTTTACTACATGAATTTCGTTTTGATTTAATTACTGAATCGGTAGTTATGGGGGAAAAAGCGTTATTTTGCTGGGAAAATTTTGATTTGCCAAGATTTTGGTGACAAAAACTTATATTTCTCTTCTAATTTTTAAACCAAATGTAGCTTAAGTAAGGTTCAGATACTGTGTAAATTTCATTAAAAATTGTTGGCTCAATCGGAAGCTGTAGGCCAAAAATCAGTTGTACTGCCACTGGCTTGACAGCATTCCCAAATCTGTCAGACCTGGTCCTAGTTAATACCAACACGTCCTGCAAATTTCATATTGATCGGAATACCCTGTCATCAGTTCTCGTGTACAGAAAATTCGAATGCAAAGAATAGAAGTAATTTGGTGATGGGTTGCCATTTTTTTGCAACTCGGAATTTTTAAAATTGTAAATTGACAAGGTGTACAAAAATTAAAATCTATCAATCATTCGATTTTTTTTTTTAATCACGTGCCTGCCGTAGCTACAGGGTTACCCTCACAGTCTCGAAAGTCTATGCGTATTTAGCTCTAGTCAACGTCAATAAGCTTTCAAATTTCACGATTATCCAATGTTTCTGTCCAAAGTTATGGCAAATCGAAATTTGAAAAAAAATATCCATTCCTACTTTTGGCACTCAGCACCCACATGCGGTGCATAATTTCCATTTTTTTTTTATCATGGAATAGCATGAAACGTAATTATTTTTTGTTTCCTATACTGAGTCTTAGGAAAAATGTACTCTGCATAAAAATTTAGGGGTACCTGAAAATTCACAAAAATGCCCGCCGCCAAAAAGTTAAAGCTATCGTAATTCTGAATAGTTATTGATATATACCTTATATACCTTACATACATCTATGTCCTCTAAAAATTTCAACTCAATCGGGCCGGCCACTCCAGAAATTAACTCCCTTAATCTTTTTACTGACAGAAATATGAATTTTAGGCGAAACGAATCTAATACTAATTTCCTTCGAAAATCAGTAAAACCACTGGAATTGCCATACTTACTTGAAATTATAGAATCAGCTCAACCTGCATCTGTATTTGCTTGCATTTCCATTAATCCAAAATGACAATGAATGGCAACATTGTTCCATTATTTGAAGTCGTGCTATGCAATTTATTTCAATCACTGGGTGCACAAATATTTGCAGCTCACAGTCATCAGGAGAGGAAAGAAATTCCATTTACTTCACCACACCTTTAATTTCGAGTTCAATTTAAATTCATTTCTCTCACACGATGAGCACAAAATTAATGCTACACTACATTATACTTTACGCTCAATAACATCAAGTTTCGTTGACACTTATTAGAGAATTGAAACGAAGACTTCTCGGTTTAATTACGGGAAAGAGAATTTTCCATATCACACAGGACTACGACTAAAAGATTGCGAAACGCCATTATTTAAGAGTACAATACGTACGATATGCTTCTGAGATATATGTGGCATCTATATGTTTTGCATAGACTTGACACGCTTGTGTCAGGACTAATATCGCCGATGTGCTCTCGAATTTCGAAATTGTTTCTTACAAATAGTCAAGTTAATGAGGAAAATGCGTGACGTAACTGCACATTGTTCCACCCGGTATACTTTTAGAGTTCAATTTGACATTGATGTAAAAGTACTAACTCTAACGTGGTTGAGTTTAACCCTTGCCAGCTGCAACTTTTATTTTTGGATGCCTCAGTCAACTGGATTCCCCCATTTTTAGGTTATTCCAAATATCAACTCTTTTCTTTATAGCTACGTAAGAAAATAGGCAGGCACGTTCCACATCTGCCTCTTCCAAGCAAACTAAGGAGAAGGCTCACTACACCACCTACGGCCCCACTATGATACAACTACATTCGTAGAACAGTTTGAATTTTCTTCTGTCGTTTATTTTTCCTTGTTTTAAAAGGCTGTGGCTGTGCCAATCGATTTTTCGCTCAATCATTTTGAAGAGATCCAGTTCTCTCAGAACCAGATAGTCTCAATAAATTTTAAATACTAATATTTCCTCAATGGAAAAGTTCAATGGTTATTTCATCTCCCACATTTTGGGTCTCACTGATCTAAATGTTATCCTATGATTTTTAAATGTTAATCAAGAGTATCAATAGTTTGTTTCATGCAATTTTTTCATGGTTCATGACAATCTTTTTTTCAACCTTATTTACAGCACAATGTTTCTCTTCTTTTGTTAAAAAAAATTAATATTTTTTTGTGTATTTCATCGAAACAAAGAGGACTTATCTCTTTTACACTTTCTAAGCTTAAATTTTAACTATTTTGCAAAGTTTAAAATTTAAGTCGATGTCGATAAATCAAACCGACTTCAAAGTCTATGGGTTTCTGTGTTATATTTTCCACTAAAGTTCGAGTCGTTACCTCTTTAATATCAAGACAATTGCAAGCTCAATTAAAAAATAAAACCTCAACTTAATTTTTATTTAATTTCAATAAAAAATGCCATATTCGGAAAAAAATCCTCATCCCGCCATAACATTATCAGTCAAGGGTTAAGTTGTTTTCGTCATTGTATTCGCATTACACTTTTAGTTTGAAAGGTAAGCCTCAAGGTATTGTTCACATTGCAAGTTTTAAACTTCTTCGCCCAAAGAAAACCTCTTAAGCAAGATTGCCAGTTTTTCGCGCAAGATTACTTTGCACAAAGTTGAAAGGAATATAATCAAAGGATAAATTTAATTAAGAAACTGATGCGTTTGTAGGGATACATAGCTATGAATAAGCATAGCGGAGAATGGGAAGCAATTAAGACGCGCTCGGATATATGGTTTCAATGAATTTCAAACGGTTAGAATTTCACGTTTGACTTGGAGAAAATTTTCTGTTCATATGAGAACGTTAATGAATATTACATGCAGCGATAATGAAGAAATATGGTTCCATATTGCCCTTCTTCATCTCGTTTGAAAAAAAGTCGCAAGGCAAGGGTAGGAGAGTTGTAAAGTCGTGGTCGTTTTATTCAGATGTCAATTCGCTTTGAGCATTTAATTAGTAACATGAACACAATGCATCTCTTATGTTGGGATCTGATTCAGAACTGGCGGAAAGTCTTGAGCTACATACTTTTTTCGTGCAATCTTAACCTACATGTTGACTTTGTGGTAAAAGGATCTTTTAATTAGTTTCCATTGTAATTCTATAAGCTCGTTTTACGGACTAAAAAATACTAAACTTAATTGTTTCATTTGCTGTTATTGCACTATTTATCTTCCTCTAAAAATGGCTTCAGATTTTTTTGTTAGCAACTATGAGTTCCCAAACCTTGCAGCACCAAAAATGCCAGATTAGACCCCCTTTGAATTTTTCCAACTGATCATGAATTTCTGTGGTTGCTTCTGAAAAACACAAAGAATTAATATAATATCATTGTCTCTCCATCTAAAATACGTTAAAAATGTTAAATAATATGAAATTTCTCGATTGAATAATATACAATTTACGACGATACGTAAATTTAAGCTCTTCCGGTATTTACACTTCTTGTTATAGTAAAATTTAATTTCATTTAACAGCAAAAAAACACTGGCCACTCGTTATTCACAAAAAGTTGCGTAAGGTTAGTTAACCTTGAAATGAATTTTTAATAACGTATAGGAACCAGTATTTAGAATGTGTGCACCGTTTCGATATGATTTTACCTGAAAACTTTGATTTTTATAATCCAATGTAGTTTTTGAATAAAATTTCGTGATAGAATACGGTAACTTACTTAGAATAGCAAAATAAAGTGTATCACCACTTTTGAGACCTCGTGATGTAAACGAGATTCATTCAATTACAACGGCTGATAATTCTGTCGTAATACTTTTATTTGCATGGTCCATGTGTCTAACAATGAGAAATCAAGCATTTTCTGGGTTTTCTAATAAGCTCATAAAAATCAAGCACTAACAATTAAAACTGTAGCGCATCAAAAAACTTCTCTTTGAATGACTAAACATTGTGGAAAGACGTAATACACTTTTTTGTACTATCATATCAACCATTTCTTACACAAAACAAATAGATGAGAAACACTATTTTAAGGCTACATATATACGTTGAATAACCTATCTTTTGAATTTCGTTTTCATCCAAGGATTTCGTCGAAAGTTTCTGCGATATGAGGATGGTCAGGTTTGCTATTCGAAGAATTTCCAAAACTCGGAAAATCTAAATATTGGTTGTTTATTTTTATCGTTAATGCTTTGTATGTGAATATATAATGAACACATCTGTGGGTGCAATATTTACAGAAATGTATGGTGCTAGCAACCCAGGTTTAGCACCACAGCCAAAAATATACAAAATCTGCTTCACGTTAAGTTGAACCCATCCTGTGAATTTCGTTTCGATTGGATGACTGCGCTGGAAGTTAAAGGAGTGAAAATAACTTTAGGGTAAGCACCCGCGAATATTTTTCAAATTTGCGAGACGTAAATATTTGTTATTTATTGCCATTCGAGCATCGGCTAGTAAAGAAATGCCAAAAAACTACAAAAATTACCATAGCTGACAGCTCTATCCCAATTTTTCGACCAAATCTTTGCCGTTAAAATTTGGTTTTTTAATCGGAAGTTATGGATCAAAAAGCAGTTTTTTTCTCTCTGTGATTTTTCAAGATCAGACCTGGTCCTAGTCAATACCAACTTGCTCTATAAATTTAATATTGATCGAATTATGCAGTTGTCAGTTCACGTGAACAGAAATTTGGTATGCTGAAAATAGACGTAATTTAATGATGGGTTGCCGTTCTTGTGCAACGCGGAATTTCAAAAATTTCAATTTGAAATGAGTGGCAACGATTAAAATTTATCAATAAATTGAATTTTTTTCAAAAAGCAATAACTTTGCTGGAAGGTCGTAGGTTTGAAGGATTTTTTCATGTACCTGCCATAGCTGCAGGGTTGCCTGCAGAGTTTAAAAAGTCCATGTGTGTATAGTTTTGCACAATACCAATACACTCTGCAAATTTCAAGACAGTCCAATGTTTCTGTCAAAATTTATGACAAATCGAAACTTAAAAATAAAATTGTTCCCCACTTTTAATTTCGAATTTTTTTTATCATGAACAAGCATAAAACGTACATATCTTCCAGATTCAGTAAAAATATTAGATTGCGGAATAAAGGTATCACTTTAAATAACGAATCGAATGGCTTGTTTCACTCAAAATCCATTAAGTCCTAATCATGCTTAAGTTAATTTATAGTTGTGGACATATAATTAGAAACACTTGTATAAATATTCCTTCTACTCATAGCAAGTCACGAAAACCACCATCAAACTTGGGTGAAGCCGTTTCCGCGGTTAATAATGATTTAAGTGCAGCGAGGGTCAAATTCCTTAATTCTTGGTCACCTTAAAAATCCTTTGCCATCAACTTTTGCCATATCAGGACCAATGCGATTTTTTTTTCGTAGTTCCATACGATGAATTACCATTAATTTTTCAAGGTTTTGTGCGATCTATTCTTTTCTCGCGATTAGCTGCCATTGCCAGGGGCTTCTTTCTTACTATCCAGCCAATCCAGATTCCACAAGACGTATTCTGACGGTTCTCAGCGAAATATCGCTGCTTACTCCGAAAAATCGGGTGTTAGTTTCGACATCTGATATTTTTGTTGTTCGAAGTAGCATCGGCTAGTTCTTTACTCTCTTTACTCCCAGTGAATCAGGTAAAAAATTAACCTAAAAGGAATGAGTTCTATCGAAGGATTCATTGACAAATTGGGGTTTTTTCAGTAAGCTACAAGTGTTTGTAATGATAATAACCATTTACAATCAGCATTTTTTTTATAAATAGTTAGGTAATTTTAATGTTAAAAATTCTAATAGGCATAAGCATTTGTATAGTGATCAATCCAATGATTTCTAAGAGATCATTATTGACATTATTGGCTGATCGCTGTTGCCTTTGAGAGGGCATTGCTCATTTCGGTTCTTGTGTATTAAGTGGAGACCAGTACTTGGAGAAGAAATTAAATTTTTTACCAGTCAGTTCTTGCGAACGTGAAAAAATGTCTGATCATTCAAGAACATAGTGAGAGACAATAGAATTAGCTTCACTGGTGCTAATATTAAAGTTTTACTTAATTCTGTTAGCTGTATATTTAAGAGATATTTCTATGATTGATTCTTATAAGTAATTGAAATTCTTTTTAATTTTTAAAATATTTTGTAAACAGTATGATTTTTGAATAATGGTTTTTTACAAAATTAATCGTGTATCATAAGAAATTGGTAAACATCAAATATCATTGCATTGCATTCCGATTCATGAAAAAAATTGTTGTATTTAGCAGTGATTACATTTTTTTTTCAACAGCTTTTGATTGTAAAAGGTAATGATAGAATTTAAAATTTCTGAAAGACACTTTTTGTACACTTGAACACGCACTTTCTTGCGCATGGGGGGACAAGCCAGCATTTCATTTTCTCACCCAAATAAATCTAGTCTACTCATTGTTAACTTCCTAAGGCAGAAAACCTTCTCTTACACAAACATACAGCTTAACTCATATTATTAGAAGCTTAATTACGAACTCAAGCACTTTTCGCTGAATTTATCCGTCTGAAAAGTACGTGAAAGTGCAGCTACAGTAAATGTTTCAATGGTTCTATATCTATATATCTTTACATTATTCAGCTTTTCGCTATAATTTTTATCAAAAAAGTCATCAAGGATATCAATTTCACAGCTTTCGTTGCACGAAATAACCCTTCCACGCACAAACTTACACACTTTGTACCTGTCTTTCTATCGTAAGCAACAAGAATCAGGAAATTATAAAATTTGGCCTCCATATTTTCACACACGATTACGCTTTAGCTGTTTATTAAAGTACAATCTAGCACCATGTTTGTCCATGCTCTGGTGGGATGAGCTGGCTATAAAGTTTGTAAATAAATTGTTTGTTCAGCATGTTCGCGGGCCCAAATTACATTGTGAAACAATTCTCACTCGCACTCGCTAACATACCCGCAAATGTGGCAGCTTTCCTTTAAAAGAACTCCAATTTAACTTTGTATCTCTTGTAGATACAATATAATACATGGAATGGCATAAAGGGGCTCGTTGAGCAGTACAAAACTTGTTTTGGTAAAACTACATAAGCTTAAGGAGACCAAATGATTTCTTGTTTTTGAATATGTTTTGAAATTATTTCGAGAAAATCAAATGGTGCCGGAAAATTCATTGGTGGCGAAAAATAAAATTTTAAATTGATAATTGTATTTGCAACCCAAAACGACCGAACTTGTAATTTGATTGTTGATGAAATCAAAGTCTCTGTACTTTTGTCAAATAAAACATTTTGATTCAATAACTATGTTTAACCAGTAATTAGGAACAATCAGAAAAATTAGCGAATCTACAAACAAATACGTTACATCACCAGACCGAAAACAAGGCTGCCCTTAAGTCGTACACCGAGTTCATATATGCTCCATACTGCCGCTCCGCCAAGATTTACACGGGGCTTACAGACTGCCGATAAGGGGCTTTGTATCCCAGGTAAAGTATACGTAAGATAAATCCAAAAGTCATATGCCACGATAATTAAAATGGAATTATGATGTTTTAAGACTATTTTAATAACTCTTAAGAGTAAATGATGCTAATAAATCACGATTTGTGCGGGAACGGTGAAAATAGAAATTAAGAAATTTTCAGGTGGTGTAAGCAGTGAACGAGATATAATCGTGGGCAGATAGGGAAATTTATTTAGCGGTACGATGAACAGATTAGGAAGAATTAAGAGATGTATAAATGTTCATTCCCATGAGGATGTAACACTTTCCTGGTAAATTAGCATGCTATTTGCGCAAAAGTTTTGAAGACAATTATTATGACTTAGAACTTGGTAAGTTTAAAATACACATAAAACAATGAAGTAAGGTCAGCATGAAGTGGAAGGAGTTTCTAGATAAATTCACCTTGGAATAGACTGGCTTTTGTTATTTAAGTTACATGTTGTTTTCACGTGGCTTTAGATAATGTGCAAACTAAATAGTATTAAGTTTAATTCAATAGTTACTTTCATATTTATAGGTGTGTTGATAAATTAAAACTTGTTCCTATTATTCAGCTTCTTCCGAATGACAAAGTGTGATTAGGTTAGGTTTATTTCTACCAACGTTTTTCAAAACTTCTCAATTATCTGCAACATTCTTTTCCTTTCAAGAATTATTCTCACAAGGTTTCATGGAAATCAATTCGACTCAAATCCGTTTAGAAAGCTACACTGTGGAAGATATACATTATTAATGCCCCATCGATCTCGGCCACACCACTCATTCAAAGACTTAGCTGATCAGAGCTGCCAGCCATTACTTGGCGTAATCACAGTTCCATCCTTGCTTGCAAATTGCTGGGCAATGGCGTTAGGACCCAGCAAATCCCTTAGCTGATTAATTGCCAACATACACGAACTCGATAGCTTTGTGGATCGAGAAACATAAATTCCTATTTGCATTCGGAAAAACCTTTCACCTAGGGCAATTTCATGTGACCGCCTTTCTACTTGTACATGATAAATAGCCGCTTAAAGAAAATTTCCTGTGTGTGTTTTTCTGAGGTTCGTACATGAGTGCCGTAATGACTCAGAATTGCAAATGATTAAAAAGTGAGTGAGGACTAATTGCAGAGGAAATAACTTATCAGAAGTGAATAAATTAAGTATGGTCTAGTACGAAGAATGCCCGGTTTCATCGCCGTGCCTGAGTATAGGCATGTGGTAGATAATTTGCCGATGAATGGTAAAAAATTTATGATTTAATGGTAGTAAGAAACGAAGGCATTCGTACAAATTAGTGTACCTACATTCATGAGTAAAAATCAATTTTGTGATGGTAGATTTCAGACAAAAAGCTTATGAAACCAAGTTTTCAAGAATTCAAGTAGCTTGTGGAAGTGGAATTTTCTTTTTGATTATGTTTACTTAGGCTGAAGATTGAAATCAATTTAACGATGCTAAAATCTGAAATCTCGAAAGTATCAGCGGTTCGCGGCGTCCATTGCTTTTAATTTCAAAATCCAGGGTGTTCTTTCTTCTTTTATTCCGGTAGTCTATCTATCCCTATAATCTTCAAACTTTGATTTATCTGTGAGTGATAAAAGCCAGTGATTGTGATTTTCATTAAACATACAGATAACGTTTGCGACCGTTTTCGCCTGATGGTAGTTATAATCATTTCCCGTTCAGGATGAAAAAATCTGGTAATGTTGCCTAAGTTACGGGCGATGATAACTCACGTCTAAGTAGGTTTGCGCCGCTCAGTCAGTTATAAGATGACGAGTCTGCAACGGCTGAACATCAAGTGCGTGCTACCCACCGATTTCAAGAAAAATCCATTTGGCAGATTTGATTTCTTATCAAATCGATTTGACAGCAATGTTCTCCAAATAAACAAAACCGAAGTTCAATTTGAGTAGTCAGCAATAAGAATAAGTCTTATCCCCACCGAAAAAATATAGTAGCGAAAGCTCACTATGCGTATGAGGAACTTCATCCTCGAAAGAAAGAGTCATCTCTTATTTCTCAAAATAAAGGTGCTCATGTATCGACAACTGACCAGATCAATAATCAGCTACGGCTTTGTAAACTGGATGACCATGTCTCCAAGCTGTGTTGAAAAACTTGTAAAATTTGAAAGAAAGGTCCTGCGATATTCAGGATGAAAATATTTTGAATCCAAAAACCACACTTTCTCTAACTCGGAGCTATGTTATTGGAAGAACATGCCCCCACTTCAGCAATATCTAGTGGAACTTAGTGAAAAAATCCTGGCAAAGTGCTAAGCTCAACTAAGATCCCAAATTTGTGGCTTTCCTGTTTCCTTTCCTTTTTTTACCCTGTGCCACACGATGCTTATTGGAACTTAGCGGCTACCCGTCACTATCGTGAAAAATAGGTTTTCAGCTTTTTTCAGACTAAAATTACGTAAGCTCGTTGAAGAAGCGTCATTGGGAACTCATGGAAAGTCACCAAATAAAGAACAAAACTGAAACGAAAACAATCCAACAAAGGAGCAAGAGAATTTCAGACACTTATTAAAATACGTTAAGATAACGTTCGATTTTCGAAACATTAATGAAAATCTGAATGAACAAATGAAGCATGGCTGTTGAGTTCGTGACATGGTCTTGAATCTGAATCTGACTTCAATCGAATCGAATCTGACTTCATTTTAACGTCACAAATACACAGGCCTGAAATAAAGCCTAGGTGCCATTCCCATGCATAGTATATTTATAGCATAAGCTGTTAAAATTCATATAAAAATAACGCATATTCAAAAGCATAATGCATATTTAATAAAATAACTCTAGTTTTATGTCGAAGCTATTCAATTATTATGCGTTTGACCACGCCCTTTTTCAAGACAATTTGAATTGAAAGTAGCTCAATATAATAATAATTCATTTAATTATAATTTTTCATTTAATAATAATCTTTGCCATATTTACTCGCAAAAATATTTTGTATAAAAATGTTAATCTAGTGGAAAATCCATCTTCTTCATATATGTATTTTAAGCTTTTATTGTGTGCTTTCATTCTCAGTGTGAGCATTTTTTTTTTCTTCATTTTTTTTCTACAATTCTTCGCTGGTGTAAATTACAAAAAGTTAAATTAAGACAGGAAATAGTTTGATTAAATTTGAACGAAATCAATACTTAAATTTTATTAAAGGACAAACACATAGTATTGGCTATTTTTTTCTTGGAGCGATACATGGACCTTGGTCATAAAAGCTTCGATATACATACCTACATACCTAAGATTGAAACCCATCTTTTTGGGGAGTTTCGCTTTAACTCGACGCTGATTTTTCAACAATTCGGGTAAGGTGAATGAACGAATTTACAAATATTTTTACTAATGTTCGAAGAACAATAGTATTAAACTCGTTTCGCCGAAAATTCATATTTCTTTATATATATATATATATATATATATATATATATATATATATATATATATATATATATATATATATATAAATTGTTTTAATTGTGTACCAATTTTTTCCTAGCTTGTGAAAATATTTTAATTTAAATCAATTTTTTCCTTTTTGAAGCTAGATTTATTTATTTTTATTCGACATATATCGATATTTCGAGGGTAATCTGCCCTCTTCTTCAGTGTCTATCTATCAATAGACACTGAAGAAGAGGGCAGATTACCCTCGAAATATCGATATATGTCGAATAAAAATAAATAAATCTAGCTTCAAAAAGGAAAAAAGAAAAACGAAAAAATTGAATTAAAATATATATATATATATATATATATATATATATATATATATATATATATATATATATATATCAGCAAAATGATTAAGGGAGGTAATCTCTGGAGTGGCCGATCCGATTGAGCTGAAATTTTCGGAGAACATAGATGTATATAGTAGGTAGGTCCATGACTTTCTCAAACTCAGATATCCCAAACCTTTTGGCGGCGGCGAGCGTTTTAGTGAATTTTGAGGAACTCCTATATTTAAAGGCAGTGTAAATTTTTGTTAAAGAAAAGTTTTGGGAATGAAAACTAATTGTGTTCTAAGCTTGTCTATGATAAATAATTGGAAATTTTGAGCCGTGTGTGGGTGCAGGGTGCCTAAAAATAGGCAAGGAATTTTTTTCAAATTTTGATTTGTCATTACTTGTAAGAAAAACAATCGATCATCGTGAAAATTACAGAGCGTATTGATGTTGACTAAAATTTGGCACATATTGATTTTCAGCATAAAGCGGGTAACCCTGTAGCTGTGGCTGGCTGCTGAAAAAAAATCCTTCAAATCATTGACCTTCCTGAAAAATTTTTTGGACAAAACTTTCAAATCTTTGATAAATTTTATCCTTTGTCCTTCATTTCAAGATAAAATTTTCAAAATTTCGATTTGCATAAGAACGGCAACCCATCACCAAATTACCTCTATTTTCAGCACTCGAAAGTTCTGTTCACGAGAACTGACGACCGGATAATCCGATCATAATGAAATTTACAGGATATGTTGATATTTGCTAGGACCAGGTCTGATAGAAGTAACTTTGAAATGCGGACAACCCTGTGGCAGTGGTACCATCTTGAAAAATCACTGAGAAAAAAAAACAGCTTTTTGGCCTATAACTTTCGATACAGCCATCAGATTTTAAAAAAATTCACACAATACTTGGATCTATGTAACATTTGATGAAACTTTGGTTGAAAAATTATAATAGAGCTGCCAGCTACGGTGATTTTTGTCTCATAAATCTTGCAAATTTGCTCAGCAAAATAAAGCTTTTTTCCCTATAGCTTCCGGTCCAGCGTAGAAATCAAAACGAAGTTCATGCAGTAAATGGATCTTAATGTGAAGTAAATGTCGTAGGAATTTCGTACAAAAATCATGAAAGGGCTGCCCGCTATGACCATTTTTGTAATTTTGTGGAATTTTTTTACTGAGCGATTATTTCATTAGATTTCCAATTGAGAATGATCCTGCAATGAAAATTAACAACAAATATTAACGTTTTAAAAATTTGAAAAGTTTTGAGGGTGGTAACCCTAAAATTCTGTTTACCCGTATACCTTCCAGCGCAGTCATTCAATCGAAACGAAATTTACTTGTTGGGTTTAACTTAACGTGAAGCAGATTTGGTAAGTATTTTGCTTTGCTACTGACACAGGCTAACCAGCAATGTGCCATTTCCATTAATATTGCACCAACAGATGCTTCAAATTACGTACTCATATGCAAAGCATTTGCAATAAAAATAAAGGATCAATTTTTAAATTTTCCGAGTTTTGAACATTTTTCGGATGGCAGCCTCAAACAACGTTTAACCGCTGAAACTTTCGATGAAATCCTGCGATGAGAACGAAATTCAAAGGATAAGTTGATTTAAGTATGAGCTTGTTATGGTAAACTTATTGCTGCTTCGTTCGGAAAGTGTTACCAGCACTTCACATTTTCATCATTTGTGTTATAGTTGAGTTTTGTTGCTTTGGATAAGGAATGGTTGATATGATTCTACAAAACAGTGTATTACGTCTTTCCACACTTTTTTGTCACTCAAAGCCAATTTCTTCGAAAATTAGTTTTCTAGCGGTTCAGGTGCGCTAGAGTTTTTTTAAAAATATTTTTCATTTATATGTTTCTATTTGCTGTATTGTCAATATTTTTAAATTTATTTTTGTATGTAACTTGATGTTTTACTTCGCTCACTAAAAAAATGCAATCAAATTTCTCACTATTTCGATTTCAACTTTTTAAAATGTTTGCAATATTTTTCCGTGATGCTATTGCATCCGTTACTTTCATACAATACCTACCGCTTGAAACTTTGAATTCAGAAAACATGAAACATTTTCTATGCTCGTTTCATTAAAACTATGTCTTCTTCGCCAAAATATTCAGATCCCGTGCCAATAATTTATTTTCGAAATCCAATCTTTCAATCGAGGCTTCAAGAAGCACAACCCTTCACGGACCCTTAAATGTAGACGGCAAATGTCGTAAAATTTCATGGCAAATTGTTCTCTGCCCATCAGATTTCTGTTCATGTTTTGAATAGAAATAGAGCAAAATTTGACACCCACTTGGCGTGAATTTCGAATGTTCGCTACACATAATAACTTTATTATGTTTAATAGGTTTGCGTGCTTATGCTCCGCAATATGATGTTTTTCACCGGTCTGCCGTCGAGTAAGAACTTTTCCATTATAGGTTTTCATTTGAAATTTCTATTTCTCAGACGATTCGATCACATACACAATATCCAAAGTCGAATGGAAGGAGAAATTGGGCTGTGGGAAATGTTGGAAGTGTATGTACGCGATCTAGGCAGCAGCTTGAGCACCGGAGTCATGTGAATTGATATGTGGAACAAGCTTTACCCTAATACGTCTAAAAGACGGATATGCACATTGTGAACCCTGCACGAAAGGGTAGCGGCATAGGACTTTTACAGCAAAACAACAACGAACTAAGTATATATTCGCATGTTAGCCTCAAATTGAATGAGACATTTGTGACGGTTTCATTACAGGAACACTAAAGTTGACTCTCGAGCGTCATATCGTACAACGATTAGTTGGGAGTGAAAATTCCACTTTAATTTGCAAACGACACTATGAACTATGCATATGGATGACGAGAAAATGAAAAAAAAAAAATACTAGTAGAGACTGTGTAGACATATTTCAATCAGTTTTTTTAACTGCTGCAAAATGTTTTGATAGGCTAAATACATACCTAGATAAATTAAATTTTTAAAATGAATTCGTCACAATTAATGGATGAAATATGAATTCTAGGCTAAATTTTTAGTTGTATAAATTTTTCAAATATGAATTAAATATAAACTCGCAGCATGCTTTTTTATTTGCATCCAAAAGGTACTGTATTTTTCCCCTATATTATGCAACTTAAATGAGAAAGCTGTAATGAACATTTCAAAGTTAACAAATATTTTTTTTTCTTATTGGTATTCTTATTCGCAATATACACCTTTAATAAGAACACAACAATGAATCAGTGCAAGTTTCTTTGTGATTTGAGCAGAGCCCCTATTGGTCAATGGCAACGAATTGCTTTTTTGCGCCCAACGTGGGAGTTATAACTTGAACTTTATGTACTTGCTTAATTAGATGTCATTGCACTGGCGGTCTCTTGAACGGATAGCGGTAGCAGCTCTCGTTTGCCATCAGCTTATGGAACCTCCAGTCGATCACCTTACTCGTTGTTCAGTAGTTAATTGAAGTACCCAAACCAAAAAAAAACCAAACACTGAAATTTGACAAAAAATAGGCGAAACTTCGGAAAAATTAAAGGAAAGCTGGATTTCGCTGTGTGCTACTGACATTGTGAACAAAATGTCAAAAGACCCCATTGATCCGAGGGTTGCGTTGCATTTCACATGGGTTAAAGGTAACCAATATAATTATCTCAGTAATTATCACCTCTGCAGAACAAATTTGTAGCTTAGAAAAATTCCTACAAAAAAGATCTGATATTTTTTTCTTATAAACTTTCTTATAAAAATGAGGAATCATTCAATTATTTGAAAATCATTAATATTGAGATTCGAACAATTTTTTTTAATTTCATATACCAAATAAATCATTTATTTAACTGAAAACAAAAAACTAGCTTTTTTAATGAATTACAAAGCAAATCCAAATTAATGCACAAAAAACTCAGCTTTAATTAAGGGGGTAGTGCCGGTTATAATTTTGAAAAAATCTTTTTTTTATTAAGCCTTCAGAAATCACGTTTCAAAATTTTACTAAGCTTTTCCCAAAAATAAAAAAAATACGGCAATTTACGGCAGACCACTGCTTTTAATTACTGCGAGAGAAAAAAAGGTGAAAAACGCATAAGTCAGGCAGAAAAAGCGGCAAAGGGAGCGTGTTTGGCAAAAAAAAACTGCCCAACTGCAAGAGCAACTAGCTTACATATGAGGACTCAGGAGCACTAATGCATGGTCCAGGGATTGCAGACTGAGCAATTGCAAGTGATAAAAATATATTTTTTAAATAATATTCAATAAATAAATGGAAATAACTTTAAACGCGTTTTTCTCGAAGTGACGTTTTCTCAAATAAGGATTGACCGAACCGATTTAACTCAAATTTGGTGTGCTACTTTACTGAAGTATCTTGTGTGGTATTCTACCACAATATAGGCTAAAATTTCTCCCAAAAAAATTTGGCAAGCGAAACAAAGTTAAAAAAAAACAGATTTTTCAAAAAAAAATTTCAAACAACCGCAATTTTTTTTTCCATTTGTTTTTAAAATACTGTGGTAGATTTCCACGTAAGAAACATTTCTCTTTAAAATACGGTGTGGCTTTTTTGTTTCAGATTCTTCATTCCTGAGATTATCTGTCCGCAGTATGACGAGAAATTTTTCGAGGCATCAGCTTTTCCGCCCTCTATAAATAAGTAGAAAAATGTAAAAACAAAATTAATTTTTTTTGTGATCTCCAAGATGTATATTTAGTATACGCAAATTTTAAAATTTATACATAATAAAGGAGCTGAAGAGAAAAACATTGAAAATTAGGCTGTTTTTTAGCATTCTAATCGGTGCTACCCGCTTGAGAAATTTTTTAAAAATCTTATCGCTAAAAGCACTTATTACAGAACTGTAATTTTTTAGATGAAATCATTTCACTACTGTGAGCCGCTTGTCCATAAAAAGCTATGCACCTATGAATTTCCTTGTTTTTGTTGACTCTATTGATACTAAACCTATAGTAGAAACTATTAATATTGTTATATCCAATAATCTCAAACATAGTTCATTTCCACAGCGAAATACATTGCCATAAGCTTCCGATAATTTTTCCTTAAAATAAATTAATTTTGTTGTTTTCTAAACCGAATGAAATCAAGTTTTGAAACACTAAACTCAATTTTTGTGATTCACAAAATTAAATCAGCCGTAACAAAAATTAACGTATTGATCCCCTCATTAACAACTCACATTGTTGAATCTATAAGATTAGTACAATCAAAAGCCGTACAGTATTCAAAACGTCAAACTATTTGTCTTCAATTTCTTTTCCATATAAATTTTCAACTTCAACAGGCTGATTTCTACTTTGATACCCCTCCACTGTACTTCACTGAACATTAAACCAGTATATTGCAAGTCATTTTTATTAACTCGGAAATTCACCGCAACTCTTATTCAGTTCATCAACTCTATTTTTCATCCTCCAAACCATTTACTGCTTACATACAACTGAAGTTAAGTCCGAAATTTTTTTTGGGGGCTGGAGCTCATCCCGGGAGTGATAAGAAACGTAGTTGTTAACAAAACGCATCTTAGCGTTTAATCCTCGTTAAGTGTTCAATTAATCTTTCGTTCGACCGAACGAGTGGAAATCCGCCCGGGCTCAGGAAAATGTAGCCCCGAAGCAATCAATTGCTTTAAAACTGATTTCGGATTTTGCGTTTTGCATGCTGGCAATATATGCCAACCTCAATTGACCTTACATTTATTCTCGTGTTATTTTCGCAAAAGCTCATTTCGTTCATTTCTCATCTGTAATGGACTGGAATCTCGAAGGCCGACAAGATCTATCTCTATCGTTTTGGTGAAGTGTGAAGTTTTAAGTCTCTCTGTTTTTTGGATCCGATTGAAGTGCGGATTTGATAGACATCGAAACAGTTTGATATAGGTTGGGTATTGATTTTGTATATTTTCGTTTTATCTTGAAACATTGTATTTGATACCAAAATCATGTTAAGCGAAATTGTTAAAGCCTTATGACTTAAACCGATTAGTAAGGGCCCTGCTAGTGAAGGTGTTTAAATTTCTAAGCGTTCCTTGATAATTGTATTGATTTTATTTATATTTTATTTTCCTAATGTTTGCAGCTTAAAAAATGCAATACTTCCAAATAACATTCATAATTCACAAAAATCCAAAGAAACCTAATTAATCAACAACTGAACCATAAATCAATAAAGTTCCCCCATGGTAACCAATTTTCTTCCAACATATTTTCGATTCCTCTGAAGCAAATACCCGTACATACATATTCAAACGTAATAAACTGAGGACTTCGACACCACATTCTTGTCCTAGTGAACAAGACAGTAGCTTCAGCCAAATAGCAAAAGAAAAAGAGAAGTTTGTCGACAGCTCACATATCAATCTCAATTTTAAACCATTGAACGTCACCGAGGAGCAATAAAATTTGTGTTTATGTGTAGAGTTTTTTTGCGAAAGCATTTCATTGCCGGCATTCCTTCTTGCGACATTGACAACTTTAGTGTCGTTAAATTCATGTGTAACGTCTTAGTGGCTGTTGCTCGGGGATTCAAATATTGATGGATATCCCAGAGAAGATGAAGAGTATTTAGATTGGTTTGTTGTTTCGAATTAAGTCCTGAACGTATATGTAAATGTATTAGAAAATGTACCTGTAGACGATACAATTTCGTTTTTATGTAATAGGCAAGAGTGATGTTAATTTGAAGCAATATATTAAATTTTCAATTTACGTGCATAAAATAAAAACCAAATTATTGTTGAAAATTTCGCTTAGTTGTGAAATAGGATATGGTGAGACATTTTCTAACATTCAGCCAAGAATAAAAAACACGGTAAAGCCGTAAGCTACATGATTGTTGAAAGACATAGTTGAATTGATGCATATTCGAAATTTTCCAAGCAGTAATTAACAAGCTTCGAGAGCTCAATCTATTCATTCTCCTGTTTTGCTTAGTATTCATAAGCGTCGAGTACAATTCCAGAAGTGCTTTCTTCAGTAGCCATAAATTGCAAAAAAAGGAAAATACGACAACAGCACCTTTGAAACTTTGAACTATTCAACAGCAGCAATTCCATGCAAACTGTTTCGCACTCCGAATTCAATTTTCTTACAAGGAATGATTTCTTATTCCAACACAAATTGCTTGAACTCCGCTACATAAGAATATCTTTTCAATTTTGAATAATGCAAGTATGCTTCAATTGTTATCAGGTTTTCGTGGCTTATTAGGATTCTCGAATTTCGTGCACAATAGAAGCGCATACCGTAAACAGTAGAAATATGAAATACAATGCAGTGGAATTCGGTTTTCTGTCGGAGCAATTCAAAAGGAATTTGCTAGGATTCTTCCGTTTCAAATGCAACGGAAGGATGTATGAAACGGTTGTTGCACCACCACCTTCGTTTTGTCTTCCGCATGTCGTATTCGTTGCAGTTGATATTAAATCATTTTTGCCAGTCGATTCTTCAACAAGGTGAACGTCGACGTCGGAGATCGAATGCAACTTTTTGCTCTTAATTCAACATTTTGCTCGCAACGTGCATTCGTTTTTATTTCTTACACATCACTCGAAGCTCTTGCTAAGGATTTTTTTCAATAAAAGTTCAGCGCTGTATAAGGAGCATAGGTGATTAGTTCTTCATTCATTTGATCAATGATTATCTGTCCATCTTGGAAGTTCAACGTGTAAGATTTCAACAACATTTGTAGTAAAAATACTACACTCAGAAAAATTTCACCACTTAAAATTTTTAGAATCAAATTTAAATCAAAAGTTCAAACACTTTTAAATAAAAAATGAATCTTATTTGAATTCGACTTTATTATAAAAATTGTATTTTCATATCAAAATTTTTCATCATTGAATGAAAAATAAAACACTAAAACAAACAAGACACACTTTGATACAGCGTTATTGAAATGAGGTCAGATTATTTGAATTAAAAAGGAACGTATATGACGCCAAATTAAAAATTTTCAAATATGATATGAAAATTCAATCAATGCTCAATTTCAATCTTTGTCCAACATGTCAATTTGAAATTTACAGAATTCTGAGTTGCACAAGAATGGCAACTCATCACCAAATTACCTCTATTTTCAGGACTCGAAACTTCTGTTCACGAGAACTGACTAGCGGATAATCCGATCATTATGAAATTTACATTACATGTTGATATTAACTAGAATCAGGTCTGATAGAAATGATTTTGAAATGCAAAACAACCCTGTCGCACACTGCAACAACACTGCAAAATAAAAACTGCTGTTTGACCTATAGCTCCCGATTCAGCCAACAAATTTAAACGAAATTCACACAGTACCTGAACCTTACTCTAAACCATATTTCGCACAAATTTGGTTGTCAAATCATGATAGCGAAATTTTGTCCCCTAAATCTTGTAAATTTGCTCAGCAAAATAAAGCTTTTTGCACTATAACTTCTGATGCGGTCATAAAATCAAAACAAAATTCATGAAGCAAGTGGATTTTATTGTAAGCCAAATTTCGCAGCAAAATGGGGGGGCTGCTTGCTATGGTAATTTTTGTAATTTTTTGGCATTTTTTACTTAGCGATGTAGCCACTTAATTTGCAAATGAGAATGATCTTGCAATGACAATTAACCACAAATATTGAGGTTTCGAAAATTTGAAAAAAATTTGCGGCTGGTAATCCTAAAATTGTTTCACCCTTATAACTTCGAGCGCAGTCATTCAATGGAAACGAAATTCACAGGGTGGGTTTAACTTAACAGATTTGATATATGTTTGGCTATGGTGTTGACCCAGGGTTGCCAGCGCCAAACATTTTCGCAAATATTCTATCATCAGATTATTCATTCCGAATTCAAATTAGTTAGCCCCGAGTTAGCTTGAGAGATACCTTACCAAGAAGAATTAGTTGTCCTACCCCATCTGACGTGCTCGCCGTCAACCACCATCCAGCTCTACAGTTCAGCCAAAAAAAGCAGCCACGCGCTTCTTTCCTTGCCACCAAGCCGTTAGATTAACAGCTGTCTGTTATTCGCTTCTAATTGGCCAGTTTCCAGGCCAAGTTGGCAAGAATGGACTTGAAGTACAGGTCGTAGCAATAGTGAAGAACCGGCAATTTTCGTTTGAAAATTGCCGAATTTTACAATTACTTTTTTCAATCATCAAATTTGTTGATGATGGGTGTTGCATTTACCTTTATATGCACAGCGATGCGCGTACATACCTTTGCATATTTTCCTTGATGAAAAGTAAGTTATTATAGTCAACATCTACATAATCTAACCCTGACCCCTACATGAAGTTAAAGTGTTAACGGGTATCAACGGCAAACACTTATCGATTTAGCAGAACTTGTGCGATCCGATGAAGAAATTATTGACAAGATCTTAAGGCAATGGAATAATTTAGTTATGATGTTCAAATCTTTATCCAATGTGGAAATTATTTCTTTTAATTGAATATCATGTATCTTTACTTACATTGAAAATGTTCCTGTGTTTCCTTAAAGTAATAATAATGGTAATATTCGTTCATACATAATTTTTTTTTACTTTTATATTTTATAGGTTTCCTTTGCATAGTCACCCGATAGGAGGAACCAGTTTGCATAGTTTATCTGCACTGCCAATTTACACCAGACTCCAAAATACCAACTAACCCCAACATCGAATAGCCTCCCCTAGCAGCAATATGGCCACAAAACTCTTTCACGAAACGGAATTAAAATATTAACGCCTATAGATCCAATCACATATACCCAATCGATTACAAACAGGTATTGAAAACACCATAGATCATCATACAAATTCACTAAACCCCATCATTCTAGGAAATTTTTTTGGAAAAGTTTACTTACCTGGAAGAAAAATAAATATATGACGATCCCCATTGGCCTATGACTTCAATCAAATTTAAACAGTTGTGGATGATGTTACACAATAAATTTGTCACAGCATCCAGACGATATTGCTCTTCGATAAAATTTAGAAACTTAATATCAGCTTATCCCTTGTTTCACATCGCCCGGAACTATTCTACACCAGGAAAAGCAACCACATAATTCAGAAAATTATATAAGTTTTTTAAATAACAATCGAAAAGGTCCGATTTTCTAGCATATTAAGACATATCGTATCACTGAAAATTAAATTTGAAAGCAGCTGCTGATCTTGCTGCAAGTTACTAGTAAGAGCTATTGTAACTTTGATTAGAAAAAGTCTGGAGCCTGTGGTTGTCCTCAAACAACACAAGATACTTGGTGTAATAACCACGTATAGTAAAGAGGAAGCAGCCTACTTTCACTTTTATCTCTTTTACTAATAAAGCTTTTAAAAAATCATGTTTCTTTCATACATAATTTTTTTTTACTTTTATATTTTATAGGTTTCCTTTGCATAGTCACCCGATAGGAGGAACCAGTTTGCATAGTTTATCTGCACTGCCAATTTACACCAGACTCCAAAATACCAACTAACCCCAACATCGAATAGCCTCCCCTAGCAGCAATATGGCCACAAAACTCTTTCACGAAACGGAATTAAAATATTAACGCCTATAGATCCAATCACATATACCCAATCGATTACAAACAGGTATTGAAAACACCATAGATCATCATACAAATTCACTAAACCCCATCATTCTAGGAAATTTTTTTGGAAAAGTTTACTTACCTGGAAGAAAAATAAATATATGACGATCCCCATTGGCCTATGACTTCAATCAAATTTAAACAGTTGTGGATGATGTTACACAATAAATTTGTCACAGCATCCAGACGATATTGCTCTTCGATAAAATTTAGAAACTTAATATCAGCTTATCCCTTGTTTCACATCGCCCGGAACTATTCTACACCAGGAAAAGCAACCACATAATTCAGAAAATTATATAAGTTTTTTAAATAACAATCGAAAAGGTCCGATTTTCTAGCATATTAAGACATATCGTATCACTGAAAATTGAATTTGAAAGCAGCTGCTGATCTTGCTGCAAGTTACTAGTAAAAGCTATTGTAACTTTGATTAGAAAAAGTCTGGAGCCTGTGGTTGTCCTCAAACAACACAAGATACTTGGTGTAATAACCACGTATAGTAAAGAGGAAGCAGCCTACTTTCACTTTTATCTCTTTTACTAATAAAGCTTTTAAAAAATCATGTTTCTTAAAAATTTGTATATCCAACTCAAAATTCACTTTTATGCATCCATTATCTCACCATTCAGTACAATACAATACCTCTTCGAATCTCAAAAGGACGAGAAACATACGTGAATGTAAAAGACCGAGGTGTTTGTGAAAAGTTCAATTCGATTCTTTATTTTTTTATCAAAAGTAATGAGTCAACAGCAAACAAACTTTTCGACAATTGCTCTTCGTCTTGACAATGAGCATCCAACAGATAAAGCGGAAACTTTAAGACTTTCACCAACTAGCGTAAATCGGCCGGAATAATCAACAACGCCATTATCCTAAGTTTGGCATTCTTTGCTAGGTTGGTCCGTTAATGGCACATCGCACTAGCAACTGAAATTTCAACTCCCATGTGCAGCTCGAATGTTTGAGTTTTGAACATTCGGCAAGGAACAATCGTATCATCCAGACAGAATAATGGTTCGCAGGATATATGGGTTGAATGCGGATATGTTTTCGCGGCTAAGTTCCAAAGGTATGTGTACAGTGAGATAGAAGAGGGACAGTTAAAGACAACCTAGAAAATGATGCGAACGAGGACTTTTTTTTTATATTCGAGGCTATTTGAAACTATTTGCTCAAGTCGATTGGCAAGAAGAAGACTCATTACAGCAACTGCAGGAATATTTTTCATTAATGTATCCAAAATTGTTTCAATAGTTAACTGCAACTGGAGCATGGCTTGATTTTTGATCCTTATTCAAACATTTGAGCATTAATTTTTTCAGAACATAAAGATAAGTGCTTTGTCATCACAAGATAAGTGCTTTGACATCATTTTTCAACAAAGTATTCTCAGTATCACTAATTATTTTATTAAGCAGTATTTAAGCAGGATCTGATGTCTCCTGTCCAATTTTTTAGTTAGACTTAAATATTTCCAACATAGTAAAACTATTTTACACCCAATTTTAAAATTTTGCAATATCTGTTAAGTGAGCATCCTGTTAGTTAAGCTATTCGATATAGTGCCGAAATAGTTTGAGACCACTGAAACGAAAAATATAAATAAACTATCTACTCGGATTCGTTTATTACAGCTCAGGAGAGTATTGTACATCTGTATATTATTCACACCTTCACAATCAGCAAAATTGCACAATGGTAACATATTCGTTCTAAGTTGGAAATGGTACCAAGTTCTACA
The DNA here is from genome assembly GCA_963978885.1 of Nemotelus pantherinus. Classification (NCBI taxonomy): domain Eukaryota; kingdom Metazoa; phylum Arthropoda; class Insecta; order Diptera; family Stratiomyidae; genus Nemotelus; species Nemotelus pantherinus. The sequence goes on from OZ022265.1 coordinate 129,307,397, forward strand.
GGAAGAAGACTGTGAAAGGCTTCAAGATAAAGGTGCTTACCACAAACTTATCTTAAGCGAAATGTCATTTGGGAAACCACCACTAACAAGTGAAGTATGTACTGCAATGGCTTAGGATCGTCGGTCTTCTCGATAGCAGCATAAATACTCGTTTGAATCATTCGAATGTCATTATTGAGGAACTATGAACCGATGTTGGTACCGACTACATTTCGCTCGTGTACACAAATTCAATGTGGATTTGCCATCAGTCACCATTATTCTGGTTCACAAATTCTCTCGAAATGCAAATGTTCATATTAGATGCTACGGTCGATCCATGAGTTCGCTAGTTCATTTCACTTGGAAGTTAATAGACAAAACCGACATGATGGGCTGGAAGAAACCAACTCATATGTATGGTTTGCGGTCAAGTGTTAGGAACGTTCACTATTTGTACGCGCAAAATTATAAATTATGAGAGAAATTGTAATTTTGTTTGACTGCTCTGGTTTCGTCTACTTGAAAAGCATTTTGGAAAATCGGTTTTCTGGTATTCGAGATTGAAAGAGTTAGTTATGGGTAATTAGGTTTTAATTTACGCGAAATTAGCGCAAATTTATTTTCATACTAATTTTTCTTTAGCTGAAAAATAATTTTGGCTTCAATATATTCAGCTTGAAAAAAATTAAGTATGGAGTATAATTAGTTAAGTTTTCGACTTTTTTTTTCTGAACTGAGACCTCATCAACCCTGCTACATACACTCATTCTCTTAAACTGTTTTTGTTTGAATACTGGCCGAATGTTACAAAGTATTGATAGTAATTTCTCTTGCAGCCTCAGGCACGTATTGTGCTATTATTTTACAATAGGTAAATGCATTTTGATATGAACATATGCATTGAGGTTTACCACAAAAAGCTGGTAATCAAACCAAAAATCACATCCATCACATACAATCTTTTTCAAATTAGCGAATAATGAATTTCGTACCCACAAATGACTATTTATGTATATGAGATTGCATGAGGTTTTTGAAAGCCTCTGTTAAAAATTGCGGGACATGAGTCATGTTGATGCAGCTTTATATTTAATTTTACTGGAAATTTGATGGATATGGTTTGCTTCATAAACAACAGGTTTAGTCCGGTATGCTACCATATTAAAGTAAATATCGTAAATATTGTGGTTGTTAATATTTTGCTAATATTTCACTTTACAAGCAACCTAGCTTTATCATAAAATGCAAAACAAAACAAATGAGAATTTGCAGTTATTCACTATATAAATATATACAAATTTCAGAAGATTTTTAAGATTCAATTGTGATTCTTATATCGCAGTATGTAAACCACAATGAAGAACATGAGAGTCAATTAAAATAAAAAAATAGAATATTACTCATCCCACAAACACATTTACCTTTTTCATAGGTATGTAAGTAAAATGTTTGGATCAGCTAATGCGCGAAACATGACTCTCATGATCTTCACTGCCCACGACCAGACTTAGCTAGTCGGCTGGTCCACAGCACGCAGGGTAAAACATCAGATGATCCCATAAACTTCATAGATATTGCACTGCCGGCGGCTCGGCTGCCTTCAGGATTCACAGCAAATGTTACTGCTGGTATTAACCTTAACCAGCTCGAGATTTTCCTGGTTGGAGATGCTTAAGGGGTTAGGTACACTTGGGACGTCCAAGAAAAGCTCTTTTTCAGGATTTTTTCTAGACACACATTAAAATAATTAATAACAAATTTTTTTTTACTTGAAAGAAATATATTTGCAGAAGCTATTGTAATTTTTTTTAAGGCAAAAGGTTGAAAATTAGTCGAAATCGAGTAAATTTTCGAGGGTTCAAAAAAAAAATTGTTTTGCCGTGATCACTGTAGCTTGTCACAGGATCATCCGAAATAAAAAAAAAATCGGGGATTATTAGTTAATGACATAGTGCTCCGGATGAACGAAATACTTTGGCAGACTTCGATTTTTCGAAAAATGGCGGGTGTTGAAAGTCAAAATTGTATTTTCGACCAAAATTTCACTCACATTTTCGGCTATTGAAAATAAAATATCGTCCAATCGAAAAATCCTTCTGTCATCCGGAGGATAATTACATATCAAATAAGTGAGGAAAATTTCATACTGATCGATAAAGCCGTTTTCAAGTTACAGTGATCATCGACTTCGAAAACACCGTTTCGAGAAAAATGCTTTTAAAGCATGCGAAAAACGCTTTATGCAATAGAGACAACTTCATCCAAAGTTATTTATCTCCATAAAGAATTGTCCGATTCGTCTGAAATTTGCAGAGAATGCTTTTGAAATTTGCTACTTTTAGAAATTGGAAAGAAAATAAAACCGATTTTCTCCAAATTCTAAGTGTACCTGCCCCTTAATAGATGGAAATGTCTATCTCGTGGATGGGTTGGTAGTAATGATCACCACCATGGGCTTGGCTATTAAAGATATCTGCTACCAGTGCTGCAATTTTAGAATTTTGAATGATAGGTCTGGCATTATTTTATCCAAAACGGCATTAGAAATTCGTAGTTAGCATCTAGCATTATTTTTAGCATTTAAATTTAGATTTCGGAATAATCTGGTACTCATTTATTTTCAATCTTGCGCATCAAATTTTTCTCAATAATAGCTCTGTTCGTACACTTTCAGTTGCGTTCATGGACTGAAACTTACTAAATCATATGGTGGGGGAAATTCATAATAAGTACAAAAACGCTCTCATGGCATTTCCTTAGAAGTGACAACCACCAATGACAGTTATCTGGTTTTGAAATAATGATAATGATTATAAAGTCATTTTAAGTAGCAATAAAGTGTCTCCACAAAAATATTCGACTTTCATAATAACATTGCGCGTAAAATATATTGCTTGCGCTCATATTTGAAAATTCGTAATCGCGCCACACCGTTTTGGGATCTCGCAAAAGCTCTGAATCAACTGAAATCTAATCCTCTTTCATGAAAGAGGGGAAATTTTCATTGCTCAGTCAAGCAGCGTACAAAACCGACTTGATGGCAATGCATAGAGTACGCGAACATACCTAACATTTGATAACATGATATAATGCTGCCGCGTTTTAACACATATGCACTTTAGGCTAGAGTATTCTAAAAAAAAATTCAACTGTAAATCTACCCCCAGCAAATGAAACCATTGTCGACCGGTCAATCCCTGCTGCAATCCCTCCCACTGCCGATAAATTTGATGCAGACCGATCGTAGCCAAAAGTAAAAACATTATCCCCAGAGTACGAACACTTGTCAATTCAGTGGAGTTCGTACTCGTGCACTGTGTGGAACGTATATCAATAATTCATGTCAGTTGAAACAGTTGGCTGCAGTGTTAAATTCCCCAAAATTTCCCTGTCAATCTAGCAGCCAAGAAACATTGAAACGGATGAATATGATTAAAAAAGCAATGCTGTCAACAAAATTCACATCCTATCAGCCAGAATATTCTTCGATTACGTTTTAAAAAAAATTCACATGATTCTAATTTTCTAGGTAGACATTTGTTATTTCTAAATTTGAATTTGGAATTTTAAACTGACAAACGTTCGACAAATAAACGGCTGCCAACCAAGTAAGAATGAAATAAACTCGCATGCTACTCCGAATCGTTTTTTTATGCATGCAGGATACCTACTCCACTCTGGATGAAAATAAAATGCAGCTATAGTTGATCATCTATTCTTTGTCTACGATTCCCGGAAAATCCCAGTGCTAATGACAAGCTATTAACGTTGCAGAAAAAGTGAAATGAAATGAAAAGGTGGATATGCCAATATTAAAGCAGTTTTTCATTGCATTAAATATAATAAATTTCCATTAAATAGTGATGATGCTAAAAATAAGTGATGTGGTCTCATACACCTCAGACTCTCAGGAGCCTCGGATATCTACGAGTTCAAGTTTACCAAAGTATGTGCATTCTATTTATATATTTTTTCCTGAATAATGTGAACCAATTGTTTTGTTAGGGCTTCAAATGCGAGCAGTCGCACGGATAACGATGGAGAAAAATCTTCGTCATGCGACACCAATACTTTTTCTTCATTTAAAGATAAATAATTTTTGCTGTTTTGATCGTGAGATTCCAAATGATGTTTTGACAAATATTGGTAGAAATGAGTTTTACACAAGAGAAGAAGATTTAGATGTAACTGACATGTCTATAGTATATATAAAATCATCTTGAGGTGTGAATGCTAAGCTTCTAATTTGTTTTGATTATTGATAAATATATACATATATACATATATATATATATATATATATATATATATATATATATATATATATATATATATATATTGTTTTCACATCGAATTATGTTGATTTTAATCAAACAAGAAAGCAAGATTTGGCATTTTTATTTTACAGAATCTGGCATTATTTAGCATTAAATTAAATTGAATTTAGCATTATTCGAAAAAAATATATGGCAGCACTGTCTGCTACCGAACGTACAGTGGTCAGAATTTCGATTTTCAGAATAGCGTCTTCAAAGTAACCGAGTAAAAAGAAGAAAAATTGACAGATTCAAATGAAAATTCGATTAAAAATTCTTTTTTGTCACTCATTGGAAATAGTTTCCAGTAAATTATTTGCACTGGAAATTATGGATATTAAATAGCTGACAGTCAAAAGTATTCGAAAAGTTGAAGAAAATGACAGTAGAAAATGTTAAAATAGGCCTGAAAATGATAGAAAAAAAATTACAGTTTACAACCAAACCTGTTTTAGGATTTATTTACAGTTTTTACTAATGTTCGAAGAAGAACATTAGTATTAAAATCACTTTGGCCAAAAATTCATATTCCTTTATATATATATATATATATATATATATATATATATATATATATATATATATATATATATATATATCATCAAAAAATTTCAGTGAAAAAATCTCAGGAACGCGCCATCCGATTGAACTGAAATTTTCAGGATACATTGGTGTATATGCAGAATAGTGCCAAGTCTCACAAAAAGTTAAAAATCTTTAACCCTTTGGCGCCGGCGGCCATTTTAGTGATATTTTAAATATACCTATTATTCTGTCAAAAAAATAACTTTTGTAACATTAAAGTATCTTGAATGAATATGATAATTTTTTTGAAATTGTTAACCCTTTGAGTGCGCTAGACGCCTAAAATGAGATTGGGAAAATTTGAAAATTTTTAAATTGCGATAGCTTTTCATTTGATTATCAGATCATAATAAAACTTACAGAACATGTTAATGTGCTGGCAATCCTGTAGCTACGGCAGGCACTGAAAGTGAAAACATTCAAACCATCGAATCTCCTCAAAAATGCCCGTGTTTGAAATAAAAATCAACTTGTATAAAAATTTTATGCTTTACCTATACAGTCAAAGTAAAACTTTGGAAATTTCATGTCGGACAAGAACGGTAACCCTTTCCTAATTTACCTATATTTTTAGCATCCAAACGGGAACTCACGAACCAATATTCAAATACAATTGAAATTCACAGAATATATTGGTCTTAAGTAGGACCAGGTCTGATAGAAGCGATTTTGAGTTGTGGGCAAATCTGTGCCAGTAGTGCCATCTTGAAAAATTACAAAGAAAAAACTACTTTTTGCCCTATGAATTCTAATTCAGTTATCATATTTTCATGAAATTGACACAGTAGCTGAACCTTAGTGTAGGCCATGTTTGGTAATGAATGAAAAATTGATTGAAAAATTCGATTGGTGCTGCCAGCTATGGTAAATTTTGTGTCTTTGGTTTTGAAAATTGGCTCAGGAAAATAAAGCTTTTTGCCCTATAACTTCCAATGCAAACATGAAATCAATACGAATTTCATACAATCAATGGAACCTATTATAGACATTATTTAGGCCGAATCTGGTTGAAATGCCATAATAGGGCTGCCAGCTATTGTTGGTTTTGAGTTTATTTGCAATATCTTTATTAAGCGATTTTATCGTAAAATTTTCAAATGGTAATGATATTGTAGTGACAATAAACAACAAATATTAAGCTTTCGATTATTTGCAAAATGTCGCGGCTGGTAACCCTTAATTTCTTTATATTCCTATAACGTGGAATGCAGTCATCGGATCGAGACGAAATTCGCAGGGTAGGTTAATTTCCATGTGAAGTAGATGTGATATATTTTTATTTTGGCAAAAGGCTGCCAGCACGAGCCGGTTGTGCTATTTTTGTATCAATCAATGCTTACACTTAGTATTCATACCGGAAACATTAACAATGAAAATAAATAACCAATGTTTCAATTCCCAAAGCTCTGCAAATCTTTCGGATCGCAGCCCCAAACAACAAATTCAGTGACAGTGCTGCAGGAACTGAGCATTTTCTTCATTGATGTTATATGAGATGCTGGTTTCAAAGTTTTGTAAAATAAACTGATAACGAATATAACTAACAAGTGTTTTGCTCTCATAAACTTTGAAATTCATGCCAGTGGTAATATCTGAAACCTTTCCACCATATGAGTTATAATGCATTCTTGAGACCAAAGTAAAACGTGAAGTTTGAAACAGTTTGGCTGTAATAAGCAGCTCTTGTGGTAGAATATGCACTCAAAATATGCACGGTTCTTCTACTGTTCTTCGAACATTAGTGTTTCTAGCGTTTCAGGTGCGCTAGAGTTTTTTTTTTTTTAAATAAAACACTAGTGACATTTAAATGTACAATATCCAGCATAAAATACAAACTTAAAACTAATCAGAATCCGTGTTTGTGTCGTTTTTGAGTTGATAATTGAGTAGCTTCTCTTGAAAAACTTACTCTGTATGGGGTCTCAGTAACACGTTTTGCATATTTTGCTCTTCGGGGAATTTTCTAGTAAGGCTTTCGCGAAATGCTTTTGATAACTAACCAATCGACAATGTAAATTGGTATTTTGTGTACAACTGTAGGCATTATATGCTACGGGTACAAATAAATAAATAAATTAATAAGGGGAATATGTGAGGTAGCAATTCTCTCGATTTGTTGATTTGTTTTATTTATAGATTTTATCTATGTAGTAAAATTGATTCACTAAATTTCGTATATGTATACGCTTGTTTCATTTCCTTAAATCTCTCTGTTCTGAGGGTATGAATATGATGGCGCAGCAGTTGAGTCAGTCCAACGTTAGTTTAAGCAAACATAACTTTCCTTCTTTGGAATACTTTGACCGACTGGCTATACTTCACATACAGCCGTTGGTTACTCGCCACATTTTTCTCGATCAATATTTCTTGTTTATATTTTGCTCCAAGACCCCCAACTAGCCTACTTTTGAGGACATACAATATCGTAATCGTTGCCGTGACACTCTGTGTTCAGAAGCGTTTGCAGTGCCATTTGCAAGGTCTTCCATTAATTACCACTTGACTTTGCCAAGACTACTGGAAGACGTACAAAGCTCTGGAGCTAGGTCCTCTGCCTCCATCCATCACAACTTTCAAACTTTAAGTAGCAAAATTATCAAGATGTAATTGGAATTATCGGCATTTTGATTATAAAATAAAATAAAGTGTAATAATAAATTGCTCTTGCATCGGAGCTATGACCCGTATTACTTATTCAACCATCATGCTTTTAGCATTACCTAAATAAGGAGCACCTATTTTATTGAGTGACTGAGTGAATGAATAAATAATAAAATATACCTACAATGACCTTAAATTTACAGACATACGTGACTACGTTTCCAACTGCCTGAATCAGTGTGATCGATTTCAAAGTAAATTAGTATTCCATTCGGAAACGTTTCTGACAAGGCTTCACTAATCTGCTGCATCTCCCTGCAAAGATAATTATAAAAGTTTTCTGCTTCACAGTAATAAGTAATGTGTGCGAGAATAATTACAAAAGTTATGAACTTGCATGCACTCATGTTCGCAATACGACCATGTCGTAGTGGCAAAAGTCAATTCGCTTACGCTTTGATTTCGCCATTGCATATGTCACGTAGGTACGTAACGTAGCTACATTGCATTGCAGCAAAAGAAATGCCTGTTTGCGCCCAGTTATTGCGCAGGGAACAACAATAATTCATTCAGTTCGCTTTTCAGACGTTGGAGCGGAATAGATACGTAATAGGAAAAGTTTATTTTTAATTTATTTGGGTAGCGCAGGATTTATGATATTTCTTCAAAGTGTGAAATATAATTAGGTCCTATCATTCACGATTTGTACTTGGGCTATAAACGAAGTTTTTTTTATGTTTGATGATAGCACCATTTTAACTTTGGGCAAGTTTTGGTTCACGTACATACTTCAGATATTTTCAGAGAGCCACTCAAAAAGAATTTCACTGCACACTGAACATAAATCTAATTAATTAGCACCTCTGTTTTTATATGAGATTAAGTTGCTTCACTAAACTTTTTGGGAACTGAATAACAAATGAATATTGCGTTTTAGTAAATTTTATCTTATCCACATTTCAATAATTTTGAAACAATATAAATTTTTTTGACTATTTACAAATTTTTGAGCGATATTTTCATTATATGTTATTATATTATTATATTAAAATTTAATAATTTTTCCACAGAATCAATTTTGGCTCAAAATAACTTTATTACGAATCTTGAGATAAATTAACAATGAGCAATTTTTTTTTATATAAATATGCTGAGCATTACACCAAGTAGTATTTTCATTTATTTATTGTGATATTATTGCAGTTAATTTCTCTATAAAATTTTCCTTGATCATCATACAAAATGAAAATAATGTTCTATTGTATCTTGCATGCCATCAAAAAGAGTGCAATTATTGCAGCTTCAATTAGTGAAAGCACCAGATAATGGAAGCAAATTTCATAACGAGTGTCAACGACGATTTTGAAAATGGGAGTAGATGATATAGGCATTTGCAATTTGATTATGTTTTACTTTTTGGCTATTTCTTGCAAATTATTAAATTGCATTACTAAATGACTTATAGCAGCTGAAGTTATGGCAATTCTTTGCCCATTGTTGGCCAGATATTTTTTTGTTTGGTTGGGAAAATGTCATGAAGTCCCATAACTGAATTTTTTAAAAACCTAAGCTCTTGCATCGCTCTGTTTTGAAAATCATCATTATTATTCAAAGCGCAATTTTGAACTGCAAATTAAAAACATTTTAAAATTACTGAAACTTTGGGAACCAAAAATGGTGGAACTTTCATAATTATCTAAGGTACTTAGAGTTTTGAGATACTAGTAGTGTCAGGAGCTGGCAATGAATTTCAATTTTATAATTTTATTCACTGCATATTGCATATTATACTGGAATTGTGCCGTGACTGCCAAAGCATGCATACATTAGCAATGGAAATCGCTGTATACTGAAATTTGCTCAATGAATTTTTTGTCAGCTCATGTCAAAGTAGCTGATGCACAATGCACGATATTGTTAGCTCACGAGCCATCATCACATCTGATTAGAATTAAGACTTAACTTTGTAGGATGCATACTCCACACACTTATGATGTTCGTCGACTGACATCATTTACTGAAATAGATATCAAAATTCACATCGATTTGAATATTTTCCTTACAGCACATTTATTCAGAGCAATTTGATTGTTCCACTCAGGTTCGCTTCATTTCAAACTTTGATTAGTATCTTAAAATGCATTTTGGTTTATTGTCAGAATGCAATATCAGAAGTGTGTAGAATTGCAACTTTTTGTGGTACAGAGATGCTCAAGTAAAGTCAAATTGACGTAAAAATGCCGATAATAAGGCAAATCGGAGCATAGCAATTTCGAAGTCATTTTCATGAAACACGAGGTTACGTTTTGTTTTTACAGGCTATTGAATGCAAATAAAAACTAAAACTTTGGGTACACTCCTCGGAATTCGATAAATTTTGAAGATCAGTTTAATTATTGTTTCATTTATTTGGACATTTTAGAAAACTTCAATTTTATAATAAAAAAATTGTATGCGAATACATGTAAGAGCTAATCGAAATTGCGATATTAGTGTTTACACCGTAGAATTTTACTTTGGTTTCATAGAGCTTTAGTTTATGAAAATGTTATAAGCTCGTGAATGCATTGGAAGTAAGCACTGACGTTAATGGCAACTGCAGTTAATGGTAACCGAAGTTAATGGTACCAAAACCCATAAAAGAGCTAAAAAAAACTAATTGTAAGAAAATCGCTTCTTGTTTCGTTTTGAACGAACATTTTAAAAAATAAATATTTAAAATAGATTTAAATGGCACGTTATCTTACCTGTAACCATTATAATATTTTAAAGTACAAAGTTGCTTCAGTAGTAACTAATTCTGCTTATATTGTACTTTTGCTTCCTATTCTGGGTACAACGACCTAGAGTGAATAAAGTATTTACACATCCCAACCAAGTACGAAAACTCATCTCTCATGGTTTTCATACACTATGGCAAAAATGAATGTCCCCTTTATACGTCATATTTAGCTGTATTTCAGACTTAGAGCATTCTCGATATGACAACAGCAGTTCAGCAATGTGGTGGGGCTCTAGTGGAGGATTAGTGTCGAGTTTGATTTAAATTTGCAGAGCGAAATTTACGAAGTATTTACACATGCATCTGGTCGTTGTGCAAGGCTTGCCTGATAATAGAGCACATACATATATTTTGATTAGTGACAGATAGTTACCAAAGGAAGTGACATGGTCTGCATACACGTTTGAATGAAACGAAAACGAAATTGGATATTATGAAACATAATCGGCTTTAAACTGATGCATTGTGAAAAAAATATCTAATGATAAAAGATAATACTATTAAATACGGTACTATCAAATAACTGCTCCGACAAAAATGCGATTTCTTTTAGCTTTATAGGTTTATTTTTCACTTGTGAGCCGTGTTTTATGAAGCAATTATACTTGTTCTTTTGTCATTTTAACCATTTTTCTATCACATAAACCAAAATCACAAAAATCGATTCAAATGTTTGCTGGTGAAAGTTTTAAACAAATTCAACGTGGTTCATGTTCAGTAATAACTATTTTTCTTCTTCATAGTATTCTGCAATTTTATTAATGCGAAATTCAATGATTTCAATTTGCAATTATTCTTGTCCATCAAATTATTGATTGAAACCTAGTTTTCAGGCTTTTATATGTAGGACATTAATCGCGAGATTGAAATGGAAGTCCGGAAAATTCGAGATATTTCGGGATCCCGAGATAGTCCCGAGGATTCGGGATTATATAAAAGAACTATATTAAGGGAATTTAAATATTTGATTATTCGTCCTCAATTAAAACTTTATTTCAAATATATACACATAAAACCGGAAGCTAAGTCCATTATAATATTAAATTTATGCACATAAGTACATGGGTGCTAGCAAGTAAAACGTTAATCTATAATTGCGTTTAATTTAATCTTATGGTCTGATTTATTTTTATCTTCTAGTCCAATAATTTATCCTCATTTGGTCATGATTACATGCTACAATGACCTTTCTACGAGGTTTCTATATCTCTTGGACCTTCGAACGTATTATCCATCTTTGAAAGCAAATGATCAATCAATCCATCAAAATAAGCTCTTTACATTCAAATATACTTCGAAACGACTCTTATTTGGAATTTACAACTTAAACTTTTCCGTTAACGGACTCCAATAAAAGTAAGTCGCAGCCTACGTTTTGTGAATTCCAGTGACCATAGCGATTTCCGTTCGGTTGACTTGTCAAACTCAATTTTAACTTTTATGTCCTTCAACCGTAGCATGACATTGATGCCGACCATGCGCTGCATATCCTTTGTGCATTTTTGATTGTGATGCTCGATTTCACATCAATAGTAAAAGTTGAAAGAAATCGTTGAAAGGACTGTTTGGTTCCATCCTTCTCTGTGTGGTTCTTTTCAACTACTAGACAATCATTCGTGAACCATGCTAAGCTCGTATGGACAGCAGATATATAATTTTGTGGAGAATATATATTTAAGGAGCCAAGACAGCGCAAAAAGTCAACTACGAGTAGTAGTGCTTGATAGAAAGTTTTAGTATATACTAAGTCATATACAAAACACCAGAAAGTGACTTGAAAATTAACTGTTCTGCTCAACGTTAGAATATTCTAAAATCAATTGTTGATTCTCTTAACTTATTAGTGAAAACCTATTCATGGTTCAAAGTAAGCTAAGTGAACGGCAAGTTTCTCATTTCCATACCATCTAAACTTGTTCCCAAATGACTTAGCGTTTCTTTAGATAAATAAATACTCAAGGGTAAACGGTGTCGTAGCGGGACATTTTCACCCTGCTGAATCATAGTTCAAACTATGCCCACTCGATCGATTTCAAGTATCACCAGGTTAGTCGAATTGAAAGAGCCCTTCACCAAAAATTTCACCGTCGCATTATGATACCAATTTAATTATAAATTTCTGAGACTTTTAATTAATTTCGGATTCAGTGCCGAAATCAATTTTATTCATAATGCTCCCAGATCAAAATTAATGAATCTTATATAATTTGGAATTTACTCGTGTAGATTAGGGGCGGACGAACGACAAATTGAGAATGGCGACGACGAAAGGCGAGCAAAGTGGCGAGGAGTACAACTGACAGGATAACGAAAAAAGTAATTACCACGAACATCATTGAAAACTGGCCAGAAATTCGAAAGACTGTCGGCAAACTTCAATGGACCCGAGTCGTCGAAACTTCTGGAAACGTTGACGTCGTGACCGGTCGAGTTATGAAACTTTAGATGACTATGATAAATTATGTGTCATTAGCATACAAGATTACATTGGGATGGTGCAGTGCTTGTGCTGATTCTTTGCCCGTTCGACGTGAATGAACGATTGGTGTAAGTGTAAAAGAAGAAGAAGACCCTCAGAAAGTTCTTTAACTAATTAACTTCCTCATTTTCGCTCGATCGATGGTACAAATAAAAACACCAAAAAATGTTGTTTGCTTTGTTAAGTCGATACTTAAACTGTCATCACAATTAATCACTTTTCAGTGCTGATGAGGTTTTAACATTTTTATTAATGGTGATCGAAATTCACTTGGCTCGGATGTTTTTATAAGCGAAGGATTGATTTTGAGCAATGCTTAATCAAAAATGACAGCATTGTCAAACGCAATGCAGTGTATTTTTTATAAGCATGTTGGTAAGAAGCATTTTGTTCAAGCTTTTGTGAAATAAAGTGGTGTAGTTTTTGATTTTTAATTGACTATTAATGTTTATCCAGCCAAATTTTAAATTGATGCATTGTTCTGTTTTGTTTTTTTTTTTTTACTTTAAAATACAAAATAGTTGTAGTATAATTTAAAAAAATTAAATATTTTTGACTTAAAGTAAAGTTATATTTTGAGGCTAAGATATAATAAGATATGGAGGTACTATGCTGAAATGCTGCTATCATTAGAATTAATCTGAAATGAAATTTAAATGCCATCTTATAATAGTCTTTCGAGAACAATAAACTAACCACAATTTATCTCAAAATTATCCACTTAAAAATATCATTATACCTTGTGTTTCCCCGAAGTCTTCTTGGAATTTCTTTCAATATCTTCTTATCATTACTAAAGGCTATTGAATATATTGAGCAAAAATATTACATCATAGTAAATTTATCGTCCTTCTAGCATATTGACATTTAAAATAGGTAATATGCAAGAGTATTCAATACTTATTGTGATTTTCTTTTTAAAATTAAAAGGACAAATATGACTACCTAAAATCAAGTATTTTGCAATCGTCAACAAAAAAGTAAGATTCCTAAGATACACCTGAACATCTTCTAGGTAAACTAGAACAGCGATCAGAGCAAGTCATCAATTTCCAGCATGACAAAAAATAACTCACCGACAAACATGCATTATATATGGTATACGTAACTTCCTCCAATGAATTCTTTCAGCTCTTCTGTTGGAATAATAACTTATTTCAATTTCGATTTTATGTTTAGGCAACCGCGCAGCGCATCTCTATTAATTACAAAGAGACATCTTACTAACGGACTGTGAGACTATTTTCTGTTATCACGTGGTGCGTAGTGCTGCCATTTTAGCATTTTGAATGCTAGATCTAGCATTATTTTTTCCAAAACGGCATTCGTAACTCGGAGTTAGCATCTAGCATTATTTTTAGCATTTAAATTTAGATTTCGGAATAATCTGGCACTCATCTATTTACAATCTCGCCCATCAAGTTTTAATTTCAAAGTCCAAAATATAAAGATTATAAAGTCATCTATACCATTTGCAAGTCAAATTCATCATTTTACAAGTCAATTTAACACTTTTGCAATTCAATTTAACACTTTTGCAATTGAATTTAACACTTTTTTAAAACAATTTAACATTTTTGCTATTCAATTTAACATTTTTGCAATTGAATTTAACACTTTTTTAAAACAATTTAACATTTTTGCAATTCAATTTAACATTTTTGCAATTCAATTTCACAATTTCGCAATTCAATTTAACTTTTTTGCAAATCAGCTTAACGCTTTAGGAATGGTGATATTACTTAGCTTCGAGTGTGCGAAATGAATAGAAGAAACGACGAATGTGAGTGATTTTACCAATTTGTAAATTACGTATGATATTACTATTGCTATTATAGCAATTAAATCTTAACATTGATAATAAAAATATTTGTTACTGTCTGTCCTAATCAAACATATTTTCAATTGCTAAAAAAAAACTATGTACAAATTATCAAATAATTTCATTCTGACTTCATTACTTCATTTTGACTTCGGTAATTAGTGTTCGATTTTTTCGATTTTTATTATTACTTACGTATCATTTCATTCAAATGAAGTCAGAATGAAATTATTTGATAACTTGTACATAATTTTATTTAGCAATTGAAAATATTTTTGATTAGGACAAACAGTAACAAATATTTTTACTATCAATGTTAAGATTAAATTGCTATAATAGCAATAGTAATATCATACGTAATTTACAAATTGGTAAAATATAATGTTTACTTATTTTTGTAATACTACTTTTCCGATTTTAATTAAACAATCACTCACATTCGCCGTTTCTTCTATTCATTTCGCACACTCGAAGCAAAGTAATATCACCATTCCTGAAGCGTTAAACTGATTTGCAAAAATGTTAAATTGAATTGCGAAAATGTGAAATTGAATTGCAAAAATGTTAAATTGAATTGCAAAAATGTTAAATTGTTTTAAAAAAGTGTCAAATTCAATTGCAAAAGTATTAAATTGAATTGCAAAAGTGTTAAATTGTTTTAAAAAAGTGTTAAATTGAATTGCAAAAGTGTTAAATTGACTTGCAAAATGATGAATTTGACTTGCAAATGGTATATATTGCTTTGAAATGGTAACGTTCAATTTAATCGTGATGATGCTAAAAATCAGTGATGGGGTCCCATCCACTTCAGACTCCCAGGAGCCTCGGGCATCTACAAGTTCAAGTTTACCAAAGTATGTGCATTCTAGTTAGATATTTTTGCCTGAATAATGTGAATTAATTGTTTTGTTAGGGCTTCAAATGCAAGCAATCGCACGGATAACGCTGGAGAAAAATCTTCGTTATCCGACACAAATACTTTTTCTTCACTTAAAAATAAGTAATTGTTGCTGTTTTGATTTTTGTTTTGAAAAATATATATTTATATAGTTTTGGAAAATATTGGTAGAATTGAGCTTTACTGTAATAGATATAGAATCATTTTGAGATGTAAATTTTAAACTTCTAATTTGTTTTTGTTATACATACGAGGGTTGATCAATAAGTAATGATAATGAATATAAACCAATGTGATTAAACTTAAAAGATATATATATTTTTCAATATAGTCTTCTAATAAGCTAATACATTTAGTCCATCTTTTTTCCAAACCCAGGATACACTTAGAAAAAAATTCTTTACGTGGACTCTCCCAAAATGCCTCAACAGCGGCCATCACTTCCCTATCATTTTCAAATTTCATACTCCGAAGGTGTTGTTTGAGCCGAGGAAAGAGGTAGAAGCCACTGAGAGCTAGATCTGGCGAATAGGGTGGGTATTCAAGCAGTTCGAATCCTGTTTCTTTAATTGTATCTATCGCAACTGCAGCCTTGTGAGCCGGTGCGTTATTTTAAAGAAACAGAACTCCGGCTCGCAGTTTGCCGTGTGTTTTCTCCTTCATTGCCTCTCGCAGTCTTCTTATTTGGTCAGCTTAGTAAGAGCCCGATATAGTGGCTCCCTTTTCCAAATATTCTATCACAATAATTTCTTCAGCGTCCCAAAAAACTGATGCCATAACCTTTCCTGCCGAACTTGACACTTTGAATTTCTTCGGCATCGATGAAGAGGGTCGCTTTTAGGTCATCGATTGCATTTTGGTTCCTGGATCAAAATGGTGGATCCAGGTCTCGTCCATGGTCACGAAATGTGACAAAAAATTCTCCTGATCTGCCTGGAACTTTTTGAGATTCATCCTTGAATTGTCGATTCGTTTCTTCTTATGCTCGTCCGTTAACATTCTCGGGCAGAGACCTTCTTCATTTGTATTTTGTTGGCAAAGATTTTCCGAACATTTACATGCCTGAGGGTCACTCTTTGATCTGCCAACACGACATATTCGGCTTTTTTTACGTTGTCTTCAGTGAGGGATGTGGATGGACGTCCTTCGCGGTGTTCATCTTCAGTGTATGTTCTTCCCAGCTTAAACTCCTTGGCCTAGCGTGCAATGGTGGAATACGGAGGAGCAGAGTCCACCAATTGTTTCCACCATGTCACCGTGTATGCCTCTGGTAGACAATTTTTTCAAGCAGAGGTACTTATTTTTTCATTTTCAAATTTCATTTTTCTCCATTTCGATATTCTCTCTTCGATTGTTCGTATTCAAATGAATGTAGTTCCTCTTAGAACTGTGTTATACTGGAGCTAGTGCTTTCGGCACTTTAAATCCCTGGAATCGTGGCCTATTTATATGCTTTTTCATGCTGACTTTGTGAGTATATGTAGTAGTAAAAATTTTTTTTTTTTTGAATGTTATGCGAACTGGAAGTAACGTAATCGGTTACTTATTGATCAACCCTCATATAAATATACATGTTGTTTTCATATTGAACCATGTTTATTTCAATTAAATAAAAAAAGCATTATTTAGCATTATAATTTTACAAGATCTAGCATTATTTAGCATTAAATAAAATTGAATCTAGCATTATTCCAAAAAAATAAATGGCAGCCGGTGCGTCGAAAGCAGCAAATCTAGAAAAAGCCGTAGAACATAAGCCACTTAAGGTGGTTCAGTGCTAAAGCGGCTTAGCCTAGCCGATGCTAATCTAATGGGCCTCGATTCGCCTCTTCGCAAAAAAGTTGCCACATTTATTTTTTTTCTGCTTTATTTGTTGAATACTTCTGATCTACGAAAAATTGCTGTTTCCAGCAGCTACACGCTAGAGCTCATCGCGGCAGTTCCGTCATCTTCTTCGTTCACAAATAAGCCTTGTGTTTCCTGTTGAGGCATCCGACGTGACATCATCGGCATCATCGCTTGTTCGGCAGATTACACCCATTGTGAAATTCATCAGCGTATCTATTCCCCGGGGCTACTTCTATCCCTACTTAATTACACTGACCATCCTAGAAAAGCTACAGCTTACTGGCTTCGAAAAGCTCTCCCATCCAACTTCGAAATTTTCCAATAATGTAATTTTTCGACTAGAGTCCTATCAAAGGTAAAGACAACAAATATGTATGAGACAAGACTTACATCTGATATGGACTCGTCAATCTTGACGGCGAGCACTTTTCCAACACCACTATGCTCAACCTGGAGGCCATTTCCATGACTACTTACCCCATGTGCTTTAAGTCGGGATTCCCTACTTCAAAGATTCCGCGTTTAAGTTACCAGCTATAACCTGTTCGCTCAGAAGGTTTCGAAGAATGATTTTATTTTTCCGTGAAATTCATTGAATTCATAGAAAATAGCAGCTGACAAATCTGATACTTCGGTGTTTTATTTACATATGTATATACAGAGGCTTAACCAAGTGTATTCATTCCATAAGGCTGGATAGCCCGAAGTATATGAAAACCATATTCTGGAATTATTTTTCGATAGTATTGCTCTAGTGTCATGCATAAGCCTTTATCTACGCTGCGTTTATGCAGATTCCTTTGAAGAGACCTCATCTACACAACAAGTTATTCTGCACTTCCACAGGTTCCCAGATAACTAAGTATACTCTTGACCCCAGTACGTCCTAGTGTTCTCCTGTTTTTTCTTTGTCGTTACACAAAAAGCAGACTAGCTCATCAGAGGATACTTCTCCGAGATGCCTACCCTGCACGTAATTTTGGCATTTACGGCTTTAGTCTGGTATTTTGCAGTGCTTTTATTTGTTCTTACACCCATACCCTTGAAACAGCGCAAACCGTACCGCCAAATTACCGTAGCGTACAACTCTGCCAGCTCTTATCATTTAAATGTCAGCTAGCTTATCTGTTAAATATAACCTAATTTAACGTTCTCAATCTCCTTCTTTAGCGTTAATCTTGCCAGCTTTTCCTCTGTGGTCAGACTTTCGATGTTAAGTATCTCAAATTTGCCTTTAGAAATTCTAAACCTCACAAATATTTCCCACTACTGTTTAGAGATGTCCTCGCACTTTGGCCGAAAGTGCTATAATGAGCACAGATATCGAACTGTTTGGGAATATTCCCCCTTCCAGCGGTAAAACGTTATCTTTTTCCTGACTTCGCTCATTGCCTGAATTTCTTGCGTTGTTATTCTGGGCCGAGTTTTTTTCTGAGAGCCTGCCAATGAACCGATCAGCGACCAGTTTTGGTAGTGCTACGAACAAGCCGTTTAGATTCTTTTGATCGTTCTGCCAGAGATTTCAGTTAATATGGCACAATTATTTCAACAAATAAAAATGTTTCGAATGATTGGTAATATCCTAATTATAATTTTCTCAATCAATTCAATTTCACATTCTGCAATTCTTCTCCAGCTATCGAACATCGATAGTATAATACCTATATTGAATCTGACCATTTACTAAGCAGATGATATCGATAAGATCAAGCGTGACCGCTGCACAACTATAATTAGGCAAAACAAATCCAAGTGTGTATTAATATTCAGAATCGTTTATCGAGCTAAAAGTGTAGGATATTGTTCGTTTATTCTTAAAACATACAATATTACTTCGCAGACTGCCTATTTTATCTAAAAGTAATGTAATCCCACGACAATCTTCGTACGGGTCTAGGGGTTGAAGCTGGTAGAGAGCTTCATCACAAATGTACAATCAATGGGCCTTTTCACACTTGTATTCTTTTGTAGAGAATTCCCCTTGATTCTTCCGTCTCTTGCCCAGTAAACCGGTTTGAGGAGTGCATCAAGAATACAAGTGTGAAAAGGCCCAATGTGAATACGAGTGTGGACTGATTAGTTCCACGACTCACTTTACCCCTGATTAATTCAGGTATCTATTCATAGCTAGGTGATTTCAAAGCTTGGTACGCGGACCCTCGTTCAAACCTGAATTCGAACCAGCGACATCACACACAAGAAGCTAGTGCTCTACCCACTAGGCTATTCAAGCCTATTTGATCTAGCTTCCGTTAATTAAAAGCCTTCACTTAATCCATCCGATCATTTTTAATGACACTTATAGTCTTCTGTTTCAAATCGGTCTTTTAATTCGTGGAGCAATTGCTAGTGAGAGAAAAATCTGTGAGCAATGAAACCTGTATCTATGTAGTCTTTTGATTGTCTTTATGCAGAAAGTGTGATAAATATTTTCACCAATATCCGTGAAAATCAAAAAATAAACAAATTTGACCTGATTCAATGGTAAAACTAAATCAACTAATGCATTTCACCATTTTCTCTCCTGCCGAATCAACGAATTTCAAAAAATATGTTTCACACAATCGAACTCGTTTCGATATTAATTCAAACTTCAATCAAGATTCCACCCGGGACTCAGAGGTACTTCAATGATATCATTAATCGCTTGTTTTTTCTTCAGTCAAATACTACAATCACGCAACAAATGTTATCAGCATACATTTTAAATTTCAGCTCAACCAATTTTATCTAATTATCGTTTTCTTGATAGAAAGCTCAGTTAAAAAAAACTTGATTTGTCATCCCCTTTGCAATTTCACTTCTTTTTCTCGTTTGCAATTTTATTTCATTTTACGATAAGAAATATCTTCCCCACGTTTGAAATCAAACTGCGAACCATTACAAAATGGTACAATGTCCTTTAATTTGTCGGCTCAGTACATTTTCCATGAAAATGGTTTCAGTGAAAATTTTCTCTCTGCGTTTCGTACGAATATATTTACATTTTCCTCTCGTCAAGTGTGGGAGCCAAACGCTATCGACGCTGGTAGATAAAGTAATCTCGTTCTTTTGCGGTCCTGTAAATCCTTGGAAATTCGCTTCAGAAGTTGAAGCGAAATCGACAGCAAGTGACGAATTTATTCTCATAGGGTGCAAAACAGCGGTCCCGGTCGATCAGGATGAGGAGGAGTCGAACATGACTGTACAACACTGAATGCGACAACACTGCGGTAAAGCACTGTCGAATCGAATTTGCATGTGAAAAGCGATAAAAACATCGAAAGCATAACAGGCCTGATTGGATAATAGGATAATAGGCCTGATTGAGTTATCCGTGTCTTCCACTTTTCTTTACAACATTTTTTTTTTATTTAAATATACATTATCAGTGGCGGCTGAATTTTTCTGCCACTTGAAAGCAACGGTGAAGGCGATGACGCCAAGACCACCACCAACAATGTGTTGACGACCCAAAGTTACCGGAAAAAATGATTTTCTTTAATGCGGAATCGCTAAGTAGTTCAGAATGCGAAATTTCGCTACGAGCTAAGGAATATTTTCTGAGAGGAAAAGTTTTCAAGAAATTTTAATTGTAAATTATTTTGAGTACGAAAGTAAGTTTGCTACATTCTGCTTCGTAAAGAATTTGAAGTGCTTGATGCATGTGAAGAAATGCGGAGAAAAGTTTATGGATTCACAGAAATGTTTCTCTAACAGCTCTGTCTAATAACTTTCGATACATTTGACTACATATACATATATAACGATCGAAACATTTGACCATAATGAAATCATATATATATATATATATATATATATATATATATATATATATATATATATATATATATATATATACATATATATATATATATATATATATATATATATATATATATATACATATATATATATATATATATATATATATATATATATATATATATATATATATATATATATATATATATATCATATATATATATATATATATATATATATAAATATATATATATATATACTACTGTGGGCAAAAAATAGTAAGACTTTTTAATTTAAATTTCGCGCGGAAATCCATTCGTCGAAATTTTTTTTTCTACGTTGGTATGACTGTCAGTGACATCTGTGCCAAATATCACATCAAAGTAATCATAAGTGTTTAGTATACGCTTGTCTTTCTGAAGTACAAAAAGTGCATTCGGCGATTTTTACAATGAGTGAAATTATTCAACAAAGAAGTTCCATTAAATTTTGTGTGCGGAATGAAATTTCTTGTGCCGAAACGTTCAGAATGTTGCAAAAGGCCTTCGGTGATAATTGTATGTCGCGAGCAAGTGCTTTTGATTGGTACAAGTTATTCAAAGAGGGTCGAGAACGCGTTGACGACGAACCACGTCCAGGACGACCATCAACATCAACTGATGATTAACACGTCCATAAAATCAAGAAATTAGTGCTCAAGAATCGACAATTAACTATCAGAGACCTTACTGATATCGTTGGAATATCGGAAGGATCAGTGAAAACCATTTTAAAAGATCATTTGGGCCTAAGAACAGTAAAAGCACGATTGGTTCCAAAATCACTCAATTTTCTTGAAAAACAGCGTCGCGTTGACGTCTGTCAAACAATGCTTTCCGACTACCAGGATGTCATAAAACGTATTATAACTGGCGATGAGTTTTGAATCTACGCTTACAACCCGGAAACAGGCGATCAATCAGCCGAATATCGTGCCAAAGATGAGCCGAAGCCGAAAAAACCACGTCAAAGTAAGTCAAAAATCAAGGTCTTGTTGACAGTTTGCTTCGATCATCGAGGTGTGATACACTCCGAATTCCTTTCGACTGGCCAAACTGTCAACAAAGAATACTATTTGAGTGTTAAGCGTCGTTTGTGCGAAGCAATTCGTAAAAAGAGGCCGGAATTATGGGCCAACAGCTTTTAGTTTTTGCACCACGATAATGCACCGTCGCATACCGCATTGATTCTTCGTGAGTTTCTCGCCAAAAATTCAACCAATATCGTTCCACAAATAATCTTTTTGCCTTATTTAGCTCTGTGTGACTTCTGGCTGTTCAGAAAACTGCAGCGACCGCTCCGGGGAAACCGTTTTGAGTCAATTGAAGACATTAAACGTGAATCGCTACGCGCATTGAAGGCTATTCCGGAAATTGAATTTAACAACTGTTACGAGGATTGGAAAAAACATTGGCATAAGTGTATTGCGGCCGGGGGGGATTACTTTGAGGGGGACGAAATAGATTTGGCAGAATAAATAAAGAATTTTAAAATTATGAACAAAGTCTTACTATTTTTTGCCCACAGTAGTATATGTATATATATATATATATATATATATATATATATATATATATATATATATATATATAAATCATCATCATCATCATCATCATTGTCAGCTTGTCAATCATGCATACGAATCATGATGTAGCCTCCCCTAAATATATATATATATATATATATATATATATATATATATATATATATATATATATATATATTAGTCTTGCTATTCAGAATGAGTATAATGAATTTGCTAAGCAATTTTTAGCAAAGTCTCATGAAGCTTATGATACTTACATTAAGTCAACTGGCCAAAATATAATCCGCGACCCGAAAAAATTCTTCGATTATGTTAATGTGAAGCAAAAAACTACTGGTTATCGATCGTCAATGTTTCTGAATAATATAACGTCTTCCTCAACTAAAGAGATGTGTGACCTATTCGAAAGGTAATTTCCAAAAAGTTTTTAATGCACCCGACTCATCAAACTCACACCTATCTTCCCCTGGCTCAACTCCAATAGCTTTTGTCAACCATTTAGAAATTTCACGTGATGAAATACGAAAAGCTATTTTGGAATTCAGCTGCAGCAAAGCTCCTGGGCGTGATCTTTTACCTCCGATCTTTTTATGCAAGTGTGTAGAGCAGCTTATAGCTCCCTTCCATATTTTCTTTAAGAGATCACTTTCGTCAGGAGTTTTTCCATCTTGTTGGAAGCTTTCGTATGTCACCCATATTCAAGAATGTTGATCGATGCTGTATTGAAATTTATAGGGGCATTGCCATTTTGTCTTCGATTCCAAAACTTTTCCAAAAGGTGGTATACGACAAACTTTCTTCCCTAGTTGATTCCCGTCTGAACGAGCAACAACATGGCTTTAGAAAAGGTCACTTAACTACCACGAATTTGACAATCCTAATCTCAGACGTTTTATGCAAAATGGCAAAAGGATACCAAATTGACACAGTCTACACAGACTTCAGTAAGGCATTTGACAGAGATGACCATTCTATCTTAATTCTTAAGCTACATAAATTCGGTATTGCCGGGTCTTCACTTAGATGGCTCACTTCCTACCTTCGCAATCGAAAACAATGTGTAAAATTTCAAGGACTTTTATCGAAAAACATTACTGCTACCTCTGGTGTACCACAAGGTAGCCATTTTGGCCCACTTTTTTTCGATGCATTTATTTCTGACCTCTCTGGCGTCGTTGCAAACATACATCATTTACTTTACGCAGACGATCTCAAAGTTTATCAGAGCATTGAATCCAAATCGGATGCCCTCTTGATTCACTTGATCATTGATGCAATGTAAACAAACTCCCTCTCAAGATTAATAAATGCCAGGTTATTAGTTTTTGCCGTAAATGCACGGTCGCACACAATAGGTACTTCCTCGGCAATAATATACTAGCTCGAGTTGATAACATTGCTGACCTCGGGGTTATCTTAGATGAAAAACTCCGCTTCACTTTACACTAAAATCAAATATTTTCTTGTGCAAACAAACAACTAGGCTTCATCAAAAGACGTGCCATTGAATTTCGTAACGTGTGGGTCACAAGATCTTTATACACTTCACTTGTAAGTCCTATTCTCAAAAACGCTTGCATTAGCTGGAGTTCTGCTTTTGAAACCCACAATGACAGACTCGAGTCAATACAAAAGCAATTTTTACTTTTCGCCCTGAGAGAACTGTACAACCTTTATGATTTTAATAGCCTACCCCCTTATGAGTTTCGACTGGGTAATTTAAAGGCTAGCCTCCAGAAGAATGGTGATATCGGCCTGTTTCACATTCGACGTCATTAGAGGCGCTATTAATGTAGGATTCCTGAATACTAAAATTTTGATAAATATCCCTGTGAGGAACACCAGATCCAATCGTTTCCTTAAAGAATATTCTCATTCGACCACATATGGAGCTAATGAGCCAGTAAATAGATGCTGTAGAGTATTCAACAGCATAAGCAATTTATATTCCCCTACGATTACCAAATAATCCTTCAAATTCTCTCTTTTTCATGCCATCCGTACTCTTAAACCTTAAACTATAGCTTATATGTCAATGTTTTATTTATTGATTATTATTTATTAATTTATTTGTTACTTTTTGAATTTTTTTGTTACTTACTTAACTTGTTTGATTTTACTTTTTCCTTCACTTTACTTTACTTTTCCATTTAATTTTTAGTTTGACATTTTATGTGATTTTGTACCTTGCTTGGTGAATAAATAAATATATATATGTAAAGGTTATTAATTTGTGATCTTGGTTCCCTTCTTGTCTATAAATCACCATAATAATAACTTTTATGAGTAATGATATCGATGGATATAAATCGAGGATGTTAAACTTTATCACAACTAACATAAATAAAAATTGATGATCTCCAACTGCAAGTAGACAAGAGGTCACATCAGTCAAGTATGCACTATGAGCTGATGTCTGATGAGAATTAGTGCATACTTTCGAAACCAGTTAGTCAAAAAAACTAAACTTCAATTCGCTATAATCTAACAAATGTAACTATTTCACATTTTGTAGTCGGTATAAAAAGTCTTATCGATAAACTATCGCCTTTGGATCTTAGTAAGAATGCCGGACCTGATGGAATTCCGCCTGTATTTTTAAGAAATTGTACTCTTAATTTGGCCTTCAATAGGTCATTTAATTGTGGCGTTTTTCCGTATATGTGGAAATCAAACATTATAATACCCATGTTAAAATCTGGGCAAAGATCAGATGTACGGAATTACCACCCAATTTGTATTCCATCAACAGTGCCTAAAGTTTTCAAAAGTCTCGTAGCCGATTACATAGCCCCAATTTTAAGGCCTCTACTTCCTCACAATCAGCATGGTTTTGTTAAGTGGTAAATCAGTTTCGACTAGTATGCTTACTTATCATAATTATCTTTACAAGTCGCTTGAATCTTATTACCAAGTTCACTTTAATTACACATATTTTAGCAAAGCTTTTGCTAAAATTATCTTAAATCTGCTATCGAAAAAGTTGAAAAACTTTGAAATTTATGGTAAATTTTATGATTGGTTCTCTGACTACTTACGAGAACGGTCTCTGTTAGTTAACATTAAGACTTCATAGATATTTTCATCTATTTTTCCCATCCTCAGGTGTCCCGCAAGGATCAGATCTTGGCCCTTTACTCTTCTTAATTTTAGTAAATGATATCAGCTTAATTTTCCACGATGTTTAATTTTTGGTATCTTCTGGCAATTGTAAGATTTTTAAGACTATTACATCATTAGCTGACATTGAAATTTCGCAATCCAATTTAAACAACTTTTCTAATTATTGCATGAACAACTGCAGAGAACTAAATATAAAGAAATGTCAATTTATCGTCTTTAATAGAAGTAAAACTTATTACAATTCTACATACACATTTAATAATCTTCCAATTAAGTATGTTGACAATGTGAAAGATCTTGGTGTAACTTTCGATACCTCTTTTAGTTTTATACCTCATATAAAATGTATTGTTAACCAAGCAAATAGAATGTTGGGCTTCATTATAAGAAGCACTAAAGACATTTGCAACTTAAATGCAATAAAAATACTTTGTTGTTCTCTTGTACGCAGCGAACTTGATTATGCGTCAGTGCTATGGAATCCTCCGACTAATATTAATTATGCTGAGGCTATGTCCTCTCTTAATATAACCTCCCTTAAACATTCTTCTTTAAAATATTAAATGAGGAAATTGGCTCAGCTGATCTGCTTGCGAATGTTGGCCTAAGAAGTCCTACTAGGTCAACAAGAAGCAACGATATTTTTTATTTTCATAAATTGAAAACTAATTTTAACCTCCACTCCCCTTTAGAACGCTTGAAGCGCACAGGTAATGAACTATGGAGCTATTTTTATTTCTTGACGTAGGGGTTAATATGATAAAAGCTGTTTTTAGGCAACTTGAATTATTTCTTGATTGAGCTATTAATTGTTAATTTATTAAGCTCTAAATTTTTTAATTTATTTATTTTTATATCTTATTGTAAGTTAGTATTAAGTTGCATTTATTGTTGTCCGTACATAAATAAATAAATAAATAAGGAAACTTCTTTTGTTCAGGAACGTATGAGAAGTGGATGCTTTCGCACTGCGCGTACTACACAACGCATTAAGATCGTAAGAGAGCAGATTCGTAGAAAATAGAGATCAGACTCATCGTTGAGAAAAAACAGCTGTGATGTTGGGAACTTCAAAGTCTTGAGCACGATTAATACTCACCAATAAGCAAGGAGTACACTCTTAGATAAAACAGAAAATGCATGGAGTTTCAGCCTCATCCAAGGAAAAAGAGTTGCTTGAGTTCAAACCATACTTGCTTGGCAAGGTGTTGATGAGTTCGTGGTTTCCGATGAAAAACTTTTCATATTCAAGCAACCACACAATCCACAAAATGATCACTTGTGGGCAGTCAGAATGGAGGACATTTCCGAAAATAAAGCTTATGTGCCAATTATCAAAATTCGTTCTCAGTCATGGTTTGGGGAGGTTTTTGCTGGAGAGGTAAACTTCCCTTTGTTTGTATTGAAAAAGGTGTGAATATTACCAGAAGCAAGACTTTGAAGCATTTGTCCTTCCAAGCTTTAAAAAGTTACTTGAAGATGATTATTACTGCTTTCAACAAAACGGAGCGAATTTAGTACAGGAGTGGTGTGCTAATAACCGAATTTTTACTGAAGGATGAATGGCCTCCAAGTAGCCCAGATTTAACTCCTTTTGATTTCTTCGCTTAAGGCTATATGGTAGTGCAACTCAAGGACCAAAAAATCAACCACTTAGAGCCGTTCAAGCAAGATATGTCCAAAATTTGGAAGGAAATGTCCATGGAAAACGATCGTGACGCTTGTAACTTTTTGAAAAGAGATTAATATTGTTAAAAAAAGAAAAAGGGGGCATTTATTCAAGGTTTTTAACATTCATGTGCTATTCAATTTCAATCAAAAATGTTGGCCAATTATTAAATACGTGTTCTTACATTTCAATATTTTTACTAATGTTTGAAGAACAATAGTATTAAACTCGTTTCGCCGAAAATTCATATTTCTTTATATATATATATATATATATATATATATACATATATATATATATATATATATATATATATATATATATATATATATATATATATATATATATCAGCAAAATGATTAAGGGAGATAATCTCTGGAGTGGCCGATCCGATTGAGCTGAAATTTTCGGAGAACGTAGATGTATATAGTAGGTAGGTCAAATTCAGATATCCTAAACCTTTTGGCGGCGGCGAGCGTTTTAGTGAATTTTGAGGAACTCCTATATTTCCAAGCAGTGTAAATTGTTTTTAAAGAAAAGTATTGGGAATGAAAACTAATTATGTTCTAAGCTTGTCTATGATAAAGAATTGGAAATTTTGAACCGTGTGTGGGTGCAGGGTGCCTAAAAGTAGGCAAGGAATTTTTTTCAAATTTTGATTTGTCATTACTTGTAAGAAAAACAATGGATCATCGTGAAAATTACAGAGCGTATTGATGTTGACTAAAATTTGGCACATATAGATTTTCAGCATAAAGCGGGTAACCCTGTAGCTGTGGCAGGCTGCTGAAAAAAATCCTTCAAATCATTGACCTTCCTGAAAAATTTTTGATTTTTGACAAAAATTTCAAATCTTTGATAAATTTTATCCTTTGTCCTTCATCTCAAGATAAAATTTTCAAAATTCCGGTTTGCATAAGAACGGCAACCCATCACCAAATTACCTCTATTTTCAGCACTCGAAAGTTCTGTTCACGAGAACTGACGACCGGATAATCCGATCATAATGAAATTTACAGGATGTGTTGGTATTTGTTAGGACCAGGTCTGATAGAAGTGATTTTGAAATGCGGGCAACCCTGTGGCAGTGGTACCATCTTGAAAAACTACTGAGAAAAAAAACATCTTTTTGGCCTATAACTTCCGATTCAGCCATCAGATTTTAACAAAATTTACACAATACTTGGATGTTACTCTATGTAACATTTGATGAAAATTTGGTTGGAAAATTAGTATAGGGCTGGCAGCTGTGGTGATTTTTGTCTCATAAATCTTGCAAATTTGCTCAGCAAAATAAAGCTTTTTTCCCTATAACTTCCGGTCCAGTGTAGAAATCAAAACGAAGTTAATGCGTAAATGGACCTTAATGTGAAGTTAGTGTCGTAGGAATTTCGTACAAAAATCCTGAAAGGGCTGCCAGCTATGACCATTTTTGTAATTTTGTGGAATTTCTTTACTGAGCGATTATGTCATTCGATTTCCAATTGAGAATGATCCTGCAATGAAAATTAACAACCAATATTAATATTTTAAAAATTTGAAAAGTTTTGAGGGTGGTAACCCTAAAATTCTTTTCACCCGTATACCTTCCAGCGCAGTGATTCAATCGAAACGAAATTTACTGGTTGGGTTTAACTTAACGTGAAGCAGATTTGGTATGTATTTTGCTTTGCTGCTGACATAGGCTAACCAGCAATGTGCCATTTCCGTTAATATTGCACCAACAGATGCTTCAAATTACGTTCTCATATGCAAAGCATTTGCAATAAAAATAAGGAATCAATTTTGCAATTTTCCGAGTTTTGAACATTTTTCGGATGGCAGCCTCAAACAACGTTTAACCGCTGAAACTTTCGATGAAATCCTGCGATGAGAACGAAATTCAGAGAATAAGTTGATTTGAGTATGAGCTTGTGATGGTAAACTTATTGCTGCTTCGTTCGGAAAGTGTGACCAGCACTGAACATTTTCATCATTTGTGTTATAGTTGAATTTTGTTGCTTTGGATAAGGAATGGTTGATATGATTCTACAAAACAGTGTATTACGTCTTTCCACGCTTTTTTGTCACTCAAAGACAATTTCTTCGAAAATTAGTTTTCTAGCGGTTCAGGTGCGCTAGAGTTTTTTTGTATTCAAATATATTGGACACCGTGTAGTCCTATTCTTTGGCCAAGTGCCGACGTGCAACGAGTTTTTCCACAAATTATGCCTAGGGACTTATAGACACTTCAATGATAAAAACCTTCACAATTTCTGCTGTTACGTTCAGTTTCTGCTATCATTCAATTCGTGAATGTTATGGAGACGCCAATTGTAACAACGGGATACTAACGATCACGTTTTGAGGTACTCTGCTTTTCTTAGACCATATTTACAATGTTCTTGCTAAGTCATGAATGGCACCAAGAATGTCCTACAGAAGCTAATTTTATATGATTGATGTGTTTTGTTCACTCTGAAGTTTTGTTTCTTGTACCGTTTCAAACATATGAGCTTTTAGTTGAAATATGGAATGAAAAAAATAAATAAATTTACTACATATTTGTTTATTAATGTTTGAAATTTTCATATTATTTTAATTACAAAATAACAAAACCATCAGGTATTTTGTTCCTTAAAAAAAATTTGAATTGTTGCACTGTGACAATGATCACTTGAGTCCGAATTTAAGTAAACACATCATCTACGACTAGAGTGTTTCAAATGTCTATTAAAATTTTACATTAGTCTAATGGCTCTCTTGTGAACGTATGATTATAATTGCAAAACTCTTCCAACGTTTTTTCTCTTGCAAACGCTCCAGTCTTATACATTTAATCGTACTAACCGAATGTAAGTTGTTTTATTCAAATCAGTCTCCAAGGTCCATAGCAATGTCTCACGTAGCGTCTTTTTTCGACGTCAGTTCATAATATCCGTTCCAGCGTTACACGCACACTGTACAAATATTCACGACGAAGTTTTCACTTCACACCTAAATTTTATAAAATTCAGAGAATTACTACACAAGAGTATTATGCATCAGGAAATTGCTTCGAGACATTGGGATTTCTCTGGAAGTTGAATGCAAGATCTTACCTAGTATTATTCATATTTCATATGATGCGCTACGTGATAGTGAAAATCCAAACAGAAGTGTATATGCAAATGCAATTCGGAGAGCAATAAACTCAGACCTTCCGCAACGAACTTTTAGTAGTATCAATGAGATGTTTCTGCAGAAGCAATGTAAGCGCAGGTATAATACAAAGTTATGCATTTTAAATTATATTTTTCAAGCTTCAAAACAGGATGATTGTTGGTTTCCAGTTGTGGTTATTGTGATTTGTGTGCTTGATTAATAGCTGCATCGTTAATACCTTTCGATCAATGTTTGCTAAAGAGCTGCGTATCCATCAACAGCAGATTGATTCCGCACCACAAGAATAATTTGACATAATTATCCAGACGCCCCACATCACGTCCTCGTTAATAATTACTGTTTGCCAGACTCACGCTCGCTTCAATCTCATCGAAAAATAATATGAGCCGTCAGCAATCTTACCACCGTGTCCTTGTTGCTGACGCTGACCATATGTTACATGGGTTAATTTGACCATAGCATGCTGTCATCGTTTATTACGTAAACCGCATAATTGTCATTTGTATGTGCTTGAGTACTAGGAATATTGTTTATATACGCTCCATACGTTGTTCGTGGATGTCCTCGTTCAGGATTTAGGACCGTCGTATTTTCAATGCTGAATCGTATTGTGTCGTAGAGCTCCATGCTCTTCTCGGAGTCAGTGCTGAGCAATAATGATACTTTGTTGGATACAGGAATTGCTGACCAGTCCAAAGTGCAACAAAAGCGCTTTGATGGTGAGTTCAGCGGAAGTTTAAAACCTGCACGAACCATAATATGGTGTGACCGAGTTGTTAGAGGACCATATTTCACAGTTCTATCCGAGCAATAACTTGCATGAATATGAGAAAGTTTCTCGTGGTAAATTTTCCTGGGTTTTGCTTAGTGCACATATCAGCATTCACAATGACGTGACAGTGCTATACATGATGCAAAAGTTAAAGAAGTTTAAAAACAAGACATGATTAACGAGATTCTGTGAATGAGAAGTTTTTTTTTGCAGTTAGGTGTCTTTTGTTCATTGAATTCAAATTTGGCTTTATGGTTAGCAGTTTGATATATGTTTTCCAGAGAAAGAAAGAGAGAGAGAGAGAGAGAGATTCAAAATGTATAAGGAAAACTAGCAATGCAATATTTTGACAAACACTCTGACAAACTTATCACTATTTTGTTATCTAAATGCGCTGATGTTTTAATTCTCATTGTAGGTCTTACGGCCTCATACTTCCCGCCATTGTCTGAACCACCAGTGCTGCCAGATAGGCGCTGCGGCCTACTCCTAGACAATTTCTATTTATCGCTAAAACTACCCTAAATAGCCATAGTGACGACATTTCTGGGAAATTTCTCGGCATTCTCAAAAACCAGGTTAATGAATATAAATTTTTATATGCGTAAGACTGCTGTCAAATGAAGCAAACTTTTTTAAGGTGAGATGAAATTTTCCCCAAACATCCTTTTTTTACATCAGAAAAAGATCGAAATGACATATTTCGAGATTATTATTTATTCAAACATCCGTTCGGGAAATATGCAGAATAAAATTTCAGAATGCCCTAAACAAAACCCTGAATATTTTTTTTCCTGTTTGTCTCCTGAAGTTTTTAAAATATCCCTAAATCTAGGGTTGAATTCCCTAATATGGCAGCACTGGTCTGAACGGCTGAATGTAATGACTCGCTTACACATATAGCGAACGTTTCGTCGAAGAACTTGTGAAATTACTTCCCAAAACTTTTGACGAGTATTCAAAGTCTTCACTCAAAACTGTTTATTTAATCTATTGACCCTTATTTTACCTCAGTGCGCCATAAATCTCATCCTGTTCGCATTGAGAAGATCTTTTTATCGGCTAGAAATGGCCAATCCCGAAGTATTATTCAGGTCCGTGAGTTTATTCGGGATAGCTACATATGTTTGCCACGTTGTTCTAGTTGGAGTATTGTTGACCCTGAAAATCTCGTAAGTTTGCGATTATAACGACAGAGTTGGTGCGGGCTAAAGTGCGATGAGGACTGTTGTGGCGGTACTTGTGGCGGCAGAGGCCGTCTGAAAAATATGAAACTAGCACCGCAGGTGTGATATTTCTGATATTCTTGATACAACTTGTCTGAAATATTTTCCCCCTGAAATTTTCAGTTTGAGAATAATCGGCATGTGCTGTAAAAGTTAACAAATTTTGTTCCTCCCCGAAGAGTTGAAGTAGAGGCAACGTGGGTAAGCTCATCAGGAAGGAATGCAATAAGATGAGGAACAATGGTTTAGCGCAAACACTACTTAAAGAGTTGGCTACCAAACCAGTCTTTTATGCAAAAGCCGTTAAAGGAAACGAAATGGTAATAATGGGCAAGGAAGAATATGACCGATTCATCATTGAAAATCTTAGCAACGAAGATTACCACGAGCTAGGGAAAGATTCTTTACTAGACTCTATCAGACGAGTAGCAAGTATCTTCAAAAAGTTTGCACTCATTCAATTGGAGAGGTCAACAAGCTTTTGAGGAGGTCAACAAGCTACGGTTCTCAAACCTAGTGCTGCCAAAAAATAGGTGCCTTCTGAAGACACACAAAGTAAGACGTAAGCTAAGGGAAAGTGTCACCTCTGAAACACTCCAACAAGGAGAATCGTAGACGAATTTAGGGCCCCAGAAGGAATTTGTGATAGAACAGTTAAAAATCGAGTCGAGATGAACAATAGAAGAAGATGAGCTAGTTGCATCATTTGGTGTCAAGGCTCTGTTTCGAAGCGTGCTGGTAAAGCAAGCAAACCGTTCTTTAATAACCGGCTTTTAAGAAAGAATATCTCACCGGAATGATGAAATAGGTCTAAAGACTATCTGTACTTTACTTTGAGAGGGAAGTACTTTAAAACTATTGAAGGTGTCGCCATAGAAAATCCTTCACCGACACTTATGAGTGAGATATTTACGGACAGACTAGAAAAAGAACTTCATGAAGAAGGTTTGCTTCCCCGTGTGTGAATATGATATGTAAACAAAAGATGCTTTGGCAGTAACTTTAAAGAAGCTGAACCAAGCACATAAGGATATCCAATTTTTACTAAAAGTCCATAATAATATGAAAATACCCTTCTTGAATTTGATGAAAGAATATCTGATTGGATTTTATAGCTACCGAAATCCTACACACACTCAGAGAACAACATCATCCGCGTCTAATCATTGATATTTTCATAAAATTGCACCCTAGAAGTCGATAAATCTCCGCCTATTAGCAGTGCCCAGGGATCAGAGAAGTTTTAACTCAAAAGTTATACACATGAAAGATTCCGCAAGAAAAAAATGTAAATGACGATAAAATTGTTGGAAATCTTAACAAAAAAACAAGGGCAAAATACAGTATGATTTATAACGACGCTTTTTATTCAAGAAAATGAATAACAGCGATAAGCGTTCCAATAATTTTTCGTCGATTCTGAAACAAGTTTGGGAAGGTGATTAGCGCTTTGATATTAAGGTAGTAGGGTTAAAAATTATGTGCTGAACTATGCAATGGCTGCTGTTGCTAGTGGAGATTCACTGGTTCTACCTGTGGATTTTATGAAAGTTTCGTGACTTAATTTGCCTTAGTGTATTTACTATTTATTTTTCATAACACTAACTGTTAGACTTTCTCAATCTGTATATTTCAAAACTTGTATATTCGGGAACAGCGTTGAGTTAGATTACTAGTAAAGAAGAATTCTTCTTGCGCTGCCTCCCATGCTTGAGCCTACTAGCTGAATGAATTCACTTCGGTCTAAAACAAAATGAAAGCAAAGGCTGGGAAATTCGGAAAGGGGAAGGTGGCTTTCAACTCGGAAGCTGTTTATTCATAAAAGTTTTGACAAAAATTTACCCGCCACTATGAAGAAGGAGCACTGGGGTAAAATTGAACTTCTATTGGTTGTTGACGTCGTTCGAGAGGGGTATGTTTTCTTCTTTTGGGGTCACTAGCTATGCGTATTGAGCATATTATTTCAAACATTATCGCAAACCCTCTTTACGACATTGTTCGATCACAATCTAAGTTTATAAATTGTCAATTCTCAAACTGAGCCTAAAATGTTCTCAAAATATTTGTGCCCCAGCCCTATAGAACCTTCAATATCTTTCTACTCCGATAACATTCGCCTCAGTCATTGGATCACAACGAAATCTCATGGACAGGTTTGCTCTAAATAGGGCTGGTCCAAAAGGCTTTTTGTGGCTCTGACGATTTCTGCACTTTTATTCAAAGAAATCGTTACGAAATTGTTTAAGATATAAGTGAAAAGGCAATTTAATTAAATAATCTTATTCATATCTGAAAAATATATACTTGTATGTTTTCAATAATATACTTTTTCACATTTTTTCACTCAACTGTTAGCAATCAATCTTAAAACGCAAAAATTCTGTGAAAACTTTCGCCCGAAACTAAATCACCTTGAATCGGATAAATCAATTTAGGACTGAGCAAATCATCATGGTAATGACGCATTCCAGCGAAGCGTTGTTAACAAGCTACCTTCGCTCCAGCAATTACTACTTCATTATGGTCTTTCAAATGCTAGATTTTCATCCAACGAAAACCATCGCCCTTGGCAATTCGCCGTTTCTCGACGTTTCGCAGCGTTTCTTAATTTTCTATTCACCGTTTTCATCGCTACCAAAAGTCGAACACCATGAATTCCTAATCAGACAGCTTCGTTAATCGAATTAGACAACAACTAGTCATTAGCATTACAGAAGGAGCATCGATGCTGGGCTGCTTCGTTTTCGGCGTTTAAGAGCAACGTTCAATGTACAAACGTGCAAACACAGAGCAAGAGGTTTGTCTCAATTTGTGTAAGGACAGTTGGAATCGAAGTCAGAATATAAAATAAGGAAGTTAGATGACAGCAGACAATTTAATATGCACAATTATTTTGGAGAAAACTTTAATTTAACTTTTTGTTTAATTTTTTATTATTGTCATCATTGTAAAGATTTGTAATTATTACATCAGTCCAACCTGATTGCCATATTCTATAATTTTTATAAAAATCATTATTTTAAAATCACCAATCAAACACGTATTTTCCAAAAAAGAAATGTTTTCACTTTATTTCGGTTGATATTAACAATTCACTTTCATTATTTTATATCGTATGAAATCGATGAAGTCGTACAACACAATATCGTAAAGATCATAACAAGGGGCTTTCGATAATTTAAAAAAATACTCTGGTGGCACAAGTTTAGTCGTTATGAAAAAATCGATAGTATAGTATAGCCGTTAGAAAATGATTATGCCGCTAGATGGAAGTATAGTTGAAATTAATATGAGATATGTACGTGGAAAATTGATATTGACGAGACTTGTCGCAATCTATATGTATGGTTGTTCTACATAAGTCTTTTTTTTATCATCGATACAACCTGTTCAATGTCGTACTTCACACTCAATCCAGACGCATAAAATTGCGAAATATTTCGTTTAATGTTTAAAAATCAGTATGTTTTGCTATGCAAACGAGAACATGTATAAAATTTATGTTATTTCTTTTCTCATTTTTTTCTATTTTACTAAAAAACCAAACTATAAAGTTCTCTTTTTCAATTAGGTCCTAACTTAAATACTTCCTATATAATCGGATTTATTACACTTTTTTCCCTATAAATAAATTATTTTGTTTACATTTAGTACTTGATATAATTTGACTATATTCATTTTCATTACATAGTAAAGCTTACAAAATAGTTAAGGTATCCTTAAGTGTTGAAGATATGTACAACATTGATCATTGGATTTAATCGCTTTTATACACAAGGAAATGCATTTGATTCGAAAAGCATTTATGTTGAAATAACATCGTTTTCAGAATCATTGGAAATACTATTAGCCTACAGCACAATATTATTACAACGTTTTGTGTTCCTTTTTATCTTTTTATTATCTATTAGGCTTGAAGACCATTTTTACAACTATAACGATATGGCGATTTATATACAACTCTCCTGTATTCGATTCGAAGTTGTGACAACTTCAGGTCGAAACCGATACTCGCTCAACGATGACGTAACCACTGATTGATTATTCGGACTAAGCAGGCTAACTTCCATGGGCTGAGTTAACGGTGGGTGTATTTGTCCTAAAGGACTACACGTAGTTACGCCTTTGTTTCCTTTACAAAGTGTTGTATAGCTCTGAAAAAACAAAAAAAAAACAGAGAAAATGTAGTTATAGACATATTAGCGGACAAGTTTATGGTTGGAAGAATATAATTTAACTGGATTTGAAAGTGTTTTTGGACATTTGAATTTCTTAGCAACAACTTTTGGGAACATCATTCTTTTTTTTCGTACGCATCATTATAACTGAACATACTGTATATCAATCGTGATCAAAACCACAAAATTGGCGCGAAAAATAGAGAAAACAAAGAAGAAATCGTAAAATGGAATGAAGTTTACGGTGATGCTGAAACATCCCTTTAAAAAAATTAAATGGACAATTTTGAAAACATTCGGTAGAAAGCCCTGAAAGTCCTGAAAATATTAGATAGAAAAAGGATCCAGCTAATCAAGAAGTAGTATAGAAGGGTAACGATGAAATCCTGAACACTTTAAGACTAGGCAGATAGAGAGTGGGGTCAGTGAGAACTTTTGAACTGGATGTGAGAATAATAGTAGCGTGAGACGATATATCAAATAGAGTATTAAATAGTCTTGTTAAGAGTTGATTATTTTATGTAAAAGAAAATGAGCAAAAATGGACTTAGTATAATATACAATAATGTATCAAACATAATACGGGGTTTATAATTTCTCAGAGATTTTAAATCAAGTTTCAATGATTTCTTTTTTCATTTT
Source organism: Nemotelus pantherinus (assembly GCA_963978885.1). Lineage (NCBI taxonomy): Eukaryota > Metazoa > Arthropoda > Insecta > Diptera > Stratiomyidae > Nemotelus > Nemotelus pantherinus. Next base: position 129,344,793 of record OZ022265.1, read on the forward strand.
ATTTAAGCAAGGAACACGATCACCTTTTTATCCCTATTGAATTTTCTTTAAGGCATATTATTCAAGAAAATACATAGTTATTTGAAATAACTTTCTGTTTTTGTGAGATAACTACAAATATGTCAGTGTCTATAATTATTCACCGCTCTGTACAACTCAAGCAAATCATAGCTTCATAACAAGCTGTGGAATCACTGAGAGATACATTACTGCATTACATTACAGAGTCGCAGTTTAGTAAAATTACATAAGATCACTATGTACGGTAGATGAATGGATATTTTGGACCTTCATTGGAAAAATACTTAACCGTCTTTTTTCGAAAAGATGTGATATTTTTCGCTATGTCGCGTGGTGTAGGTGTCCTCAATAGAAAAAGATCGTAACCAATTTGATTTTATGTACAATATCTTACAAACGACATTACACAGCTGTGCCACTATAGTCAACAAATCTAGTGCAGTTCATTCAGTTTAACAACAATTACTTGCACATTTCTCACAACGTCACCTATTCAAAAGTTTTGTCATGAAGGTTTTAGGCCAGCTTTTTGTTTAATTAACTTCTACTCCCACAAATTCTAAGAAAGACATAATCTCCTACTTCAAACTCTTATTTCTACCGGGGTATATGCTAACATTTATGGACGAGAGCTTGAAAGTATATACATGCTATTCTAAAGCCATTCACTGGCTGCAATATGATGAGTTTCTCTTCAGCATTTTCGTTTTTGGAAAATTGTATACGCAGCGCAAAGTACAATATAAACACGAAAATGGTACTAACTCAAAACAAATGATCTTTTTTTATTTTTATGGGTCGTAAGTTTAAGTAAATGCTCAAACTGGAGCATAATCCCTACGTTACCCTTCCGCATAAAAATGTCAATATATCATGTAGAGGCCACTCACTATTCGAGACAATGAAGCAGCAGCACACACTGGCGAAACAGTAGAAGAGCCTGTTGTCACTGACGCTCCTTACGTCAAAGCTGTTTGCCGGAAATCTTTTATTCAAATTTTGTGCAATAATGTTTGTCGTGCTGCCGTTGAAAAGAATAGCTGACTTCGATCATGAACATCCCATTCTTTATAGCCATATTCTCGTGTGGAGGCAGTTGTGATGCTATTCTTTGGTGAGGACGAAATTGAACGCAACCGACGCAACGACTTAAAAATATGTATGAATTTATGCCTAGACGCGTTTACGTGCTTTCGCTTTTTATTTATTTTGTCGTTTATCATCATTTAAAATCTTTTGAACGTACGTGACATCACATTGATATGCCAAGTTTTTTTATTGTTTTCGATATGTTTTTTATGAATGTGCGAAAACATTTGCGGAATGTCATATTTTTACCAAAGAGAATTTAATATGTAATCGAAAAAAGCATTAATCTATGGTTTTGTGACTATATTTTTGGTTTTTCATCAACATTTGTTCAAATAGTTGGAGTGAAGTATCAAAAAAAGCGAATGTTTTAAAAGAGTGACAAGATATTTGGCAGTAAACGAAAAGAATAGTTGAAAATAGAGCTCAAAACTAAAAAAAAATCCGAAAAATCTGTGAATTTTAAGTTCTCTACTCGACCACAATTTTTACTGCCAAGCTGAAATACGTTTCTTGTGCCTCAAAATATAATAAAACCTAGTTTGGAGAAATTTCTTCATTCTGGAAGAAACCCATCACATCAAAATACATGGTTAAAGATTTGCATTCATGGCTGAAAAGTAGAAAATGTTTGAAACGGTAAGAATCCAAACACAGTCACATTAAACACGCAAACTCATCAAAAACATCAAATTTGAAACTAGTCAATAAATCTGAGCAAAACATATAATAAAATTACAGTATTTGGCTGATTCTAAGCTCGTTTACGCCACATGGATAGTTGATATAACTCTCAGCTATCATATTTATCCCAAAATATGCATACTTACAATTTGTTTACTAGGCCTAAAGGTGTAATGAAGTACCTCATTACCACTACCAACTAATGATCCTAAGTTAGATGTAGCATCACATCCTCCATCCTCATCACGACATGCGTCACGTTGTATCAGTCGTGCAGAAGGACTTCTAAACAGCGGTGTGGGCGCTTGTGTTTTTAAAGGTCGTTTTTCTGAAATGCAGAAAATTACGAAATATAGTTATTAGATAGTCAAATAAACAAAAGAGATGTTATTGAGATGGTTTTTTATCAAAAGCTTGAATATTCGATTTTAGTGGACATGACGCACATTAAAATTCAATGCGTAATTGATTGAAAAGTATTGTTCGAATAAATCCCACGCTGGGCGCTAACGGTTTGAATGTAATAAACAATTTTCATGGCTTCGATTCCATGAAAAGTTAACTGAAAACAAATTTTTAACAAAGGTTTTTTGCACTTAGTGTCCAATTTCTCCGGAAACAAAGTGTTGGTGCGAAGGAAAAGACATATTGCCTAAAAATCGACCCATGGATCATTGGAACCATGGAAACAAAAAACAGGAAATTGTTGTGAAACATCATAAATAAAACAAGAAACCTTTGTGAATCATTTATGATCTTCGACTAACAAGCTCTATCTTAAATTGGCAAGCAAATAGGCTAAACCTTAGATGAACTTTTCCAATTAATTTCCTAGCTAAGCCTAAACAAAGGATTGTATTTAAAGACCATTCATCAGCCAGCTTTGGAGTAGCACAAATAAAGTAGCGTGCGGTGTTTCAATTAATGATACGACTCTAGCGAAGTGATGTTAACATTGATTTAACGTTCTTGCATTGTTCCGTAAATGGAAAAGCATGCGTAGTCTCAAGGGATAACCACAATTTAATCACATTCTGTTCACTTTTCGAACACAAGCCGTCCATACGCATTGAACGCAAGGATTGCTTCCTGCTTTATTTTGAATACGTAGAGATGTAGTAGCGGGACCGTGTCCGTTGCATACCCTTTACGTAATTGAGTTGAATATCTACTCACAGTGCAAGGGCAAACTAATCGGTTTCGTATCGGGGTCGTAAAATGCTGGTACGGTTTTGTTTGGCGTCGAAGGACTGCTTCCGTTCCGAAGCCACAGCTAAACGTAACACCCGATACAATTTCAGTCCTTCGTTCACTATGAATAATTGTGTTGCCTAGTTAATGACATTGCACTGTACCCTGACCAAGACTCGAACACCGGATTCCAACAATGACTTTCGAGTTACACAATAGATCTTAAGCATGAATGAATGCAAATCATCTATTTGATCTTGTGCTGACTGGGCAGTTTGGAAGTACATATTTTGTTAGTAATGTGAACTATGAAACGACATGCAATCCAGAAAAATACTCTGTAATCGAATGTTTTTCTTTCATCCGATCGAATAATAAGATCAAATAAGGAAAGTTTTGTGCATTTCAATATATATCTTTTGCATATTATTTAAAATAAGCAATTTTTATTTTCTAAAATCATTAGAATTCAGGTTTGATTATTCTGCAAAATAAAATTCGTATTGCATTTTCTTAAGAAATATATGCATATTTTTGTGAAAAAGGACTGTGTAGCCTAAAAAAAATTACACAAGATTAGAACAACCTATTTTATTTAACATCTGTTTTTTTTCAATAGTTTCGTATTAAATTCCTTTTATATTTCTCTTAAGAAATAGGTACAAAGCACATGTATAAAAAGCTTACAAAAGCTTACATCAAAAGCTCTGATGGGCACAGCTTACCAGTTGTTGCTGGCGCAGAGTTGATTTAAATTTAAATCAAAATGTTACTTGAGTACGGTACTCACAAAGCCTATTTCACCCAAAACAATGAAACGTGCATGTGGCTGCTCACTATTTGAATTGATAGAACAAAAGAGCAGCTAACTTAATTTGGAAGGTCTCGAAACAATACGATGTTGTTCTATTGTTTTTTGTTCTGCTTAGCGAGAGTATTATTTACATACTTGCAACGATGATATGGATGCCGTTTAAAAAACATATGTATGTCGAACAGCTGTTAATTATAAAAGAGATGTGAAACAACTTGGATGTTGATATTTAAGAATGACAATGACTGAAGATTAAGTTTTGTGCCATAAGTGCTTTTGTACTTTGGAGTTTGCTAGAATTTGACAGCAAACATTTTATTAAATTTAACAAATTATTTAAATTAACATGTAAAAATTGTTTAATATTATTCACAAAAGGAATTGATGGAATATGAAATTGAAAAAAAAAACTGAAAAGACCAAGAAAATGTTTAAGAATTCATTCCTGAAATTCAAACGTAAAATCAATAGATTTTTAAAGTAAGCCGATAAAAACAAGGAATGTCAAGAAAAGACAAATGAAAAACTGAACGAAATAGTCCTAGACAAACAAAGATTTCAAAACAAACAAGATAGCTACACAAAGACTGTACAACAAAAAACTACTGATTGGCAACCAAACTAAAAAACTGAGCAGTGCAGAAAGAATACAAAAAAGTCCAAAGCAAGCAAAGGAGCAAATTCAAATCTACCGAAAAGAATTAAAACACCTTGAAGAATAAGATTACCCTAAATCGCCTCCACCCTCTCCCACAGCAAAATCGCATATTAAGAACAAGAGAGCTTCTAAAACAAATAAAAAGAAACAAACGAACTTAAACATCTACACCTACACCATCATATATTCTACCGCCAGGCAAGAAAACAAGGTAATATGCCACCTATTGTACAAGGTGAAAACACAAAATCCATAAGGTTAACCACAGTTCGATCAGTCAACCAACAACTGCCACATTCAGCCCCTTTGCATCAAATATGACAAACTGCAACACTTTTCAATTTGCATAAAGTTAAGAAATTCAAAGTCAAAGTGCGCAAACTGTGGAAGTGAGCATCCTGAGAGCTTTAGGGTGTTGGCACAAGTGTCAAATGTGAATTCAAGTGTAGCCAAGACCTATGCTAATCTCTCTTAAAAACTTCTAAAAAAAATTCCTTTCAAACTAACTAACAATTATATGTTGTCAGTAATTCGCCATTATACAAAAACAAATGCAAATAAAGATGAAAGAAATGACAATGAAGATTGGCATATAAACTGCCCAAATCTCACCAGCCACCACGCCACGAAAGTGTAAATTAACCCTACTATCCATATTTCAATTTTGACATGGAATTCGAGCTCGTAACTGCCCAAAAAGGCGAGTTGTTGCAATGTTGTTGCAAATTTATTTAAAGATTGAACTCATGCTTATTCAAAAAACATTCCTCAAATCTGGCGACACATAAACGTCTTCGTCAAACCGTCATTTAATTACATATCTACATAAATCGCCCAGTGATAGAGTGAAAAGCTATCGACTGGGGTGCTATCTGACTCACACTGATCGAAATAACTAACTTGAAACGGCCAGTGATTTAGAGGTATAAATTGATAGAGCAGCCATCGGAGGACAATACAATTACAAATTTGATTAAAGACAAGCGCAGCTCTTATGATCTGCCTAAGTCAACCAAGCTGGTTATTAGGAGGAGAAACAAGCTCCGCAGAAGAACTTAAAATTTATGTGACCTTAGAATAAAGCAGAAACCAAACCGGCTAAACAATGCTGCACGTAAGCAGATCTTTTATCAGAAGAACGAACAAGCCAGTATTGAGCCTGCTGTTTAAATACTTTCTGACCAATAAGAAGCCATTTATGCCTAAATCAAGGTATGTCTGACCCACTACAAAGGACCTGAAAAAAGTCAATCCGATTAGAACTGCGATTCTAGGACAAATGTTAATCTGAGATGAGCCCGAGTAAGAAAATAACCTCGAGCGAGAAGTCGAAAGTTATTTCAAATCTGAGCTTCGGGAAGTAGAGCAATTATAGTTGACTGTCCTTGAAGAAGTGAAGAACTTGGAAATGGAATTGAATTAACGAAAATAACCTGACATAATAGCCTCGACAATCATTTTTGCACACTTACCAGACAATATACTACGGATCTTAACGGACATAATCAATGCAATGGTTGATTATATCTTTAAGCACGGAAACCATTCATCATTATGGTTTTACCGAAATTCATCATTATGGTTTTGTCACTTCTCTGTCATTGACGAATCAGATTGCTTCTGTCATTTCTAGCTAAGCCGGTTAAACTAGTTCTTTTCTCTGATGTTTGTGAAAAAGTATACAAGAACAACATTCTCCCAGAAGAGCGTTTTTGGCTTCAAGCTACTTCACTTCACGACACTCCAGCTGGCAAGGTTGGTCCAGCATATCAAAACAGGATTTACCAATACAAAGTCGACTGAAATACTTATGGTCGATGTACTTAAAATAAATGACAAAAAGGAGACTGACAGTAAACGATCAATTGGTAGAATAGCAATGGACAGCCATATACTTAGGAATCACATTTAACGATAAACTTACCTGGACATAGCACATAAAGAACAAAACGATTGCCTGTAATAACCTCTTCCAGGCTTTTTCCGCTCAGCTGTCGATCTACAGAAGCTTGTCTATAGAAGCACTCAGGTACAAAAGAAGTCCCGTTGTGATGCCACATTAAGTGTCTCTCCTTTTCATTAAAAACAGGAAACCATATGCTTCCTTTGGCAAAATCTTCTTTAGGTAATCACAGGCACGTCCATCATACATGGGAAGAAAGGTGCCCCGAGCGCCACTACTCTTCACTTTACCAGAGCCAGACACTCGTACATGAGAAGGAAAACAGATTCCTCTTTGTCTTCCGAGCCACAGCTTCCGCAAATATCGCTGAACTCAGCACACATCTGTCCCCGCAAGCCTTTGTATGAGGCGGGAGCCTTTGAAATTAGCCACATCACTACCAAAAGCACAAGAGCTTAAACCTATTAACTGCCTGGTGCGGCGTGCGTCCGTGTGGAGTCAGGACTGTCTTGCTATCGCAAAGCATAATTTATTGAATCAGGACTCCAAAGCGACTTCGACGTACTTTTGCCTGATAGCTGATTCAATATCCCAATATCCCAAACCTCTAAAAACAAAAGCTTCAGACATGTCACTGCGGAGAGTTTCAAGGATTTAGTTACGTTAAAAATGCACACATGTATTAGGATCTGCGGATGACAATTGACTTATACCTGAGATTTCCGTGCAGGGTACCTGCGAAGAATTCATACTTGAAGATTTACGCAAACTATTAACCACCATAAGCTCCTACTGTGGTTACGACACACAGCTGAGCGTAAGTTCGCTAACTCGGAATTTCTCGGAGTTAGAGTTAAACTCTTCCATCCTTTACTAACCATCTCCTACCATGAAATTTTTAATTTAAATATTTTGTTTTGTGCCCTTCGGGTTTTTGCGATGTGACATTGGGCGTAATTATCACGACAAATTACAGGTTGAAACAATGGATGGTAACTTATTTTCAGATAAGTATTTAGAGGTTCTTTTGCGAGTGAAGTTTAGAGTTTGCGGCTTTCCAGCGTCGATTTCAAACTTTCATTTGGAATAATATTCTGTGATAGCGTTCAGAGATAATTGCATGCAAAGAATGGCGGCATTCGTAGTTCCGTCAAAGGCAACAACGCAATGTCATCTGCAAACACTGTCAACAGACAAAGAGACGACGATTCGGATAAAAACAGGACCAAGGACTGATTCTAGTCGGACTTTAGAAGATATGATAAAATATTATGACTAAGATTTGACCATGTATACGGTATAGAATCTACCATTTAAGAAACTGTAAATAGTTTTAGCCATTCAGATTGGTATTATATATGCAACTCAATTAGCTTGTGAGTTAAACCGGCATGCGGCTAAGAATCTGATGCCTCTTAGAATGCTGATCTCTGAAACTAAATCTTTCATTAAATATAGTGGTTTTTTTGAATTCTTGATGTATTCAGTTTTCATTTTATAATTTTTGAAAGTATTGACCTAAAATACTAATACTTTTTGCCCTATAACTTGGTTTGTCTAACTTTTGGATAGATATTATTTTAGCGGTTTTCCAAATCTATAGAAAAATAGAAAACTTAAAGGATTTTTCCGGCATTTTTTTTTTTAAATTTATAAGTAGATTGTGAATAATGTCAGCAATAGGGAATTTTCTGTTTTTAAGTTGGAATTAAGTTGAAAAAGTCTGAAATATTTGTTTGGACGTAAATCATATAATAATTTCTGGGAGTATATAGGAAATATTAATTTAAATAAAAAACTTCAAACCGTTTTACTTCAAGCACCAAGTAAGTATGCGAACAATTTCAAAACTTACCAATTTTAATGGATATCTATTGAACCGTATATATTACTTTAACTCCGCCAGATTCTTTGTAAAACAGAACGAGCAGATCAGCTTTGAAATTTAGAAAGTCAATTTAACAGCTCTAGATATAATTAACACCTTTTGACAAACAAGATGAATTCAATTGTCCTTTGAAACTTTTGCTTTTGTATCTTCCTAGAAACATTGATAATTGCTGGCCGATTCTATGACCTTACTCGAAATGCCAGCAGACATCTTGCCGCATCAATAGCACTGCGAAATTCACTTTCCCCGAATGAAACATTGCAAAGACAAGTTACTGTTACAAAATTAAGCTTTCGTACATGCATTGAAATGTCAGTGCTCCTAACTTTGTAGTGAATGTGCATCTTGTAAGCAAAATAGCTTCGAAACCTTTTACAGGTTTGTAGCACTAACGTATACATATTTTTGTTAGACAAGTCACAACTGCCACATTCATTTCTGTAGCCCTTTGCTCACTCTGACTGTCTGCATACAAACGACTTACTCTACGTATCCTGAAAACAGATAGATAACGAATTTCACATACCATACTGATTGGGAATCACGTCAGGATCGGTATCATCGCCTTCAGGCGGGTCCCCAAGGATGGCTGGGCTCTGGCGATGACTGTCATTTTCACCTAACGGTGTCGATGATGTACCGTTTGAATTTCTCGTTTGTTGCTGATGTTGCAAATGTTGTTGGTGTTGCTGCATCGTTGGATGTTGTGGGTCTAATTGGCAATCTGATGGTATTATAGGGAGTTGCGTATGTTTCGCTGATTTCAGACTCAATTCAGCATTTCTACGAATGAAAATGAAAAAAAAAGAAGAATTGATATAAGAATGAGTAAACACGATACGATTGCTTGTTACGAAATATTGCACTGTACATTCTGTACTCTATTGCACAATGCCTGCATGTCAAGATTGCTTGTGATTGGCTTTCGTCTGAGTTTTTTAAGATTCACTTTGAAAAACTGTTCTGTAAAAATACTGTTCCAGTTTGTTCAGAAAATGTATCTGGGCATGCTGATAAACGAAATGAGTTTTTCTAACAAGCTGTAATGTTACAAACAAGACACCAAATTTGCATGAAATCGTAGTGAAAAAGTGAAGTTACTAATTTGGACTAGAGTATTTCATAAATTATTCAATGTTTTTAAGTACCCTGACTGCTGAGTTTCTAGTGAAGCATCAAAAAACTTACTTGAATAAAATTTAAAACTCATAAAAGTAAACATTCAACAGTGATTTTGAAGATTCTTTTGCATCATTCTACATATATGATCGAATTGAACAGATCGATTGCTTCGATTAAAAAATCAAACTTACCAGTTCTTTTCAGAAACCGTTTTTACGAACAATCTCACGTCGTTTTAATATAATACTTACTTGTTTGAATATCTTCGATATAAAGCTGCCAAAATAATACAGGCTGCCGCGAATAAGACTGCGGCAAATAAGGTAAGTCCTGCTAAAAATGGTGATAGTGGCACGGTCAAACCATTTGATGGTCCTGTAGAAAGAGAAATAAGTTATTTTTTAGCAAATTTGTTAAGTAAAACTGCTTCAATCTTATAAAGTCAGCCTAAAATTCAGAGGGTGCATGGTTTTTTTCACGAAATATAATTAAAATCATTTGGTTTTATTATATGTATAACATAAATTACTAAATTTAAGTTTAGAAATTAAAATTTTGTCCTGCAGATCTGCTCATGTTGCCTTTATTTCAATTTCTTTTGATGCTTGCAAATTCAAAAAAATTGATTAATGTTTGATTCTGGGGCTATTGAAAATTTAACAGAAACAAAATCGAACACATAATTTCTAACAAATTCTTTCGAATAAATTGTAAATCATATCAATTCGCGGATGTTTGTCTTCAAACGTGAACTTATTTTTGTATTTTCGCCTGTCAAAAATAGAACGAAGTTGTTTTAAGAAAATTAGCAATTCGCTCGTATGAGCTCAACCGTGAAAAACTTGAAGACAGCAGACGATAAAAATCAGATTAAACTCGAAAAATTACACTTACAGGTATTACCCATGTTCATTATTAGTAAAAATTGAAGGCAAAATATATTTTATTTTCCATACAAATTGCCTTTTTTAGTTCAAGTTGCATAAATTTGATACAAATTTGCCACTCACAAAGTATATTACGTATAAATAGGAGGATAAAACAATCGATACGTACGACACAAGAGATATGCTAATGGTGACTCAAAAAGGACTAAACTATAAAAAAACGAATTTGGGCATAACATCTTTCCGATAAAATACATGATGTCTGAAATAATTTTCTTAGTAACCGCTCATGAACCCGAGAGCTTATACCATATCTCATCATGGGAACGTAATGTCTTTAAGTTGTCTTGAAATGAGTTCGAAAGCAGTTCGAAAGCAGATTTTTCTTTACCAAATACTACAGACAACCATCTACCCGAGGCATTCCGATTGCAACGAAACCCAATGCCACTTAGATATATGAAATCCCAAGATAAAGCTAAATGTTAATATTTCTATCTACAATGACATAAAAATTTAGCACAAGGATACGGTCCTGAGAGTTTCGACCCGAAATGAATTTTCACAAAATATGCAAATCGACCTCCGCTCGAAACTGAGCAAGACTGAGTACGGTTACAAATAGATATCGCCTCTTTCACTTACCTGTAAATTTGGCTACACCCTTAAATGTTATATCGTCAATTATGGTAGGTTCCGATCGGCCTTTGGCGTTAACAGCGAACAGGATAATTCGATACGACGAACCCGGCTCTAAATTGTCGATAAAGAAATTTACTGGTGCTCTCTGGAATTCGAAATGAAAGGAAACTTTGAAGTGTGTGTGTACTGTTTCTAGAAGGTGAGGTGCAATGCAATCAAGCATACATTTAATATTCATGTTCGACATGAACATGACGATTAACCAATATTAATATTAGCTTCTGGTTACATAATTGGTATCATTTTGGTTACAAATATTCTAAATGTTGTTGCATCAACATATGATAAATATGTATATTGGAGTTAATGTGGACATTAGCGTATTATTTGTTTGGGGGTAGTTACACAAAAAAAAAGAGTTCGGTAAAAACAAATTACTTACCGATAGGCTCATATTGCGGGCAAGTCGAAGCGATGGCATTTCAACCAGTTCAAGAATAAATCCTTGTGGAAGGCCACCATCAAATCCTTCGATGCATTCAACCTGCAACGATTCTGTTGACTGATTCGAAACGGTACAATTTTGAAGCGGGAATGGACGACCTGTAAATAAAAATCTCATTTTCAATCTATACCGAAATTAATTTTGGGATGATGATTCTATCAATGGTAACAGTCAAATAAAACTCTTATTTTTTTGGAAGACATTTTCTTGAACGAATAAAGACATTGAAATACTTTAGGCTGGTTTTCACCGCTTTTTACTCAGGGTCTGACATGATTACATCAGAAAAATGCAAAATTCACTTCAGGAACATGCAACTACTAGTTTCGAAAACCGTTTCTCTTTTTTTACTTTACAATCAATATTTAAATGTTAAGTGCCGTGGAAGATATAAAATATAAAATAAAAACGACAGCCGTATTCTAATTTCGGATAGGGGAATAGTAAGTTATATCTGAAAACTTGCACGCAGTTAATATAAAATACGGATTTCCCATACAAATTTTACAAGCGGTAAAATTGAAAGGAAAATTAGGTTGAAAATTCCTTGAACCAAAAACTTGCTTTTATGTGTAGTAAAAATTTATAGTAAAAAATACCAAATATTTTAATGATCGACGCATTTAAAATGAAGTAAAAATTTTGAAACTGAGTGCAGGTGTCATCATCAATTGTTTGTGCAAATTTCTCAGTTTTGAATAATTTACTTTTTTGTACCGTGATAATAGTTTTCACAAATTTTGTAAATTTTATTTTTGTGGTAAGAAAAATCGACACTGTTAAAAGTCAGGGATGACAGATACGTTGGAGAGTGACAGATACTTTTTTGAACCTATGTTTATTACTTTTTGTTAAAAAAACAGCTTCTAGAAGGCACAAAAAGCATACTTGATAAGATATTTATGGACAGCTATCACATTGTTTTTAGCACATAAATGTACCATTGTCAAGAGTTATATTCGACTTGTTTCTACAGCCTGTATGACACTATATTCAGTAGCTATAAATTATAACAGCCGTATCAACCCTCGTAGTTTTTTTCAAAGATTTTATTGAGCAGCTTTTCAAGAAATTTTTGCTATCTTCTTTACTAGGAAATGCTCACTTAGAGCACTAGCAAATCTTAAGTTTTAGTCCTCTCCACAGTTCTTACGGCTAAGACTCTTCTAAGGAAGCTAAACAGCGCTGGCTGCAAAACGTTTGTTTATTGGCACGGCATAGCCATGGCAGACTGGTTGAATCACTTTCTTAATATACTTTCACAGCTGAGCCAGAAATGCGGCTTGATTGTGAATTCCAGTAAAACGGGATTAGAGCTATTTGTAAGAAAGTACAAAATTTGTCGACATGGCTTCCCAAAATTCTAGGTAGTCTCTATTTACCAAGACCAAAAGATCAAATATTTGAGACTGATTTTCGACTCGGAGCTACTGTGGACCAAAAATGCTTTGGGTGGAATTTAGTGCAGCAAAGTAAACATGGAAGCAAGTTAGTGCTTACAACATTGCATTGCTACTTGAATATTTCCCACTGTGGTTCAACCTAAACTATTCTTTATGTGGTAGCGTTTTAGCAACAGATTACGCTTAAGGCTGCCTACCAGCTAATGATAGAATATACGCGAAGAATGGCCACACTTTGGGTGACAGGGGTCCTTTGAACGGCTTCTACTAACGTGCTTTTCGTTTTGTTTCACCGGTTACAACTTGATCCACTAATCCTACAACAAGCTAATCTATTTGTATCCCGGCACTGACTAGAACTGAGTCAAAACAATATCGAATCTTAGTTCAAGGAGTTTTCACTCCAACAAACGTTAGCTACATGATTCCGGACACTACTGGGTTTAGATTTTCCAGCTTGCATTCCTGGTATGAAGGAAAAGGATTATGGTATCACTCTTGAGAGTGGGCTTTTTCATGTGAAATTTTCCTTTCTGAACAATAAAGATAGCAGCATCAAATAATCGGATGAGCTTAATTTAAAACTGTTTATTCGTATTCCGAACCATTTAAAGCAAAGATGGTGGCAATTTTGCTGCTTATCGGCTGGCTACTATATAATCAAGCATTCGAAGTCAATAATAGATTCGTTTCTTTGCGCCTCGATCAACACCTGATTAGGCAGCATTGAAAACAACAACAGCTGAGGCAGGATTGTAAGCTTCAATGAGAGTCATGCAGCTATAAACTCCCTTATTAGTTCTTCTACAGGGTCAAAAAGCGCTTTAATAAGCGATTGCTTGACAAAACGTTAAAAAATACATTTTCAACTAGCCTTATAACGTGTGCACAAAATAAATCAAAATACACATTTTAGAATGAGAACGATTTTGTCTAAGCCACTAATTTATGAAATAAACTAACAACCTAGTTATGTTATAGTGCAACGCAATTCCACATCGACCTTTTCGAATTTCGAAGTTCTGCTCAAACATCCAAGTCATAGCTATTCCCCTAACTATGTCACATTAACATTTACATTAAACATTTATTTCACGAGTAATTTCCTCTTTCACTAGAAACACGACTCTAGTTTTTGCCTGTTCTCGTATCGTGGCTTTTTACAAATAGAATGAAACTACTAGAAAGTCATTTAGTTAGTCACTTTTCTCGATTTCAGTAGTCATTAGCCCCTCTATGCCACTACTTCCTGACGACTGTTTCTGTCTACACGGCCAACCGCCCATTTAAGTTCATTTATTGTCCAAAGTTCCAGCAGAGTTTTTATTAATTCATAATAGAAAGTTCGGTGAGTAGGCAAAATGGCAATAACACTTCACTTTATAGCATGGCTTTTCCTTTTGAAATTTTACTACCCTGGTGAATGGAGTAGCGGGAAGAGCGTAAATAGTAGAAATTACATTTATTGGTTTCTTTCATTTTCGCAATTTACTTTCTAGCCGAAATTGACACAAGAAAAGGCTAGAAATGTTTATATTGAGCTAATTTATTTTACATTGAGTATTGTCGTTTAGTTCAGTAATTGGAAAACGTCAAAACGTAGCAGAATGATGTAAGAATATGAAGAAAGTCTCACTTATAGATTGTGTTTATTGAAACGTACTGTCTAATTGGAATTGCTATATTTAATTGCGAAGAAAGCATCATAGAGTATTTTTAGTAATTTTTCGTAGTAAAGTAATCTTTATTCAAATTACATAACGTGCAACATAATTTGGATACAAAAAGTAGGATATAAAAAGTAGCGACCAGATATCAATTTCGGAAAAACAGATTTATTCAATATTAAAACCAGCTAATTTGTATTCAGCAAACATAATTTTGTCTCAAAAACTTTAAAAATTAATAGTAGTAGACCTTCTGAGTCCAATAAACGTCGCATTAGTTGCCACTTTCACGCTTCTCAATTAGTTTTCACTCTAAATTGTGTACTCAAATTAAAATAGTTTGAATACATTCACATAATATCTATGCAAATATTTCAGTCTCATGATGCCTGTAAATAATTCATCAGAAATATCTCAGTGGCATCATAATCTTTTATATTGCGGCCTTAAGGGGAAACCGCCCTCATCGGGCTCGTTTACAAACTCGACTTTTCGACAAACGAGTTTTCAACACATCCAATGCAATACTTCTCGTCTCCTCAAGCTACCAGTATATTCCTCTCGTCATTCGTTTAGGAGGAATGATAGCCTGTCAACACACTACTACCCCTACTAACCAACCCGCTCCATTTCTATAGCTCGTGCAACTACCATAAAACATTCTCTACAACATTTCACCTTAACTGTTGAGAAATTCTCTTCAATGATTCAAAAGTAATAAAAGCTAGAGAAAAACGAAGAAAATTGCAGCTGGAGCGAAGAAAAGCTGTCAGCATATGTCCTTGGAGATTTGAATTACCTGCAGCAACGATTTGAAAAATACATGGTGATTTTTGTACTCCGATAGAGTTCCTGCCCCAGCACGAAATGGTACCGTAGTCGAGGTCTGATGTCGGTGTATAGTTGAGACGTGACAGGCCAGTCTGAAAAAGTGATAAAATTGATAAATTATTTTTGCAAATCATATCTTGTTTGATTTTCAATGTTTTAAATCTGAGAATAGATCGTTTGATCTGCGACACATTGATAGGATATTTTTCGATTGGCAAATTTTTTTGAATGACTAGAGTTTTAAACAACTTAATCTTAATATAGCTGAAAATGAATTGAAAATAAGTTCGCGCTAATGATGTGCTTATAATCGTTTTCGGATGACATTAGTGAAAATATCGCAATGGGGTGAGCTAAATTTAAATTCAAATACGATGAACTCGAAAATGATATCCTACGAATTGAAGTGTATTTGAAATCAGATTTTCCGCTTTTCTCACGTTTCCGATTCGTTCAGTTAATCGGGCTAAATTTTTCTATTTATTAAGCTTGTCGCACACTATTCCGTCACGACACGACACGACATAGAAAAATGTCGTACGACAGTCGGTAGACCACCGCACAATATACCGAACCGACCGACCGACACGTCAGTTTGTGAAAATTGCTCAGATAATGCATTATGTTAAATGCAATGGTTAAAAATTAAAAAGGAATGTTAAAATGAATTGTTATAAATGAAAAAGAAATGAAACTGAAATTAATTGTAATTCTTCCCATATATTTTTCTTCCCATCTATTTTCTTTCCCATCGTGTTGTAACTTTTTGAGCTTATTTCATACAATTCTTTCTACAGGGTGGCGTTAAACTGTTTGCTCTTAGATACGCAAAATCAACCCAAATAAATGAATGGGAAAAGCTATCTTTCAAAATTTTGAGACCCTCTTCAATTTTTCTTAAACCTACATAGCTTTAATTAATGCCTTAATAGAGGTAAAGTAGAAATTTAAAATACAGGTACCAAAATTCAAAGAGGATTAATGTAATGACCTTTTGTTATAACCTGAATAGCTTTAGAATTCATCAACGGATCGAACCGATAATAATGGTAAATAGTCAACTTCATGTGAATGTTTCAGAAAGTGAATTTTCGACTTTGTTGAAAACGAAACAGGGCATAATTCATACTAATTATATATTGTTGATTCAAGTGTGTTTAATGTTGTACAGGCAATACTAAGGACAGAGACTTTTGCGCCACCCAGTAGTTTCTGGTCGAAATTTTACCTTATTCATTACCAAATTCTAAATTTTTTGTTCTAAATCAAACTGCTGAACAGCCACTATTCTGAAGTGTTCAGAAAATGCATTATGATTAATACAATGGAAAGTGATTAATGTGAAACATTTAAAAAAATTAAAATGTTCTCAGAAAATTCTTCTCATATATTTTCCTTCTTTTGTGATTTATCATAATTTTTTGAAATTATTTCATACAGATCTTTCTATTTTCTGGCCAAAAAATTTTACTTCATCCATTTTCAATTCGCAATTTTTTTTTAATATCAAACTGCCGAACGACAACTGATGCTTATCATAAAATCTATGAAGTTATATGAAAGCCCGCACACTTAACCTACACGACACGCTACAACGACGTACATCATTTGTCGGATTGGATTGAATTCGAACATCCCAAACGACAAAATTTTTTTGATGTCCTGTCGTGTCGTGACGTTTTGGTCAAGTGTGCGGGCGTTCATACAATTACATACAATTTATTCTCACAGATTTTTGTCGTGTCGTGTTGTGACGTGTCGTGTCGGAATAGTGTGCGATATGCTTTATACTGATTACTTTTTAAAATATGTAAATTCCTACATAATATATTCATAAATTAAATTTATTTATTGAATTGCATGGGGAAACACAAAAAGCTATAAGAAGAAAAACAGTTTTTGGGAAAGATATATTGAAAAGCGTCCGTAGCTTTCTCAAAAGTGAGTAAATAGCGATGGCCTTCCACAAAAATACGAATAAAAAGAAAAAGTGAATACATGACTCAAAAATGTATGTCAAACAAGCCTAGCTAACTGTCAAAGCTTTTTGCAGATTCGGTTGGATTTGAACAACCTGTAGAAGTGCATTTCACTTATATGAATAAGCTCCGGCAAAAGAGAAAGCTGCTAACATTGGTGGTATTCATCGGATGGCTAAAGGGATAAGAAACTGGGTATCGTTCGGTGAACCCGATGTGAACGGAGATTTTGTGCAAAATAAAACGTTACAGAGTGAAAAGGAACCCTTGAAGTACTCCAAGGAAAACCTCAAAACAAAAGGCTCTTTCTGGAGTCGATTGTCGTAAAATCTTCATAATGATGTGATAATGCCTTACAAGAAAATAGAAGTAGTGTAAGAACAATTTACAAATCAGCTGATCAGTTAAATGCTCTGGTGCATGAAGCAAATAGATTATTGAAAGAGCAAAATGAAGACCGTCCCTACGACAATACCACAATCGAAGAGCAACAAAAAGCGTTCTTAAGAATTGAATACACAAGACAAGACCTAAGAATACGTTTTTCGATATTTTTATTTCTATGCAATTTTTCTTCCAAGTGACCAAACATGTGGAAAAAATATATACTTACTTTTTTAAAGTTAAAATTGATCTGCAATCTTGCAATAATATTACTGATCTATGTTCTGACGTTAATAACAAAAGTCTAATCGGCACTATTGCTAGTGGGACTCAAACTCATTATGAGTCAATTGCTAATCAAAAGTAATTCTGACTGACTTACGACTGACATGCTGTGATGTGAAATCCATTCCACATATAAAATTCGTCAATTTATTTGCGCCGGAAAATTGGCAAAGCAGCTGAATCAAAATTGTTTTCGTAATTTGGTCTAATCGTACAATTAACAACACGCCTCGGATGAAATCGTAATGTTTGAAATTCGAATTCCGATTTTAAACGATTTCTTCACTTAGTGTAGATGGCAAAAAAAATATCTGCTAACCAGATCCTCGGGTGACCTATCACCACGGGGTATGTGAGGTTTGACTCACTAAAAAAGGACCATCCACAAGCCCACGAAGATTCGAGTCGGAACACGCCTAAGCACTGCTTCAACCCGACTTCAGAAACTACCACAGCTTATGAGTCGATAAGGCAACCCTGCTTCCGCTTCGTGCGCAGCACTTTCTCAGCATAATATGCTGAGAAATCAAACCGGCATATCTGCAAAAATTGAGTTTTTGAGTTTTTGGTATCAAAAAATTCCTCTTTTTCCCGTCTATTTTTATGTCGCACCGGCATATCGTATAGTTGAATAAAAATCCGTCTAATGGTGCTGTGCTGGTATGCATTTACGAGGAAACAGCCCACACGCGAAAACTTTAAAGCGCTCTGGTGAAAAATATGCATTTTGCAGATGTGCGGGTTTATTTTACAGCGACGATATGTTCAGACTGAGCGCCAGATCTCGTCGTTTCGCAGCATTGTATCCACGATCGTCGCAGGCGTTACCAGGCCAATCGTGGACTCAATAGTGCGCCTCAAACTTACAAAGCGACTGCACATAAAGCATCGTCGAGCTCAGTCACACAGTATCAGCAAAACGGTGTGACCACCTTACCCATTCTGTTCAGGTATTTCCTGAAGTAACCGTGCCCTGTCAAGAATCGACAAAGATAAAAGTTTACCTCTCCGTAGCTCCGGTTAAGCAAAGGCTCAATGAGACCAGTTAGCCTAGCCATCTAGCGTCCTTTAGCACTTTCACTCCAACGTTGTTGCCATAGTTGGAGGGTAAGCGTACGCCCGTGCGTTAGAGCCTCAGTTCTGCTTAGCTCTGAGCGAAAGAGGTACTCTTCTTTGCGTTCTTGCGCTAGTAGGTCGGTCGGAATTACTCCCGATACCACCATCACAGCCTCTTCTGAGACTGTGCGGTAGCTACAGGCGATAAGCACGGCACTTCTGCGCTGGACACTTGCAATGCGCTTCCAAAACTTCTCAGTTCGGAGCGCATCTCTCCAGATTTCAGCTACATATAGCACGAAGAAATCGGTCGTTATCATCAGCAGCTTCCGTCGCGTCTCACTGGGTCCTCCGACGTTGGCCATTAGCCTACTCAGCGAAGTGATATTAGTTTAGATAACGTGGCTGGCTCTTCCACAAAGACACCAAGTGCATTGCCATACCACATTGCGTAGTGTACAATTTTTACTAACCGAAGAGTCCCTAATAAACTTCAGCTCTCCAGAAACCACTTTAGTTAGGTTCCTAAGGAAGTATGAGCCACGGGATTTGATCGTTCCTATAGCAAGGGCCGGTCATGCGTGCCCATGCTTGCCAAACAGGCAATGTCCCTCAAGACAGCTAATACTGCACCAAATGACCTACTTCACAAATTAAGAAATTCCCTAATGCGACCAATTTCAAATGTTTTAAACAATTGTCTAGTGATAGGACAAAATGGTTCTACCACCCAGGTCTTCACGGGCTCCTTTAAGTATTTTTTTTCTGAAGTATTTTTGAAGTACTTTAAGTATTTTTTTCTGAAGCCATCGAAATCTCGACATCTCATTAGGACTAACTTTGAGAAAATGTCAACTTCAGCAATGGATGGTACAACTACTTGACTCTGAGTGAAAATGCAAATATTGACTCCGAATATTTGATTAAATAGGAGCCAGTTGGCCGCTGAAAGAAACGCCAACACCTCCGCTTCAAGTGGTCAGACAAGCCAAAGGATAGCTTCATGTTTGGGCCAGTAGAAAATAGCCATCGGTATATGTTTCAACAGCACATGTTTCTAAGAAGAGCCCTCAACACACTCCTCTCTGCTTGGGACATGAACCTTAAACCCTTTAGTTAGAGAGAGATTGGTAACAGTCGATGCTGCTGTAACAGGCATTTCCCACAGCAAGATTTTAGACTTACCATGGTAACCCTTGTGCAACGGTCACAGCGCACTTCGCATGTTGCGATACAAACAGATCGGTAGGAAGCCAATGAAGCAGCAATAAAATTGCCTTCGTTTGGGCAGTGTGCAGAGCTATCGTTCTAAGTAAGGCTGCTAACCTACGCACTTTCTCTATCATTTTCAGATTTGTATCCTTAAGTACGACTGGCGATCAAACTACTGCTCCGTACAGCAAGATTGATTCATTTATACTATTGTAAATCCAGAAAACAATATGATGTTGCAGCTCTCAAGTCACTCCTATAGCCATCTTACAGCTGTACATCGCACAATTTTCGTTTCATAGGAGCTTGAGTCCATCACAAGTCCCATGATAAGTTTGCTCCAGGAATACAGTTTTGAATCCAGAATAAGTTTGCTTTGTTACTGATGCGTATAGGAGTTCTATTGAGCTTCGTTAGGTCGAGAAATGTAACCCGATACCACCTCGTGAAAGGCAATAGTTTCGTTTTTTAGAGTTCGCGCTAAAGCTACACTCCTGACACCTTTGCGAAAGAATATGGAAGGAATGATTTCATCTCCTCGATTGGGTTTAGAGAAATTTCCCTGAGGTGGTAATAGCGATGTCATCTGTATACACTACCACTTTGAATTCACTTTGATCAAGTTTCCCTATCTTCATTCTCTATCTTTTCATGAGCACTTGGTAGGAAAAATTCCTTCGAATGCTACCACATGTGATCGCACTGACCTCAGTTAGATGCCTGATGGTCACTGTTCGGATAACGTTATCTCCTTTGAGTGGACATCGATGACCGTCCTTCGCGATGTTCATCTCCTGTGGATGTTGTGCTGAGCTTAAACTTCTCCCACCAGCGTGAAGTATTAAAATATGAAGAAGTCTTTCGTAGTAATTTTTGTCAAGCAAAAGTATTCGACAAAATCTCTCATTTTATTGTACACAGTAAGTGCTACCAACAGCATTGGTGGGAATATGTATTTGGACAAAAAATAAAAATGAAAATCGAATATTAAACCATGCAATATTAAAATTTGAATTTGATACCGAATTGGCTGAGGGCTTAACATTTTTGAAAAATTATTAGAAACAAAGCTATTTGTTCTTTTTCAATATCATAGAAAGTATAAGATCATTTATTAAATATTTTTTTTATTACGTGAGCACTTTTGCGAATGTTTATTTCAACGGAGCCTGCTTTCTCTAAACGCATAGATCATTCCTGTCACGAGTTTGGACCGAATATCGGTTTTAACCTCTTTATCACATATTTTTGGAAACCAAGTACCTTTCTTTATGATTATATTCTGTCAGTAAAAACTCGAACCGATTGAATAATGATACAAGATAAAAACAAGCAAATTATCAAGATCACAACTAGAAACGTAAATTAAGATATTCCATCTGTTTAATTTTTGCTACGACGTTTTTCGAGAAAACTGATATTTGTTACGAAATAAATATATTAAAACAAATAAATATATTAAACGTTTCAATTGTCATCTCTAAGCAAGAAAATTGAATTTCTCAAAAATACAGCCATGGAATGTGAATAAAAAAATCCAAAAAATCTGTGATTGTCTTTGAGTATGTTTTACATATTTAAAAAAAAATAAACTTAGTTAAAATAATGACAACAATAACAAGAATTATTTTCTACGATCTTCGAAATCGTTTGAAAAATTTTCCGGAAAATATGTTTACGTAATACTATATAAAACCAGATGCTAAGAAAAACAAGAAAATACTTAATTTCAAACGAATCATCAAATCCATTAGCTGCGGAGCAAATCTTTTACTGAATTATTGACTTTATTTTTTTCGAATTCTCGGGGCGAACTAATTCGATCGAACATGTACATGCTTATATGCGATTTGACATATGTATCTACAAGCAAAGAAGCAGTTTCATATGCAACTACACAAGATTTTCTAATTTTCTTGTATGAACTGCAAAGCCACTCGAGGCAATATTATATAGATACGGAAAATATACGAGTAATCCTGATTTTACTCTATGAATGAAAATTGAGAAGTTCTCCACTTACCTCGCTCGATTGCAGTCGCGCGGGCAATTCCGTTTGCTCGCCAGACGAATTAAATGTCCAGTGAAATGAATCTGCCGGCGGTGAAGCATCTACTTCGCATTTCAACGTGAGCGTTTCATGTTTGAGAGCTCCTAACAGTTCTTCGTGATCGGCTGAACAAACTGGTACATCTGCAAGGATATTTGAGCGAAAAATTAATTGACTTAATTTAATTCCTTACTATGAAGTCGAATGATACGTGTGAGGCTAAATTAGAAGTGGTGTGACCTGGATTCGAAAGAATCAACGAGTAAGCAAAAAAATTAAAGATTTCTCTTCTCTGAATTTGGTAACGAAAACGTGTGTGTTGAACGATGTCAAGAAACTAAAAGATACTCATGAGAAATGGGACATTCTAACTCAACTTTCTTTATTTTAGTGAAATCGATTTCAAAATCTAAATTATGAAACATTTTTTTGAGAAATAAGTCAGTAAAATATAGGTCAGGGTTTATTTTTTTTCAGTAGCTATAAGATATTTAACAAGCAACGTTTAAGGACACAAAGAAGTGTGCTAATTTTTTCAAGGTGATTAATTGCAAATTGAATTCGGCCTAATTATAATTATGCATAGCTAAATGACTTCACCACTTAAAAAAGCATATGTGTAAGTTTTTGAAAATCGCGTTAGCTTGTGCCAACTGCCACCACACGAAAACGTATTGTAACCAGAATATTCCCCATAATCAAGGAACTTGATACGTATCAGCATCAAATTCCCAACAAAAAAAAGTATCGTCTAATTTTCCAGAGTGTTAGCTTTCGGGAGCTTCCAGTGTGAACTACGGAAGTATCATTTTGGGAAAAATATAGTAAGGAAAAAAAAAAAGGAAAACGAATTAGCTAATTTCTCACGTCAATGATATGATGCCTCATGTCTCTACATATCTAGCTCTTATATAGAAAGGTACACACATATTTCCCTAGATCTAGTGTGAAAAAAATGAAGTGAGGCAGGAAATGAGTGATTACTCTTTGATACGAGGGAGTGAAGAAAAATGTTGAACTTACATCGTACTCGTAACGTAACCGGATTGCTCTCGGCCTTGCCTTCATCGTTGGTTGGCAAACATGTGTAGTCACCCGCTGATGCTCGTGTCACACTTTGTAAGACAAGTGATTGATCCGAAAGTATAATTCCAGCCGAAATGTTATGATGCAGCTCAGTGCCCTGTAACAAAAAAAAAAAAAATTACATAAAATTAAAGCTGAGGTGAAAAGTCTAAATTATGAAAATCTAAATTATGAAACATTTTTTTGAGAAATAAGTCAGTAAAATATAGGTCAGGGTTTATTTTTTTTCAGTAGCTATAAGATATTTAACAAGCAACGTTTAAGGAAATTTTATTATGCTAAAAAGCTACAAAAGAAATTATTTTTAACTCAGAGGTTATCAGCTGATTTTTTGAAAACTAATTGTTATGTTAATACAAGTTTTTCTCAAGATGAGCAAAGATGAGCATAAATTGCTCGATTTATTGGTAGAATAAGACTTCAAATAAGTCTCACATAATTATCCGTTTCATTGTTAGCCTAAAAAGCTATTTGAGTAATATTATATTTAACAAATAGTTGTAAAATAGACTTTTCTAAACTGTTCAAAAAACTACCAAACACCTGTTAGGCCTCTTTTTATTTAAATGCAATTAGCCTGCTTTATTATTTGGATTCAGGTACGGACAGGAGACCGTGAACCAACCTTTGAATTAAGCTTGAGCCAAATTATGGATAAAGTTCGGCGCTAGATTAATAATTTCACACTCCGCCAAAATTTTGATTATGAAAATGGAGAATCTCATATGTAATTGAATCCATTGATGAAGAATCAGACAGAAGCATCAAGCACCAGACTTAATTATTACAATATTTACTCAAAGTGCATGTAGACTAGTGAATACAGCACTGGCTGCCAGTATTTGGGAGTCGTTCATGTAATCATTCCTTACTCGCATATATTGATTGTAAAATTGTGAATTAAGGCTCTACCTGGTTCATCTTTTAGACCCGAAATGGATTGTTCTGGTATTACCTTACTTTGCTCTAAGAAAGTCGATTGAAGTCAAGCAATTGGTCGCGTAGTTTTGTCCCATTACTGAACCAAACTTATTGCATAAACAAATCAATTGAAAAAGAATGGAAGTTCACATAATTTACTTTAACATATTCTAGCGCCCAGTATGGGCAACATACGAGGGTTGATTGATCCAAAACTAATGATAATCGGCTATTTCCAGTTCGCATAAAATTCAATCGCAACTTCATATACCCACTAAATTAGCGTAAAAAAACATATAAATAGGCCACAATTCCAGGGAGGTACATTCATTTTAATACGAGTCGTCGAGGAGAGAACATGAAAATGGAGAAAAACGAAATTAGAGCTGTCATTAAGTACCTTTGTTTGAAAAAAAAATGTCTACCAAAGATTATAGACAGCAACGTGGTGGAAACATAAGGAGATTCTGCTCCTTTATATTCTACCGTTGCACACTGTGCCAAGAAGTTTAAGCTGGGAAGAACAGCCACTAAAGATGAAAACCGTGAAAGACGTCCATCCACGTCCCTCACTGAAGACAACGTAAAAAAATTCGAAGTTGTCGTTTTGGCAGATCAAAGAGTGACCATGTGGCATGTAGTTAAGGTCACAGGGATTTGATATGGCAGTGTTCAAAGAATCGTTGCCAACGAATTACGTATGATGAAGGCCTCTGCGCGTTAGATGCCGAAAAAGTTAACCGACGAGCAAATGAAGAAAGGTGAATCTCGAAAAGTTCCAGGCAGGTATGGAGAAGTTTTTGTCACGTTCCGTAACCATGAATGAAATCTGGATCCACCATTTTGATCCAGAAACCAAACAGCAATCAATAACCTGGAGGCAACCCTCTCCACCAACGCCGCAGAAATTCAAAGTGTCGAGATCGGCAAAGAAGGTTATGCATCAGATTCTTGAGACGCTGAAGGAACTATTATGTTGGTTCATTTGAAAAAGAGAGCTACTACGAGTATATTAGGCTTCTACTAGGCAGATTAAATAAGAAGATTGTGGGAGGCTTTTGAGAAAAATGAACGCGGCAAACTGCGAGCCGTAGTGCGGACTGCGAGCCATCAAGACAACGCACCGGTTTACA